>OU426971.1:13306250-13967500 GCA_911387765.1 Pyrgus malvae | reverse complement strand
ACCTGTCAGTCCCTGTGATGCTCTAAGTGATTCACCCGTCAGTATGGAGAGGGCATTGCGCCTCGCTACGGGTGTCATACCTGTCAGTACCTGTGATGCTCTAAGAATTACTTATACGCATTACTAACTTAGACTAAGAATAATGTACTACGTACTATAAGCATATCTGTCAATAGGAGACAGGAGGAGACTGTCAGTTACATGCATAGCAACATTAGCAACGCACTGCATAGGTTACTAGGACACTAGGACCACAAATAAAAAGTTTGTTTGAAGTTGTTTTTAAATGACGACCTGCGTGGCGCAATGTTTACCATGTTGAACTGCCAATCGACGGGTCTCGGGTTCGATTCCCGGCGAAACAGAGATTTGAATGATGATTTCTGTTCTTGGTCTGGGTGTTTCTGTCTTTGTATGTATCCATGGTACCCACGACACAGGGTATAAATACCCTACTATGGGGCTGTGGATGTGAAGCGTTATTATGTATTTTATTTAAATCTAGCAAGGTCATATCGTAGCAAGCAGCTGTGCTGCTACTCCAGAGAATGATGTTCAGCACATGTATAGCTAAATGTCTGCAACCCTTTTAGCGTCCCACTGCTGGGCACGG
Source organism: Pyrgus malvae (assembly GCA_911387765.1). Lineage (NCBI taxonomy): Eukaryota > Metazoa > Arthropoda > Insecta > Lepidoptera > Hesperiidae > Pyrgus > Pyrgus malvae. Next base: position 13,966,887 of record OU426971.1, on the reverse strand, counting down.
CTTTCTCCCCATTATTGGGGAGGCCTGGAGCTTACTCCACCACGCTGCTCCAATGCGGGTTGGTGGAGATGCGGGTTAGAGGCCAACCCACTGTCGGATGTTTTCAAACCCATAAGGCCTCCGACAAGGTTTAACGACTGTTGTCTATCGATAACAACCGGGACCGACGCGGCGACGGCTTAACGTGCCCTCAGAAGCACGGAAACGCGCATGAATTTTTTTGCGACTAGCGGTCACCCATCTCACACCCGACCGCGTCCGTTTGGCTTAGCTGCATAGACCGTTTGCGTTCTACGCTAGCCGCCGAGCCATGCGCGCTTCAATATTATACGTATATATCTATATAGCTAAATATTTCCGTTAAAAGTCTTCATTGTTAACAACTATGTAGTTACCCTGCATAGACTCAGCTATTTCCGCCCTTAAAAGTATCCAGGAAATACTTAAACTTGTTCTCATCATCAAATACTTAAAAAATTAACTTAAGCAAAATATATTCAAATGAAAATTCAGAACCGCTTTACCACAGCTACTATACTTATATTTTATACGGGCCATCTATGGGTCAATTACACGAAGAAGGCTATGGATGCCCTCCGTATTCAGTACAATAACATTTTTAGGATGGTATTGGGGCTCCCGCGGTTCTGTAGTGCCTCAGAAATGTTTGCGCAGAACAGAACGGACGGTTTCGCCGCGATACGGCGAAAAAAAATCCGCAGCTTTGATGGGAGCTATAAGGACAAGCCGCAATGCCATTATAAAAACTATTATGAAAGACTGCACGGCATAAATAGGGTAGTTTTTATAAAAAAATTTAGTAATTTGTAATGTTTCTGATATTTTATGCCTAATTTTATAATTATATGTTTTACTAACACTAGGTTCTAAGTCTATTTTTACTAACAATTGTGGATCCATGTTATCCGATTAAATAAATAATAATTATAATAATAAAAAAATCTATGACCTGTAAATTTTTATTTGTACGCTCTTCATTCCAGTGGGTATCGTTCTGGATCAAACCGGACGCGGCCCCTGCTCGAGTGACCCTTGGAGTCACCTCTCTACTGACTCTCTCCACCCAGCACGCCAAGTCTCAGGCGCAACTACCCCCAGTATCCTATCTGAAGGCTGTTGATGCGTTTATGTCGGTTTGTACTGTGTACGTATCTCTTATTTCTTTGTTGTTTATAATTAAATTTGTTATAAAATTTATACGAGTTCTTAACCAAAATATACAATTTGTACAAAAAGCTAGAACAAAATTAATTAAACTGAATTAAATGACGTTATTTTTAACAGGCATTAATTAGGTTGAGTTGTAAGTAATAAACCGTGAAACATTATAAGAAGAATAGATGAGATGACAATACAATAATATTGTACCATCAAGCTCGTCTACTGACAGGGCCAGAAAAAGGGGGGCAAAACCCTGGGATGCTTTCAGTAAAACCATAGAGTTTCGGCTCGTTAGATTCGTCTTGATATTTTGTTTAATTCAAGCTATCAATATTTTATAAATAACAATATTTGATCCTGTGTCAAATATGATCCAAAAATCATATATTCAACCACAAAACGATGAGTGGAATATAAACATCCTAATGATTTTCTTTTTAAAGATTCGTGTTCATGGCTCTAATGGAGTATTGCTTGGTGAACATTATCCTGGACGACGGTGTTGGCAAGCCCAAGGTAAAGGTAAAAATTAATTAAAGATAAGTGTACTTATTTACCGTTCTTACTTAGCAGCAGATTAATAGAAGACCAGAGTCAATAGGATTATAGTCAGAGAGGTTACGACTGAAGGAATCACGTAATTCTCTTCGGACGATGACGCTCCACTAACCCGCAATGAAGCTGCGTGGTCGCGTATACCTGAAGTTTCAATGATGGTGAGAAAGATTTTGGGTTTCAGTGATTGTAAAGGCAAGCCCAATCACAATAATGAATGCTAGATGGAAAAGCTGACGATCAATTTTCGGCTTATAGTGTTGGTCAATGTTGAGATATATTCTGCTTAGGCTGAAAAAAATATAGGACCAGCATTACATTCGAACGCTGTTTAGTCGCTTTGGGAGTATATAAAAGTGCTTGTAGTAAATTTAAAAGACATTGTTTGCTACAAAGAGATCTTGAAGTTAGAATAGGCCACTTCACGTATTAGATAGTCAAAAAGTATAGGTAGTTGTATAGTATGTATTATTAACATGGTTTTCAGAGTTATAGAAGCCGTTGTAGGCATGATTGTTATTGAATTGCTGCTAGAACTTGTTGAAACTGATAAATAACTCGTAGTTGCTGCTAAATAAAACATAAATGTGTATACTTTTGCCATAGTCAGACATTAATCATCCGTCATTGCCATCTTCATTAACTTTAGTCTCATGAAAATTTTTTAAATTATTATGTGATGTACTCGTCCATAAATTATTGCAATTTAATATATTTGATACCCACTGTATGGTAAAGTTAATCCATATATGACTAAGAACTTTACAAAAGAATTAAAAAAAACTATTTCATATTCGTAACATGTAAAATGTTTGTTAACATTTTTATATTTCGATTTTTCTTTCAATATAGACAAATTTAATGTCTGTAAATTTATTCTAGAAGATTAGGTATTAGGATCATCATCAGTAAAGTCATCGTCATGAATCGATCCATCATCGTCAAGAATTCGTTTATTAATCAGATCCATTTCACAGGAACCAGCGGAGGCCGCAAAAGCTCGTATGCGAGCTATCAACGTGGATCGCTTCTCCCGTGTCTTCTTTCCCCTCCTCTTCGCCGTTCTGAACGCCACCTACTGGATACAGTTCGCTCAATACATCTGACTGCCCGATTTACTGTTCCTTGCTGTCGTTATTAGTACTTCTACTAGATACACTGTTCTTCCAGATAAGTCAGTGGAGGCTTCGTTATTAAATAGACTTGTAAATTGAAACTTGTAGTTGTAAAATAAATGCCAATTTCTGATAGTGTCACTGAAGTTCTAATTGATTCAAATAAAAAAAATATATAGGTAGAAATTTCTGCATTTTTTATAATGGCCATACAATTATTATGGTTACAAATAATTATTTAAAATTTCAGTGACCTGTCTAAACCAAAACTGTTAAGTTTGTCGATATTATTAGGCTACTGTTAGATCTATAAGAATCTCAAATTTTGTATTTTAAACTGTTACTGCAGAGTAGATATGAGCGCCGATGGGTGGGAGGTCGGCGGCGGCGCGCCGACTTTTTAGGGTCGGCGGCGGCGGCGTCGTCGGCGGCGTGACCTCCAAAGGATTTTTTGATGTTGGCAGATAAGAAAAAAACACGGAATTTATCGATAAAAATATTTACGTTTATTAAAACTTAAAAATAAACAAATTACGGTTCATGAAAGTGAACATTTTGCCATTTAAGAAAAAGAACAACGTAAATATACAATTTTGAATAACAATTCGCCGATATTGCAGGTCGGTGTATGACAGGATTGTTTTTTTTTATATAAATAAACCGTACAAAAAGGCAGACGGGCCGCGTGGTGTTAAGCGATCACCGTCGCCTATGGACACGGGTAACCCCAGAGGAGCCATTCGAGCTTTGCCGGCTTTGGAGAAGAGCTTTTTTACAACTTTCTTGAAGAACCCCATGTCATAATCCACTGAAAATGTCTCAGCTGGAAGGTTGTCCCATAACTTACACGTCCATGGTAAGAAAGAGCGTGCAAAGCGGACTGTGGAGGACCGCCACGAGTCCAGAAGGTGTCGGTGAAACTTTATCCTTCGTCTGTGGTATATTCATGAAATGGTGACGTAGGCATCATTTTAAAAAGTTCCTCGGTGCTCTCACCATAGTAAAGTCTATAGAATGCGCAGAGCGAGCCTCTTCGCAAGCTTAGCGGTTCTAGCCTGTCAGTCAAGCTTGGGTCGTTGATGATTCGGACTGCGCGCTTTTGAACGGAGTCAAATGAGTGTAGTGGTGTAGCGGTGGGTATTTTGGTGCTCCTGCCCAGAGATGGAAGCAGTACTCTATGTGAGGTCTTACCTGGGCCTTATACAGCGTTAGGAGGTGCCCCGCAGTGAAGTACTGCCTCGACCTGTTGAGGACATCAAGCTTTTTGAATTCCAATTTGACCATGTTCTCCAGATGACTCCGATACTGCACTTTACTCGTAATGTCAACTCCCAAGATACCGACACTTTCACCAATGGTGAGTGTGGTTCCCTGGAACTTGGGCGCTATAACAAATGGGGTTTTTTCAGCGGAAACTTGTGTCTTTGTAAGGTTAAACTCAACAAGGTTACGTCGACCCTATTACGAGAACCGCTCCAGAGAGTTTTCGACTTCAGACACAAGTTTGATTCTGCTTTCCTCCACTTGTGACCGAGAGGCATTGGCTCGACAGGTGTATAGTGCGTCCACCGTACTGTCATCTGCATAGTAGTGCATAGCAATGATACCGCGTGATTGGTTGCAGCATGTCATTGGTCATTGATATGCAGAATGAATGGTGTAGGAGACAGCACTGAGCTTTAGGGAACACCGGCGTTAATGGGCTTCATATCTGAGCAGCATCCGTCAACAACGACCTTAATCTGCCGCTCAGACAGAAAGCTTGCCACCCAGTTGCATAATCTCACGGGAAGACCGTAAGATGAAAGCTTCGTGAGAAGGACCCTGTGCATGACCCGGTCAAAGACCTTTGCGATATCCAGGCATCCGCCAGATAGTTGATTTTTGGAAATTTGCATAAGGCCACAAATGCATTAAAAGGCTTTAGAGGATAGTTTTCGTTATTTTTTAGTTAAAGTGGTATATTAAACTCTTCTGATAAACCCTTCTGAAAAATAAAATAAAAATAGATGAGGACATATAGCAATAAATAGCATTTTTCCTTTGCATTTCTTAAACATGCGTTTCAAAACACTTGATCGTTGAGAACTGTTCTTTCTTTTTCATCTAAATTTACAATTAAGTTTTCAAAATAGTTCCAGCAGTAACTGTGCTTTGATTTCACTCGGGATAGCATCTTCACTGTATTTTTTTTCTTTTTTCGTTTTATAAACGTACATATTTTCTAGATCCGACGACGCAGCCATTTTTTATAGCTAACTGCGTCTATAAGCTGTTTTTAAGGGTTCTTACTAATCGTATTGCGCGCAGGCTAGACGACTTCCAGCCTCCCGAACAAGCCGGATTCCGAAAAGGCTATAGTACCATGGACCACATACATACGCTGCGACAGTTTATAAAAAGACCGAGGAGTATAATCTACCGCTATGTATTGCGTATGTGGACTATGAGAAAGCCTTCGATGCTATTGAGACCTGGGCGGTGCTAGAGTCTCTCCAGCAATGCCAGATTGACTATCGGTACATCGAGGTGTTGAAGTGTTTGTACAAAGCCGCAACCATGACAGTCCGAGTACTGAGAGGGCTATGCTTGGTATTTCTCTACGCGATAAAATTCGTAACGATGAAATCCGTAGACGAACAAAATTTACCGACATAGCTCTCAAAATTTGCAAGCTGAAGTGGCAATGGGCAGGCCATATAGTTAGAAGAACCGACAACCGATGGGGAAGAATGGTTCTCGAAAGGCGACCACGTCTCGGCAAAAGGAGTACAGGCCGTCCTCCAACCAGGTGGACTGATGACCTAAAAAAGACAGCGGGAAACCGCTGGATTCAGAAGGCGCAGGACCGGGAGGAGTGGCGAACGTTAGGGGAGGCCTACGTCCAGCAGTGCACTACCACTGCTGGTAAAGTAAAGGCTGAAAAGAAGAAGAAGAACTGCTTAACGCGGCCTACGACAACAACGAGCACGTTCATACTATTTGACTATAGTGACCGATTCAACTATCTCTCTCGCTTACTCGGCGCGCCGTTACCTTTTCGCGGCGGCGGCGGCGCGGTGAAATCTGCGGCGGCGGCGGCGCGCCGGCGCGGCGCTCATATCTACTGCAGAGGAATCCGTATAAAAAAGTTATATTATCTATAAATATAATATTAGATTACTTTAAAAGTTTAGGTTTTTAGAATGTAATTTAAAAAACGCAAACCTTTTTTTTTGTTTATTTATTAAGTATGTAATTTAATAAGTATTACACACAAAATTATAGTTTTTTTTTGTGATGAAAAATGAACCACTTGATGGAAATAGTAAAAAAAAAATGGAAATACAAATTCTTAGACTAAGAATAATGTACTTACGTAGGTACTATAGACAGAGTCCTATTTTTCATTACGGCACGCTAAAGCGAGATCGAAATACACTTAATGAACTTGTTAGAAAGAGATGGGAGCGAGATTTTCTGTCTTTTTCGGTGTAACCAGTTTTTTTGACATTGCCCTTTAATTAAGTGGCAGACAAACTGTGGAAGTCGGGGTGACATTGTTGTTTTATCATATTTATGTGTTAAAATCGATTCTCTCTGCTGTAAATTGTGTTGTATTAAAAGCAAATAACATTTTTCGTGTTTCACAATATGGTGAGCTGCAGTATTTTAGGTTGTAAGAGCCGCAGTGAGCGTAAACAGGAAGGCTGCCGGAAGGCATTACAATTTACGCGTAAGTTCAATATTTCTTTTTAAACATGTACTAAATATGTATTGTTTATATAGATATTTAATTACTTTTGTCTTATTACTAGTCATTCAACGTAAATATAGTGAAATTCGTGAAAATAAATTCATTTCAAACATTGTCAAATTCGAAATTGTGTTGTCAGATCTCGAATCAAAATATCCTGCCCGTATTACTAAAAAATTAACCATCTTATTGAAATATATATAATATTTTTTAACAAAAACAGTGACCATAAATAATAAAATCAAAGACATAATCTGTTACCTCATTAGTAGTTGCTTTAGTTACATTTCAAGCGGGAGGCTCAAATCCCACCTGTTTATATATAACTATTTAAGTGGAGACCAGTAAAATGTTATAGGCTGGGTGGACATTATGAGCATTTTCCCGACATATTAAATTTCACTCAGACAGACTATAAAAAGGTACTCCATACATTTGGTATTTGGTATTAGACATTATGAGAAGTTTACCAGACGAATTTCATCTCATGTTGCTGTCATATTTTTTTCAGTTTTCCAACTGACGCTCTTGCCGAAAATAAATGGATTCAGGCCACTGGACGTATTGACTGGCAACCATCAATATAATTCCGAATTTGTTCGGTCTATTTTGAAAGCCATTTATTGAACAAAAGGATAAAGAGAAGAAAAATAATAATAAAATTGATATAAATGTACATTTTTATATATTGCGTTATAACTAAGTGTTTACTTTTATCTTTGTAATATTTGCATACCTCATTAAGGTAAATATGACGTACTAAATATGTATTAACAGCTTTTGTAAACACCCGTCTTTTATTTTCTCCTATATGTATGTCCTGTAATTTGCTGACCCAATTAACTTTATGCCAGTCAACCAATCTAAACTCACAAACAACCAACCATAATGCACAAGCATATAAATCCTTTCACAGTTTGGTCTGCCAATGTTTATAGTTTACTTGCTTGATATTGTAGATTACCAAATTTGGGGGAAAATATGATAAGTGGGTAACACTGGCTGCGAAAAAGAGATGCCAACAAAGTGGTTACACCGACCCGCTGTCTTTAGGATTATTGGTCTTTGTACAAATTTATTGATAGAATCAAAGAGTATAATTGATTAGTTGTTTTGTTGAGAACCTATATTATTTGAAATGATTTCCTCCGATTCTTTAATTTAAACTTTGAACAATTTCAAGGTTGTTTTTTAAATAATAATGGAGTTAAAATAAGAATACTTACCGAAATTAGCAATAATATATTTAGACGAAGAATGTTTTAGGTTACGCATAATATATGTATATAAGTTTGTTACTTTAAATATTATTCAGTTTTTGATTTCATCTAACTTTATACGTAGATGTCGCTAGACAGGTTGTAATAAGTATATTAGTAGCATATAATTTATCTACTGTACCTGATTAAGTAATCTACAGAAAGTTATAGACAAGTTGCGCTTCTTAGTTTTTACGTATTAGGTAGGTATTTTGCATTTTTTTAATTTACCTGAGGTCACGCTTAAAATTAATGCTTTCTTCAGATATTATATTCTACTAACCAAGTACCTATAACTCTACTTGTGCCAACCATGGCGAATCTATATACGTAGTAATACGTACCATAGTAAAAGCAAAATGTAAACATTTTTCGTATGCTATAACATTTTCTCAATAATTTGCCGGCTGACATTTATGAGGAGATTGAGGAGTAGGTAGTTACTAGCAGCGGAACCGTACATGATCGCGAACACACACGATTACTTGAAGTGACGTGTTGATGTCCGTAGGTTGCAGCGACCACTTAACACCACGTGGCTCGTTCGTCGGTTACTCCATTAAAATAAACATAAAATTGAAAATAAAATCAACGAACACGCGCTCTTGTAGAAATGCCCTGTCTACAACTCAATACCTACTCTTTTTACTTGTATTATTTACATGACGGACAAATATTTGTCAAGCTTATTTGCGTAAGGAATATCTTCTATCCTACGCATTTTAAAAATCAATGACCTTTCTAATCTGATAAAATACGGTAGCGAAAAGAGTCCATAAAATCCAATGAGATTAGATTAGATATCTGTGTCACATTTTTGAATAACTTATCTAACTTTTCATAAAATATATTCTTCAAATATCTTTTCTACAAAGGGAATAATAGATTTGCTATATCGACCGGTACGGTACAGCCGGGGGATATTACGAATTTAATGTTATTTTGTTATTAAAATTAATTTATTTTTCAATTATTGCGAAGCGTGCCTATCAATTCGACTTTGCCAAATTGGCCTACATCAATACTAATTACATATACCAGGGTCTTTTTCCTGCTTTACTGATTTAGAGAATTAAAATAGCTTAAAGTATAGTACGAATTAGCCGCCCTCTGCTACAAACATTTTGATTTCTTCGCTCTAGTCTACTCTAATTAACTTTTTTATGAAAAATCCTGTAACTATTTTATTTGCTGGATTAAGGAATTCCCTTCCCAAATTCTTACGTAGACCTAGTTCCTTTAAAAAAATCAGAACCATTGTTAATTAGGACTCGGCCAAAAATTGCTATATTGCTATTTTCGCAAGTAATGCATCTACTAGGGCTCTTTAGTAAAGAGAACCTATTCTGCATTGCTTAGATTTATTTATTTGTTACTAGCATAGATATATACAAGGACTATCTATATGTAGATAACTGATTTATTATTAAGATTAATTTTGTTGCAAAACTTACAAAACCTAGAACGTACGCGGTTGATTTGTGGTAAGAAAGAAATATAAATATTTGTTTTATAATGTGAGTTTCATTTCATTGGCCTCCTCCTTGGATTTCATCATTGGCCATTTGGCCAATCCCCTGTTGGATGGTTTAAAACCGCTCATAAGGCCTCCGACAAAGTCTACAGACTGTTATATATCGATAACCATTGGGACCGACAGCTTCACGTACCCTCCAAAGCACGGAAACGTGCTTGAATTTTTTGCCACTAGCGGTCATCTATCTAACACCCGACCTTGCCCACTTGGGATAGCTTGCGTTATGCTTACGTTCTACAACAGCTGCCGGACCAATGCGCACTTCAATGGCATGACTTAAGCAAAACAGCTCGAAAACGACAGCCCTCGTCTTTTCCCTTCTCCAAAACGAAACCAATTCTAAGTAGGTAATTGGTATATTGAACCCCTGCTGGACTCCAGACGACCTTGGTCGAATGGACATTCTCTTAAATAAACTATTAGTTTTTACGCGTGAGTGAGTTGCAGATCTAATTGTAAAACGCGTTGTGCGTAAAAAATATCTCATTTAACAACTATAGTAACTTAGCAATTTATAGACTTACTCGTAAAAAGTTGGTCAAAGTGCGTAGTTCTTAAATGAAAAAGTACGTATGTTATACATATAATGTACGTATATTATACTAGCCTTCCGCCAGCGGCTTCGCCCGCGTGGACCCGTTTAATGGGTCCCCGTAGGATAAAAAATTGTCTATGTGCTATTTCAGGCTTCATTGCTATATTAAAATCATAGGCGTTTAGCCTGTTGCTTCAACCGTGTTGACCCTATTACCCGTTTTCACGTAGGAATGAATTTCCTACCTATTTTCCGCGGTAAAAAGTAGCCTACGTTACTCAGGGTGAATTAAGCTTTCTAATGGTGAAAGAATTTTTGAAATCTTGAAACAGTAGTTTTTGAGTTTATTCATTACAAACATACAAAAATGCAAATCTTTCCTATTTATAATATAAGTATGGGTTATCATCGGCCAAGCCACACTACCTACTTTTAGTACCGGCGATTTGCGTGTGCATAGATACTGCATCACATTTTGTTTTTTGTATCGGGGGAGAAACCTTCAAAAGGTACCCGGCAACTTGGGAGAGGATACCGGGTTATGTGGGATTTGACCGCACTAAAACGCCCTCGATGGCCTGCCTCTGCGCGGAGAACTCCGGGATCAACAGTGAAGCGCACAGTATCCTACACGTGCGGCACCTTGGAACGGGCCAATCTTTGAGAGAGCAGATGTGCTCTCCTGCAACTTCCGATTCTTACGGCGGTATGCGGCCACGCAAACATCGCCGTCCTTCCTGGGGCTGCTAGCTGAATGGATCGAGCTTCCACTTTCACCGCCTGCAACCCCGGAAGCCAGCATTGGAATCACGCTTCGGATGCCGAATCGCTGCGTTTAGCGACTAATTCGTCGATAACCAATGCTAAAAGTATGAAGCTAATACTTAAGCTAATCTATCTATACGACCGCTGACCCGCGTGGTGCAATGGTTATCATGCCGGTCTGCCAATCGAGGGGTCCCGGGTTCGATTCCCGGCGAAACAGAAATTTGAATGATGAGTAAATTTCTGTTCTCGGTCTGGGTATTTGTGTTACTGTCTTTGTATGTGTCCTTGGGTCCCACGATACAGGGTATTAATTACCTTACTGTGGGGCTATGAGTGTGTAACGTTAAAAAGTATTGAGATGTGATGAGATAATTATGTCTATACCATGTTAATACAAGTAAGTTTTACAACAGGCGTGAAATGTTTAAGTAGTCGTAAATGTCTCAAGTTATAAAAGAGCTGTTTAAGTTTGTTACGACCGTGAATAATATATGAATGAGTCTACAATGGTCATTATAAAATTACTGGATGTTTTGTTTATATATCGTCACACGCCGGGTGAACTTATGTCCTGTGCTACCTAAAAAGACCGACCGATTTTAAACCTTTGCCGATTTGTAGAGCAAGTTTTATGACAAACTAGCGGCCGCCCGCGACTTCGTCCGTGTGGACGTTGGTATTAGAGTTTTTCTTCAATAGAAATAGCATAAGATATTCTTTATTATATCAGCTACCTGCCAGTGAAAGTCACCTCAAAACCGATCCAGCCGTTTCAGAGATATCAACTTGATTTGAAAAACAAACAGCGAATAGATAGGTAGACAGACAGACTGACAAAAGTTGTAAAAAATGTTGTTTTTGTATATGTATATTATATTCATTCATATGCTTGTAGTTAAAAGCCGTTATTTAATATTACAAACAGACACTCAAATTTTATTTACTTGTATGTATATGTGTAGATTGTATGAAGTCAGTACACGTAGGAAGTTGATAGTTATGTAGGTATCGCTCATATTTTATTTGGACTTAAATTCCTACGACTATTCAGTTACAGGCTTAAAGCATCTTAAGCATCAAAGGTACTGACTCACCCGGTGTCATACCTGTCAGTACCTGTGATGCTCTAAGGTTACAGGATAAAAACGTGTAAGTCTTAAAGCATCAAGGTAAGGTATGACAGCCGTCAGAGGAGTGGCCTTTACGGGCGAACCCCGTCCCAACGTCCATGCATAATGTGCCTTCTAGTTAAACAACTAGTGTGTCAGTGTGTGTCGGTCTCAGTGTTGACGGTGCATAGAAAATTAGAAAATAAAGTTGTTAATTGAAATTGACATATTTAGAAATGTATGCGTCTGTAGCGATGAAAGAATATTTGTGAATGTGTGACAAAATTAAAATGAGTGCGTTCTTTCCCCGCACCAAATTTGGCACAAAAATTATGTATCGAAGCGAGGCGCTATGCCGTCTCTCCTATGGTGTAAGTGTATAAACCCTACTGGTAAAAAAAATGTAACCATTTCTATACACTGACTGTAATATTTATAGTAATGTACCAATGTAATACTAATAATGATGCAAGTTTTACATAACAATAAAACTTGTATTATTTAGCAGAGACGATGCACAGCATCTGTGAGAGTGCGTCATACTTCCCTTTGTCTTATCCTAGCCAATGGCCGTGCTTCCCGCGTTTTCTAGCCAATCAGCGCCCTCTGTCAATTGCGTGGTCCCAGGTGATAGCCTTCTTCGGAGGGTATTTGAAAATCTACTTCATAGCAGTCTCTCACCAGGAGGCCTTAAATGGATGCTGTGCATCGTCTCTGCTAAATAATACAAGTTTTATTGTTATGTAAAACTTGCATCATTATTCGGCATGTGACGATGCACAGCATCTGTGAGAGACGTGTTTATAGCTCCTGGTGACCACGAAACGACGCTATGTGAAAGGTAAAGATGGTTATTATTTGTGGAAATAATAATACAAGAGCGATTAGCAAATACACCCGTTCGAAAGAGAAAATTTCTTTCCTGTATTATACATAAACGCAATTCTTCAACCATTTTCTAAAAAATAAAAATTTGTCAATTTGATTATGAATCAAAAAGCTTGAATATATACATAAAAGAGCCTATGAACTTCTTATTATTTAATAATTTATTATTTGTAGCACCTTAATCCAAGCGTTACAGGGCAAAACTTACTGCCTGTTATGCCAATAAAGAATCTTTATTATTATTATTTTCGCATGTTTATTTATTTTTTCTCGGTTTTGACACCGGATGTTTTAATGAGGACAAGAACGGGCTTGCGCCAAGTATCTTGTTTCTCAAATATATTTTCATGAAACTAATGATAAAAAAAATTAGAATCGACGGACTATAGAACATATTATTATTATTGGCACTCTCTGCCAGTCAACCCCGAGCGACTGCGAGAGTTTAAGGTAGGCAGGAAAATATCAACTGGAAAAATATTATGTATTATTTTATGAAGTAAAAATTTTACTGATTTGAAATCAGCCGCCAGTTTCAACTGAAAGGGCCGTAGCTTACCTTTACTTCCTTTATATTGAAAGAAGTAATATCAAAGGTATCTTCCCTATAGTAATGTTCACCTGCAAGAATTTCTTCTGTTAATTTATTTTTCGTACCGTTACAAAGACGCTAATGTCGAGCATGCACGAGGAGAAGCAGATACATTAGCTTCCACTACAAATACCTAACAAAAGATTATCTAATTGCCAATGACAGCACGAAAGGCGCCTCTATTGGTATCTTAAATTGTTGCAAACATTCTGATATTCGGCAGTTCGTTTCTGAAACCTAAATCGGATCCAAAACAGTAGGTACATATTTTTGTCCTGATGTCGTAAGAGATTCCATGCCATACGCTGGCTGTAAAATACATAAATCGCCACTATCAACATTTCTAGGGTAAGGTCGTCTAGGTACCTTCTACCCACGAGAGCTGAAGAGCAAGAATAATTTACATAGTAAATACTTCAAATCTGCAATGATTATTTGGAGGATTTGCTTGCAGCTAAGCTACACAAGCTAAGAATTTGGAGATATGTATGTACATTATATTTTTTTTTTTAATGTGTTTTAAAAATGTGAATTTAAAATTTAATTTTCAATTGATTTTCCAAAGGTTAATCACTGATTAATGAAAGGGTATGATAATCTTTCTTTACGGTAGCATTGGGCAACACTTAATAGAGAGATCCCATTTGGTTGTATAAAGTTATATGATTAGCAAAAGTTAATCTATCGACACACCATGCAGGTTGATACGTTTTAATGTTGATTGACCCCATGACGATCTGAGTAGTAATCTTTCAGCCTCAGACCCATTGTGGGAGACTTTAAGACTTAGCGCATAAACAACATAGGATCTCCATGTCCCGCACTCAAGGTGGCGGCGGACCAGCGTTCTCGGTTTGCACAGCGCTCGTCAACTAATGTACAGCAGCCAAAGTGCTCTGCTTGACTTAGGCACACCAGAAAACATATTCCGTGCGCTGAGGCCTGGTGGTGAAGGACCCTTGGCAGCAGGCACGGGGTAGGAAAAACCCAACTCTAGAGAATAAATATATATATTAATAATAATAACTCGCGGCTGAAGGCGTTGCAAAACTGAGTCGAGCGTTTCGTCACAACTTTTCAGGCTATTAAGTCTATCTATAGAGTTCCGAAATTATGAAACATTAACAAGGCAGAGAGAAGTAAGAGTTGACATTCGAACACGTGTCTTTCCTTTTTTGTGTTTGCCAGAGATTTCTTCAGAGATCGAAGTTCCCCAACGATCTAAAAAACTATTAGCTGGTATGTTCTATGTGTAGGTCTTCAGAAGGGTCCTGGACAGAGTAATACATACACTTTGTATGTAAGAAATTACTGTGATATTGTTCGGCCGTAATGTTAGATGGCGAGCAGGGTGACCAGTATTAAGTATTAAGGCGAGATTTGAAGAAATTAACCGCAGCTATGATGGCGAACGTTTGTTACAAACCGCTAAGTCAGTTCTATTGATGTGGTACCCATTTGCGTACTAACTATTGACTGCTCATCTAGCCAAAGTCTAACCTCATGGGTTGTTTAGAAAAGATGAGTCAATTTCGGGTGAAAGTCACTCTACACACCTTTACGGCATACAGCCATAAACTTTATAGCAATATATGCATACACTTGGCATCTGCTTCTTCACAGTCACACATATGGACCTGTCAAATCCCGGGTTCCTAATTACACACATCTATCCGTTCTGAACTGTCTTTATTTTCTTCGTCAAAACTTTCTTCAAGTTTTTATTGGTGTTGCAAATTACACTCAGGTGTGATCTAATTCTTATGTAGGTTGTTAATATTTTCTCGTGGTCTCCACCCTAGTGACTTGAGGTCGCTCATGGCACTTGTAACTGCGGAACATTAAGGACTGTCATGACAGTGATATGTCAACGAGGGATTGACTGTCAGAAAGTCGTCCTGTTACCTAATATTTTCAGTAGAGATAGATTAGGTTACCCCGTTAAGGGATGAAAAATTCTTAGGAGCATATGATACTTCAGCCCGAGAGGCAGGCAAATCATTTGCAGAGCTTGGCTCCTGTACACCCATTACCAGAACTCCTAGAGGCATTCCGCGATGTTTGATTAAATGTAACCGGAGAGGTCAATATTTTATGACTCAATTCTTCTAAAGAAAATCAGGAGATGTAAGTATTTCAAGCCTATCTGCTCTTCTGCTCCTATCTCATTCCGGCCGCTTGAAATGTGTCGAACCGGAGAAGAAACCGTGTTGCTGTGTGAGCAAGCACCGGTTTGGAGGTAAATGGCAGACGCATTCCCTTTATAATTTTGAGAAGGGCCTACGGAGCCCCCAGCATCTGCCACCGAAACCGATACGCTCGGAGACGGCCTCCCTAAAAAATGTGTGTATGTTAGGTGCGAGTCGTAGATCATTTCGAACCTTTCCTTCCATTTCCTTCCGTTTTTAAATGATTTTTTTTTTGTATTTTATATAATATTACAACGTTTCACACTCACGGCCCCACGCCAGGGCAAGTACACCCGCGTCGTGGGCACCATAGACACATTCGTATATGTATGTACATGAACACAAACATCCAGACTGAGAACAGAATCTGAAACCCGTCAATTCAATCTCCTCCTCGCCGGGCATCGAACCCAGAACCCTCGATCGGCAGTCCGGCACGGCAACCATTAAGCCAAAGGGGGGAGGGGCGAGCTGGGAGATTCTTGGCCTTGAGATCGAAAGGGCTGATTACTTGGTAACTTGTTGTTTATCCCAGTTAAACCAGGGGTGAACCCATTTTTCAAGGCCGCCTGTATATTGTATGTTTCATGGTATGCCTTGTCAAATAATTTCTTAGAACTAGGGGGTATCTTACGCAGACCCTCCCTCAAGTTCTGGTTGGGTAGATTGCTCAGGATACGTTCCCTTCAATTTAATATATATTCTCGTTGCTCGTTTTCCGCAAACAAGCTGGAAAAAGCCTCACTAATTTTGAGGAATTGAGTGTTAGGCTGAAAAAATCGTGTTGTCAAACACGCTAGAAACTATTAAAGCCGTATTCGAAAACGCAGCACAGTTAACGAACCGTTGCAAACTTTAATTCGATAATTCGCGTTGATCCAGAAAAGCCTTTTTGTATTTCTTTCTTCTTTCAGAACGAGTTTTGTTTATACATATATAGTATATAAACTATTAGCATTATATATTATTAGCTTCGAACATATTTCCATTCTGATTCATTAAAATGTTGGGTAGGTAGGCATCAATCTGTTCCACGCCTACCTTAAAATAAATTTAAGCTAGGTTATGTAAAACAGACGCATTAATTCGGCTGAGGACGAACCGGGAAGTGTCAACCTCAGGGTTAAGTGGCTGTATCCACTGTGGACCTAGATCAAACGTTGGACGTCTGTATCGAACCAGTTCCCGGCTCCGGACCGGTCGGGGGAACCCCAGAAGGCAGAGCGCCTCGTGACTGGGAATCACATGGTTAAAAAAAATTTATATATCACATTACGTTATGTCAGTGTGCATCCTTGGACACTTAAGTCGACGACTTAAGTGTGATATGAAGTGGCTTTCGGACTTACCCCGTATGCTTCGTATTACCTGGGAGCTTGCGCGACCCAGCTCAGACGAACATAATGACGAAGATTGTCGACGACGCCTAGGTGGGGAAGTTTCTGCGTACTCACCACCATCACACAACTTATTAGCACTCACTCACTCATAACTATAAATATGCACTGCAATCCACAAGGCCCGTTGATTTATCGCACTTTTCCACGCAAGGGAGAAGGTACTTAACGCAACGAACGATTCACTTATGGATCGGCACTTATATTTCACGAACACTAACGATTTCGCGATAATTTCCTATGAGAGAGTAAGTCGGCAATTACTTTGAATCATTAATTCGCCCTGAATAATTAATTTTGCAATTTAGCAGGGCAAAATTTCAGTGACAAAGTTTTCTTCTCGAGAAGTAACGACGCTATGAAGTAGATTTTCAAATACCCTCCGAAGAAGGCTATCACCTGGGACCACGCAATTGACAGAGGGCGCTGATTGGCTAGAAAACGCGGGAAGCACGGCCATTGGCTAGGATAAGACAAAGGGAAGTATGACGCACTCTCACAGATGCTGTGCATCGTCACATGCCGAATAATAATAACAAATATCATAGATAAATCCAATCACATGATTTGTTCGCCAAATAATGTTACCTATTGTTCCGATAAAGATAAAATTTTATCTTACTTTAAAGACTATTGTGAATAAAATTGTGATTGTATAGCTATTAAACGTGAAATCGCAAACATTTGCGAAACAGACCGATAAACGGAATGTAGTGTAGCTAAGGAACAGTTTTCGGAAACCGTTGTGTATAACTTTGATTTAATTTAATTTATATCAAGCAATTTATATTATTACTCTGCCGCGATTGCAATATTGCATTGAATAGATAAGACATAACGTAAGGAAGGTAAAGGCATGTCTAGGGTCTAGTTCACGGCTACAAGATTTGTTTGGCGCGGTATTTTGAACCTTGATTGCACTGTCACCGCACGGCTGATTGCTTGACATATTTCTCAATCTACAAGTGAGTGAAGTGAATGACAGACGCAGTCGGTCACTAGATGGTGTCTTATTTGAACGTGTGTAAGCGTTTCCTGTAAGCGCACGAGCAATTTGCATGAAATCGCGTTTATTCAATTACATTACACGTTATCTTATTACACACCGGACAGTGAATGGGGAGATGACAGAATGCGGCCGGACACTGACACGGCATAAGCTGTTAGTTTAGCATAAAAAAAGTTAAACAAAAAAGCGGGAGTGTGTTGTGCGAACTTGTGTGCGAATTTCACTTCGTAGTTTCGCAGTTAGCTTGCGTGGTTTTTGTTGAACTTTTCCTGTGTTAAAACTTTTTAAGTGACGCTCTGTTTTTACAATGAAGGACCCAAATAACAAGGAAGAGACTTCGGACGATGAATCCGGGTTGGGATATCAGAATACTTTGGTAAGTTGCAAACTTTCAGTTTTCTTTATAAAATTGCACATCTGGCCTGTTCCTGGTTGTGATTTACATTTACTTGCCGATTGAGGGCATTTAAAAAGATATTATTGTTCGCACTGAATCGTGTTGCAGGTAGGTATAGGTACTATCGTCATACACGCAACGTTGAACGTTTGTTTGAATAATAATTCCATGTGGATAAAGTTTATGTTGTGTAATATTTTGTCGCGTACGTCTTATCAGTTCCTGACTGTTCCAAGTTGGTACATACTTACCTAACAATTACTAAAACAATATACCTATGGACGCATCACATACGAGTATGTACCTTCGTATCTACGTACGTTACGACTACTGCTATCTGAAATAATTTTTTTACTAATGCCATATTATATGTATATAAATAAAGGTATATAATATTATAAGATATACATACCTATATAATATTACGTTCATTGATTTTATAACCGTCGTTATAAATAATTTATAAATTAATTATACATACTTAGTTCAATATCATTAAGTAAGTTGACTGGGTAAAACTCATAATTTCATAATATTACTGCCTACTAGTAAATTCTTTAATCAGTGTACAGAAAGAATTCAATAATGATAAGTATAATCGTCACTTTAATTAAGACCTTATTTACATGTTATTAAAGATCAATTTCAAATGACAAGATTTTGAAATACCTACCTACCAATATAGCAAAATATAAACAAAATTAATCATCAGAAAATTTGCTTGTCTGGAAGTTGCTGAAATTTTGTTTAAAAGATGTTTATAGCTATCATTAGAAAAATAAATATGAAATACCTACATAATCACATCATGAATATATTTTTTTCTCTGGTCACCTTTACTGCACCAACCTCCATTGGAGCAGTGTGGTGGAGTAAGCTCCAGGCCTGCCCAATAATGGGGAGAGACCCGTGCCCAGCAGTGAGACACAAAAAGGGTTGCAGCCACATCACCTTTAATGCCCGTTTGGTCTTGTGTTGAACTGACTAAAAGTAGAAGATGGTGGAAACAGGCATAATTTATACTTTCATATGATTTGTTATCCTATATGAATGGAAAGATGGAAGCTCTTTAGTCTGCATCTACCGTTTAACTAAACATAATGAATTTACTTAATATTATATAGGGGGTTCACTTTCAGCCTGGCTTCTCCCAGGTGATTTGAGTGTCAAGCACATTGCTTAAATTAATATTGAAAAACTATCCCTCCGCCAGCGGCTTCGCCAGTGTGGACTGTTTTATAGGTTCCTGTAGGATAAAAACCATCCTATGTCATTTCATCATTTCCTAACATCCACTCTATCTGTGTTCCAAATATTGGTTTAGTAGTTTAATCGGGAAAACATAGCATACAGACAGACAGAGCTTTATAATATTAGTTATAAATAACATTGATAGGCCAATGACTTTTATACACAAACATCCGGGTCAGAAAATATATTTAACATCATTATTAAAGTTTTGATGTCTCTGCTGCTGGGACTTGAATATAGACCTCATTGCACGGTACACTTGTATAGCTACCACTGCGCCTTACAAAACATAAAATATTATATTAAACAAAAGCACTGACCTCTGTTATAAACTTTCTAAAATGTTACTTTTGGACTTGGGGACATTCTTTTATTTTTTGTTGAAAATTTGTGATTGCTGCCCACATTGATGTCTGATCAATCTTCTTCCGAAGTAGCTGCAATAAGTTCTAACTGTATACAAGTAATGATAATATTAAACAAAGACAAAGATGTTTATTAACACAAATATGGGTGTTTATAAAAGCTGTTAAAACATATTTAGTACACCTTTATGAGGTATGCAAATATTCCGGTAGACCATTATATTTTTGGTCAGATGCAAAAGACACTTAGGTATTGTTTTGTTTTAGAAGCGATTGTACATAATTTACTATTATGCCTTTTTGATTCAGATATGTTATTTTGTATCTATGTCCATGAAGGAATCCATAGGCTGCACAGACTCTATACCACTGTGATTATAATATAATCGTGATAATTACTTGTTCTTAATATCTACTATGGATGGTCTTACTTATTGCAAATGCAGCCCTACTTCTTTGTGAATCCATCAAGTTGGCATAGTCATATATAATTTTCTCATTATGTTAACAAAAGCTAACAAATACCTTGAACTTTATATATTATAAAAACTCACTTTAACTACAGCATTTTAACATGTAAAAAATGAATTGTAGTTTGTTTATAATTGAATTACTTGACATAATATTTATATTATAAGCAGTGAGCTTCCATCAGGTAATATGAGTATACCTTTTTTCCTTTTTCACCGCCCACAAACCTGGAAGCCCCCTTTTAGTCGCCTCTTACGATCAGGCAGGGGATATCGTAGCTCTATTCCTAATCCCGAAGCTACAGGGACTGATATGAGTATACCTGCATGATTTTACTAACCTATTCCATGGGAACAGTACATTTTAATCTTTATTTATTTATCTGAGGCTGATCCTTTAAGGCGTTTGTGTGCTATTTTCTTGTTCCATCCTAACTTTCGTATTTATATCATTATATAAGTATAGACTATAGATCCATAAAAAATATTTTGGAATAGTTCTATATTAAAAAAATATCTAGAACTGAGAAAAACCACTCCAAATAAATATTTATTATTAAATATTTGCCTGTCAATTAAAATAAAGTAAAGCACTTCTTTTGTATGATAAGATTTTATAACATTATGCATTATCATATCAGGCATGATAAGTGTCACCAATAAAATAAGGAACAACAAAACATTGAACTGGCATGTAGATCATTCAATTACTTAGTGAAATATCTTGTTGTAGTACCTAATTGGATTTTGTTTTATTATTTTGATATCTGCAAACTGTATTATTCCTAATGGTTATTGCCTCTATATAATTTTTATAACAACTTAAATAAAAAATTCACATGTAATGAAGTGATGAGTACGAAAATTTAGTTCTGAAATTGTTCCTTGGATGTCTATAGTGTGTAGCACTCGTCAGGATAGCAAGGGAGCTGAGCATTTTTTAAACGCCATATATTTTAAGGGGCCATTTTTTGAGCAGTTTAATTATTTGATCGTCTTAGTTTCTGCGATATTTCATACGCGATTTTCCTTATGTTACCTTTATACTTACGAGTAGAATAAATGTGATTTATTTCAAACTTGGGGTAAAGTGGGTATGGTAAACATGCGTATTATCATCAGTTTTCGCCAGTGTCCCGGTACTCGTCATCCATAAAAAAGTATAACTTTTGGTCGTTTTTCTATGGAATCTGTACTAGTACACAGACAACTTTATGGACGTTTACCTTAGCTACCTATTGACTTTAAATTGTTTTTCTTAAGTTACTGTTCTTTTCGAAAGCTCTTAAAGCGATTGTATGTTGCAGTGTGCCGTGCAAGGAATCCTGGGTTCGAGTCCCAGCAAAGGTGTTATTTAAGGGTGCCTATGAGTGTGAAGCCAAAGCGATATAATATTTCACCGCTAGATAATGACGGGTAGACAGCGTGGGCCGAGTGGTAAATACTGCGGTCTCCAACACGGGAATACAGAGTTCAAACTTTTTAAATTTGTTAAGTGCATTTGAAAAATATTGTGACATTTAATTACTTACGATGTTTTCCATCACCGTGCATGCTTGAAAGAAATTAATAGGTAATATCTGGAAATCCCTCTCACTTGTGAGAAGGAGACCTGTGCCCAGCAGTGTGACATAAAAAAGCTTGACCAGCGTGGTGGACTATGGCCTAAATCCCACACACGTCAAACCTGTGCCCAGCTGTGGGATATAAAAGGACTATAACAAGTTTTTAAATTCGAATTCACTCTACAACCTTAGTGCAATACTTACTTCCACACATCCATCCATCATTGCACCATGATGTCCATGATCGATGGTTGCACCAATTAACGCTTCTAACGCTTCACACTCATAGCCCCACAGTAGGACCCTGTGTCATGGGTACCATGGACACACAAAAAGACAGAAACACAAACACCCAGACCAAAAATTTAATCATCATTCAAATTTCTTTTTCGCCGGGAATCGAACCCGGGACCCTTCGATTGGCAGTCCGGCATGGTAACCATTGCGCCACCCAGGTCGTCGAATTCCATTTGAAAATCATATTATCGAGTACGGTACACTTTCAAATGAGAAAGTTTGTACGAGTACACTATACAATTCACCACACTGCAAGTGCCCTTGAGAAAATTAACGTAGGTAACTCTCAGGCGTGCAGTTTTCATCGCGAGGTTTTCCTTTAGACTCAATGATATTGTAAAATAAAATGTTTACACGTTACGGTTTACAAGTTACGGTGTTGATACGGGTCGATTCAAAATGCCCCCTTTAAAATTTTAATTTTTGTTTGCCCTGATGTACGCGTCATCACGTCAGTGCAGTCGTTACTTTGACGTGTGTTATGACATGAACCAGGGGCGGTCCCGGGGGGGGGGGGGTCACAGGGGACATGAACCCCCACCCAATCCATCAGTCATGTGTAGATGGGAGGCGAAACAAGCCTATTTGGGACACCTCTTCCCCCTAAATTGAATCCTGCGACCGCGCCTGATATGAACTGCTTCAAATCAAAAAATGCATCCTCTTACCCATCTTACAAATTCAAACATGCTGTCCTATTTTTACACGCTTTTTATTAGCTTCACCTGTATGTTTGTATGTTTGTAACCGACTTCTTTGGGCGCGATTTTGACCCACTTTAAACGGCCAGATTTCGTTCAAACTTTGTAGATTTATTGAGGACCGATGACAATACACTAATTTGATAAAATTATTCCATTTTTCAATTTGCAAAATATGATTTTTGTTAATTTATATAATTTTCTGGTTAACTTGAAAATTTGCATAGGGGTCAAGGGCCGATGACAATGCAATAATATGAGAATAAAAATCCAACTAAGAAATTAAAAATAAATAATGTAGTTTAAAAAACTAAAAAAACACGCTTTTGAGAAAATACGAACTAAAAACTAAAAAAATAAGAAGAAAATGTATATTACTGTAAATAAAGCGTGGGGTGGTTTTTAAGATACTATTGACACCATGCACCCCACGCTTTATTTACAGTAATATACATTTTCTTCTTATTTTTTTAGTTTTTAGTTCGTATTTTCTCAAAAGCGTGTTTTTTTAGTTTTTTAAACTACATTATTACGTAGTCCCATTTCTTTGAAATGAACTGAAATGAAATATTCTTTATTCAGTGATCGGTTCATTCATTTACAAACTCTTAGTGAACTTTATTTTTTTGTTCTGTCTGTCTCTTTCTAACAGGAATTGGAAATTCGAATATTTTTTTTAAAGGTGAAATCGTAGCATCTTTTGTTACATTGACAGATTAATTAATTTGTTTTGAATTAATATTTTATTCATTAATAACTACCACATACTCAGTATCATTTAACTTCCCAATAGTTAGAATGTGTCTTTGATTTTTTTTTATTTCTATATGGTCATCGTTTACAGTAAAAGTAGGTAGGTATGTACTAATGTTGAGAAAGCGCTCAGAATGCACGTACATCCCTGACTCCCGACATCGGAGTTTTTGACCGTTTGGCTTTTTTTTGTTAATGGGGGGGGGGGGGGGTTGGAGGAAACGGAAACCTTCAAAAGGTACCCGGCACCTTACCACTATTTTGATTGATGCATGTACCGACAACACGCCAATTATATTAAGTTTTTGTATATAATTTAGTTACGCCTGAGATTTTTGCTATTCTAGCAAATTTTGAAAAATAGTTTTTATAACGTGTCATTTGGGTAATTTATCATAATGGCCCATTATTCGACATAATGTGGATAACACGACAAGAACCAAACCAGCTTACGACAGCTCTGAACTATTTGCATTATTTTACCCGTTAATTTTAATGTCGGTACTCGCCCATAAGAATGTTAATCACAATATTATACACTCTCTAAAGACTAAAAGTATTCACAGAAAAAAACACGTTTAAATAAATATCTGAGAATTAGCAGCAGTAATTACTTTTCGCGCTGTAATTAAAATATTAATTGGACAGAAGTCAAACATATAATTAGTCACATGTTAACTGCTTCTAAACTCATTACTAGTGCTCTTAAGTTACAATTTTAACGACTTCAGCTGCATTTTCTCTATTTAACAAAAATTTTAAACAATTTGCAAGCGAAAGATGCAAATAATCCCTGCATGCATGCATGCAAATAACCCAAAACAATGTGAAAATTTGTTGCAACTTTTTGCATATTGTTGAATACGTTTCACACCCTATGTCCCATGTATCTTCTTGTGACAGGAGCTTACACCACCTCGTTAGTTAGTGGTGACCTAATCGCTAATGAGGATGTCATTGGATACTTTCAAACCGATAATCCGATAACATTTAACGTCTGTTATCTACCAACCATTCTTCTGAAGTATGAAAACGCGCATGAAATTCATCACCATCGGACACTCATCTTACACCCGACCGCGCTCGCTTCGCTTGCCTTCTTAGATTGCTAGCGAGACAATGTCCACTTGAGAAAAAGCTGGTTCAAGGAACGAACGATCCGTTGGTAGTATTAATGACATCTGGCATCATCATAACGATAGTATAAAGATTTACATGTCTCCTCCGTTCGAAGAAGGGAAGTGAAGTCGTTTAATTAGATGCTATGCCAGATGTTTTGGTTTCCTAAGAAAGATGATTTATTCACAGCTTGTGTTACAGAAGTTAAAATTTAAATTAATGTTTAAATTACGTCGTCCGGTGAAAACAATACAAAAATGGCTTCAACGCTATCTAGAAAAACGTTCAACTAACCATCCAGAATCTACAAGACGGTACCGCTTTTTGACGTTATGGTCAAAACCGTTCTCTATAAGAATCACTCTATTTTGTTCTCTAAAACATCTCTAAAACAACGTTCTAAGAGCCCTACGGTGCCTGCACCGTCATCCTAGCAAACCAAGTCACAACCGGCACCACACCTTTTATTGTAACAGTAAAGTAGAAGCAATCAGGTATATAATGTTTCTACCAGATAGTCCAGATACAAATACACGTGGCTCGCAGATCCATAGCTCATGAATCTAATGGCCCTATTTAAGACGTGCCTCCCTGCGGTACAGGTAGAGCGGGAAGAAGTTCAAAGATAAGGACGCCGATATAGGCAGGAACGGGACAGCCACCGGTCAGACATCCTTGATATAATATGTTTGTAATTTATGTATGTCTCCGTATAGTCTGGTGTAACTGTTAGTGTCATGATAGTGTTGTTTTTGGATTTATAATCTAGGTTCAGAGTACCCTTCCCAAATATTACGATGTATGTATCAAATACACTTTATAGGATCTTCTCATGGAAATAAGATGGTTCACCGCAGTAAAAAGTAGTTCTAAATATCTCCACGCACAATAATCATTCCATAAAATCACTGCATCTTGACGTGTGTCTTGTCTGAGGTCGTATGCAATTGCGTTGCTACTCCGGAGGCTGGTGGTCGCCTCATATAAGTGTAGCCGGCAAAATCGACACACAACCTCAAGCAAGCCAGAATCTTGTCTATAAGGTCACATGCAATTGCTCTGCTGTTCCGAAGGCACGCATGTAAAGTCCACTAAGCATGTTATAAACGACTTGCTCTCATTTCTTTTTGGAAAAACACTCTGATACACGATTGTAAACACCTCTAATCGGCTTAATGAAAGTGTGACGACCCAAATTATTAATTAATCTTGCCCTATTGTCTCCAATAAACAGATTAAGATATAACCAGAGCTTAGCGCTAAAGTAGGACTTTAGAAATGAGGTATGGACACGACGACGTTTTTATCTATCGAAGGATCGACTAGAAATGGAAAATACCCGTAATAAAATTTGCGCAAATAAAATATGGCTTTCGTATTTTGATATCATATAAGTACCTAATAACATGATTTAGGCACTTCGATAAATTAACAAAATACAATCTTTTTTGTGTCATTGATTCCGACTTTCTCATTCTCTCTCTCCTGTATACTCAGGAGTTTTACTCGTAAGTAGTTTTAAAATTATTTGTTCTATCGTTTTTTTTTCTTTTGCAACCTTTTTGCAACCTTTTGCAACCTTTTGCAACTGAGGGGATTTAGGCCAATGTCCACCACGCTGGCCAAGTGCGGATTGGTGGACGTCATGCTTTCGAGAAATTATGAATTTCTCTCAGGCATGCACGGCGATGGAGAACATTGTAATCAATTAAATATTACGATATTTTCCATCACCGTGGAGCAGCGATAAATGCCCACATTACAAATTTCTTAGTCAGAGGTGCGCGCCGAGGATTTGAACCCGGGATCGGTCGCGTCGAAGACCGCGGTTTTTACCACTCGGCCATCGCTGCTCATTGTTCTATCGAATAAGGATGTCCGTTTTTTGGGTAAAAACGATACTGTGCGACATACTTAACGTATGTATATAAAATATTTTCATGTAGCAGTGATTTGAGAAAGACACGTGTAGCGAAGGAAAAAAACCGATTGAGTCAATAAAAGTAAGAATCGTTAGATTGGATAAAATCTCTAAAAAAGGATGGGGAGTTGGTTTGAATCATAGACTTAGGATATACTCGTACTAACGTAAGAACTCGTATATCCTAAGTCTATGGTTTCAATACACAAAATTCTTCTAACTGTACTCAGTTCTGTCTTGGACACTAAACTGGCTTGGAAAGCAGGAATAATTGTTTATTAAATAATTGGTATTTATTTTTAAATTGGTAATTTATTTTTATACATGATTTTAGTTACCTTTTCATTCAATAAAAATTCAGTCAATTGACTATAAATGAGTTGTGACGTCACAAATCATTTTGTCATATAAAATGTATGAAAAAAGCTCTCCTTCAAAGCCGGCAATGCTCGGGCGGCTCCCCTAGGGTTGCCCGTGTCCATAGGGGACGGTGATCGCTTAACATCACGCGGCCCGTCTGCCTTATTGTTAGGTTTATTTATAAAAAAAAATATGTATATTAAAACGGGATCATATTTTAGAACTTTTTTAGCATATATTTTTCTGTAAAAACATATATCCTCTGATTCTTTAATAGTGTCATCATTCCCATTAATCTTTCGACTGAAACTGAAACTTATAACGCAATCTTAAATTAGAGATTGACGGCAGTCCAAGAATTTACCGTACCACCGTTGCGACGTGAAAGGTCAAACAAACAAGCACACTTTCAGATTTTTAATATAAGTGTAATAAGATTTATAATATGGATCTAAGAAGAAAAATATTGGAAGCAACTGACGAAATCTATTAAAATTATATTCCTTAATATTTTTATATCCTATCTAAGTATTACACAAAGAATATTTGAGGAAGTTGGCACATGCCAAGGCAGCTGACATTGACTTTGGATTGGATTAGGATCTTATCTCTTATCTAATCCAATGTCTCTCGCTGTAATTCCTTGTGCGATAGCGCTGACATTATTTATGGCACTTTTTGTGAATGATAAAATTGATAACACATTAGTAGGTTGGGAGATTGAGGGGAATAACATCTAAGTGATTTATAGGATTTAGTGGTTATTGTTGTAATAAAACTGTCTAGATTTTGCGGGACTTTCAGAGATATTTTGGAATTTATTATGTGTAAGTACTTAGATGCCTGTCTTGTTGAAAAACGACTCCTGCTAGGTACTTACGGTGTGGATATGATAAAGTTTTACACATCACTTGTATTGCCTGTGGCGTGGGCAGGACCGCGCCGACCCTCCAAAGCGCCTGTGTGCGAAACCTATGAAGCGCCTCTATTTTTCACGAATCTTTATGTTTCAACTTATTTTACATAGTTTTTTTGTTTACGAGGCATTTGTTGCGCCTATTACTACTCCACTTACTTATCGATACTCCATTACAAATAAATATGTTGTTGTGTAAGTGTAAAAAAAGTAATTTCGATAGCGGCGCGGCGCCCCTATTGTCTTGGCGCCTATGTGCGCCGCACACTTCGCACATAGGGGCGGCGCGGCCCTGGTCGTGGGCACACATAGTCACTGGGATACAACATTCAGACATTTCTTCATTTAGAGTAAAATATATGATCATTGCGCGCATGGCCCGGCGGTTAGCGTAAACGCAAACGATCTACGCAACTAAAGAAAAGGGCGCGGTCTGGTGTGAGATGGGTGACCGCTAGTGGCAATTTTTCATGCGCATTGCAGTGCTTCGGAGGGCACGTTAAGCCGTCGGTCCCGGTTGTTGTCGATAGATAACAGTCGTTAAACCTTGTCGGAAGCCTTATGGGCGGCTTGAAAATGTCCGACAGCGGGTTGGCCACTAACCCGCATCTCCACCAACCCGCATTGGAGCAGCGTGGTGGAGTAAGCTCCAGGCCTCCCCAAGAATGGGGAGAGACCCGTGCCCACCATTGGGACGCAAAAAGGGTTGCAGCCATATGATCATTTATTACTAGCACCTTCGCATTCCCTGAATTGATATTTTCTGAATTTAATGCAGAAAAATCTCGTATCTTCTTTAAATGTTACATAAATAAATAAATATTTTTGGACAATTCACACAACACCATCTGATTCCAAACTAAGCAGAGCTTGTACTATGGTAATCAGAAAGCTGATAAACATACTTATATAATTCTAAATACATAATTAAATAGATAAATTAACACTCAGACACAGAACAAATAGTCATGTTCATCACACAAATATTTGTCCTGGGTGGGCATCAAACCCACGACCTCACGCTTCGCAGTCGGCTTATCACCTACTACGCCACGGAGGCTGTCATGTTAATTTGCAATGAATTTGTATTCGAGGATCGACTGAGCTGACCGTATTATGTCACTCAATTGCTAAGGTTCGACAAAAAATATGTTTCCTCGGCTGTTATTTATTTAAGTTTACTTTAATTTAAGTTATTTATAAAAGCTTTTATAAGTGACTTTAAGGTATCTCAATTATTATCATAATAACGATACGACGATTCATTTAATTGTGTCAAGAGTCCCTGTGCTCTACGCTTAGAGCAGCGATGGATATCAGTATGTGTTTTCAAAGAGTGGCTTATTGGCCTCACAAAATGCCCTGAAAAGCAGGACCAAAAATTCCTAAAAGTTCAGTTGTCACGACGGATCTTTGTCCCACTGAAGTTAAGTGCAACAAACAAGAGCTAGTTTAGAAAAAACTAAAACTCTACCGCTATGGATTTTTCATAAGATCCCGGAATCTTCTAAGTAGTGTATCGAAAGCGGGGCGCTAAGGCTACTCCATTGACCAATGTCAATATCGTTGCTCTAAGGTTTTACATGTCGAACACGATGTAAACTTTTTACTGGTGGAGTTTTTACGAGGATAACTCGCCGACGTATAAGAACCAGTCAAATCACGTGGAGCATGCGATCTTTATAAATCACTTTATGATTTCGTAATTAGGATTCAAGCAGGTTTCCGGTAAGCGACGTACCACTATAATTAGTAATTACTAATGTAGAAATCGTTGAACTTTGTTGCAAATTGGAACTAACAACATCTTAATAACGTAATAAGTTTATGTTTCAACCCTTTTAATGTCTCACTAGACACGAGATATCTTCAGAAATAAGGGGTATATAATAACGATAATAAACAATGACCAAAATTAAATGCAAATTGAAAAGAGGTGTTGTAAGAGATGTAAGAGATTTATTTTTATAATTCAGAAATGCACGCTAACGTAGAAGCAGGTATTTAAACATTCAATTTTAGAAATTTGCCACCAGTAGGCTATTCAATGGGTTTGTTGGGTAGGGTTTTGCACCCCATTCCCCCAACCCGTCCCCTCTACTGCCGCTACCTCTGAAATTCGATTCTCTAGCAAGCTTTAATAAGTTCACATTGTTTTTTTACGCTGTCAGGTTGTCTTGGGGCCAAATTTGCCGCCCAAGGCTCTAGCCTACTCAGCCTTTTAATCCAGCACTGAAAACATTTTCATGTGATGATACGCACATGACCGGCAATATCTCCGTCAGAGATTCGCGTCAGGATAGCCTTATCTTAAAAAATACAATCCGTATGGATTAGGTACAGGGTATGTGTATAACGTTGGTTAATTATCACGCAATTTCATTTTACTTTGGTCTAATAGTTTACTAATGGCGTTTGGTCCTACGCGATTAAGGATTTGTCTAAAATTGTTGCTTAGTGTGATGGCGTGGTGGTGATTGTGTTCATGTCTTTGTGTATTTCCATGGTACCCACAACACAAGGAATCCTAGTGTGGGACTCTGAGTTTGTAGCATTATTTATTTATATTATGTACACTATCGACAAAAGGTGGTATTGTAAACACATGTCATGATGTATAGTTACACACACATATGTAGAAGATATACAGAAGTCTGACTAACACACATAAATTGGACTTTCTTGTTCCGCAGCATATAAATGCTTACAATTAAAATGTTTGCATACTCAGACGTTGCCTAGATCACATAGAATGCGTTTAATGTTGCCTACGTTAGAATCTTAGACCATTCTCGACAGAGTGTGGGATGATATGTAGGTCAGTAGGAAGTGGCAATTGAAACTCTTTATTTTAGATTCTTATTGCAACTGCATTTGACAATCTTAATGCGTTTTAAGCAGATTTCACAAAGTTATTGTAGGTACCTGAGTCAGAGTCAATGTTTTTAAAAGGTATGTAATTTAACAATGGTCTCAAACTCTTTTAAAAATTATTTCTGCTAGAAATTGGTTTTCTTTTTAAATATAAATAGAATAAACAAGCAACCGTTATAATTCCGAAAGCCCCCTTTTAGTCGCCTCTTACGTTAAGATCAAGCATTCAATATTTTTTTTCAACCTTTTTTTATGTCCCACTGCTGGGCACAGGTCTCCTTCTCACAAGTGAGGGGATTTAGGCCATAGTCCACCATGCTGGCCAAGTGCGGATTGGTGGACTCCATATACTTCATATACTCCATATACCTACTTGGATTCCATATACTTACTTACTAATATTATAAACCCGAAAGTATGTTTGTTTGTCCTTCTTTCACGTCACTATGCTATAATCTTATGAAATGGTATTTGTGTGTGCAGATACCATTTTTTTGGTAAATTAACCTTCAAAAGGTACCCAGCACCTTGGGAGAGGATACCGAGTTATGTGGGATTTGCTCTCACTAAAACCCCCTCGGTGGCCTGTCTCTGCGCTGGGGGAGGACTGGGATCTTCCGTGGAACGCACCGGTGTCCTTCCTCCACACGCGGCGCCCTGGAACGGGCCCATCCTTGGGAGAGCAGATGTGCTCTCCTGCACCTTCCTATGCTTACGGCGACATGCGGCCACGCACACACCGCCGTCCTTCCCGAGGCTGCTGGCTGGACTCTCGCCGCTCGCAACCCCGCAACCCCGGAAGCCCCCTTTTAATCGCCTTTTACGATCAGGCAGGGGATACCGTAGCTCTATTCTTAATCCCGAAGCTACAGGGACTATGTGCAGATAGCTAAGACAAGACGCTACACATTTTTTTAAATCAATTAATTAATTTGAAGCGCGCATGGCCCTACGGCGAGCGAAGAACGTAAGCGATCTACGCGGCTAAAACAAACGAGCGCGGTCGGGTGTGAGATGAGTGACCGCTAGTGGCAAAAGTTAGGTCCCGGTTGTTATCGATAAATAACAGTCGCTAAACCTACTCGTAGTCAGAGGCCTTATGGGCGCTTTGAAAACATCCGACAGCGGGTTAGACACTAAACCCACATCTCCAACTCGCATTGGAGCAGCGTGGTGGAGTAAGCTGTGGTTCGAGTAGCACTAATCATATGATAAACTGACCCGTACTCATAGCTTTTACTTGCCAATTAACTTTATTTGGGACGTACTAATCAACACAACTCAACATCAACTTGGAAATGATGAACGAGGCCCTTAATGACTTAACTTAAAATTTAAAATGACTATTACAAAATGGTACATAGGCACGTTAAAATATATTTACGTTTTGATAGTTTTTTAGAATTTACAGCGTCAAGATTTTACACTACACCGTACAGTTGTAGTTGTCATTTTAGTTATTGCCAAGTGCCTCGTATAGTCGTATCTAAGAACTCGTTGGCTTAACTATCACTTTATTTGCAATCCGACCGCAACACTGCAATACTAGAACAGCGATTTGTTTGTGGTTATGGCCACTTGATGGTCGGAACAATAAATTGCTCTCGGTTGACTCGAAGTTGTAGGTATCTGCTTTGAATAGAGACGAGCTATAAAAATAACGCTTTATCACTCATACAATAAATCCCTGTGTTATAGTTAAACATATATAAAATAACGTTTCACACTCATAGTCCCACAGTAGGGTAAATATACCTGTCTCTTGGGTACCATAGACACACACACAGACAGGAACACAAACACTCAGACCGAGAACAGAAATTTAAACTCATCATTCAAATTTCTGCTTTGCCGGGAATCGATTGAGACAAGGACAGGAAGAATCATTATTCAAGTTTTCATTTCATTTTTAATAATGGCATCGCCAACTCTGTGCATATTGCCAGCGTCAAGTATAATTTTTGCATCACTTAGTTTTAGTTTAGTAGTCATAGAAAAAATCAGTAAGTCGTCAGGTATCAGTCAGTCTAGTCATTCAGATGTTCAAGTAAAGTGATGGCTGCTTTACCCGAAGTCCCGAACGTGTCCGATGGAGTTTTAGAGGCAAGCCGAAAAAATATGTTTTCGCACTGTTATTTTATTTCACAACACTCGTGCACTGTCATTAACCTATATCGACCAAAATGCCATCAACTTTATCTGATATTACTCAAAAATACACCTAAAAATGAAAATAAAACAAGAGCACTACTTGTCCCTTCAGACTTCCCGCCAAAACTCCATTATTCAAGTTTTAGACTGTCTTCTAATCTAACTCTGGAGTACTCTAGACTGAACCCTTGGTTGACGGACCCACTATACGTAACTTCAAGCAAGGTAATGATGTAGTCTTGAGGTTTTAGCTACTCCAGAAGTTATGGTGGTTACAACTAAATTGCACCTGGTTCGGAGCTCCGAAACACAATAAATAGATGAGGCTAACGATTTGTTTAGCGGCACAAAATACATAATAGTACATGTTTAGCGGTCACCGTCGTCTATGGTACTGGCAACTGATTTGCCGGCTTTGATCAAAAGCTTCATTACACCGGAAATGCCCGAGCTGGAAGGTTACCTACAAACAATTTACTCTACCGAGGAAAAAAGGATGTGAGAGAAACAACAATAAAAGTGGTTGGTTGCCATCAATTTATACAGTACCTCTCACTCGCCTTAATAAATAAAAAGTACACACTATTTCACACTACTTTACTATTTCGGAATAGCTCCACATAATTCAAGTGTGTAGTTATTCCACACTAGAATTCCTTGTGTCGTGTGTACCATGGACACACACAAAAACAGTAACACAAACAAACACCCAAACTGATAACAGAAATTTGAACTCATCATTCAAATTTTTGCCTTGCCGGGAATCGTACTCGGAACCCTCCGACCGGCGTTGTAGGCATTGCGCCACATCTTTTGTCAATATTTTTTATACTGTATAAAGTCAAAAGAAAACTTACAGAAATCTATTGCTTCACAATAGGCGCTTCCCTATAGAACAATGCAAATTTGAACCTTTTTTTATATAGGAATTTTTATATATAGAATGAAGTATTGTAGCAATCGCGCTAAAGAAACGAGTACTGTGTATCATTTTAATCACGTTGGTAATTAAATGTGCCTATTAATAAACCTGAGTCTGAATACAGTCATTTTAATTACTGTGCCACTGCTAAGCAGTTTGCTCTCAGATGCACCAGTTTTAAGAATTTATGCTACAGTCACACTACATGGCATTTGCTACACTAACACGAGACACTCGTAATATAAGGAGTCTCGAACAGTGTGTTCAGTGATTAGTGTGAACACATGGCGCTGAAACGTGGTCTACTGTTAGCCTTCTCTGTAGTCTGCGAGCAATGTAGAGAGCTGTTTCTTTACGCGCCAGAATCAGAAATAATGATATCCGTAGACGAACAAGTCACCGGCATAATTCTCAAAATTGGCAACGTGCAGGCCCGGCCACATTGCTAGGAACTCTAGAAACACCTATTGATACTTAGATGGGGATCCAGCATGCCGGTGATGGAAAATATCGTAATTAATTAAATATCACAATATTTTCCACTATCATCGAACAGCGATAAATCACTGCAACCCTTTTTGCGTCCCACTGCTGGGCACGGGTCTCTCCTCATTATTAGGGAGGCCTGGAGCTTACTCCACCACGCTGCGATAAATATGCACATTTAAATCCGAAGTCGTATACAAGTGTGTTATTTGTGTAGAATATCTATCCATGTTCTTTTGTTGATCTTTATGTGTTTTCTTATCGATTACGACGCCTTACGTCTTGTATTAATGCGTTTTACATTATGTAGTTGGCTAAATAACATTAATCCTACCGCATTATTTACATAATTGGAATTTATTTACAGTTAAAAGCATTAACTTTTGTATTTTGAAGTACGAACAAGTGTTAGGATTTTGAAAGTCACTTAAATGTGAATTTATAAATATTCTTATTATGGTGAAAGTACTTTTAGGAAAATAATACTCACTCCTAAAAGCACTTTCTTCACGCTTTGTTCTCTACGATTTCACTATAGTAAATTAAATCGTCACATACTTGGTGTTAAGTTGGAAAAATATAAACGAATATTAAGTAAAATATTTTTTTTTCACTTTAAATTATTTTCATTATAATTACCTCATTAAAAGATAAATATCTGATAAAAGCAAAATAAATTCAAATTTGTTGCAATTATAAAACGATATTAATATGGCCCACATCGACACAATTGTGACCCTGACAATTGTGACTTAGAATAAGTAAGGCTTAAGTTTATACAATTGTACGCCCCCTGAAAAATCATGAAAACAACGTGATATCACTGAAAATGTTCAGTTTTCATATTCTCTGATCCCCAACTATAAGTAATATCTATTTGTTTCAATACTATCTTGTTTACTTTCATCGTGGGTCTGAAAGGGATATACTGATACGACCGTATTCAATACTGATGAATCTTCAAAACACATTACGAGTAGTATAAATTTTTTATAGGTAGGTATTTGCAGTAATAACTCAAACAATTTTTTTGCTACGGCGGACACCACCCCACAACCATACTCGTATGTTTGGTGGTGGTTAATGGTGATTGGTGGTGGTATGAATCGTTTATCGACAGCCTGTTTAGGCAGAAGAGCCTTGGTCCTTACTCCGTACGTATTTTTTTACGAGTTTTAAACATAAATGTCTTTCTGCAATCCTCTTGGCAACACATCGCAGAGCACAGGTCTCTCCACCTGCCACCACTCCCCAGCGGTCATGCATCCCGACCGCACGGCGGCGCACCGGTTTTGCTTACCTTATGCATATCGCACTATTTGAATAAAATCGCGAAATAATCAGCTGATTTCTCATTACCTGTGGCAATGAGTAAGCAGATGATTACGAAACTAGTTAACTGGGGCAGTATTTAATAATAAACAGTAGTAAATACCTTCTTGATTATTGATCTTAAGTGCTATTGAAAACAACTGGGATTTATCGGAAGTTTAGCACTTGACAACTTTATATTAGTAGTAAATATGAAGGGCGCAAACTATTGGTTTAGCGACAGCTATACTGAGAAACGGACGAGGTATAAAGTATGAAGGGTGGCTGCTTCTGGGAAATTTCAAACGATAATGCTTTGATATAAAGCAGAGGGCACACTTTGATGTAACGTGCAGTTGATTAAACTTAACCAATGCAATGTTGGGAGTGGGGGAGGGGGGGGGGGGGGGCAATGGTGCCCAACTGCCAATTCTAAATCCGCCCTGGTTCCAGTGATTTCCGGCCAGACATGAGGCGACAAACAGCCTTCATAGCGACAAGACAACAACCGTAGAAGACCTCAGAGAAGACCCAGAGTTGTTATCTCTTTAATCTTTTAAGGGCATGCATCAATAAAAAAGGGGTATTGTAATTGAATAAGTTTCATTTTGTAGAAACGACTGGAGAATAGTTTTTACATAATCTGAATTTTCATTATATTTACAAAATTTTTATGCAACTGAAAACACGATGCCATAAAATTTTCTCGATAGAATTATTTTTCAAAATTAGGTCAATATTTTCAATTTTTATCATTTTATGTCAAAACGAGTTTGAATATATTTATCATTATTTTTTTACAACAAGCTAATGTTATTATAAAGCATTCTATGCAAACAGTTTTCTATGTTTTGTTTTAGTTTTTTAACGAAAAATGTTTTTCAATTTGGCGCTTACGACATTCAAAATAAGATGATGCTTTCTTTTCCTCGCGAGCGCTGAAGTAACGCATGCCATCACTCTCTTCGCCACTCCCATACCACCCGTGACCACTGTCAACGATGGACGCGTACTTACTTATGCCCGAATCGCCCGCGAAATACGAAAATTTCAAAATTTATTTAATTTTGTTTAGTTTTTGAAAATATATTTTTTTTTTCTTAGTAAGTAAGTATTAAGTGTAAGTTATTATTTTTAGTAAGAATTCGGTAATTTTAAAGTTTAGAAAATGGGAAATGAAAGTAAAAATAAATTATCAAAACGGAAATATTTACGAAGAAAAAGGTAAAAAAAAAGGTAAGTAGAACTCTTGCACTTGTATTTAGTTAGAAACAATACCCCTGTAATCGATTTACAATAATTTTATTCGTAATATATTTTATTTTAGGCTAGCTGTCTATTTATGAGCAAAGAATATTTAGGTTACTCGGTAGTCAGACCAAGTCTTGGTCCTTATTTCACAATTTGGAAAGTAGCGTCTGTAGTCCAGTTTTTGAAGTCTTGTTTCACTCACGTGTGCAATACGACTCGGGTTCGATCCCCAGCGTAGCATATGTTTTTTATATTATATATATTTAAATTTTTTTTTACTATTTTAAAATTACATAAAGCTTATAAAAAGACAGACTAAAAACATAAATATTTGAAATTCTTACGGCCGAAAAAAGTCTACATGAACAAAATAAAAGTACGTAAGTAACCTAGGTACAAAGCTATGATTCATTATATATATACTTTAGGTGTTTATTTTTTTACACCGTAATCAATTTTGTTTCATAAATAAAAACCTACAATTACACTGCCCCTCGCCCCTATCTATATCGACTGAGTCGATAGATAGACAGACGACAGCGAGAAATCCTTACCTACGTAATTTGTAGCCATATCCTTTATTTCACAACTAGTAAAGTAGTGAGCGTAGCTCATAATAAAATCTCGTGCATTACGTATGAGTGTTCTGGGTTCGATTCTCACTTGTATAGTTTTTGTAAAATTAGTCCTCACTCAACCACAAATATATTTTTTACAGTGAAAACGTTTTTCCGTTTCTGATTCATTAATAAAGTGAACAAAATTGTGAATTTATTTTAAGGATCGATTTTTTTACTTTATTTATAATTTTACAAATATGAGCTGCGGCCCACTGTACAATCGTAGAATAGTCGAAACTTTGTATTTTTTGCAATTTTTAAGTACTGTAGGTAAGTACTTACAATTAGAGCTTCATAACGTTACAAAAAATATCAAAATATAATGTTATATAACGTTATAGGTGAATAACGGTATCAAAAGAATAGCGTTATAGAATATCGAAATCGAAATAAAATAACGTTATAATATCGTTATTTTATTTCGATTACTACGATATTTACGCGACGTTGTCAGCTCGCTGCATCCTGACCTTGTTTTGTGTAGTTTGTATTTTAGCACTCCCATTCCCGCCGTTTGAACTACGTTCTTATAGTAGAGGAGCCCAAGAGAGGATTTTTTGGATTTACTCGAGCGTGTGAGATTATTTTTTGAGTAGATTATTTTTATTTCTGTCATATGTAAATGTAATATGGACAATTGTCTGAAATAAAAATATATTATAATTATATAAGCTACGGGGTAAACCTTGCATCTTTTTTAACATAATTAAAAATGTCGTCTATATAGGAACGCTAAAGTTTTTAGATATTTTGTCTTACTTTCGGTTGTCAAAATCGGCAGATTAGAATATGACGTTATCGTTTGATAATTTGTTTTTCAATAGAAATATCATAACAATGCGAACTCTACCAAGAGTGCCGAGAAGATATTTTTTTTATTTTGCAGTTTTGTGTCCATCGCACCCATTTACTTTTAAAAAAATCGTCTGATTATTGAAATGTTACCTAATATGCATTAAATCTTTTCTATCTTAAATTGTCGAGCTCAGTAATTAACCCGATTATTATAAGTATGGATTGTAGTCAGGCGCGGTCGCAGCCTTCAATTTGGGGGAGGGGGTCGCCAATAATTTGGGGGGGGGAGGTCACTATGAAGATTGGGGGAAGAGGTGTCCCAAATTGGCTTGTTTCGCCTTCCATCTACGCATGACTGATGGATTTTGGGAGGGGCCATGTCCCCTGTGAACCCCCCCTGGGACCGAGCATGATTGTAGTCGATTACGAATATTATATTTTTGTACCACTCATATTATGTTCAATAAATCTTTAAATTATAGCAAGTTTTTAATAATTTCTAGGTTAGTAAAGTACATAATATACTAAATATACTAAACTATAGTACTAGTCGACCGCGAAAATTAGATACTGGAATGATCTATAGTCCGGCCAACGAGACGAGATAAAGAATGTAAACAAACGGACCGTTACCAAGTTACTATTGCGAGAGCGAGCAATAATTATCTCTGTCCTTATCACACGTATGCAGTAATGGCGT
The DNA here is from genome assembly GCA_911387765.1 of Pyrgus malvae. Classification (NCBI taxonomy): domain Eukaryota; kingdom Metazoa; phylum Arthropoda; class Insecta; order Lepidoptera; family Hesperiidae; genus Pyrgus; species Pyrgus malvae. The sequence goes on along the minus strand of OU426971.1, from coordinate 13,927,791 downwards.
CAGTTAGTCAACGACAGCTTTTGTTGCCTGTTTCGTGGTACAGGAAAGCAGTCAGTACCACAGTTGTCAACATTTGGTCGCGTTTTGACGGGAAGTCGAAAAAGACATTATGTTGTGCTCTTGTTTTATTTTCATGTTATTGGTATAATTTTGAGTAATATCTAATAAATTTGATGGCATTTGGTTCGATATAGGTTAATTACAGTGCATGAGTGTTGTGAAATAAAATAACAGTGCTAAAATATGTTTACACAGCTTGCCTCCAAAATTCCATTGGTCACGTTCTGGTAAAAAAAGTCATCGCTTTACTTGAATTTATGACTGACTTGACTGACTGATTACTGACGACTTACTGACTACCTATTATTACTCGTCCAGTTATAACGAAACTGGCAAAAACGTGATGTAAATGTTGTTACGCCCTATGGGTAATAAAATACCGTTTGCAACGTAGAAGTTGTTTATTGTCTCCTTATACAAAAATCCACTCAACAGAATCCAAATCACCAAGCACAATCACTATGGTCAAATATCTTCGCTGTAGTCGTCGAAATAATTCTTCCTTGTTGCTTGGAGTGATCGCTTTGATTTCACTTCCGGAACTAAACTGTGTCCTGTCGCGGCCCGGTGCGTGCCTTACATTCTTACATACGGCTACCCACGCGGCCACGGTTCTCTAGAATTTTCCCGAACTACCTAATTCAATAGGCCCGTCCCGAACCTTCCTTTATGTTACTAACGCAATCATAGTTATGTACAGTCATAAATAATAGCCGCGGCCCGCGATGTAGACAACCTATACATGTACGCATGGATTAATCCTTATCTAAATAAAAACGTTAATTAGCTTCGTCAATTCAGATTAAAATTGTACAAAATGTAATCAAATAAATACTTTAGAAGATGATATTTTGTTTTACCATAAATCATAACATCACCCGGCGCGCATTCTCATCGCGCATCAATTTTTTGCCTTTAGTACTTAAATGGGTTTTTGTTAAATAAATTTTAATGTATATCACTTAATCGCTCGAGCGTAGCTGTGCCGGGTCGCTAGTATATGCTATGTATATAATTTATTCAAATAAAAATGTTTTGAACCCCTGAAACTTTGTTTACATTTTTTATCACGTCTCGTTGGCCGGACTATAGTATATTGTTTTCTATGAAGAAAACAATATTCAAACAATATTTCTATGAAGAAAACAATATAAGGATTACACTGTAATTCCAATACGGCACGGTACTCTTCCCATTACTAGGGAGGCTTAGCTTACTCCACGCTGCTCCAATGTCAATATTTAGTAAGAATAATTTATATCCTCTTTGAGCTGAGTGCCTAACTCAGCTCAACGGGTATTACTCGGCAAGGTAGGTAAAGTATGAAGGTAAACCTGGGTTCATCGATTATAATATTATACTAGTGGTAGATGCAAATCAGCACGATGAAATGCAGAGCAGCGATGGCCGAGTGGTAAAAAACCGCGATCTTCGACGCAAATCCCGGGTTCAAATCCTCGGCGCGACCTCTGACAAAGGAATTTGTAATGTGCGCATTTATCGCTGCTCCACGGTGATGGAAAATATCGCGATATTTAATTGATTACGATGCTCTCCATCGCCGTGCATGCCGGAGAGAAATTCATAATTTCTCGAAAGCATGACGTCCACCAATCCGCATCTGGCCAGCGTGGTGGACTATGACCTAAATCCCTCTCACTTGTGAGAAGAAGACCTGTGCCCAGCAGTGGGACATAAATAAAAGATGCAAAGTTCCATACAAAATCGAGTCAAAAGTTATCCCCGCGCGTAAATACGTACTTATTATAGATGTATACAAGTATTCTAAATTAATTATTTTTATCTATTTTAAGCCTTATAGTACTGACATAAGTAAGAAAATAAATCCATGTTAAATTGTCACTTATCAGTTATCAACATCTGGTTCGATGACAAGAAGGCGATACGAAATAGGAGTGTATTGAATAAAGAAACGTAAAACATTATAAATTACAATAAAGCACACCCAATACAATAAATTAGTTACTGTGTACTTTTTGTTTATCCGCCGCTCAACAAAACATATACCTAGAAGAATGCACAGTTTGACAACTTCGCACTCAGCAGTCGGTTATAACGTTATTTATATCCTACCCTATATTTTTACTTAAAGTCACCGATAGATGGCGAATCCCCGCAAGGGGAGCATCACCCCGCCGCAGGCTAGAGGCGTGGCTTGTGATTAGGTATTTCGCATTGATGCATGCCCTTAATCCCTAAGTAGTAGCTTTTAGCGTACCTTCAGCAATGTTTGCAGATAATCGCGAGATCTAATCTTAGTTCGGTCAATATTTACTGTGTGATGCTGGCTTAACTGTTTGTTCTTTATCCAGTTTAGTAATTAACTGACGATACTGCACGGCTACCAGTGTTCGGTGATCGAGTGAAAGTGATCTGTGGTCAATAAAATATATATGAATAAACAAAATGAGTGATAAAAAATGCAATGCAAAATATCCAATTCAATAAAAAAAACTTAAATCTCCTAATGACATCGAGAAAGTAATAGTTAAAAAAATGAAGATCTAATTTAAACAAAATTTACAAAGCACATTTAGTGATAAAAAGTGCAATATATCCAATTCAATAAAAAAATGTTAAATCTCCTAATGACATCGAGAAAGTAAAAGTTACAAAAATGAAGATTTAATTTTACTAAGGACAGAACAATTTGTATTAATAAAATAAGAGAAAAAAGATGTTTGTTTTTGGACGGATAAAATTTGTCAATAAAATTTAAATTAACTGAGCAGTGACTGGAATGTAAATAAATTTGACTTAAAAATAACTAAAACAATAGTGAGGTCACCAATGTTTTAGAAATGGACTAACTGTGCTGTTTGGATCAACCGTGTTCGAATACATTAAATAATGCTTAGGAACTTGTGACCCATTTCACTCACAACTATAATCCTTATACTAAACCATATTTTATCATGAAGTTCAAAGTAAATCTGTATGAAAAAAACCATACAACCGTTCCCATTTTTCTAGTTTCCGAAAGAAGCTAAAATTAGTATTTCCCGTTTAATGAGTAGCACAAAATAATGTTCTATTTAACCTAAGCTTAAAGTACAATGGACTACCATTCAAAACAACCAATAAACATTACCTTTCATATGACGGTTAACAAGAGAATAAAGAAATACTGCGGTATTGTACGTCTAAATTATTATAAGCAAACACAAAAGGTGATAAAAAGTAAAAGTCAAGAAATGAAAATTACTCAGACAGCCACTGGAAATTATTAATGAACGCAGGTAGAGTCAAGACTTGAACTCAGTTGGTACCTTAAGAGACTTAAGGCAGATCTTCTATTCTCAAAAGAGATTTCAAGATATGTTTTAGATTTTACTTGACTTCGACAATTAAAACACAAGAACAAATAAGTGCTGTGTCAGAGGACGCATTCTTCATAACTAGTTTATTAGCATATTAAGTTAGAGTAAAATTACTCACTAGCCAAACAAATTAGGCTAGATCGTAATAAAAATAAAGTATTATGTTATACTTTATACACAAAAAAAAACTTGACTTCGATGTTAGATTGCTTTTCATTCACAAACAGGCGGGCTATGCGAACGACGCATATATATGTAGACGAATAAACTACAACTGTTTAGAATGAAAATAGTCATGAGACTGCCGTTTGACTTATATATATATTTTTTAAATATTTTTTATTTGAATTGAGCAAAAGATGATATGATAACGCAAGCTACGTGTTGCTAAACACACTACCTGCACAACAACAAGCAAATCTGAGTCTCTTAGGTCGCATTGAGTTGCGTTGCTACTCGAACGCTGATGGTCGCCTCATGTAAGTCTGGCCGGCAACTTCACCTTTCCTTTGAAATACAACGAAATCGCTTCACGACAAAAGTGGGTGCAGCGGTGGTAGGTAGGACTTCCCCGGGCGAATCATAAAATTTCTACCACGTATATTTACTTGATCATTTTTTTTATTAAAAATTTAAATACCAACTAAGTACCTACATAACAAAAATCTTAATTTGAACTACAAAAAACAAGTGTATATTATTATGTATATGGACTTAAATTATAGGGGTGCACAACTTTTATAACTGACATAAGTCATAATCAGAAAAAAGTAAAGTAGTGTAATAGTCTCAGGTAATAGTATAGGCAATTAACTAATTATGTTTCACAAGTATTTACAATATCGGCTCGTACCTATATTGTACTAATTGGATATATTGCACTATACCTTTTCACATTTTTTTACTTGGGTTTATCCGAAGTCAGAAGTAATCGTTTAACAAACATTACTTAACTATGTCATTTTTTAACACGCTCTTTTCCTGCTAGTTTTCCTTGCTTTATAGGCGTAGGTTTTTCAATGTAATAATATAAAATACACTCCCATTAAATGAATATCTACTCTCTTTTATATCTAATACCTTTAAACGAGCAATTTTTGTAGAATAAAATTGTAAATTAAACCTAAATATATTTTTTTAATCTTCGAAACCGCTTTAACGATTATGAAGAAAGTTAAGTACCCTGGGGATGTTTTATTTAAGAAATTTTAAATTATAAAAAAATATTTTTAGCGATAATGAACTTAAATATAAACTGAAAAATATGACTATTCCTGACACCTATTGGAGAGTATTAATAATATTGTGGCGTAGAACGCCGTCAAACGCCATCCGCCAATGACAATGTCGATTTGAAAGAGCTCTAAAAATTTCAATATTTGAATTAAAGCTTCCTTGGCCGAATAGTTACGTGGGCTGACTGCGGAACTAGAGACCAGGGTTCAAACCTCAATCAAAACCATATTGCGTTTATTTTTTATTTTTTGTGAAAATAATTTTTATTGGGAGCTATTTCAGAGGACGTTGTTAATTTTTTTTCTTTAAACTAAGTAAATTAGTGTTTTGTTTCGTTTAGTTCGTTAGTGAGCAACGCTCGGTCGTCCAGGTACTACACGTACTTATTTGTTAAATTCGACGTCATTGATGTAATTATAAACATTTTGTGAAATGTATCATACAAAAATTATATGTCACTATAATTATTTTTATGATTTGAATGAATGATTTATTGAAAATATACAAATACAGTGATACAAAAAATACTTAGTCACTAACCTCTACGCTAGGATTCCCTGTTGTTAAGACTAGTAGCTCCCTTCTGGCATTCAACAAACTGATCTCGCGATAACTAACGATTTTATTCCTAACCCTAAAAATATCATAATAATATATGAAATTGTTTACTCCGTTTGTTAATCTTAATACACATAGAATATTCCGCATCTATTTTGTTATGGCCTAGCGGTTTTAATATGTATTGAAAACGTGATTTGACGTCAATGTCGTCATAATAAACATTTTGTTAATTTATTCTACCACATTCTATATCATCATAATTATTTTACATATCAATTCTAATTCTAATTAATATCATATACTTATCAAATTGTTTACTCTGTTTCTTTATCTTGATATATGATAATTGAAGCCCTATTTTATCCTTGCTTACAGAAATGTACACAAGATGGTATATGGTTATCTTTTGTTTTTTTTTTTTCAATTATGGCATCGCAAACTCTGTGCATACTGCCAGCATCAAGTATAACTTTTGCATCAATCTTTTGCCAGTTTCAATGAAACTGGACGAAGTAATAACAAAGCCAGTAAGTCGTCAGTAATTAGTCAGTCTAGTCAGTCCAACATTCAAGTAAAGCGATGGCTACTTTACTAGAACGTGTCCGATGGAATTTTGGAGGCAAGCAGAAAAAACATATTTTAGCACTGTTATTCTATTTCACAAACACTCGTGCACTGTAATTAACCAATATCAAACAAAATGCCATCAACTTTATCCAATATAACTCAAAAATACACAAAGAAAATGAAAATAAAACAAGAGCACAATATGTCTTTTTCGACTTCCCGCCAAAAAAACTATGGTTATCTTATTAACTTAATAAGCTTAATAAATTAATTCATAAGAGATAACTGTAGGTGTCTTTTCTTTAGTCCCTGCAACTTCGGGATTAACAGTAGAGTTACGGTATCCCCTGCCTGATCGTAAGAGGCGACTAAAAGATGCCCAATATTGCCCAACCAGCACCCAACAGACCCCCCCCCCCCACCTTACCAAAAAAAGGTCTCTTTTCTTTATTATCCGTTAGTCTTAAAGTCTTATGATTGTCTCATTTCTTAATATTGTGTCCAATTTTCATTTATTAAGGCCAATTCGAGCAAAACAATGTCAGTTACGGTATTTAGGATGTCAAAATATGTACCTACGTTACTTTTATAGCACTTGAATAATATTATAGCACTTGCAACTGTTGTTCGAAACCCAGCAGTAAGATATAAATAGTTTATTTTCTTACTTAGTAACCTCTAAGTCTTTTATGATTTTTAATCCGTTTTAATGTAGTTTAAAGATTACTGAATCATAGCAAGGCATGTGTTGTTACTTGTACAACACACACAATACTTGGTACACGTCTTTACAATCAAAGGACCGAAGATAATGGGTAATTGTTTTATCGTGGGGGAACATCTTGTTATATCCCACTGCTAAATACGACACGTCATTTACCGAATACGCATTTTTTTTTCTTTTTTTCTTAGGAACCGGTTTTTTATGATTATGGTAGTATAGCGGCCGAACGGCCAGTCAGGTTACTATTGTAACTTTTGACTAATAGACAGCTTTTTAGGTCTGTAGCTTCGGGATTAAGAATAGAGCGACGGTACCCCCTGCCTGATCGTAAGAGGCGACTAAAAGGGTGATTACGACGTTACGGTGACAGGGGGAGCTGTACCCGTCCAGCATGCGGCCCCATGCATGCAGGCATGCCGCCATGAATACCTGAAGATGCAGGAGAGCATATTAGCTCTCCCGAAGATGGGCCCGTTAGGGCGCCGTGCGGGGAGGACATGGACATGCCGAGGTGTTCCAATGGAGATCCCGGAGTCCTTCCCAAGCGCAGCGGTAGGCCACCGAGGGGGTTTTAGTGCGGTACAAATCCCACATAACCCGGTATCCTCTCCCAAGGTGCTGGGTACCTTTTGAAGGTTTCCTCCCCATTACAAAAAATAGGTAACGCACGTAGAAACAATGTACGATGTAGGTACATTGTACATCTGCATACACCCAAGTGCGAAGCGCGCATGGCTCGGCGGCTAGCGTAGAACGCAAGCGGTCTATGCACCTAAGCCAATCCTGCGCGGTCGGGTGTGAGATCGGTGACCGCTAGTGGTAAAAAATTTCATGCGCGTTTCCGTGCTTCGGAGGGCACGTTAAGCCGTCGGTCCCGGTTGTTGTCGATAGATAACAGTCGTTAAACCTTGTCGGAGGCCTATTGGGCGGTTTGAAAACATCCGACAGCGGGTTGGCCACTAAACCGCATCTCCACCAACCCGCATTGGAGCAGCGTGGTGGAGTAAGCTCCAGGCCTCCCCAATAAGAGGGAGCGACAGGTGTCCAGCAGTGGGACGCAAAAAGGGTTGCAGCCATACACCCTGACTGATATCGAGCTTGTGGTACCTATTTATCAATAAAATATGAATATAAGTTTTATTCCGTCACATTAAAACGAATATTGCTTAAAAACGTCAGTTATAGGCTTTTAAAGATGCTTTATTATTATTTCGTACCGTGATACAGGCAAGTTACGTCACGATCCGTTATTGCGCTCTCTGCCTAACGTTTAGTTTGAAACCTTCGTATCTTGCGTATTTTTTAAGTTATTCAGAATTTGATTTTTGTGCTAAGTAATCTTCTAATAAAAATGATTCGATTGAACCAATAAAAAGTTAACTTGCTTGCTTTAATTACTTAGCTGTTAAGATGTTTATCAATCGTTAAATCTGAACTGTTAATTACAATGATTAGTCTCGCTAAGTCTCTAGTTCTCGTATATGTATACCGCTGTTTTACATAATTATGAGAATTCTTATCTATTCATAATGTGAAATCATGTACAAAGGTAGTACATGTAATTTCTCTGTCAATTTGTTCATCGGTAGACAACACTAATAATACATGTTGAAATTACATGGTTTAATAAGCACGTGCTCATTTATTACTGTTATTTGAAGTCTTTGCGTGAAAATAAACAATTTTGATAATATTTAATGTCTGCATTACATATCAATGTTTACTGAAGAATTTATACAAATGAAATATAAAGGCCATGAAGGATATAATGCCGAAGCCGAGTCTTATTTAATTAGTATCTTAGTAGAAAATGGAACGATGTTAATTCACTGTTACTAAATAGAAATGTATTACATTCAACTAAGAACTTATCGTCTAACCTTAATCGGTATCGGGGGGGAAACCTTCAAAAGGTACCCGACACCTTGGGAGAGGATACCGGGTTATGTGGGATTTGACCGCACTAAAACCCCCTCGGTGGCCTGCCTCTACGTTTGTGAGGACTCCGGGATCTCCATAGGAACGCACCGGTGTCCTCCACGCGCGGCGCCCCATAACGGGCCCATCTTCGGGAGAGCAGATGTGCTCTCCTGCACCTTCAGGTGTTCACGGCGGCATGCGGCCACGCATACACCGCTGTCCTTCCCGGGGCTGCTGGCTGGACGGGTCAAGCTCCCACTCTCACCGTCCGCATCCCCATGTTTTATTTAACCTAACTTTAGCAAAATACTCATATTCATAAGACAGCGTATTAGGCTATGTTACTTTAAAATTATCATCATCATAGCTGATACTTCTCGGTTTCGTAGAACATAAATACTTAGTTAATATTGTCAACAGTAACGACATTAATTCGCATAAAATATCGTGAGTGCAACGGAGCCGAGCCAACGGAGCCGACTCAATGAATTCACCGTCAGATTTACGCACGACATCAAACGTGGCTTACCCTATCCGTCATGTACAGCGTCACCATGATCGTGAATTCGTCATGAAAGGACAAGGATAAAATATTATAATGTGTGAAAGATAAAAAAAATACCGCTTCACGCTCATTGTGCTACAGGAGAGCTCTGTGCTTGTGGGGGACATGGAGATACACAGACACAAGGACACACACAAACCAAGAAAGGACATCTAAATTCACACGAGACAGTTCGGGCGTGCCAATATTCAATCCATTGATCCATTGAAATGACAAACTTACATCCAAATTTTCAACAGTAATTATTATACAATCTTTATTTCTTCTTAATTGATATTACCAAATTGTAGACTACAATGAAAGATTCTTTTATACATATCGTAAATTATATAGCAATCTTGTAAAATAAAAATAATTGTTTGAGTGATTCTTCTACACAGTAAATAAATATCATTTAAATTTAGTCAAATAAAAAAGGTTTTTTTTTCTGAAGGATTCGTTAGCAGTAATAGTAGTATACACATTGTCCTAACACTATAATTACTCCTATTAACTGTGATTATCCGTTTAATAACCGTAGTTCATAAGATATTATATTATTTACGAAAGGATATATATTTCCGTTTACAAATCCCTTCGTTGTTATTTATATCAAACAATGGGTATCAACCTATCAACATGAAACTTCCTTAAGTAATTAATTCACACGTTGGGTTGTACTGTTACATTTCCCTATCACTTTCCTAATTAGTTCATTTGTTTTAAAACATATAATCATCACAGTTCAGTAGAGTTTGTTGTTCATAATGATAATAGTATCATTCAATACTTTTCTGTTTGTTCTGTTTGTTTCTTGTTTTGTTCTTTCGTATTTAATACTATCAAAAATGTGGGGATTAAAAATATAAGAATTTCATGTATTCAATAAACAATTACTTACTTAATGTTATTTTTATTTTTATTAATTTTTTTTTTTTTCATTTACCACCAACTATTGTAAATGAAAAACATTTATACTAAAAAAAATAAAGCTTAAATTTATAATGTTAGAAATAAAAAATAGAAGAGATATAATAACATAGCAGTTTCTTGTTTTACTGGGTGCAAATGGGCAAATTTATTTAAACTCGTTTGATAAATAATGAAAGTATCGTTTTTAATAAGCATATTTAGAATCCATAGAATTTAAATTTCATAAATACGGTACTCCAACGTAGTCCAAATCGTCAACGACCTAAGATTGACTGACAGGCTAGAACCGCTTAGCTTGCGAAGAGACATAGGCTCGCTCTGCGTGTTCTACCGACTTTACTATGGTGAGTGCTCCGAGGAACTATTCAAATTGATGCCTACATCACCATTCCATGATTATACCACCAGGCGAAGGTTAAAATGCCACCGGCACCATCTGGACTCGTGGCGGTCCTCCACAGTCCGCTTTGCACGCTCCTTTTTACCACGGACGTGTAGGTTATGGGACAACCTTCCAGCTGAGGCATTCCCAGTGGACTATAACATGGGGTTCTTCAAGAAAGCTGTAAAAAAAGCTCTCCTCCAAAGCCGGCAATGCTCGGGCGGCTCCCCTAGGTTTGCCCGCGTCCATAGGCGACGGTGATCGCTTAATATCATGCGGCCCGTCTGCCTTATTGTTAAGTTTATTTATAAAAAAAAAACTTACGTACCGTAATAATTAATCATTAACATCATTATTTATAAGTATCGTTCTTAGGATATTATACGAGTATTATTACAACTTCATAAGCATTTAATAGAATCTAGATCCAGATATTTTCCTTAATTTTCTTTCCTCGTAATTAATTGTTAGTTTCAGTGTTTCTACCAAGTTCCATAACAATCTTTACGTAATTAATGTTTATTGCAGTAGGTATTTAAAGCAGAGGTCCGAAAACACTGCCTTGCACCCAGTTGAGAAATAGAGGAACATCAGTTTTTACGTAAATACAATAACTAAATCGATGTTGATGCCAAAGTATTTTAACGTCTAAAACATAGAGAACAATATTTAAACAGCAGTTTTTTTTTGCCGTTTTGAGTTTTAATTTTAATAAGTCTGACACAAGAATGACTAATTACTATTATCAGATAAAGCTTCGTTTTTCGTATATCATAACGTAATGCTTTCGATTACAGGAAATCCGTTTGTATGGCTTCCATTGACCATTTTTAATAAATTATGGATCTGTGTTTCTTATTTTTTCCCAAGCCTAACAACATATTTTCCTTACATTATTAGCAATACCAACCAATGTTTGTGTCCATGTCGCGTTCAATGAAGAAAGCTTCCAAAATGTGGCCTACATTAGTTTGCTTAAATAAAATTAAACTTTAAAAGAATAATCTTATTTTAAAATCTCATAAATGTGGAATGTTAATATCAATCATACAGATTTTAGTTTAATTGGAGCCTGGTATATTGCTTCAATTAAAACTGTATCCCGTTAGAGTATTCTGCTTCCATCCGGAACTGTATACTGGACATAAAATAAACATTGCTTATAAAGAAAATTGCCATAAATTTCATGGTTGGTATTTTAGTTTAATGAACTATAAATTAATTGGAACAAATCTGTTACTGTTCTGATATTTCTAAATAGACTGATTTCTGTATACTAGCATAAAAACACTTAAATTGTAGATTTAACCGCGGCACTTCGTACTTAATACCCGAGAAAAAGCCGCGCCCTATTTACCTTTACCTACAGCAGTAGCGAATACCGGTTAGGTTTTAACAGGCCTTCATATTTGCTTATGAATGACCAAATAGAAAATTTCCCATATTTTTTCCTTCTACCATAGCCTTTTCCTTACCATAAAATATATTCACACTGTTCTGTAATTGGTAATACTTTTCAAATACGTGATGAATCATTGTATGAAAATCTCATTGCTAGGCTTTCTCACTATCAAGTGTGAAGTACTTCACTGACCGAAATAAATATTCATTAATTTAATAAGAGATAACAAAGTCAAACAGAAAAATATTCAACAACAAGCAAAAAAGTCCACAAACATAACCTGAATAAAAAAGCATTTTGCCTGATAACAAATCCTAAAACACATTTGTTTTGGTTTGAAGGATACGACAAGTTTTTATGACGTATGATGATGACACTTGATTCTAGAACAGGTTTCTGGGATAAATTATTGCAAATTTATACAAATTGGTGCAAACTTTCAGAAGCATTGTGGAAGTAAAACAAGTTTACGAATTGGTGTCAACAGACAAGTCACGTGGTTCGCAGAATGTGAGAGAAAATTTCGCTAATAATAATGTATTTGTAATTAAATATGTAACTGTTGATACCGTAGTATAAACAGGATTGATTACAAAGGCAAGAATAAACAGAAGGCAGTAGGTTCCTCGGAGTGTGTTGAAATGTCATCATTGAATGAAATGGATTTTAATTTGAAAATAAATATAGTCAGATCTAATTCAAAATGTTTTTTAGCTTTCAATAAAAGAAAGAACAAAACACTGCTGAATTAATAAAAAATTTAACATTTAAGATTGAATTTAAAAGAAAGCACAGGAACTCCTAAGGATGAAAACTGCTGCATATACCGGCAGTATTGTGTGGAGCTAATATATTAAAATTCTTCGTTATATCACGTGTTAGTAATTTAATCGTAACACGTGCATTTGCGGTCAGTCGTGCATTTGACGTTATACGACTTAGTAATTTGAATAAATCATTTTAAAAATGTGATTTTTTTAAATTATACTTGTTTTTGGACCTTTTATTTCTTAACTTATGGAAGACAAACGGGAGGAGTATAACGAATCGGCAAATATAAAAATTTAATATGGCAAAGATTTTCGGTTTTCTTCTTTTAAGCATTGAGTAGAAGCTTAAATTTGTCCGTGAAGATGTTATTCAACTTAAATGATTGATCTTTGCTATATTCTATAATTTACATCTTTGGGTCACGTGATGTCTTCGTCATATTCTCCCATAATTTTTGGCAATTATCTGGATGGTGTTGGTAATTTCGATAAATGCTGTCGATAATTATTATCGACGTTAAAGGACGCACTAACGAGGAGCACAAACATGGTAATGTGATGAGGCAATGATGGTAACTAGGATCGTTAGGCTTAGTGTACATGAACGTATGGATTTCTTAGTTGACTGTATAGTTACAACTCGATCCTTTGCATGAGTCTCAGATACTTTAGCTTCACCTGTACGTTTGTTTGTAACTGTGAGTGTATGAGCTTGTTTGTAACTCTCCTTTGGACTCGATTTTGACCCAGTTTCAACGGACAGATTTAATTAAAACTATGGACACTTGTCAAGAATCGGTGGCAATACAATAATTTCATGAGGATATGTAATTCCGAACACTCGAAAAAATATGTTTTAACAATCAACAATTAATTTTCGAACACGATATACACTTTTTTAAACTATATTTTTTTCTTAGGTCTACTTTAAACGTGTATTTTGTGTATGTGTAACAGTCTTCAAGTTTTTCATGTGTTTTTCATTAGGATCGAACTATTACGAACTACGAAATATCTATTGTAATATTATATAAGTAAAAATTTTAGGTTACTTATTTTTTTTATTCAACCTACTCGTACGTTTGAAGAATAATTATTTATATTTTATACTAATGTTATAGTGCCCTCACAATTTCCTTTGTTGATTTTTTTTGTCAAAGCTAATGCCTAATAAAGCCATAGCGGAACTTTGTTTCTGATTCTAAATTCGATCTAAACCTTAGATGCACATAATAAGATGGCAGACGCATTATGTTACCTACATTGTGAAATCCATCTGACCATTAAATTCGCCGTTCATAAAACGTCCATTGACTAGGTAAACGATGCTGATTATGTTAATATTTTCCGTCTCACGACCAACAATTGTTAAAGTGCTTAGTATTAGCCACTTCCTCTTGTGTGTACTAGTCTTAGGTTTCAGTATTTCAGAGCAAACGGAGAAGCTTGAATAGTTCAGTCCACCTGGACCGACCGGACGGTCCTCATCGGTTCTCTTCGAAGGACCAAATAAATTTTTACAATCCCGTCAGCGTCCTTGTCCGAAGACTTGGAAAATGTGATTTATAGGAATTTTGTGTTGCGTGAATAAGAGTGCTAATTACTTACATAAATAATCCAAAGGCTGACAAAGTAACAATTTAAACAAATACTTCGTGATACATTGTCAAGATAGATGTTTACGAAAGTAATTTTGCAGTCAATATTTTTAATTAATACCTATATGACATTTTTTCAGCTTGATTGTTGAAAAAGTAACCTTCTTTCACGGTTAGGAAATATTAAATCAAGGCTGCATTTCAATCTACTACTATCTCTGTAACGTTTTGAAAGTCGTAAATTAAAAAAAAGTTAAGTATAAGTAAAGTCCCGTCTTAACCAAAATCGCCAAAGATTTTAGAAACAGATTTTTTAAAAATAATATACTGCAGTAGTCGCTTCATTTCAATTTGTTTCTTAAATTCATTAAAACGTTACTTATGCATTGCATTTATTTTCATTAGATCCCGGAGATTAAATACGATCAAACGTTAGTTTTACAGATATTTCACCATGGGTAATTAACTTAAGGCTGCATAAAATTTTATATTTATGAACAAAATACAAAAGGAAAATGTAAAACCGGATTCCCCAACGCCATACTTTTATATATATGAACTTTATGTCTTCGCGAATTCAGTTATTTTAGTTAGCTTCTTGACACAGACATGCAATCAAGTTAAATAATTTGACGAAATAATGTAATCCCCAAAAATAAATTATATATTACCTATATGAGTATGCTGTTGTGAAAGTGAACTGAACAAAACGAAATAAATAAATTAAAGCATTTAGGATGAAAAAGAGAAAATAAAAGAAACATTCCATTAAATTACATTAATAATCCTGTTCCCAAAAAATGTATATCAGATTTAGAGAATAAAACTTTACCTTGGAATTTGTTCGATAGAAAACAAAAAATGAAAATTGAGTAAAAAACAGTGATCTTTAAAAAAAAAGTGAATCAATAAGCAATCGATATTGAAAATGAAGTGGAAGAGGCAAACTCTGGTTTCCGGAGATACGTCGGAGGAGGAGATCGGCCACAGCTACTTGGGAACTTTGGTGAGTCAACTGAAGATCTCTTAAAACCTGAACTTCATATTACAAGCTTATTACTAAAATATAAAAATAAGTAGTGATTATTAAAGGTAATCTAAAAGTCCACTTCTAGACATAGACCTCCCCTAGTATTCGCTACTCCGTCCGGTCCTGCGTCTTCTGAATCCAACGGCTTTGCCGCTGTCTTCTTGTCAGTTCACCTGGTTGGAGGGCATCCTTTGCTCCTTTTGCCAAGATGTGGTCGCCATTTGAGGACTTTTGCTCCCCTTAGGTTATTAGTCCTCCTAGCTATATGCAACTTCAGCTTGCAGTTTTGAGAGCTATACATATATGAATTAAATATAGTACAAATAATGAAATTGCTTTTTTATAAATATTTTATTAACGGTAAAAGTGAATCAATGTTTTTAGAATAGATACCTAATGTAAGGATGGACAAACGACATCTTGGACGATCAAAATGTTGTAGTTTTTAAGTTATGTTATAAACTGCCGGTCATAGGTCCAGGGTTCGATTCCCAGCGAAGCAGATATAAAGATGATGAGTAAAAGTGTTTTCGGTCTAAGCTTTTGTGTTCTTGTCTTCTTGTTTGTCATGGTACACACACAGAGAATTAGTGTGTGGTTATGAGCGTGTAGAATAGATAGAATTTCATTTGTCAATAAATATAGGTCAATAAGCTTTTACAGGAAATTGTTAACAGATCCAGTAATAAAATCAAAATTATTGATATTTTTTTGTCGTGCATGTATCAATGTTTAATTATTACTATACAATGTTTATGCTTATTCTTACAGTTTATAACTTATTTATTGTTGTCATTTTTCTAATGTCGTCTTTTTTGCAATTTTATCACTCGAACGACTAATGTTTATATGTTTAAGTATGAATTTTCCACACACCTAAAAGATATGACCGGAAGAACCTTGCTATTCATGTCAAACTCGTCCCTTTATCAGTCAAGCACATTGCTATCAGTCAGCTGACTTAGCCAATTGCTCTTATGTTGATTTGTTGATCCACTAAAGAAATTCTAGAAAGCTGCTGCATGCGTTGACACTTTTTTATGCATTGATTTACGCTGAATTTGTTTTGGCTCTTACTTAAAACTTTTGAGTAACTTACCTAGAGCTCGCTCATAAATATCGATTTATATCCTTGTAATATCTTTTTACGTTCTTTTGGTTTGATTGAGCCCTTTGGCGCTTAGGAAAAATAAACGTATTCTCTATTGACGGTAGAAAACATTCTACTGTAAACCATTTTTTCCTATCACTGATAGAAAATCCGTCTCTAATTTGATCTGTTTTAATAATGTACTAGAATGTAATCTTTGGCGAAATAATAGACTTAGAATATACTAGTATACTATATACTAAGAATATACTAGTTAGTAGTTATAAGTCTGTGGGCGAATACATCTAGCTATTAAGATTTAAACGTTGTATTTGAACAGATTTGACAGTTCGATTTATACATTCAATCCTCGATTTCAACTATTATCCAAATTTTACTACGGTCTCATGACAACCTGCAATCCTACAACAATCCACCTGTGAATTGTTGTACATAATTGTTTATCACCGTCACAGCGCAATGTTGCTGTACTCAAGAAAATTGCTGTAATCTCCAGTTTCAAATTGAATTATCGTTTAAATAATTGCCTGCAACCCTGCCATCCCACTGTTGGGTGTCTTCTCGTAATTGGGAAGACCTGGAGTTTATTTTTCGACTCTGTTTCAACGCGTCTTGACTCGATACGGTCAATCTTCTACCACACGGTTTTAAACAGCCCATACCATATAATACAAAGTTTTTGTTCATGTGGTCACTGCAGCATATATGGACATCCATATTGTTTGTCAGTCAAGCATACGTCTTTATAAGGGTAGCCGGAAATTGCATATTTCCACCAAAACACAACATTGTGTCAGCAAAAATAGTGCATCTATTTCTGACGATACACAGTGGTCCTTCCACGCTTACTCTTGATCGATTAATTGATTCACTAATTATGCGTTTTTAAGATAGATCTTAAGTGAGAGCGCTTTCTTTGGGAGACTCTTGAGATTCGTGTATTAAATTAGAACACGAATATAAGATTGCACTTTAGTGGAATTTTAATACGGGCCTAAGAGTTGCAAAGACTAAGTGCCCAGCATTCACGTATGCTTCTCTGTGTAATAAAAAAAGTAAGATATGACCTTAAAATGTATGAAGCGAAAAAATGTTACATTTCATACAAATTTAGATCTTTTGTTCTTACCCGAAACATCGCTAAGAGTTAGGCCGAAATTTGAGCACGTGAGTGTTTGCATCGCATATTAGCGTTCTTCTTTTGATAATTGATAACCAAAACCAATGTTTGTGTGCCACTAATTGCTGGTTAGCGGCCACACGCGTCATATGATTCTATCACGTGGTTACGCGGAGAAAAGGTTAATAAACACTAAGTAAGTACATAGAAATATAAAGTTTTCTTAAGATGGTATGTTTGTAAAAATATTGAATTTATCAAACAAATTTAAACCGACTTCAGGTATTGAAGAAGTAAAGTGACTTTAAAAATGATTGTTTCATTATTATGGAGATGTTTACCGGATCGGCATCGTTTTTACACGCTTTATATTAGCTTCACCTGTATGTTTGTAACCGACTTCTTTGGGCGCGATTTTGACCCACTTTAAACGGCCAGATTTCGTTCAAACTTTGTAGATTTATTGAAGACCGATGACAATACAATAATCTCATAACTTTATGTTAAAGTCGTAACTAGGATCATCAGGATAAAATAAAATATACGAGGGGCGGCTGATAAGTTCGTGGCCTAAGGTACTTTAACACGTCTAAGCGTCTGGTTAACTTGAAAATTTGCATAGGGGTCAAGGGCCGATGATAATGCAATAATTTGAGAATAAAAATCCAACTAAAAAATTAAAAATAAATAATGTAGTTTAAAAAACTAAAAACACGCTTTTGTGAAAATACGAACTAAAAAGTAAAAAAATAAGAAGAAAATGTATTTTACTGTAAAAAAAAAGCGGGGGGTGGTTTTTACCACTGTTACTGTTGACACCATGCACCCCACGCTTTTTTTTACAGTAAAATACATTTTCTTCTTATTTTTTTACTTTTTAGTTCGTATTTTCACAAAAGCGTGTTTTTAGTTTTTTAAACTACATTATTTTTTTACGTAGGGACCCCTCTGTACTACACTAAATCTAACACGATAAGATTGGTTGAAAATGGTTGTAATACATTTTAAATGCAAACGGAATGAAGGATCAGTGCCAGATGCCTGGCTGCAACCCTTTTTACGTCTCACTGCTGGATACGGGTCTCTCCCCATTATTGGGAAGGCCTGGAGCTTACTCCACCACGCTGCTCCAATGCGGGTTGGTGGAGCCAGATTCCTAAGTTTCAAGAATATGCCAGATACCTAAGTTTCAAGAATATGCACCCTGGGGTAGGTATATATCCACAAATAGTTTAGCTTTAGAAATTGGCATGTATATGTATACATAAACTTCCGCTAAGTTACAGAGCGCGAAGAGAAGTGCCATTCGGCGTAAATCGCAAGGTTCTACCTTGCGATCTACGCAGCTTAGCGAAACGGGCACAGTCGGGTATAAGATGGGCTAGTGGCAAATTTTATACGCGTTTCCGTGACAGAGGCTGGTGAGAAAATATTCAAAAACGGGTTGGCAGCTAACCTAGTCAAATATGGTTGGGTCATATTGTCCCAGCATTAGGACGTAAAATGGGTTGCAGCTTGCAGCCAAGTTACGGAAACAGTATTTGCCCAATACAATATTTCGTGGGAATGTCACTCAATCAAACATTATTTAACTTATCAGGAATAAACAGTCTAGACAATGTTGTGATAAGCAGATAACGGTTATATGACCCAATATAGGGCACGATTGCGCGACTTATAGGCTATAAGTGCATAGGCGGAGGTCAGTACGATTGCGGTATACGTAAATATTTATTAAACTGCATTCTTGCTAAGAATAGAGGAATTTATTTATGTGTATATTTAAAACATCACGAATAAGAGTTACACAGGCGAAGGGTTATAAAGTTAGGTTATAACATTTTAACCGCTGGGCATTGGTTTCCTCTCACAAATGAGAGGAATTTAGACCAAAGTCTACCACGCTGGGCAATTGCGGATTGGTCGACATCATGCCGTCAGAAATTATGAGGCATGCACGGTGACGAAAATCATCGCAATTTACCACTATTTTTATTTATCACAATTTTTTCCTTTACCGTGGAGCTGTCATAAATACACACATTACAAATTTCTTTGCTAGAAGTGCGCGCCGCATGCCGCCATGCGCCACCGCGTTCTTTACCGTTCGGCTTTTACCACTCTACTCTAGGTTATATATTATATACTCTAGGTCATAAACTACTTTGCCACAATCCGCAATTAAAACGTATGATGAAAAAGTATACACCATCATACATTTCGGAAAAGTTGGAGTTCCGCAAAGAGTCATAGTTGAGTTTTCATCCTTAAGCGAACACTAGTTCACTTAACACGTTCATGAAGCGTGTAATCGAGATGAGCAATTCGTGTATATATATATACCTAAATATTATGTATATATTTTGAATTTCAGAAAGGGTTCCATCGATTTTAATGAAATTTAGTACCCTGGCTTCGGGGGTGATAAATCGATCCAGCTAGATTTTATTTTTAGAAATTTAAAATGATTAAAAATTGCTTTCAGCCATAATCAACTTGTATATAAACTGAAAAATACGACGCTTCCTGACATCTATTGGAGAGTATTCATAATATTGTGGCGTAGAACGCCCTCAAACGCCATCCGCTAATCCGACGTACAAAGAAACGTCAATGTCGATTTGAAAGAGCTCTATAAAAATTTTGTTCATTAAATTAAATTTCCTTGGCCGAATGGTTAAGTGGGCTGACTGCGGAACTAGAGGCCCGGGTTTAAACCTCAATCAAAACCAGATTGCGTTTACTTTTTTTATATTTTTTTTTGCGATATTTTTATTGGGATCTATTTCAGATGGCGTTGTTAAGCAACACAAAGCAAATGAGTGTTTCATTTTTAATTAAACGAAGAAAATAAATTGTATTTATCCGAGGAACGCTCGGTCACCTTGTGTTATCTACACTGTCCGCAAGGAATTCGATTGCCAAACTGAACATTCATTTAAAGAAAATTTAATTTTAGTTTTGTTTTGTAGGTACGTACTATATGTACCTACATATGTATGTATACGTAATCACAACGGATCTTTCTCTCTTGCAACTTCGTGCAAGTAACTGCGCAAGAGTAAAAAAATATTCTAAACCAGTCACAGATAACACTTTTTCTCACAATAGCAGCACATCACATGCGCAGTCGTTTGCTGCACCTAACTTCAGAGGGTCAAAGATTCGTTGTGACTACTGTATGTAATAATGTAACTGAAAGTGTTGTCGACAAAATATTTGTTTCCTGTTACTGAGTGGCAGCAACTAGGTACCACACAACAAAGCAGGTGTTGATAGCGGTGAACAAATAGAAGAATCCGATATATAGTTTAATATTAACTTTCATCCACCTTTGTTTTTCTAATGACCCGGATCCAGTCAAATACATACAATAGATGTACAATATAATCACTACGAACGTAACGAAAACTCTGTTTAATTACCTACTGAATATAATTAAACGGGTTAATGTGTATACAGATTATACAGCTGATTAAGTAACGACAAGTAAATTGATCACGCGCCCAAACCACAGGACATCAGTTTCATGAGCTATGATATTACTTACTTACCATCCTTACTTAATATCATTATAGTCGTGATCACAGACTTATATTTACCGTGATGCATTTTGCACGCATGCACAGGGTGATTGTATTTGTATGAATAGATTTATATCAGAACTACAGAAGGCAACTATCGGTCTCCAGAATAGCAGTGCAGCTGCAGATGACCTCAGGCAAGACTCAGACTAGCTTGAGGTTATGCCATGTGATGCTGAGTGATCTCTGCAGCCTATTAACAACATGAAGTGCGCATGGCGTAGTGCATAGTGAGACTATAGCTAGTTACTTTTTATTTTTTGATGATTTAAGGAATTATTATGTAGAACACAAGCTACATATCTAAGCAACTAAGCCAAACGGGCGCGGTCGGGTGTGAGATGTGTGACCGCTAGTGGCAAAAAAATTCATGCGCGTTTCCGTGCTTCGGAGGGCACGTTAAGCCGTCGGTCTCGGTTGTTGTCGATAGTTACACAAGATATATGTATATTTTCAGTGCTGGTCACTGAGATGTCGATATAAAAACATGTTTCTCACTCCTGTTTGAGGAGTCCTGTTCTAGTGTACTACATTTCGTAACAAGGTCTCAAGGTCATCTCCTGACAAAATCTCACTCAAGTTCAACATTATCAGATAATGAGTTCTTTCCTTGTCTCATTCTTCGTTATTCCTGTTCACAATTGTTTTGTGGATTTTAGCAGTGCAGAGCAATATTGCGTTCCTTTCTTTTTTTTAAAGGTTACTTTTTCGTATATCTAATAGTTCTAATATGTACTTCCACACGATTTAGTACCCAGGGTTTCGGGGGTGAAAAATTGATCCAGCTAGGTTTTATTTTTAGAAATTGTCGTTTTATTCATAATTTCAGCGATAATCAACTTAAAAAATAAAAAATGAAAAATATGACTTACTAACATCTATTGGAGGATATTAATAATATTGTGGCGTAGAACGCCGTCAAACGTCATCCGCCAATCCGCCATTCATACAAATGACAATGTCGATTTGAAATACCTCTATAAAAATTTCGTCAATTGACTTAAGGCTTTCTACGCTACTTTTAAGCTACTCAGGCTGACTGCGAAGTTAGAAACCCAGGTTTGCACTTGCACCTCAATCAAGCATATTACATTTTTACTAGCTGTGCCACGCGGTTTCATCCGCGTTAGCGAGAATCATTATCATAAAATGAAGTCCCTTCTGAACTATTTAAGATAAACATTTCCATCATACATTTCGAATGTAACTCTAGCGGTTTTGGCGACGCACGCCAGAATAGCTCGCAGATGGTAGATTTTTTCCTACTTACTTGACGCTTATCGTCATATTTTGGACAATTCACACAATATCTTTATAAATTGTAGCCTATGTGTTATTTTGATGTGTAAGCTATATTTCCGACTTGATAAAGACAGTAACATTCGGTGGATTCAGAGGGCACCTGACCGGACTGAGTGGCGAATGTTAGGTGACCTATGTCAAACAGTGGACCTGTAAAGGGGCTGTAAAGATGGTTGGATGGATAGATGGTCCAGAGCAATAGCTCTGCCTTAAAAACGATTAGCTATACCTTAAATAAAATCCGCTTCACTAATCCGGAAAGCATGTGGCCTATTCGTGCGTGTTACATATCGTACACAGCGTGCACTTCCTCCGATAGCATCTGAGATGCGATCAGCTGACTGGCCTTCGCCTTGAGCTAGCTGACCACATGATATTGACACTGAGATAGCTAGAGTGCGTAGACAACCATGAAATGACGCTTCGTGTTCCTCTGCGGTATCCGCCTAAAACTTAATTGCTAATATTGTTGGCTCAAAGCTCAGAATGCTGGTTTTTGTTAAATAAAAGATAAAACACTTTACAATTTCACGTATATTTCGTAGTTATGCAGTATACAAATCACATATGTAAATATTTCAAGAACGAATAAACCACCAACAGAACAAAAATGGAGTACTTACATATTAATAAGCAACTTAACCATTATTCCTCAAATCCTTTACTTGTTTCACTTATTATTTTATATAGGTTTTAACACTTTTACGCTTTACTAATGCTTCTCCTTAGCCACGTCTTGATCCCTCAGTGCTTCCGACACGAATGCTTGCCGCTTGGTCAGAGTAAATAACGACCATTCGTGCGACCGGAAGTCGGATATGATTAAATAAAACTGACGAACCAAGATGGTGCCGGAAACAGAACAATCAAATACTGCTACCAAAAATATAATTATACGGAATGAACTAATACAATATTCTTCATATATAAATAAAAGCTAACAATATTAACATTGATGCATGGGACGCATGATAGACACGTATGTTCCACTGGATATTCCAGAGTCGTCCGTCCCCCCATTGCCCGTTCCTACACCCTAATTGAGAAATCCGTGGATTGATTAGGGCAGCAAGCCACGCGTCTAGGGTCTATTATCCATAAGTAAACTAATTTATAAGAAACACGAACTTAATATAACGAGATTACCATCAACCTGCATTGAATCAGCGTAATTGAGTAACTTCCAGACCTACCCAGTATCAGGAAGAAACACTTGCCCAGCAGTTGGACAAAAAAGGCTTGAAATGCAGTCAATATAACGAGATGGAACATTACTTTATTTATATGACAACAAAGGACCAGGCACGGTCCCAGAGGGGAGGTCACAGGGGACATGACCCCCCCCAAAATCCATCCGTCATGCGTAGATGGAAGGCGAATTAAGCCAATTTGGGACACCTCTTCCCCCAAATTTCTTAGTGACCCCCCCCCCCCCAACTTCTTGGCTTGAAGGCTGCGACCGCGCATGTCCTTTGCAGGACAGGACATGCGTATATAGGAGTAGGTATAACGAAAGAAATGGCGGAGTAAGTTTAAATAATGCTGGTGATGAGACCAAAAGAGAAGAAGCAAAAAGAGTTATAACCAAGTTACTGGCGTCCGGCGCCGAAGGCGTTGCTTAGTGTTACAATGGCTTAATTTGCTTATGGGCTAACGCGGCACTGATATTGTTAAATCCACATGATTGGCAGTAAAAATATACAATTACCTAATAATCAATTTCACAAAAACTAGAAAATTGTAGCGATAGCGAATATGTGAATAATACCGATACAATTATTCTTTCAATATTTATTCTCGGTAGGTACAGTTCGTTTAAACTAATTATAACAATAAGAAAATGAAGGTTAACTTTTATAACGTAAAAAAGAAGCAACTTATTTACATACAATTTTTAAGAGAATGTGGTGAATACAAACAGACGAGCATGCAAGCAACGTGGTTATAAGTGTTCGCTGCAGCACATGGACGTCTACAAATAATCAAACAAGCCTGCGCTGCTACTCCGAACTCCGGAAGCTGATGATCGCCTGGCTTGCAACTGCACAATCCATCGAAACACAAGAGTGTCAGCTTCACGACAGTACCCATTTCCACAGCGCAATCCATTACAGTGCAATCACCTATATAGCACAATAAGTAATACCTAGCTCTATTTTTTATATGTGAAGATCGAAATAAAAATTTCACGTTACAAGTTTCTTGTTGTACCTAGTTTGTTAAAAAGTTAATTAAGGCAAAGGTTATAATTAATGATATACAACTATACATTCAGGTCAATGTCAGTGAATACTGTAATGCATTTAAATTAGATCCGATATAAATATTCTAGGTTCTTTCATCAGAAATTATTCTCATTAATATCAGAAAGGTTAGCGCGTTCAGAATGCTCTTGGTAGAGAACCAAAACATCTCAATGTCTTGAACACTTTCTACCAAACAAATAAAAACGTGCCTACATAAAATAACTAGGTACATCTGCATTCTCATACGTTGCCAAAACAATCTTTGGTGCAGTAACATTCAAGATTCAGTAGTGCATTTAGTGTCTCACGGGACAAATTGTTAAGAGGACCTACGACCAAGAGACCACATTTAGGCAAAATGAGCACAGACTGCCCCCCACCCAGGTGGACAGGCGACCTAAAGGTGACAAAGGTACAGGACATTAGGGGAGGCCTTAGTACATTATTGTGCAGAAGACCTAATTTAGTTGATTTGTATTACTGATTTGTATGACTCGCCCCAAAACCTTCGGCAGCGGCCGCACCAACACAGAGAACGCATTCGTATTGAGTTACATACACCACAAATATTCAAGACAACAATTGAAAAACAACATTCGTTGGAATAATTCAACACTTGCAGCCGATGATTTTATAAAAAAAGATGTCTTATAAAAAATACATTTTCTTTTACTTTTTAGTTGGTATTTTCACAAAAGCGTGTTTTTTAGTTTTTTAAACTGCATTATTTATTTTAAATTTTTAGTTGGATTTTTATTCTCATATTATTGCATAGTCATCGGCCTTTGACGCCTGTGCAAATTTTCAAGTTTATCACACGCTTAGACGTGTTAAAAATATAAAACTTTATATTTATTTCATTAAGAGGAAACGCTAGCGCCGTATTCCCATACAAACGCATTCTCCTATTTCCTCCCTGGATAATGCTTCTAGAGTAATGATTTTTGTGACAATATCTAAGTCTGCTAAAGCTATGCCCCTATGTTTTGTTTTTTCAATCAACTAATTAGATCAGAAAATATGACTCGTCAAAAATCGTAGAAAATGCCTTTCATACAGCCCTAATCCAACAACTGCAAAATAAATTTGAAAGGTTTTTTCGACCAAATAAAAACATAGGGGCATAGACTTATTCTATTTCTTGATATTTGTTAAAAAATATATTTAATAAACTCAATTTTGAAGGAGGGAAGAGAAGAATACGAAACCTCGATTTAGTAAGAAAGTTTGTATGTATAATCGGTCTGATCTGCATCTGTCCCTATCGCACGCGTCAGATAGCGCAGGGCGCAGCGCGATAGCAATAGTTATTCCAAAATAACTATTTTTCAAATTCGACTGAACCCGCGTTTCCTCTTAAGTACCTTAGGCCACGAACTTATCAGCCGTCGTATATATATTTTTTATCCTGATGATCCTAGTCAGGACTTTAATATAAAGTTATGAGATTATTGTATTGTAATCAGCCCTTGACCCCTGTGCAAATTTTCAAGTTAATCAGACTCCTAGAAGTAAGTGAAAATGAAGTTAAAAGATTCCGTTACATAAATACATACATACATACATACATACATACATACATACATACATACATACACGTCAAGTTAATAAAAGCGTGTTAAAAAGGAGTTAGTCCTACTTTTTGCATATGAAGCTCCATGTCAAATTTAGTGATTCTTGTCTAGTTCAATCTCCGCGTTGAAAATACCACAGGTTTTGATATCTCTGTAAAATATGTAACATTAGATGCACACTCGCCCTCCGTTGATTGCATTGACTTATAAGTTTGATTTCTTTCAGTTTTCAAGTACTTATAAGTCCTTATAAGGAAGTTGACCTGGTCCCTTGAACCTATGAATACTTCAAATTATTTACTATTTCTTACTGCAAACTGCTTCCGCACAAAAGCTATGCACTTATTTGTTTTACATCATACATAGATAATTATGTTGGTATGCGTGTAATTACTGTGCAATTATTTAAATCTTGTTCTAGTCGGTTCAGTCAGTAATCAAGGTACCTATTTAGATTGATATTTCTTGGAATGTAGTCGCGCTTTCTTTTTCTTTCTCTGTACTCATAATAATTGTCCACAACCATACTATAATTTATCTCCATCATCATTTTTTATTTATTTATTGATTAGACTTGGCCATTCTGGGCATGTGTCGCCTTTCGAAATCCAGCCATTTATTTAGCGTATTGTATACACAATTCAAATGTAGAAAATTTGGACAACTTTGCTTGCTTTCACTCCAGGATTTGAAACCAGGGTCTCAGGATGCTGTGAATATTTAAAAAAAACAATGGGTTGCACTCCGGGAGTGCCGGCAGAAGTGAAAACATTAACGTTGTGCATTTTTGATGTCTTGGAATCGTTAGGGAATAATTCCGCACGAATTGCTATTAATTTCTATCTAGTATTTTTACAAAGTACTCTCTCATTTTCTTTCACTATTTCTTCGTCACTTTTTTCATTAATAGATGCACTTTGTTCAATGTCCATATTTTAAATACTTGATATAAACGAATTTTAAGATAAAATTATACTTGAAGCTGGCAATATGCAGAGTTTGCGATGCCATAATTGAAGAAAAAAAGTATAGACAGCCGTCAGATGAGCCGTCATCAGCTGTCACCCCTCCGCAAGACGGAGGGGTGACAGCTAAGAGCCGGTGAAGATATTCACTCGTTCGGTTGTTACAAGAGTGACGGTGATATGAAAGAAAATTGATTAAAATTAATTAAATAAAAAATAGCTATGAACACTTTTCGATAGTCAAGTTATCATAGGCAATATATATGTTTATAAATTATATTTGGTAAACACAGATCGGTGAAGGTCGATCTTCCTCGTCTCCTCTTACGAAATTTTGCGATCAGCACACGTGACCTCGCGCGAGTTTCATAGTTTTTACCCATCCCACAAAAAGTGCTCAACGCCGCTAAAGAAGTTTTCACTTCAATAAAGACTTTTTTGTAATGGATGAATTCAATAACACTCTTTTAAACATAAGTGTCAGGAGCTTCAAGTAGTTTGTGGGAAGTTATAGATCAACGGTATTACGAGTAAATCCCATACCACCAATTATACCACACGAAGGGTACCAAAATTAGCCAGTTTCGTATGGTGTCCTTTATTTCGTGTCCGCTGCCAAATAATTATTACGCTATTTACGTCCCACTGAGACACGGCTCGGGTCTCTCTCCATTATTGGGAAGGCCTGAAGCTTACTCCACGACGCTACTCCAAAGCGGTCATCAAATAAATAATAAATAACGTTTCACACTCATAGTCGCACATTAGGGTAGATATACCCTGTGTCGTGGGTACCATGTACACATACGAAGACAGAAACATAGACATAGGAGTTCCCTACCATTCGCCACTTTGTCCACTGCCTTGCCCTTCGCGCTATAATAATATAATAATTCAAGCTCGCACGAAACCGTAGGCCACAGCATAATGTATAATGTAATAAAGTTTCACTAAGGAAAAGGTCTCAGTCTGAGGAGCGATCTAACACAAGTCACTTGATATCTACCCCGTGGGAGTCAAGAATATAGCATCTGATGAGGTAAATTCCACATTAGCCAGTCTGGAGTGCGAGTAATTCGCTGCTAAACTATATCATATTTAGGCTGGATGTGATATGTTTCCGATACGGGCGCGTAGAGAAGATGGGTGACCGCTAGTTGCTGTGTGTTTTGTCTTATTGAAGGCGGTCTGACGAGTAGGTGGTTTGAAAACTTCCAATAGGTTTGTTCATTCATCACTACATCAATACGTTGGAGGAGATTACCACCACATTATAATGTAAAATTACCTTCATCATCCCTCTAGTTGATCCCTAATTTATGTTAACGATATGAATATCTCATTAGTGATCTGACACCAGTCATCCGATAGCTATCCCGTGGGAGGCAAGGATATACCGTCTGATGAAGTAAATTCCACAATTCGCTCAATTGGCCAGCGTGGTTGGCATGTCATTCGTCACAGAGCTGTACTTAAAGGGCCGGATGTATTATGTTAACGCCAGTGTAGACTTTGTTAAGACAATTTAACATTCACCTGGCGTACATCCGTCCAATCAGCATTTTTCTGGAAAACGGATCCTAAGGGCCGTCTTAGGATAAAAGAACATACACACTAGTTGTATAACTAGAAGGCACATTGTGCATGGACGTTGGGACGAGGGGTTCGCCCGTAAAGGCCACTTCTCTGACGGGTGTCATACCTGTCATACCTTGATGCTATAAGGATGGAATAAAATTCTGTCACGTAGATAGTAAAAGGTTTATCTATTTAACCTTTTATTTATTGTAGTTTTCTAACCCATTTTTGACAGAATAACAATAATGTTTTTAATAATAATTTTACATGCGTGTATAACAACATGACAACGTCTGCCTTACAAAATGTGTTAATTTTCTTGTTGAATTCTTATTGATTGTTGAGGCAACTCATTACAGATGTAATTAGCACTGCACTCAATACTTCAGATACAAGAGATGGTCGTGCTCAAGTCTAGACAGTAATGCCTAACCCTGAGAATTCTACGCAACTTATTGTTAGGTGGTAATGATGGTACAATTCTGCATTACGCTGGAGGATAGTGGGCTTAATGTTTTGTTTGTTGCAATGGTAGGGTAACCTTATCCTAGTGACATAAAGGAATATTTTACAACGTTGTATTTTTTTGTTGCACATTTTCAGCAAAACGCTCCAGATATATAAAAATGGACAATATACAATATTTTGCGATGTTACTTTGTTACATTTGAGCTCCATTTTAAAGTACATACATACATACTTTATTGATTTTAAGACTAACAATAAAATTTAGAAATCCTACGAATACATTGAGATGTATGCTCTATCATCATTTTCAAATAATATTTAGATCATATCAGAATATAACATAGGTACACAGTAATTTATTTCAATTATTCCCTTGTTGTGAATAATACAAATCAGGTTTTTTCACGTTTCTTACCGTAAAAAGTATGATGTGTTCTGTTTAAAAAATCAGATAGAGTATTTATTATTTAGCTATATTGAGAACTTTATTTTTTAAAACTTTATTATTATTGAGCAGCGATGGCCGGGTGGTAAAAGTCTTCGAGACGACCGATCCCGGGCTCAAATCCTCGGCGCGCACCTCTGACAAAGAAATGTGTAATGAGCTCATTTATCGTTGCTCTACGGTGATGGAAAATATTGTGATATTAAATTGATTATTATTGATGTTCTCCATCGGCGTGCACGCACGATCTTAATGGTATTATGAATAATCCGCGATAAAACTAGCTCCTGACATTACCATATCAAGGACCGCTGAATCTCCTATTGTTCTCTATGCATTGTAGTGGTCACCGTGGAGCCTCTTGCCAATCAATATCTGCCCTCCACAAAATTGTGCACCAAGAAAGTCGTGTCTTTACTGATGAGAAAAAAATTACACATTCAAAATGATTTTTTTCTTTAACCAAATTTTTATTAAATGACAGTTTACTTTCGTAGGTTCGTTTACCTTTGATCTCTTACGCGCTCATGACTTTTGGCATTATGACTAATCGGTGATAAGCTCTTGTCATTGCCATTCTAAGATCCCTGAAGATCCCATTGTTCTATGCGTCACTCTTATTGTGGTAGCCTTTCGCGAATTGGAAGCCGACCTCCATCAAATTATACAACAGGAAAATAGTCAATGATGGACACCCTTCCGAAATCTGTTCACGTAGACTTAACAATAGATCATATAATTTTAGGCCGATTTTATTGTTGTTACATTTACATCCTAATTTATTCATGAAGAAATTTACACATTAGCTGACTATAATTATTGTAGAAATTCATCGTTCTGTTTTGCTGTAGTAGTCGGTATTCTAAAAGCATTTGACTTCAACGCGTGAAGCTTACGACGTGGACCCACTGCTGGGCACAGGTCTCCTTCTCACAATTGAGAGGGATTTAGGCCATAGTCTACCACGCTGGCCAAGTGCTGGATTGGTGGACACTAATAGTTTGTTTACCAATAGTTTGTTTGATACAAATACTTGCATACCAACATTGCTTTGCAAAAACTCCTTGTTTGATTTTTGAAAATTGTATTTTGCGATTAACCACCATGAAGTCTAGTAACCGAACATTCACGTATGTTAGTGTAGATTTTAATTGTTAGTATCTGGACGACCGAGCATTGCTCGGACAAAAACAATTTATTTTCTTGGTTTAATCTCAAAAGCAGCACTCATTTGCGTATTACTTAACAATCCCATCTGAAATAGCTCCCAATTAACAATAATCCCAAAAAAATATAAAATGAACGCAATATGGTTTTGATTGAGGTTGGAACCCGGGTATCTAGTTCTGCAGTCAGCCCACGTATCCATTTCACCAAGGAAGCTTTAATTCAATGAACGAAATTTTTACAGAGCTCTTTTAAATTGACCTTTAAATAATATGTATTCTATCTAAGCAATTTACAGAGTTTCATGAAAGGATGATCCAAACACTAAACTGTATTGATTGGTTAAATATCTTACGTGTTTCAGATCTTTAAATTTTAAGGACAGATTAATAAGGAAATGCGCCCACAACTCCAGATTTTAGATTAACACTTATTGGCACCTAATGACCTGCAGCCAGCACTGTAGTTTTCCTCTTGAATTCCGCACACCCATCAATCATACATAATTCATCCTATGAATACAATGGTACAACCTGCTGCTCGGGAAGGTAAAAGTCGAGCAGTAATACCGGAATACTGATGCCTCTCATTGTTCGTTTGTCCTTTTAGGAAATTCAAGGACTGGAGTAGGACTAGGTCATGCGGTACAATGGGTTGAGTTGAGAATCGAAGTATCTACTAACTACCATCTCTGCACCATATGAATTGTTAGTTTGAACCTGGCTTTCTGTTGGTTTCAACATAGAAAACGGTTTTTAATGTCCTAGATCTTTCATGGCTGCATAGGTATTTATTGCAGCAATTTTTACTGTTTGAAAAGAAGAAAAGAAAAAAACATTTATTTCGTCATCACAACATTAAACAAGCTTAATAAAAAATTAAACAAAACTTAACAAATAAATGAATAAATGAGTGCATGCACAGCCTATGTCATGGATGACCATTACTGATGGTTTTCAGCATAGGCCGCATTTTCGTGTAGTTAAACTGGATCTCTGGATGGACTCTTTCCCTGAAAGGTAATGCTTAGCCCTAGATCTTACTCCATCCCGCTACTGCAATGCGGATTGGTAGCGACTCGAAATATCCAGCCACCGGACCATGTAATCTTCTTCTTATCATGACGACCCCTTTGGCGCAATGGTTACGCAGTTATGGTGAAGCAGAAATTTGAATGATGAACTTAAAATTTCTGTTCTCGGTCTGGGTATTTGTGTTTCTATCTTTATGTGTTTCCATGGCACCCGCGACACATGGTATATGTACCTTACTTTGGGGCTATGAGTGTGAGACGTTTATTATTATTATTTATTATTATATAAAAAATACTTTAAACTGCGTACAGTGCCCCTCTAATTTTACTTTCTCGATTATTTAATCAAAGATAACCTAAAGAGGTTTTACGTATCTCAAATCCAAATATTGCTCCAATTTGCTGCATTTGCTCGACTGTAAGTCAAACATGTGATAACTAATCTAACGCTAATCCTAAGTCTTACTTTGCACTGTTTTCTCGACACACAAGGCTTTTGCCTTATTCTACAAGCGAGGTCTTTAATTGCAATGTGAATTGCTAGAAATAAGAACATCCGGGTCAAAATAATAAAAATGTAAAATTTTAGAATTTATCGTGTTAAACCTCAAATGGTCGCGGTCGCTAAGACCATGAACTTCATCATTCCTACCCTCAAGATAGGCTCGAGTCTTGTCTGGGGTGGTATATGTTGGCATCCCAACAAATATTTTATATGCTATGGCAACATTTTTAGACTGTTCTATTAAATGTGCGAATGTCAATGTATCCACCCACCAAGTGTGTAATATATTAATATATCGCTAAAGTACAAATACAAATATTCTTTATTCGTACACCACATTATATAACAACAATAAAATAAAAAACCAAAAAACAACAGTGGTGACCAAAAGGCGGTCTTATCCTAAAGTAGCGATTTCTTCCAGACAACCTTTGGATAGTAACATGGTAATAAAGAAATGAGACGGGTAGAGGTGTACAAAATTTACAAAAATAATAAAAATAATAATAAAGTTTTTAACAAAAAATAAAACCGACCTCAAACGGTAAAAGATAAAAAAAACAGTACTTGGCATATGATACTTTTCCTTGCTACTGGTAGTGACTCTTAAAATTGTTATTCCATTAGCAAGGAAAAGGTACGTCATTTTACTAAGGGCCCGACTCCAAAACATTTATCGAAAGAATTTTCTCTCAACTCCTAACCATCGTAGTACCTACCTTCCATCATCAGCTTAGCAACATTATATGATAGTTACTTTGCCCTCAATGTCCGTGCCTATAAAATTTGAGAGTTCCTCTCGATTTCCCTGGGATCCCATCATCAGAACTTGTCTTGGTGACAATGGGACCATCTCGGAAGTATAAGTAAGCATTCGAACAAAAAAACATTTTGAAAATTAGTCCACTAACGGCGAAGTAATAGGTGAACATAATATTTAAAAAAATACATACATCCGAAAACATGGTTGGTTGGGTGATAGCTTAGAGCATCAAAGGTACTGACTACCTGTCATACCTGTCAATATCTTGATGCTCTAAGGGTGATAGACACTTATTCTAGCCGCGAAGAAATTCCACTAAACAATTTCATTCGCTTCTCTTTAAACAGAGTATTCAGTGTTAGTTCATACACAAACGCAACAAACATTTTTTTATAAGTGAAATAAAGACTTCGAGTTGATAAGGGTTTATTTTTGGTGCATCTATTAATAGATAAGGTTAGACAATGCATCTGTAATAAGACTAGACGATACAGATAGCTACACAGAAAACACTACACTATCACATGATTCTAACGAACTATTAACTGTATTACAACGCGACAAAGTTAATTTTTGATTGCGGGTAAATCAAAGTAGGAATCCCTTTGTTTTAGTGCTAATTACAGAATGCATCGCTAAATATAGTGCGTCCCACGCTTCTAACACTGTAATTGCCCTTATTATAGTAACAGGTCCCATTATAGAGACTTATGGTACTCCATACAAAAGAACTGCTCGTATTAAGTGGTATTATGATAAAATGCTATAAAAACATAGTAATACATACTAATCTAGGATTTTACCGCACTTATGTAGATTAAATCTCTTACGTGAAGAGTATCAGATTAAAGTAAATATACGCCATATTATTATGACAAATTTCACACGCTATAAGTACGTACTCTAAAATAAAAAATGCATTTTTATAGAAGTTTAGTCAGCCATTATCATGAAGTTTACAAACAATAGCAGCCTAGAAGGCTGTTTTTAAACTCTAGTTACTGTTAGGTACCCAATTTGATTTTGTTGTAAACTGATGTTTTTACTGTGGTGTTAATTCACCATGGATATTGAATCGTTAGCAGGACTGGGGAATGGTCTTGATCTACTGTTCTTCATAACACAACATACATACTGGACATTACATACATTACCTACGCACATTCTGAAGAACATACTTACAAGAAGCGTCATCAATCTTAGATACTGAATTATAATATAGAAAGAATTCTGCTGTGTTTCGATAGAAAAGTGCGGTTGGCGGTCAGACATACAGGAGGCGGCCATCAGAGAAGCAGCGCAACTCAGACAAGACTCAGGCTTCTTTGATGAAGATATACATGGGCTGCATTGACCACTTAAAACTACTATTTTCTCCATTAAAAGGGCAAATAGTATAGCGAAGGAATTGCAATGC
Source organism: Pyrgus malvae (assembly GCA_911387765.1). NCBI lineage: Eukaryota > Metazoa > Arthropoda > Insecta > Lepidoptera > Hesperiidae > Pyrgus > Pyrgus malvae. The sequence goes on along the minus strand of OU426971.1, from coordinate 13,893,445 downwards.
CGAATAATATTTTATTTGTATCAAATAGTTGATGCATGCCTCATGGAGGTAAATATTGCGTGCGAACCAAATATATTATAAGAACAACGTTTGTAAACACCAATATTTGTGCAAATAGAAGTATTTGTCTTTTTTAAATTATTTTAGTCGATGACTTATTAAAAGACATCTTTCGCTTTTCTGTCATCAAAATGACTGCATGAAATCCAGTACAAGCGCATCATTCGTCGAGTCATGATTATATTATCTTCCAAGAAATTGTTGATTGTATTTTAGTGTCGTTCATTGTTGTAATTAAGAGGGAATCGGAAACTCCAAGGGGAACTAATATGAATCAAGACGGGATTGAATTATTTTCCTCACATTCGTTGCTTTTGAGTTTATTGTCTGGTGTCTGAAAGAATAGAACAGTTTTTTTTATTGTATCATAAAAAGACCAATAGTAAAAAATATTAAGGTCGTGTCTGGAACAGAACAGCTGTCAAAACGCGACATCCTCATACATTTTGTATGAGATAAAGATAAAGATAAGATAAAGATAATTTATTTCCATAAAAACATGTAGCATACTGTGTAGAGACCCTGACTTCTGCTTTAGTTCGCACTGTGTTGCAGAAGTCAGTTTCTTCCCAGACATGGTATTTTTACAGTTGACTTACAAAAACTAAAACAAATATCCTTATACATATATAAACGTAACATTGTTCAACATAATTATCCTTATTATTTGTTTATTGATTGCAAATAATACATTTTTTCCATAGTACGTGCGTGTGTGTTTGTGTGTGTGTGTGTGTGCGTGTGTGTGTGTGTGTATGTGCGTGCGTGCAAATGTGCGCGCGCGCGTTTATAAGTCTGCGTGTGTGCGTGTTTGAGTGTGTTAGTGTGTAAGTGCATGTAGGAGACTGCATTTTTATGTGTATGTTTGTGAGTGCGTATGCGTAGTTGTGTAGTATGGTATTTTAATTATTTAAGCTCATTTGACTCTTACAAATAGTTAGTTAGTTAGTTAGATAAATATTTATAAATAAATAACAACCAAAAAAATAAACGTTACACACTCATAGCCCTCATAGTAAGATAATTAATACCCTGTGTCGTGGGTACCATGGACAAAGACTTCCTGTCAAACACAAACTGACAAACATTCAGACCGCTAAAAGAAATTTAAACTCACCATTCAAACTTCTGTTTCGCCGGGAATCAAACCCGGGACCCCTCGATTGGCAGTCCGGCATGGTAACCATTGCGCCACGCGGGTCGTCATATGGTTTATGACGTCACGATGTGGTATTTAGTCTATTGACTATAAATATCATTAATATAAAATGAAATAAAAATCAATCCCAAAGTAAATTAACAATTATCTTGGTTTCCAAGCGTAATTTTGAGCAACACTTTTAAATTTTTCTGTATGTTGTGTTTTCAGTGATCAGCATTACTTGAATAACACATAAATAGATTGAATAGAATATCGGAATATGACGTTATTCCTACGAGATGAACTCAATGAACGTATTATCATGACTGATTGAGTATCAGCGCAAAAACATATAACTAACCATTATGATAATACTAATTGATGGTAAATTATTTCTAGTTTCTAGGTACGTGAATCTACTAACATTTAAATTTTTATCATCATGACACTTAATACTACTGATTAATTATGATTTATGACACGAACGCGGAAAAGTAATATCTTTATCAATAAATCCATTACCCATTTCCCTAACGTTCGTATGTCTGTCCGGTCTTCTGTCCTCAGAATCCTTCGGCTTCCGAATTTCAACTTTTTTCTTTAAAGCGTCAGCACATGTGATATTTTTCCAAACTGCAATTTCTTTAGTAATCTCGGTATTAAGTTTTTAATATGTAGTAATAATTGGTCCTTCAGAGTCCTTATTATTCCTAACATTCTTTAAGTCACCGTGATATTCGATACAGGGACAACCGACTAGCAAATGATGATAAATTAAACGATGTATTCATAGATCTATCTTGCGTAATGTTATCGTCTGTATCTATTGAATTTCCTTGAATTACATAGCGGAAGCAATTTGTCCACTTTTTGCACTTGTAAAGCAATAATTATGAAACATACATACATACTCGTATCTGGTGCTATGAATGTCGCTAAGTAATTTGAACTAATTTAATGTTTGAACGCTTATCTTGTACCAAAGAAGATCAGCGAAGCGTATAAATAATTGCATAGGCGTTTTCCAATGATATATCTTTGTCAAACATCCCAAGATTATCTGATATCTTTTACAAACATGCAGGATTCAAGGTAAGCTACGTTAGGTTTATTTTCTCCAGAACAGTAGCTTCCGAATTAAGATCTGATTCAGATGTTGGAATTTTTTTTTTCAAAAATGTGATTCGAAAATATCGACTTTGTGACGAATTCCGAAGCACATTTCGAAATAAAATCGATCTCTCTATGGCCTTCTAGTTCACTGAAGGAATCATATGAATAAAATTTCCTAGTTCTCGATTTATTTAAATTACATTAAATTGAACATTTTGCTGTAATCGGAAAATATAAGGGGAATGATGTACCCAGAATTGTGTATTTTTTATTTATGAGTAATTGTGCTAAAGTGGATTATAACAAAATACAATTCTTGCAAGTTCTATGATGTCGTAGTACAATAGAGGAATTTTATTACAAATATGGATATAGAGCAGAGGTTCCCATACTTTTTTTTCTCATAGACCACTTTAAACATTTTGCTGGATCTGGTGGACCCCCTGCAGCTATTACATCTACTAACTTACTTCCAAAACCCGAAAAAAGTATATGTCTATGTAAATCTGTGTTGTGGCTATTTTTCAATCAACTAAGAGTTAAAAGTTTTCGAAAAAAAGGTGAGAATTTATATTGCTTTGATTATGCTGTGAGTATTGTCATTTAAGCTAAGTTTCAAGGCCAGTCTAAAAAGCGTCTTCATCCAACAGTTGGATTCCTACTTTACTTTTTTGTATTCTAAGATTGACTCACAGTACAAGAAAGCAATAAGCTTCCACTTCGGAGTGGTAAAAAGTAAAAATAAATATTTTCTTGTTTTGTAGCTATTTATTCAAACACAAAAATTACTACACTGTTAATTATGTTGTTATAACAGTCTTAGTAGAATTAAAATTTTACATCAAAACTAATAATGATTATTATTTTAAAAACAGTCGCAATATAATCAAAATTTACCAAAATTATACCATTGTAATCTGAGATAAAAGTTATAATTTTAATGGGAGGGATGTACTTGGTGAATTGACAGCAAATTATGAATATTTGGCTTGAGTTTAGTTAAGTATAACCGTAAATCTCCTCGCTCTGTAATATTTAATCTGCTCCGTTTTTTTGTCAACAAGTTTGTTACGGCACTAAAACTGCGTTCGACAAGATATATGACGAAGGAAACGCTATGAGAAATTTTTGCACAATTCCCCACAGTCCTGGATATTTTTCAGGTATTTGTGCCTGCAGCCAAAATGATTGATACCCTCTTTTGAATGCTACTTTGAGCTCCTCATTAATGCTAAGCTCGAGTAGCTCTTCTTGCAGTACCACATTTTCCACTTCAGTTTCATCATATGGATTTATTATCCATGGTGGTATATCCATCGACAGAATGTCTTCAAATCTGATTTTAAAATCATCATACAGGGCAATCAAATGTTGAACATACGTCTGAATATCTTCGTCGAGGCATTCTACCTGCGATAAATTTGGAAACTGGGAAAATTCACGTCGACCAATATTTTGCTTCATAAGTTTCAGTTTACCAAGAAAAGCTGAAATTTCACTCTTTGTTTTTATCAAATTGAGGCTGTCCCCTTGTAACTGTAGGTTGAGGTCATTGAATTTTTTGAACAAATCTGTCAAATACGCAATGTCTGCTTTGAAATTCATGAGGTTTTCTTTTAAAACAGGATCTTTAGTGTTCAGAAACTGTAAAACAGAGTCGAAAAGCAAATAGAATCTTGATAGACATGCACCTTTCGACAACCAGCTTACTTCGGTATGTAGCAGCAATCGTTGGAAGTCCTCATCATTTTCTTCGCACAATTGTGCAAATAAGCGCGTATTTAATGCATTGCTTCTTATTTTGTTAACTGCATTAATCACAAATTGAAGCGCTTGGTGCAATCTATCACTCAATTTTTTCGCTACTAGATGTTGTCGGTGGATGACACAGTGAATTGCAATTACCTCTGGTATAATCCTTTTAAGATGACTTATAAACCCACGATATCGCCCGACCACGGCAGGAGCTCCATCTGTTGCCACCGAAATAATGATTGTGAATGCAATTGATTTTTCCGTAAAAAAATTATTCAGAACATTAAAAATTGATTCACCTTTAGTGTCAGTCTTCAAAGTTTTCGCGAATAGTAACTCTTCAAACATTTGTTCGCCTTTGATAAATCGAACATATGCCAATAATAATGCTTCATTGCCAGGTAAAGTTGACTCGTCCAGTTGAATAGAAAAATGAGTTGTTTGCAGATAATTACACAAGAAACTTTCAACATCAGAGCTCATTTCATCAATACGTCTTTGTACAGTGTTGTTACTCAAAGGAATTCTTTTAATTATGTCAAATGAAGATTTGTGCAGGACAGTTTTTAAGACCTCTTCAACAGCAGGCAAAATTAACTCCTCTCCAATGGTATGCGGTTTCCCAGATTTTGCTATAAGTAATGAGATATTGTAAGCCATCGTCGTTGCTTTCAGACGTTGAAGCGAACATACTATGCACGGTGGGTCTCTTTTCATACTTTTCTTTCAATGTTTGGAAATATTTCAAATCCTTACCTATTTTGTCAGGATGACACCGTCTTAGATGATCTTCCAGCTTCGATGGTTTCATAGAGTCATTGCTCAAGACTTTGTTGAATAAAAGACACATGGGCAATCGCTTGTCTGTATTTGATGGAAGAAAACCAAATTTCAAATATTCAACACTGTACTGTCGACACTTCTTCTTAGATTCAGCCATGTTTCGTATGAATTACCTACCTGTAAATATGAAAAAAATGTTTGTTAAGTAATCTTAAAATGATTTAACAAACATAATAGATGTGGCTTTTTAAGAGAATAATATATTTAAAGAATTGTAATGAAATTAAAGTGAGCTAGCTGGAATAGAAGTTTAATATTCCTGAACTTTCTGTTCTTTTTCGAAATAAATATAGGTATTTAATTTAATTTTATACTTTTACTTTGTATATATTTTATACGTGTACTTGGTCACTTACTAAACGCAACATACTTATTCATTACAAAACACAATCAAAACTAAGTATATATTTACGCACTTATAAAGATAAAAAAAAATTAGGACTATCCATACAAAACGCACGCATCACTTAAAAATACTTAAAATCAGATAGTTGAAGAAAGTAAAAAAAATACTGTTATAATTTTCCTTGACCTATGAAATCTTTATTCTTGGAATGGTTCAGAACCTACTGTTTGTGGGTTTGTTTTTCCCGCAGATACAAGTTGCTAACAAATAGATAGGTAGGTACTTACTTTTCCAACACTGGCAAACAATAATATCAATTCACTTTAATTTTCAAAAGTCAGAAAACTACTTCCGTCACTGGTGAACACTTATATCGGTACACTTTCTTTTTGGAAATTCCGGAAACAACTGAGCAATGTTTATCATTCGCATTCGTATTTATATTAGAGAAAAATCCAACAAGTTCATGCAAGTTCAGACACGACTTTAACTAGGCGGGCGGGCGGCGCGGCATCGGCAAGTCTTGACACGCTCTTTCTGAATATGGAATATGCAAGTTCTTACAAAAACAATTGCTGAGCTTCTTATAATATTGTCTTCCTATATTCATAGGAGAAGTCAAGCTTCTTATAATATTGTCTGCCTATATTATTGTCTCCCTATATTCATAGGAGAAGTCAAGTCGGGTCACCTAATACATTTTTATAGACCCCCGTTAACGAGTTGTGGACCCCCATTTTTTTTCCACGCAAGCGTAGACCCCTGTCGGGCTCGCGTAGACCCCTGGGGGTCCACCTGGACCACTTTGGGAATCTATGATATAGAGGAAATTATCGAAAGAGGAAATCGTGTAGTGGTATGAAAAAATAAATTTATAGATATTTTATATTGTTCAACATTAAGGATTTTTTGCCTTCAAGATTTTTAATCACAAATAATTGTTTTATTTGGAAATATTAACAATAGTTTAAAAATAAATTAAAAGAATACTGTATAATTGTAATTCGAACTGGTGTTCAATAATAACTATAGTTAAAGAACAATAATAACTATAGTTAAAGAATACCTTGTAAAATTCCTTGTAAAGTTCACTGGTGGATCAGATTTTTAAGAAGCGTTGCTGATTGCGTTGCTTACTGGTCTACATCGCCTTGATCTCTTGAGCTATAAAAAAATACTGTCATCTGTTTTGAATACATAATCAAAAATTTAAACGATTTGGAAAGGTACTGAAAATGTTAATTAAAGATTCTTAATTATTGATTTCAGAACGTACTCGTTAAGCTAATATAATAAGCATTTTGGTCTCTAAAAATTTTATAAGTTAAAAAAAACACGAAAAGAAGATATGAAAAAAATTAACAAAAAATCTAACATTTTCTATCATTTTTTCAGATGTATGGTCGCTATCAACGCGACCTAAGCGAAGCAGCCAGAGAAGAAGCAAGAAGACTAAGAAGATTACGAAAAAGAAGAAGAAAAGATGACAAACTCCGACAGAAGGAGTTGGAAGCAACGGGGAAACATAGGCCTAGGGGAAAAGTGTTCAAAGTACTAGGTGAGTATACATTAATGAATATAATTATGCTTCTTTAAGATGATAATTCACAAAACTATTTAAATTCTGTTTAGAAAGAAAAATGGCATAGAAATGGGGGCGCCGTTTGACTTCTCATATAGTTTCCTCTTCTATACATATAATAAAACTGTAAGCAGGGTCAATTCTGTACATTGCATATAAATTTAAAAAAATACTTCTAGGGGTCTTTTTATAAGTAACAGAAGCTAAAAATATAAAATTTGAAATTATTGTCTGTCTGTCTGTCTGTCTGTCTGTCTGTCTGTCTGTCTGTTGTTAGCTTTTCACGCAAAAACTACTGGACGGATTTTGATGAAACTTTTTTTGTTTTATATATATTGGTCCTCGCTAACATTTAGGCTATAGATAATTTTAAAAATCACCCTTTAAGGGTGTGAAATGAGCGATGAAAATTTGTATGGAAAACTTGGATTTTTTCAATAGATTTTCTTGAAATTTGGTACAAATATTTTCTAACCAAAATAAAAGAATACGTGTTTCAGCATTTCCCGAAATTCACCCTTTAAATGTCAATTTTATTTGAAACTCTTTGAAAATTGAGTGTCGAAACTTGATGTACAGAATATTTTTGTGCAGAGTAATATACTTATAATTTTGTATTTGTAATCTTTACTAACATAGTAAGAAACACATTTAAGCTTTTTTCAAAACTACCCCTCAATAGCAAATAAAATGGATTCGAAAGTTGGTATCTCAAGCGTACAATAATTAACCTTAACTTAATATTTCATTCTCAAATTCTTTTCCCTTCTTTGAATGATGTGTTTACTGATATATTGTTGAATGAATTTCCGTAACATTAGTGTATATTTCATATCAATCGGGTTATAAACAAAACAGTTATGTTCATTTACACAATACGCGACATAAACTTAATAGGCACTTAGGGGAATTTGTATGAAAGTTTCGGTAACAGCCCATTCAAAACCATAAATAAAAGTTTAAATTTAAGTAAAATTATTTTGAACTCTCACTAATATTGTCGACTATATTAAATATACTTAGATTAGCTTACTGTATTTTCTTTCGTTGGCCGAGTAATTTATGGTTAGACTATAGGTACCTAATAAGCGCATCGCGAGCCTTACCGACGCGGCGACGCCGAACCTTACATCACAGGCTCCATTGAGTTAGTTGCTCAGCTTATTAGTCTTCTTTTGGGGTGGAAGATTATGAACAGGCTGCAGCTGAAACGATTATTATCGCTACATTATATCAAGCTGCAACCTTTTTAGCATTCCACTGCTGAGCATGGAGCTCTCCCAATACTGAGGAGGCCTCAAGCTCCGATGAACCGAAATCCAAATCTTACAATCTCAATGCATCCAGCATTAAGGTTGTAAGATAGGTACGGAATCTAAACCTTCATACAGAATGTACAAAGCCTTAACAAAACGAGACTACTGCAGACATCTAGGTGACGAATAGTTAAACTTTTAGTGAACCAACTGTTAATCTCAATATCTACCTATTTGGTAATTTGACATTCGATTTATCAACCACAAAGTTTACATGTCATACGGTAGATGGCGTTATTGAGCAATATTCATTTATTCTCCAAAGTGAATCGATGGAGAAATTTCAAAAAGCCTTAAGTCTAATAAAAGTAAGTACATAGTGTAAAAAAATATAAAAAATAACATTTCACACGTAAAGCCTCATATTAGGGTAGATATACCCTGTGTCGTGGGTGCCATGAACACACATAGAGACAGAAACACAACCACCCAGACCGAGAACAGTTTAAACTCATCATTGAAATTTCTGCCGGATTCTAACCCGGGACAGTTCGATTAGCAGTCCGCCATGGTAAACATTGCGCCTCGCGGGTTGTCCCATCGTTGGGAAGGTATACGTATGATGCTGAACATTGTTAATTGGACCAATGATAACTTAACTCATTTTTTGCGTCTCTTTATTGCGTACGGGCTGAGGGCTCATCCACACACGTTGATTGATGGAGATATTAAGGATTCTTTAAAGATTCTTTATAAAAATATTCTTCATTTCCAAATACAGATAGCACACTGTGTAGAGACCCTGCCTTCTGCTTTAGTTTTCACAATGTTATATGAGTTATGACTTATGACCAAACTGCTGTCCGCAAGTTTTAAACCTATAGTTTATTAATTGACCTTACAATTATTTTTCTGATTGTTTAATCCTAAGCACGTGTATGTTTAGAATTTTTTTCTCCCAAGTACAAGTAGTTGTATAGTGCACCTCTTTTCTGCAGTAGGTTAAAGCTATGTATATAGAATAAGTCTATACATTCTTTGCAGTATAAATTCACCCAATTTACTAAAGATACTATTTTTAACATAGATGAAGCCACGGGCACAGCAGTATCTCTTAACTTTAATAAACGAGGTACATATTTGTAAAGAGAATCTGATTGCGCGAGAAAAGCGAAACGTGAGAAAAGTGGATAGTAAGATCAGTACAGTAAGCATTCCTTACTGTTTTAGGTTTGAAGGATTTAGAAAAAATACATTAGGTTTCTTCTGAACATAATGAACATTGTATTATAAGTGATTTCACTATATGTAAGAATAATCTACCTGCTACTTATTCAATGCAAATAAATAATCTTTATTTTTTAATCAATCCATTTTATAAAAGTCTTTATACACGCGGACGACGTCGCGGGCACAGCTAGTTTGTTTATAAAGTGTTTTTCATAAGTTCACAAAAAACACCGTATCTTTTATTTTTAAACAAGACTCATAAAATCATTTTATTTAATAACGTATCATTTTAGATATGTTGTGTGGGGCTACACAATCAACATAATTATTACGGACTAGCTGTGCCCGCGACGTCGTCCGCGTGTATAAAGACTTTTATAAAATGGATTGATTAAAAAATAAAGATTATTTATTTGCATTGAATAAGTAGCAGGTAGATTATTCTTACATATAGTGAAATCACTTATAATACAATGTTCATTATGTTCAGAAGAAACCTAATGTATTTTTTCTAAATCCTTCAAACCTAAAACAGTAAGGAATGCTTACTGTACTGATCTTACTATCCACTTTTCTCACGTTTCGCTTTTCTCGCGCAATCAGATTCTCTTTACAAATATGTACCTCGTTTATTAAAGTTAAGAGATACTGCTGTGCCCGTGGCTTCATCTATGTTAAAAATAGTATCTTTAGTAAATTGGGTGAATTTATACTGCAAAGAATGTATAGAATTATTCTATATACATAGCTTTAACCTACTGCAGAAAAGAGGTGCACTATACAACTACTTGTACTTGGGAGAAAAAAATTCTAAACATACACGTGCTTAGGATTAAACAATCAGAAAAATAATTGTAAGGTCAATTAATAAACTATAGGTTTAAAACTTGCGGACAGCAGTTTGGTCATAAGTCATAACTCATATAACATTGTGAAAACTAAAGCAGAAGGCAGGGTCTCTACACAGTGTGCTATCTGTATTTGGAAATGAAGAATATTTTTATAAAGAATCTTTAAAGAATCCTTAATATCTCCATCAATCAACGTGTGTGGATGAGCCCTCAGCCCGTACGCAATAAAGAGACGCAAAAAATGAGTTAAGTTATCATTGGTCCAATTAACAATGTTCAGCATCATACGTATACCTTCCCAACGATGGGACAACCCGCGAGGCGCAATGTTTACCATGGCGGACTGCTAATCGAACTGTCCCGGGTTAGAATCCGGCAGAAATTTCAATGATGAGTTTAAACTGTTCTCGGTCTGGGTGGTTGTGTTTCTGTCTCTATGTGTGTTCATGGCACCCACGACACAGGGTATATCTACCCTAATGTGAGGCTTTACGTGTGAAATGTTATTTTTTATATTTTTTTACACTATGTACTTACTTTTATTAGACTTAAGGCTTTTTGAAATTTCTCCATCGATTCACTTTGGAGAATAAATGAATATTGCTCAATAACGCCATCTACCGTATGACATGTAAACTTTGTGGTTGATAAATCGAATGTCAAATTACCAAATAGGTAGATATTGAGATTAACAGTTGGTTCACTAAAAGTTTAACTATTCGTCACCTAGATGTCTGCAGTAGTCTCGTTTTGTTAAGGCTTTGTACATTCTGTATGAAGGTTTAGATTCCGTACCTATCTTACAACCTTAATGCTGGATGCATTGAGATTGTAAGATTTGGATTTCGGTTCATCGGAGCTTGAGGCCTCCTCAGTATTGGGAGAGCTCCATGCTCAGCAGTGGAATGCTAAAAAGGTTGCAGCTTGATATAATGTAGCGATAATAATCGTTTCAGCTGCAGCCTGTTCATAATCTTCCACCCCAAAAGAAGACTAATAAGCTGAGCAACTAACTCAATGGAGCCTGTGATGTAAGGTTCGGCGTCGCCGCGTCGGTAAGGCTCGCGATGCGCTTATTAGGTACCTATAGTCTAACCATAAATTACTCGGCCAACGAAAGAAAATACAGTAAGCTAATCTAAGTATATTTAATATAGTCGACAATATTAGTGAGAGTTCAAAATAATTTTACTTAAATTTAAACTTTTATTTATGGTTTTGAATGGGCTGTTACCGAAACTTTCATACAAATTCCCCTAAGTGCCTATTAAGTTTATGTCGCGTATTGTGTAAATGAACATAACTGTTTTGTTTATAACCCGATTGATATGAAATATACACTAATGTTACGGAAATTCATTCAACAATATATCAGTAAACACATCATTCAAAGAAGGGAAAAGAATTTGAGAATGAAATATTAAGTTAAGGTTAATTATTGTACGCTTGAGATACCAACTTTCGAATCCATTTTATTTGCTATTGAGGGGTAGTTTTGAAAAAAGCTTAAATGTGTTTCTTACTATGTTAGTAAAGATTACAAATACAAAATTATAAGTATATTACTCTGCACAAAAATATTCTGTACATCAAGTTTCGACACTCAATTTTCAAAGAGTTTCAAATAAAATTGACATTTAAAGGGTGAATTTCGGGAAATGCTGAAACACGTATTCTTTTATTTTGGTTAGAAAATATTTGTACCAAATTTCAAGAAAATCTATTGAAAAAATCCAAGTTTTCCATACAAATTTTCATCGCTCATTTCACACCCTTAAAGGGTGATTTTTAAAATTATCTATAGCCTAAATGTTAGCGAGGACCAATATATATAAAACAAAAAAAGTTTCATCAAAATCCGTCCAGTAGTTTTTGCGTGAAAAGCTAACAACAGACAGACAGACAGACAGACAGACAGACAGACAGACAGACAATAATTTCAAATTTTATATTTTTAGCTTCTGTTACTTATAAAAAGACCCCTAGAAGTATTTTTTTAAATTTATATGCAATGTACAGAATTGACCCCGCTTACAGTTTTATTATATGTATAGACAAGATGTTACTGCTAAGTATAGTACTATTATCTCATGAAGCGACGCGCTCTTTACTTGTGTTAACGAAGTTCACAAACACGCTGTGAATGTGTGTGTAAGCGCGGGAGGCGCGGAAGCTCTCAGTACCGTCCGAGACGCAAGAATACATGAAGTATTTTGATAGCGATTTTGAAATGATAATAAATTTACAAGATGATTCTGATGAAACTGATACGGATAATTCGATTGATTCTGATTCTTCTTCTTCATCCTAGGGTTTTAAGCTTTTATTGTGGTTCTACAATTCGGACGATTTTGATTGATATTAATAAAGAGAACAAATGTACCTAGCTGGTTTTATTTTATTTTATATATTTTACGCGTTAATACGCGGGCGGAGGAGTAATAAAAAATGCAAGCAATAAAAACACTCCTTTTTCCGGGATGAAATGTAGTTCATGTCCTTCTATGTACCCCAGACAATGTGTATGCAAAATTTTATGACGATTGGTGTAATACTTAGAGTGTGAAGGCGTAAAAAACAAAAAAACAAACTCACTTTCGCACTTATAATATTATAGTTAGAAAGTTAGGATTATTTGTAGTTTATTTTCTTTTCACAAGTAAATACAAAGTGTATATTATTGTTTTTATAAATATGTAATTTTTATTTATACAAATATAAAGAATATAAAGAAAAAATAAACATATTCAAAATTATATTTAAAAATAAAATACCTGTTTCCCAACAGTTTATATGCTGACGGTACTCATTTTCACGCACACATTCTTAGCGTGTTTGTGAACTTCGTTAACACAAGTAAAGAGCGCGTCGCTTCATGAGATAATAGTACTGTAACAGACAATTTTAATATTTAGGACATGTTGCTTATTTTGTAATGTGGTCTTTATAAACAGCTAATTTGTAGTGCTGTGATATTAATGTAAACCAATTTAAAACACAATTAATTGCTTTAAAAACAATTTAGTTCGTGATAATGAAAAAAAACCTAATTGCTTCACATGAGTGGTGCTTGACTAAATAAATTTGACATGGCTTTAACTATAAGTGTTTGTTTACGAAATAACTCAACGAGTTTTAAATGGACGTGTGGCGGATGGATGGTTCTATAATATTCCTTGATAATTTACTTATTCTCATGTGGCAATTTTTATATCTCTTTCTTAACTCTCTTCTTTTATAAGGTTTCTATTAGTATTTCTCATAACTTTCCTGCTTCTTTTTTTTATTTGAATGGTGTAGCAGACGAGCATGCAGGCCACGTGGTGTTAAGTCGCTGCAGCCCATGGACATTTACATACAACCTCAAGCAAGCCTAGGTAAGTCTTGTCTGAGGTCGTATGCAGTTGCGCTGCTACTTCGGAGGCTGGTGGTCGCCTCATGTAAGTGTGGCCGGCAACTGCACATTTCCACCTAAACACAATAGAATTGATTCACGGCAGAAGTGGGTGCAGCGGTTGTACTTCTCCTGGCGAACAATAATTGTTCTACCACCTACAATTATTTATTAATTTATTTATTAATATAAATTTGTAAACAGCTTTTTTACACTTACTTAATACAATCCTTCATTTTTTAACAATTTGATTTTTGATAGATCTCAGGTACCCTCTAAGATCACAAGAAGATCTCTATTTGCCCAAAGTTACCATTTTTTTAACTTTTTTCTCTACTCTTATAAGGTTTTTATTAATATTTCTAATTTCCTCCTTCTTTGTAAATCTGCAAGCCTCGTAAAACTTTCTGATCTAGCTCTGACAATTCAATTGGGTTTAAATGAACAATGATATAAAGTTTGCATCAGGGTACTTGTGGAGGCACACGTTCGCGCGGCTGGGCGAGGACTGGGTGTTCCTGGCGGCCCTGGGCATCATCATGGCGGTTATCAACTTCGCCATGGACCGCGCCATCGCTGTGTGCAACAATGGTTGGTATTTAATTAACAATGATATTTTCAACTACTATCGAAATCTCGAAAATTCCAATTTGGATATGGGGTAAAACAGATAAACGTAGTGATGGAATTCGTAGAATACTGACATACCTAGTTCTTAAAATTTGCATCCTAAAGTGGCTGTCTACATCGTGAATATGTGCGTCTTTGCAAACTTACCGATGAATCAACGAAACTGCAAAGTTAAAAAAATAACGAGAATCCCTTGGATTCAGAAAGCAACGGAATGTACTTATGATAGGAGAAGCTTGTGTTCAGTATAGGGAAAAATTGCGCGAGAATCTATGACTTGTTCATAGAATCTATGAATAAGTCATAGATTTTCGCTTATAGATAAAAAATATAATACTCTTGTCTATGTCTTTAACATCTGTCTACTTAGACTAAGAATAATGTACTTACGTACTATGTCTGTCTATGTCTTTAACGTTGAAGTCATAGACCAATAATCCTTAAGTCCATTATTCTTAGTCTAAGGTTGAAGTAATTTTTAAACTTGTAGCTTAGAGCATCAAGGTATTGACAGATATGACACCCGTCAGTCTTGCACCCATTGATTTATATTTGCTTGTACCCATAGACTTAGGATACAGTAGTATATTTTCGGCAAAGGTTGACTGGTAAAGAATGCCATCAGGCATTAAGTCCGCCTATTGTAAAAATACAATAAAGGGTAAATAAATAAATATATCCTAAGTCTATGCTTGTACCTATTACCTACCTACATAAAATTAAGTATTGCACTATACCTACTAGTGACCGTTTATTATTGAAGTGAATAAATAAACTGAGAAATGTTAGAGAGCATGTGTTGTAGGTATGCATGACAGCTATGTCCTAAAATTTTGAATAAAATTATAATCGAAGCAGAGAACACGAAATTTAATAATATTTTCAATGTTTCATGGCGGCTCACAGTCAGGTGAGTACGGTTTTATTATTTTTGTATATTATTCAACTTTTGTATCGTATGGTCTTTATCCGTGTATTTAGTCTATATTTAGAATTATCTTCCAAGATACGCTAAAGCGGCTAAAGCCTAGTAGTGCCTAGTATTAAGAGGGATGAACAAATACCAATCTATGATAGTTTGTTGATTTATAGTTTTTCCAATAAACTTTTTTTTATTCCTCAGCTCGAATGTGGATGTACAAAGACCTGGCCACCTCAACGTTCAGCCAATACGTGGCTTGGGTGTCGCTACCAGTCTGTTTAATACTCTTCGCCGCCGGTTTCGTCCATATAGTTGCTGCCCAGAGTATAGGTGAGTCTATTCTTTACTTTATAGAATGCTTTGCTTAAAAGGAGATGCATGCTGAGAAAAAATATTTAAAACTAGCGCCCACCCGCGACTTCGTCCGCGTGGACTTAAGTTTTAGAACTTTTCTAAAATAAAAGTGGCCCAAGTTACTCCTTATTACATCAGCTGCCTGCCTGCCTTCCTGCAATACATATTCGTAATCGATAAAGATTGTAGAATTGAATGCACAGAGGATTTGCCGATCGCCGATGTTAGAAGTATCTAGAGTGGATTGGCTGTAAAGAGCGTGCGTTCGCGTGGCGTTGTGGACTGAAGTAGTACGTGGTGGACTATGGTACCCTTAACCTTTAAATTGCTGTTTTCAGGTTCCGGCATACCAGAGATGAAGACGATCCTCCGAGGAGTTCACTTAAAGGAGTACCTAACCTTCCGAGCGCTTATATCCAAGGTCATAGGCCTCACCGCCACGCTAGGGTCCGGTCTACCGCTGGGTAAAGAGGTAAGAATTTAAAAACTTGTTAATAACTAGCTAACCCCGCGATTACCCTTAACATTTAGGGGCATGAATAAAAGATGTTGACCGTATCTTAAACCTACCAGATATGCACACAAAATTTCATGAACATCGGTCGAGCAGGTTCGGAGGGGTTTGGCAACAAACACTGCGACACGAGAATTTTATACATTAGATAATTCAACCCGGATTTCGAGAAAACCTTGCAAGACTAGGTCTCCACCACAAGTGGATCCAGACGGTGGCTAGATCTTCCTTACTATTTCGTAGCTTACTTATTGTATACATAGAAAACTTCGATAGCGTGATTCAGGACAACCGTGGCGCCATCTCTTAAACATTTGCCGAAGCTCGCTAGTAGATCACGAATCTGTCCGGCTATAAAGGCGACTTTTGTTTTTCGTATTTTCTGTTGCATTAAAAAACATTGAACCAGTCCAAAATTGCTTCAGGGCATAAATGTGTAAAGCGGTGGTACTTCCTTCCCCGGTCGAACCATGTTGGTAGAACCAGTAAATTAATTCAAATTAAAGATGACTTAAAAGATACAATTAAAACAATCTAAATGGCAGAAATGATAAAATACGAGTATAAATAAATATTTTCACTTAGATAACAATGCACTTAACGTATCGGGGGTTCGTCACTCGGTTATCACCGCAATGTATTGATTATCTTATTGGATAAAATGCTTTATCGATCACATTGATCTTGACCACCTTTTGATATTTCAGCACATTTTTTACAGAATGACGCAGGTCTTATCTTGATTATATAATTTCAGTGTGATAAAAATTGTATAATTCAAATATGTAACTGTAACCCATTTTCTATAGTAAAGATTTGTTTATAGAGTTTTTAATTTGTTAATTCTTTCTGTAAACTATTGTTTTTTTTTAATTAATACAGTCAATTAAAAAAAAACTTATAGTTATCTACCAGTTAAATACATGGCAAAATTAATCCAGTTGTTTTCAAGGTCACCCTACTTAAATAATATGTAAAAAATATAACATATATTTTTATATGCATTCAATATTTTTAAACCAAGTATGATGTTTATTTAGCACATGAGTGTTGTCTAAGGAATTATATAGAATAATTGTCGCGCTGAAGTCGTGCACTGCAATGATTGTTCATAATAATAATTTTTTGCGAGATTCCTCAACTCATTAAGAGATGGCGCTACATGATTCCGGAATCTCGCTGAAATTGAAGTTTTTTTAAGTATTTCACATTTGGCAAAGGGAGATCTCCCGCCGGGCGAGGTGATCATGCCCGGGGAGCGGCCGCGCTCCAACTGACTCAATTCGGAGCTTGTATATATGGTAGGATATTCCGAAAACTTCGATAGCGTGATTCAGGAATACCCCTGGCGCCATCTCTTGATGAGTAGCGGAAGGTCGCTACATCACCCCCTGCTCAGACCGGAGGTCGATGACTTCAGTAATCCAAGTGCAATCTTCGCTTACAAGCGCCTTGAATGCCCTCTATCTGCGGTGAGTCGAGATGTGAGGGTGCAGACCTTGTGTAGCCCTCCGTCCGCGGTGAGTTGGGATGTGAGGGTGAAGCGAAGAGTGGAGATGCCCTCTATCCACGGTGAGTCGGGATGTGAGGGTAGGATGTGGAGGCAAGTAATGGCTACTCAAGCCGTCCATGAAGTCCTTGGAAGCAGCTGTATCAGGAACAGGAAGTACACCATGGTGCGCTGCGATGAACCTGACGAGCTGGTGAAGTGATGCTGCAGTCCATCCAGGGTGTGAAGGTGCGACTGATGAAGGTCAGAAGGGACGTATTCTTGTCCGGGGTCACCAGTTTAGCAAAGGGAGATCTCCCACCGGGCGAGGTGGTCATGCCCGGGGAGCGGCCGCGCTCCGATTGACTCAATTCGGAGCTTGTATATATGGTAGGATATTCCGAAAACTTCGATAGCGTGATTCAGGAATACCCCTGGCGCCATCTCTTGATGAGTAGCGGAAAGTCGCTACACACATATACAAAGTCCGAAGTGACAACTGACACTATCGCATTATATCTGCTTGTCATGAATGTCCACGGCATCCCTGTAGTTTTGGGGTAAGGAATAGGGGTAGTTTAAGGGCCTTGCTAGATCGGCTTTCGGGGTAGTGAGTTGCGGGAGTACGCGTTTTTTATTCTGGAGTTCTCTATAGCGCTGAGGCAGGCCACCGAATGGGGCTTAGTGCAGTAAAAATCTTACATACCTCGGTTACTTCCAAGGTGTCGGGTACCTTCTGAAGTTACCCTCGCTACTAAGAAAGGCATGTCCATTGCCATTGCGAGCCAGATGTTTATTTGCAAAAGTGTTACAAATAGGCTTCTACCAGTTTGTTTGATACTTCCACATTGTTGGCAGGGCCCGTCAGTGCACATCGCGTCCATGGTGGCCACGCTGCTGTCGCGGCTGGTGAGCACGTTCCAGGGCATCTACAGCAACGAGTCGCGCACCAGCGAGATGCTGGCCGCCGCCTGCGCCGTGGGCGTGGCCTCCTGCTTCGCCGCGCCCGTCGGAGGTCTGACCAACACACATGTATATATACGATGTAAAATAGGGATGTTATGGATATGAAATTTCGGATACGAATTCGTTACGGATGTAAGAATGATTATTATTCCGGATACGGTTACGGATATGAAATTATTTCGGATTATCCGTTACTTTCGGATAATTTCGGTTACGGATATAAAATTTTTAAGGAATTTCAAAATTAAAATACAAATAGCTAATAAAAATAATATATCACCATTTGGTAGGAATTACAATAAGTCTGGGTAATTATTACAGCTAATTAAAATAAAAATGATCAGAAATATTGAGTATAATATTGAGTGTTATCTAATCTACCTGAAATGAAAATGTTATAAGAAAATTTTTACTTATACAATATTAATTAAAATAACGTGTCTCAATTAAACTCCGCCCCTATGCGATATTATCCGAAACATTTATTTCGGATTCGGTTACGGTTACGGATATGTTTTATATCGAATATCCGATAGTTTCGGTTACGGTTACGGAGCTCCCTAACATCCCTGATTTAAAACATACACAAAGCTTATTCAAATACGTTCCCAAAAATGAAATGCGTATGTGTGAGTGAAATAATGATGTCTATCTAAACACAAGTTATCCGTTTTATCGATAAGCACATGTCATAAATGAATTCTTCATAGTAGTTTAAAATCGAATTTCTATTAAAATTTGTTTAATTAGTACAAATAAAGTAATTTATAAAATTATTTCTTTAAACTCGGAAGTTATTATCTTCGTAGTAAATATTTGTCTCCAAAATGTTTGCTACAAATTACAGAAAGTTTGGTGGGCACCCACTTGGGTGTAATTACTATACGCGTCCACTTCTTGCGTGCCGCAAGTTGTAAGGTTTGTAAGGTGTAAGTAGGCTGTAAAGTCGGTTTACTGACGATAATTGAACGTGACAACGTCATAAGAAAATACTTGTTGCTATAAACAATTGACACCACATTCACTTTTCACTGCACTTTGTACTTGACGAAAACATGTAAATGTATTATTGTATAGCAGCTCTCCACGCGGACGCATCGCTCACTCAAGCAGGAGAGAGACAGATGTCGAACCCTACCGAAAGCCTTAAACGGAATGCCTCAGAGCGAGGTAACGCCGCATGAGTCATATTTTTTCGTGCGTGCAGTCGGCTCCATCGAATTATAAGAGGTTGTAACGTCAAAAACGTAGGAATCTTAAAAAGAAGTTTAAAAAGTTAAAACAAGTAGTAAATAAATAAGTAAATAAATGCGGCCACGCACATTGCCGTCCTTCCCGGGCTGCTGGCTGGGCGGATCGAGCTGTCACTCCCTCCACCGGCAACCCCCGAAACCCCCTTTTGGTCGGCCTCTTACGATCAGGCAGGGGATACCGTAACTCTATTCCTAATGCCGAAGCTAAAGGTACTAACAAAGAATTTACCTAATGTTTAAGTCGCAACCGGTTCGAAGAACTATAACATTGATTCCTACTTTAGGTCTTTTATTATTTTAAAAAAAACCGTTACATAATTGCTTATTTATTCAGTAATCGCTTCTCACTTTTAATACTTAAGCATTTCTTTCTTTTCAGGTGTACTATTTTCGATCGAAGTAACCACCACATACTTCGCCGTGAGAAACTACTGGCGCGGTTTCTTCGCAGCCTGTTGTAGTGCCATTGTAAGTTTTGATACTTATCCATTAATCAGCCTGATTCCTCTGCTACGCTTTCCCGCTTAAACTATTGAGCCGATTTTAATGAAATTTGAAACACAGAGTGGACCTTGGGAAAGGACATAGGATGGTGTTTATCCTACGGGAACCTTTAAAACGGGTCCACGCGGGCGAAGCCGCTGGCGGAAGACTAGTTTTACTAATAAATCTATCACTTGTATTCCGGAGGAGACTTAATCATCTGATTGTGGAAAAAAGGTTTAAATCTTAAAAAAATATTTTAAAAAGTTAACAACTAAGAAAAAAATTGATTATGTAGTTAACGATATCGCAGTGACCATTAAATTTGACAAGGAGGTAGGATATATATAGTATATAGTAGATAGTGTATAGTAGATATATATAGTAGAGACTAATCTCTACTAACGTAACTTACTACTATCCGTTTTTAACACGCTTATATTAGCTTGACCTGTACCTATGTATGTATGTAATGGAATCTTTGAACTTCATTTTCACTTACTTCTAGGAGTCTGATTAACGTGAAAATTTGCACAGGGGTCAAGGGCCGATGACAATACAATAATCTCATAACTTTATATTAAAGTCCTAACTAGGATCATCAGGATAAAAAAATATATACGACGTGCGGCTGATAAATTCGTGGCCTAAGGTACTTAATGAAACAAATATAAAGTTTTTTACTTGAAAATTTACACAGGGGTCAAGGGCCGATGACAATGCAATAATATGAGAATAAAAATCTTACTAAAAAATTAAAAATAAATAATGTAGTTTAAAAAACAAAAAAATGTATTTTACTGTACAAAAATGCGTGGGGTGGTTTTTAAGATACTATTGACACCATGCACCTCACGCTTTTTTTACAGTAAAACACATTTTCTTCTTATTTTTTTTTTTAAGTTTATAGTTCGTATTTTCACTAAAGCGTATTTTTTAGTTTTTTAAACTACATTATTTATTTTTAATTTTTTAGTTACCCGTTACTATTATCCGTTTTAGCGGATGTAGTAATACGACGCCGACTCCAAAAACAACAGTAATTATAATTGGACCTACATTATAAGGTTAACACAGATCGTACCTACATATTGATGAGTAGAAAATGTTAATTGACTATTATATTGTAGAAGAATACGCTTTTTTTTACTTATAGTACCTACATATTAATTTGTTTTGGAATAGTTTTCTTTAGAAGTCGGTTTTTTGTTTTGTTAAATTTTTTGTTTATTTTTCTATGGAATGACGAGTACTAGTAAGCTGTCGACATTATGGAAGTTTATCTTAATTGTGTTCCATTAAATCTATGGAGAATATTGTAATGATCCTCTCTAACACGGGTAAAACCGTATAGCAAAGTTGTAATTATATATACCTATATAAACGCATGGTTGTTCATTCACAGATGTTCCGCCTACTGTCAGTGTGGTCGGGAGCCATGCCCACCGTGAAGCCACTGTTCCCCACGCATTTGCCCCAAGACTTCCCTTTCGACCCGCAAGAGTTTGCAGTGTTTGTCTTATTAGGGTAAGTTCATCCTATAAAATATTTAAGCCTTAATAATTGCTATCAATTAAATACGATATTTTTTAATATCCTGAAAAATTACATATAATACGATTGGAATTGCGTGGATTATCCTAATTAAATCAAAAGCCAAATATTTTCGCTGAAACAACGTTATTAAATTAATAATATGTAGTGTCAGAACAGTCCAAACTCATGCATTTAAAGCATTCGGAACTTAAAATTAAATAGTGTTATAATTGGTAATAGGAGCGAAAAAGAGAGAAGTGTAGTGTAGTGTAAATTACATTGTCAACATTTTAATCAGCTTTAAGGTATATTTAATAATAATAAATTCTTTATTTGCTTCACAAGCTTCCGCTCTTCCACAACTTCACAAACAAAAACAACTTATGAAATACTTTTAAATAACTAATAAAAACGTTCATGCTTATTGTGTGTATGTGTGTGTGCTGTAAATTATTTCAATATTCATATGATCGACTTTTATACTTATATTTACGCCTTTTAAACTATTTATTTGGTTACTTAACATTACTAAATAGCCTAAGCATTTTACTAAGTTTATATTTTTAATGTTTTTTCTAGAATTGTATGCGGTCTGATGGCGGCGCTGTGGGTGTTCCTACATCGGCAATATGTACTGTTTATGCGAAATACGAAGAGTCTTAGCAACTTCTTGCAGAAGAAGTATGTTATTATAGTTAATATTATTTACTTATAGTTAAAACCCTTGCAGCCACACTGTCACCAGGCGAAATAATAATAGTTAAAATCAATGAAGCGTCAATAAAATAAATCTGTCAGTTAATTTAGGCCAGAGTAAGACAATGACCGCGCCTGATGGACTTTTGTCGGCAACTTGAAAAACCACGTACTGTTTATTCCACAACACTCTGGCACTGTAATTAACTACTTATTATATGCCTCCAGAAAACTAGCGGTATTTAATGAAGAAAGCTGTTTGTACTCATCTGTATTTCTATTATTTTAACCGAAAGTGGATGAATTTTTGGTAGTTTGATTGTAATCCAGTACAGTACAGTAAACTACATTATTACTGTAATAAATACAGTAATAATGTAGTTTTGGTAGGTGGTAGAATTACTATGGTTCTCCCGGAGAAGTACCACCGCTGCACCCACTTCTGCCGTGAGCCAACTCTATTGTGTTTCGGTGGAAAAGTGCAGTTGCCGGCCACACTTACATGAGGCGACCACCAGCCTCCGGAGTAGCAGCGCAACCTCAGACAAGACTTACCTATGCTTGCTTGTGGTTGTATGTAGATGTCCATGGGCTGCAGCGACCACTTAACACCATGTGGCCTGCATGCTCGTCTTCTACTCCATTCAAATAAAAATAAAATCCGGCAGATGGCGCCAGCTAGTGGCCGATTTCCTGATAGCTTGCGGCCATTTTTCACGTCATAGCGTTGTGTACTCCGCAGAGTTCGGACGACAATCATAAACGAAGTATCTTATTTAAATAACCCGTAATAGCTCGTAATATCGTACCTAAAACTAAATTTGAATAAAAATTAAATTTAAAACTTTTAACTACTTGAAAAATAGGGTCTTGGACACTATACACAAAAAAAATTCAATGAATGAATGTTAATAATTGTTAATTCTTTTTTATAAATGATTTTTTATTACCGTATAAATCAATAATAATGAAGTCAATTGACTATATATGATAAGTGACGTCACTTATCATTTTCTCATACAAAATGTATGGGGATGTCACGTTTTGACAGCTCATTAAAAGTATCTCAATTGACTTGGTAGTCCAAGACCGGATTGTAGCCGGCAGCGTTATATGAGGCAAATCCATGATATCACACTTTCTTTTTATCAATAATCACACTTTAAATTTTAGAAATAGAAAAACATTGCTTTATTTGCGAGTTTTGACGCCATATTTGTTTTGTGACTACCAGCGCTGCAGTGAAAAAAATATGAACTAAATTTGAATCACCTGCCAGCCAGCCATCTTCAATGGTCTAGTTTACAATATGGCAACTAGTTGACCGTTGAGAGACGCTTGTTCAATCAACTATCTATCAAGGCCAGGGGTTCCCTACCTTATTTGGGTCGCGTCATCCCTTTCGACCATAAAAACATACCACGCTCGAGGGGGCGGGAGGATCCTCCAGTCCAGATTATCAAGTCATAATAAAAAAAACAATAATCGGTTTTATTGTTGAGTAAAACCTTCATACTCTTAAACTCATAACTTAAAAATATATCAACAAAATTACCATAAAACAAGACGCTTGTTTCAACTCCACTTGTCTTTTTAGTAGGTTCCTACCTAGCAAATTGTTGTGTGTAAAATTGATGTATAAAATGTGTGTGTGTTACAGCCGCTTCATCTACCCGGGCTTCATGACGCTGGCGGTGATGTCCATCCTGTTCCCGCCCGGCATCGGCAAGTACATGGCGGCCGACCTGGGCAACCAGGAACAGGTGAATATATAAAAAAAGGGTTTGAAAAAACGCTACACGCTCAATCTCACCTTAGTCGTTGGTCGTTAAAATCGTATATAATAGGCACATATTAATAATAAAATAAATGTTTTTAGATAATTCACACAACACCATCTGATTCCAAACTAAGCAGAGCTTGTACTATGGTAATCAGAAAGCTGATAAACATACTTATATATTTCTAAGTACATACTTAAATAGATAATTAACACCCAGACAAAGAACAAATAATAGTCATGTTCATCACACAAATATTTGTCCTGGGTGTGAATCGAACCCACGACCTCACGTTTAGCTCGGCTTATCACCCACTACGCCACGGAGGCTGTCATTGGTTTTATAATTGTTATTGGTTTTATAAGCCATCTCCATCAATCGAAGGCCCTGTTCCGCAGGTGCTGTCCATGTTCGCGAACTTCACGTGGAACGACGAGCTGACGGCGGAGCAGGCCGCCGTCGTGTCGCACTGGCAGACCCCCGAAGTCAACCTGTTCGGATGCCTCATCATCTACTTCTTCTCTATCGTAAGTATCAGCATTATAATGTCACTATCCTCGCCTAGCTAGTTTGAAAGAAAGAAAGAAAACATATTTATTTCGTAATAGAAATACAAAATAATCGCTTAATGAATGTCATTTTTTCCCGGTCATCGCCTTTAGGTGCCCGTTTGGGCTAGATGTTGAGCTGAGAGAAAAAAGGCGGCGGAAAAAAACTCCCAGCAGCACTCTTTTAAAAAAGGACATTATATATTTGAGATAACAGAATGGCTATGGGTTGATAATGGGCACACGTGACAGCTGATCGTGTGAGACACTGTCAACCGTTGGACTACCAAGTCAATTGCGATACTTTTAATGAGCTGTCAAAACGTGACATCCCCATATATTTTGTATGAGAAAATGATAAGTGAAGTCACTTATCATAGTCAATTGACTTCATTATTATTGATTTAAGCGGTAATAAAAATCGTGTATAAAAAAGAATTAACAATTATATTGCTTTCCAAGCGTGATTTAGTGCAACTTTTTTAAGGTAAGGATTTTGAATTTTTTGTACATACTGTCCAAGACCCTATTATTAAAAAGAACTACAACATTCTATGAAGAAACAGCCTTGTGTGAGCGAGATTCATTCCCACGCTCCATTATCATTAAGATAGTCCTTAGTGTTATAATAAGCCTTGGCAGAGGACTTGTTTGACTTTTGGCTCGGCCATTAAGCATGCAAGCTTATTCTGTTTTAAAAAGACGAGAAACTGAGCTGCTCCTGTAGTTGACGCGTATATATTTGATGTGAAACATTGAATGCAGTGAGTTACACCGTTTTCCGACGTGGCGACGCGTTTTACGAGACACTCCACACACTCATTAAACCGTTCTTCCACACGACAAACTGCCTTAAGACAGCTATTCTATGTATATATTTAAATAACTAGTCTTCCGCCAGCGGCTTCGCACGCGTGGACCCGTTTTAAAGGATCCCGTAGGATAAAAACCATCCTATGTCCTTTCCCAAGGTCCACTCTATCTGTGTTCCAAATTTCATTAAAATCGGTTCAGTAGTTTAAGCGTGAAAGCGTAGCAGACAGACAAAGTTACTTTCGAATTTATAATATTAGTATGGATAATATGAAAGACGCAATGGCATACGACCTCATACAAAACCTTATAATGTTTGAGGTTGTGTGTGGATATACAATATATCATGTGGATATAGTCCATAGTATGAACTGGTGCACACTGTACCTTATCTTAATTCTTTAAATTTCATACCTATTTGTAATAATAAATAAACCAAAAAGCTGTTGTCGACGAGGATGGGATTCGAACCCACGCGTGCAGAGCACATTGGATTAGCAGTCCAACGCCTTAACCTCTCGGCCACCTCGTCTTGTATGTGCTATTTCCAATTTTCTATCTGTAATTAGTTAGTTATGAATATTCATGTTTAACGGCCTCTAAGCGCCTTTAATGTTTGTACAGCTGATTAAGGCACTCATAAGTTAGGGTAATATCACGATTGTAAAGTAAACTTCTACCTGCCACTAATAATTGTTACTGGCAAATCATGCCAATGACTCATCGTCAGAGTTTTGTGTAGTTAATTCTATTCTAATTATGTATTATAAAGAGGAAAGATTTGTATTTTTGTATGTTTGTAATGAATAAACTCAAACTACTGTTCCGATTTCAAAAATTCTTCCACCATTAGAAAGCTATATTCACCCTGAGTAACATAGGTTTAACAGTAACAATAGTAACATAGGTTTTACAGGACATATTGAATACAGCGTATCTTTCTCTCTCAGAACTTCATACTGCTAAATAGCTGCGCAGGCGTTAAAAATAACATTATTCTTAACTTATCAAAACACTTTTTTAATACAGTTGCTCAAAAAGTGACGTATTGCAGGGACGTATAGCGTGCGGGATGTGGGCTATTACACACTCGTGCTTTTTCTTTACCTTTTCCGCACTCGTGCGTTCTCTTTCTCAACCGTCAAAATAATGTCAATTAAAAAGAAAAAACCAACCACGAAGTTTTAGAAGTTTTTATCATTCATGCAAATATTTCTAAAAAGAAGCTACTAATTTGTTTCAATATCAGATTTAATGATTTGATTCAATGAGTTAGGTTAGGTTTCATTTCATTTTATTTCACTAACATTTTCATTTCATATCAATAAAAAATTCTACTGAAGACTTGGCTTTATGGGCATAGTTCCCTTTGCCTACCCAGAATGGGTGAAGAAAACAAAAAAAATCTCTGCGTATAGGCATAGGTATTCTTTTACGGTTGGCGCCATTTTTCAAAAATGTTCTTTGAGAGTTTTTATTATTTTATTAAATTGCTTCATTTTTTCGCAACTGTATTAAAAAAAGTTCTTCAGTACACGTGCGGAACCGTCATTGGAAGGAGTTCCGACTGTCAACCCTCACCTTCGGCTGCGCCTCGGCTCGGGTAGACATTTGTCGGAACTCCTTGCAATGACAGCCTTTCCGCACTTGTAATGAAATATACTATTTTGCACAATATAAAACGCAGAATTTGCAGAAAATAATAATGCACAATAAATACTAGTGAAAATAGCGTCGGGCGCTCTGTCATATTTTTCGAATATCGAGCAATCCACACTTTTTTCACCATACTAGTAGTGTTTTTGTTCATGATTATTTTCTGCTTATATTAAGGACGCGTTTATGGGTTCTCATAGGATAGAAACCATCCCATGTCCTTTCCCAAGGTCCACTCTATCTGTGTTCCAAATTTCATTAAAATTGGTACAGTAATTTAAGCGGGAAAGCGTAGCAGACAAACAGACAGACAGAGATGCTTTCGAATTTATAATATTAGTAGGGATAATTTTTCACTGTTTTAGTTTGATGTTATTATTATTTAGTTGATATTATTATTTAAAGCTTGCTTTTTAGTTGCACAGCTAATGTAAACTCTTTTGGTTTTCTGGTGTAAGTCTGGCGGGTAACCAAACTATTAGGTACACTAAAACTCAAAAGAAATTTTTTAAGGCAGCAACGAGTGCGGCAGTGATACTTACTGTGAATGTGCTGTGCTATAATCTATACATATAATAAATCTGTAACAAGTCCGTTTCTGTACATTGAAGATATTTGAAAAAAACTGTCACTAGGGCTATTTATTAGCGTAATAGAACCCAAAACAATGATTTTTAGAATTATTGTCTGTTTGTCTGTTTGTCTGTTTGTCTGTTTGTCTGTTTATCTGTTTGTCTGTTTATCTGTTCGTTTGTGCGCGCTAATTTCAGGAACGGCTTAACGTAGAAGGATGCGGTTTTCACTGAAGTATTGGTATTTTTTTGGATTAACATTTAGGGTTTGTTTTATTTAAATCGGTTCACAAACAAAAAAGTTACGTCAATTTCAAGAATGATGAAATGGATGAACACCTGCACGCTATAATAAAGTTAATGCGAGCGGTCACACCACAAGTTTCGATAACTACTAACATCTCTTAATATTCTGATAGCAAGTTTTCAAACACTTATGCTAGATTTCATCTCTAAATATTTAAAAAAACCATACATATCATATCACCACATATTCAAAGAAATCCTCAATACAAAATGTACAAAACCTTAACAAAACGAGGCTACTGCCGACATCTATGTTCACATTCAGAACTATTTAGTGATCTGTTGCAAATTCGGTATATCGACAATTTAGTTTACATGCTATACGATAGATGTCGTTGTTATTCATTTATTCATATTTAATTGCTTTTTACAGGTAGATTTACAGGTGGTGTTACATAATCATTATTTTACCCAATAACGCTATTACAAAGTGGATAGGTGGAGATTATTTCAAATAATTAATTACGAGTATATTTACATAATAAAATATCTAATAAAAAAATTAACAACTTAGAGAGCTTTGGAACTGGTGCTGATATTGTACTCATTGTGGTAGAGCATTATGGAGGCGCGGCGCGTTGGTTACATCCACATATTATTGGTATCGACCTTATTTAATAGACAATAATAATTATCGACTCGCGCAGGTGCGGTCCCAGGGGGGGTCACAGGGGACATGACCCCCCCCAAAATCCCTCACTCATGCGTAGATGGAAGGCGAAACAAGCCAATTTGAGACACCTCTTCCCCCAAATTTCTTAGTGACCCCCCACCAAAATTTCTTGGCGACCCCCCCCCCCAAAATTGAAGGTTGCGACCGCGTCTGGACTCGCGTGGCGCAATGGTTACCATGCCGGACTGCCAATCGAAGGGTCTCGAGTTTGATTCCCGGCAAAGCAGAAATTTGAATGATGAGTTTAATTTTCTGTTCTCGGTTTAAGTGTTTGTATTTCTGTCTCTGTGTGTCTCATGGTACCCATTACACAGTGTATATTTACCCTACTCTGGGGCTATCAGTGTGAAACGTAAAAAAAATCAAAGTGTTCTACCGACTTTACTATGCTGAGTGATCTTTTCAAAATGATAGATAGCTACGTCGCCATATCATGATTACACCACCAGTCGAAGGTTACAGTTCCACAGGCCGCTTTGCACGCTCCTTTTGATGTTTGAACGTATGTGTAAGTTATGGGACAACCTTCCAGCTGAGGCATTTCCAGTGGACTTTGACATAGGGTTCTTCAAGAAAGCTGTAAGGAAAGCTCTTCTTGAAAGCCGGCAGTGCTCGGGTGGCTCCGCTGGGGTTGCCCGTTTCCATAGGCGACAGTGATCGCTTAACCACGCGGCCTTTCTGCCTCTTTGTTCGGTTTATTTATAAAAAAAGTTATTTCGAATAAACGAATAAGCAATTGCCGAGGGTCTAATAAAAAAATGTTATTGAAATGAGTAGACGTTTTCAGTAGTTAATTTAATAAGAGCTATTACATACATACGCAGTACTGGCACCGGTGTTACATATGCTAAAGCGTCACGGCAGCAGCACGGCATGGTGGTCACGCCCAGAATAATATTAGTAATCGATATATTTATTTCTGATGCTGTGTGAAGGGTTGTTAATAGGACCAATTGACTCTTAATCGCGTAGGGCCTGATCCTCTCACGCTGCTCCAATTCAGGTTGATGACGTCTTCATTGTTAGTGGCCTAACTGCTGTCGCAAGTTTTAAATCGCTCAAAAGACCTCCATTAAGTATGAACGACAGTATGTTAACGACAATTGCAACCAACGTGTAAGCAACCAAGAATTTGACTAACCAACTACTAACCACGCCTGACATAGCGTAGACATTTCACCACCTTTCTGCAATATATTTAAGTTACATGATGATAATGAATCTATGCATTGTTTGCAGCACAAATTATTTAATTATAATGATCCTATCCGCGGGCACAGCAGTACTATCTAAACACTTTATAAACAGGCTATTATAGTACGTTTAATTTGTAAAGAGAAACTGATGATAACGACTGAAAAGTCGATTATAAGAGGAGTACAGTAAGATTGTAAGGACTCAGGAAGAATGTATCTACTCAACATAATAATATGAACTTTTGTACCATCAGTAATTTCATAAAAGGTAACAATAATCCAAGGGACAGTGGAGGGCAAGCGGTTACGAACGAAATTTCAACCTCATCAGCAACAACCACTCTGACAAGAGTGAACGACTAAGGAGGAGGAGGAACAAATAATCCAACTCTAATCAAGCCTTTTGTACAAGTCTTTATCTACGCGGACGACGTCGCGGGCACAGCTAGTAAACAATAATACTGAGTTAATGGACCATTAAAACTATACATATTATTGTAACCTCAGTTGTAATACACTTAAACCGTCATTTAAATTAGCTTTGATAGAACAAGACGAGGTGGCCGAGAGGTTAAGGCGTTGGACTGCTAATCCAATGTGCTCTGCACGCGTGGGTTCGAATCCCATCCTCGTCGATCATTTTTAGACCCCAGCAATCTGTAGAATATCTCAGTATAAGATACATATATTATGCGGTAAAATTAAACTCAAGTTAGCACTCGCATCTAATACACAAATAAGATTCTGTCATTTGTTATATGCTTTTTAACTTTTATTTTATTTGAGGATATTGATTGATTCAAATTCTTACTTTATCACAGCTAGACAGTCAAATAAAATGCACAAAATATACAACAACTTTCTGAGATATCAATAAAGTTTGGTTCGATCGTATCTTTTACCTTAATACATACTAATATTATAAAGCTGAAGAGACTGTTTGTTTTTTTTAAACGCGCTAATCTATGGAAGTACTGGTTCCAATAGAAAAAATATATTATACAACCCATATTTTAACACTGTCAAGTTTTTTTTGATCAGCAGTATTTAGTAGCTTTTTAATATTTACATGATGGCTTTCTCTGTTTACGAAATTATTGACTTGGATTTCCTCATTCATTTTCAAATCTTAAAAAGTGCGACGAGGATGGGATTCGAACCCACGCGTGCAGAGCACATTGGATTAGCAGTCCAACGCCTTAACCACTCGGCCACCTCGTCTTCTTGTGTGATGTTAAATTTTAATAGTGTGATGTGATGTTAAATAATTGACTATAGCCAGTAATTTTTTTATGGATTTAAGGAATTATTATGTAGAGCCGCAAGCTATCTAAGCAGCTAAGCTAAGCCAAACGGGCGCAGTCGTGTGTGAGGTGGGTGACCGCGAGTGGCACAAATTTCTTGTGCGTGTCCGTGCTTCGAAGGGCACACGTACACGTAGGGCAAAAGTACACTGTGATGTACTTTTATTTTGTACTTACAAACCCACTAATCACATTCTGACTAAGTAGATTACGTTTGTTCCAGTTCTTCTTGAGTATGGTATCGTGCACCCTACCCGTCCCGGCGGGTATTTTTGTACCCGCTTTCAAGATGGGTGCCTCCCTGGGCCGGTTCACAGGGGAGGTCATGGCCTACTTCTGTCCGCTGGGCGTCGCTTATGGAGGCCACATCCAGAAGATATTGCCGGGTAAGTCTGCTTCCTTGTTTAATCGATTCATCCATCCATCAGCCTTTACAATAATAATAATATTGACGCTACACTCTCATAGCTTCATTGTAGGATACGAGTCTGGGTGTCATGGCACATACAAAAACAGGAACACAAAGAGGACTCAGAAACCCAAACCAGGTCTTAAAATTTATCATTAGATATATCTCCTGCTGATAATCGACCCCAGGACCTCTAACACGGCACACTGCCATGTTATCACTGTGTTATACGAGTCGTCCAATGCTGGACTTAGTCCTCTCTGAGCCTTCTCGAATGGTGAATAATGTTATGTATAATGTTTCAATTATCAATTTGTTTAAATTTTAATTTACTTAAATTGTAATTGCACTTCATATAAAATTTGCACACAATGAAAATGGTAAATAGGCATGATGACACTATTAAAGAATCAGAGAATAAATGGTTTTACAGAAAAATATGTGCTAAAAAAGTTTAAAATAAAATGATCCCGTTTTAATATAAACATTAAGATTAATAAGATTTTCAATAAAATAAATGTATTGCCAAGCAATCGACCATGTTATCTGAAACGCCAATCAAAAGGAATGACGTCACGTCTCATTTAGTCATCGTGTTGCTTGAAGTTTGACGAGCAAGCCAACGCCATGACACCTTCGAGCGTTTTCGCGCTTAATTCAAATTACATAGCAGAAAATACATTAATTTACGTTAAAACTTAAGTTTATTGCTGATATAAACTTTTTTTCGCAACTAGGAGACGTGTACCTACAATAAGGAAAGGTATTTAAAAATCTGTGATCATGCCTATTGTGAGATATGACTCTCTATGTAACTACTTTGTAACCACAATTTTAGCATATAAATGAATTATGAACAAACGCTTTGTCACGTTAGGCTTGGCGAGTACTAGGTTCGTCACTGAGGGGGGAGTTGAATTAGCATTGACAGAAGAATGGAATGTTACTTGAAACTTTAAAGGAAAGAGCCAACTACGAACTTTTCCATCTATGTATGCAGACTTTAGAAGTCCAATGCTGGACATAGGCCTCCTCTAATTTTCGCCACTCCGTCCAGTCCTGCGCTTTCTGAATCCAACGGTTTCCCGGTGTATTATTTAGGTCGTCATTTCACTTGGATGAACTGTTTTCCTACAACCAAAATGTGGTTGTCATTCAAATACCTTTTTACCTATCGGTTGGCAGTCCTCGTTTATTTATTTATTTAAGGGCCTCGTTCACCATCTCCGAGTAAAGTATTGATTAGTTATGTCCCAAGTAAAGTTAATTGGCAAGTAAAAGCTATGACTATGAGTACGGGCCAGTTTATCATATGATTAGTGCTACTCGAACATCGTGAAATTGAATTTTGAATTTGAATTGAAAATGAAGTTACGGGACTTTAACCGACAATTAGCATACTTGTCACTTTACTTGAAGGTGGTGAAAGAGGCCCTAAATCTTATACCTTAATCTAAGGATACAAGGGTGTGCTTAATGCCTAATGGCATTCTCTCCCAGCCAACCCTAGGTAATATAAAAGTAAACTTGTGGCAGGTGCATACTACGTTTAAAACTATTATATTATAGGTGATTCATAAAATACATATATAAGCCAGACTTTTTTTAAATATCACACTCATAGCCCCACAGTAGGGTAGATTTACCCTGTGTCGTGGGTATCATAGACACACACAGAGAAACACAGACACCCAGACCGGGAACAGAAATTTAAACTCATCATTCAAATTTCTGCTTCGCCGGGAATGGAACCCGGAACCCTTCGATTGGCGGTCCGGCATGGTAACCATTGCGGCACGCGGGTCGTCAATTTTCAAACAAAGTCGAAGTTTTTGTTTTGTCGTTTTTGTTCCAGGAGGATACGCGACGGTCGGCGCGGCCGCGTTCACCGGCGCCGTCACACACACAGTTTCGACCATCGTTATCGTCATCGAAATGACTGGACAGGTATACTCATTTTACCATCATTATCATCCGCCTATAAACGTTGACATCGGTTTCCGACGCAGGGGTTCCTAGGTTAAACCTCGTCTACCCCACAGTGAAGGAAAATATTAGAAGCTCTTTGTATTGTGACATTGCTTTTTAATATTTCATTACAGTGCATGCTTGAAACATAAAAAAATAGGCAAGCGCGCTTTGTGTACGTAAACTTTTAAAATATTATCTCACGGCGGACAACTCCTACTTTTAGTTGTCATGTTGACAACTCCTACTTGCAGTTGTCATGCTGACAACTCCTACTTACAGTTGTCATGCTGACAACTCCTACTTGCAGTTGTCATGCTGACAACTCCTACTTGCAGTTGTCATGCTGACAACTCCTACTTGCAGTTGTCATGCTGACAACTCCTACTTGCAGTTGCAGTTGGCATGCTGACAACTCCTACTTGCAGTTGTCATGCTGACAACTCCTACTTGCAGTTGGCATGCTGACAACTCCTACTTGCAGTTGTCATTCTGATGTTACTTGATACTGAGCGCTTCTGAGTTAACGCATATATTTAAACTATAGCCGAACGGACTTCGTGACATATTTATATACCAAAAGTATGGAGTGGCATAGAATAAGAATAGCTTACGTCCAACTGACATGTATATACTTAAACAGTTTTTAACGATTAAAATTGCAAATTACTTGTTTGTCCCATAGTTTTGTGGTACTGCAATTACTGCGTTCTCTGACGGATCTGTCGCTTTTTTTAGTACGGGCCGTTTTCAACGCTACGCGGCGGGGTTTAACTTTGGCTCGTATTTCTGTCTTTCGGGGTGCTCCAATCGATGTGATCCTTTAAGAACACTGGATCCCTATGCCAAGTATGATCGATTGATACAAAAAAAAACATGAAAGTTCCCTATTTTCGACGCTAGCCTACTGCGGGTTGTGTACTTACATTACTTACGCAACTTCCGAAACAGCTTAAAGATTTTTCTAACATAAAATAATATAAACAGATAATCTTAGAATAATTACAATTACATTATAGAAACCAGGTTCGCGCGCCCAAATTGAAGCATGTTGATTGGTGCCATTAATGGCACCAAACGCCGGGCCGCTCCGTAAGACCTAAGGTTAAATTTTGTCACAACACTTTTTAAAAACAAAAGAAGTCTAATAAAATAACTTTTCACAGTGTTTTCAGCATTTTGTAGTATTTTATAGTTAATTTGGTCAAAATAAAAATATTTTGTTTGTCAGATGTGACAGCTGTAGGAATCTATTTAGTGCTTCAATTTTGACAGCGCGCTTGTATGAAGACACACATTCTATACGTATTTATTCTAA
The DNA here is from genome assembly GCA_911387765.1 of Pyrgus malvae. NCBI lineage: Eukaryota > Metazoa > Arthropoda > Insecta > Lepidoptera > Hesperiidae > Pyrgus > Pyrgus malvae. The sequence goes on along the minus strand of OU426971.1, from coordinate 13,858,487 downwards.
GCAGATAATTTTATTTATTTAATTACGTTTCATAATAATTGTAAAAGTGATAAATTGCTAATACCGGGTTATCAAATAGGTACATCTGAATAAACAAAACCTACACACAATACAGACAGAACGTCTGCACATTTTGAATGGTCACGCTGTTAATTATATGAGTATGTTATAATGTAAGTATGTCGAAATCGAGTGAAACACATTTTATTCGAGATGGGCCTTGGACATTATACACAAAAAAAAAACAAAATGCATACCTTAAAAAGGTTGCACTGAACTACGCTTGGAAAGCAGAATAATTGTTTATTTATTTTTGCCTTTTGAGTCAACAGTAATAATACTAATATAATCAACAATAATAATAATATAGTCAATTGACTATAAATGATTTGTAACGTCACAAATCATTTTCTCGTACAAAGTAAACGAGGATGTCACGTTTTGAAGACTCAATAAAAGTTCTCAATTGATTTGTTAGTCCAAAACCGGATTAATATACTTAGGGCCAATTTTTCCATTCCTGGATAAAAAATATTCTTCGAATAAATTTTAGTGCTGTCATTATAAGAGTAACTTACATATTATATGAGTTGACATGCATATGTAAAGGATAGCGACAAACTGACTTGTAACTTTTTGAACTTGCGAAAGTCATGTTAACGCTGTCTTAAATTTTTTTAGAGGTCTGTGATTTATAATTTAAAAAATATATTTAAATTGAAGCTACTATAGGCTTTATAAAAAACAACATGAAAACGTGAGAATGAGAATAAAACATCGCTCTCTGATGCGGGAATCTCGACTTCAAAGCTCGGCCCGTACTTCTAGCAAAAGAAATATTTATACATATTTATTGCCGCTCTACAGTGGAGACAAACATTCCATCACCATGAAATAATTCTAAAAGGTATATATAATAAGCACTAATCCGCACTTGTTCAGCGGCGGAAATCTATGCCTTTTTTCTATCGGGGGGAAGGGACTTGACTGCACTAAAACCACCTCGGTCTTTGTTTATTTTATCTTTACAAGGTAAGCATTTTTTTACATTGCATTTTATACGTCAGCTGGTCACTCAAAGACCAGCTGACGTATAATCTACCATCTTTTTAGCAGCCGATTATTTTATTTTTTCAAGATAAAACTAGCTATATTTGGATAACATTTTAATCGGGAGAAAATGATAGAATTTTTTTTATACATGTTTGTTTGGCTACCATTGCACTCCTCAACCCAGCCTCGGAGTGGCAGCTGACGTTCAAAACGCTTCATGGTAATATTTCTGAAGGATATCCCGAGTTATCAACTGAGAGGAAATTGGTCAACAAAATCTGTCGTTAGCTTATGGATATTACAAACAAAAAGAACCGCATTAAAATCAGATCATCCGTTTGGGAGCTACAATGTCACAGACAGTCACATACACATTTACACACACACACACAGACACGTCAAACTTATAACACCCCGTCGATTTTGCGTCGGGGGTTAAAAGAGGTTGAAACACAGATTGTATTTGTTTTAGGTTACCCATCTATTACCCATCATGGCGGCTGTGTTAGCTGCGAACGCGGTGGCGGCGTTACTACAACCGTCGTGCTTCGACAGCATCATCCTCATCAAGAAGCTGCCGTATCTACCCGACCTGCTGTCTTCTGCTAGCCGTGAGTTATTATCAATATAAATTTTATTCACCTTTTTCTTCAACAACGACAGTGTCATTGCACTCACAGATACCCTGTGTCGTGAGTGTCATAGATATACCTCTAAAATGTAAATACATACATATTGAAATATGAAATTGAAACTTAGATCGTCTTACACGGCACACCAGCATAGTGACCACTGCGTCATACTGGTAGTAGAATTCCTCCTCCATGGTGAAGTTTCTTGTTCCCAAACCTCGAAACAGATGGAATCCGTGGAGTTATAAATGGTAGTTCGACCGGGAAAGTATCACCGCTACAGCCTGGGTCTTATCTGATGTTATATGCAATTGGAAGCGCGCATGGCTCGGTGGTTAACGCAAGCGATCTATGCAGCTAAGCCAAACGGGCGCGGTCGGGTGTGAAAGAAAGAAAGAAAGAAAGAAAAATATTTATTTCCTATTAGGAATACAAGATATTCGCTTAATGAATGTCATTTTTTCCCGGCGCAAAAGGGCACCTAAGGGCGATGGCCTTTAGGTGCCTTTTTGCGCTAGATGATGAGCTGAGAGACAAAAGGCGGCGAAAAAAAAAAAAAAAAAAACTCCCAGCACTCTTTAAAAAAAAAAAAAAAAAAAAAGTACATAATAATATATTTGAAATAACAGAATGGCTATGGGTTGATAATGGTCACACGCGACAGCTGATCGTGTGGGACACTATATAATGTGAAATGGGTGACCGCTAGTGGCAAAATAAATTCATGCGTGTTTCCATGCTTCGGGCGGTGCCACGTTAAGCCGTCGGTTCCGGTTGTTGTCGATAGATAACAGTCGTTAAACCTTGTCGGAGGCCTTATGGGCGGTTTGAAAACATCCGACAGCGGGTTGGCCCACTAGCCCGCATCTCCACAAACCCGCATTGCAGCAGCGTGGTGGAATAAGCTCCAGGTCTCCCCAATAAGACCATTACCCAGCCAGTGGGACGCAAAAAGGGTTGCAGCCAAAACTAAGTACAGGAATGACAGCCTAGGAAAACTGTTGTAAAACTTGAGTATCGATAAAAATATCGTTAAAATTTTATCACCACGCAGCTACACCGTACGTCATCAGTCACGACTCGATAGTAAAATATATGAAGGTCTGAAGTTGTGGTTGAAATATTCGCCTTTTTCAATACAAGACGAGGTGGCCGAGTGGTTAAGGCGTTGGACTGCTAATCCAATGTGCTCTGCACGCGTGGGTTCGAATCCCATCCTCGTCGCACTTTTTAGACCTAGATTATTTAGTCAATATACATATACAGTATATAAATAAAATAAACTAATTAGTATTCAAATGAAAGACTGGGTGCCTGGTGCTGAATTGAGTGCCCAAAGCCGATGGCCCGGATAAAAATATAACTCGTATTAAACATAAACACCTTTTATAATTATAGCAGAATTGATAAAACATCGCAATAAAAACCGCAAAATATGGGTTAAAATAAAATCAATGTAGTCTTCAATTATAAAAAATTTTGTTATAAGTAATTTTAGTTATACTGCTAACTTATGTTTTGATTCTGTCCTCCAAATTTGCATACCTCGCTGAGGTAAATATGGCGAACTAATAAATGTACATAAAACAACTTTTGTAATACCCATATTTGTGCAAATAAATTATTTTCATTTTCAAAAGACAAAAAGTGGTGACTTATAATGATTATAAACAGTATAAAATTTCTTTCATCTTTATCACATATATCTATATATATATCACATATTTATTTTATTTAAGAGTACCTTTAATCGATTAAATTGCAGATTGTTAACCTCTCGGCCACCTCGTCACGATGCAATTTAGACCAATTTTCAATTACATTTCAATATTTCGATATAAATCGTATAAAAATTAATGCAACTGTTATATGAATGCTTATTCTCGTTGAAGTTTCAAATAATGCGCACCCCCTGGTAACATTCAACTTTATGTTGGTAATATTCGCACTCGAAATTATTCACTGGAACTTGAATTAGGAGGCATCATACACTGTCATAGTTAATAGTATCTCTTACTGCAATGGTTACCATGCCGGACTGCCAATCGAAGGGTCCCGGGTTCGATTCCCGGCGAAGCAGAAATTTGAATGATGAGTTTAAATTTCTGTTCTCGGTCTGGGTGCTTGTGTTTCTGTCTTTGTGTTTGTTCATGGTACCCACGACACAGGGTATATCTACCCTACTGTGGGGCTATGAGTGTGAATCGATTTTATTTATTTATAGCATAAAAGTTTCTTTCAGGGAGCAGTAAACTTACTCAGCATTACAATATTTGCTGAAAATTAGTCCCAATGGATTTTATAGAAATCGGTTGTAATGAATAAATGAATAATCGGCTGAATAGAATATAACATAACGTTTTTGTCAAAACTATAGTTCTACATTTTATGAGAGCACTATAGTCTATATCACGGAGATTAAAATAACACGCACTTTTGTAAAGGCTGTCGTTCCATTAACTGTAAATTCATTTATATTTAAAAAATAGTGTAAACTATATGCGGATGGAGAGTTTGATGTAAAATTATTATAATTTGAACATTTTTACATTTAAATCTGTAATATTTAAAATATGATTACTTTAATTATTATTAATACTAGGGTGCTGATGATAGAGTATTTTAAGCATTTGTCCAAACGGTTGGTACAAGTAACAAACAGGTGACCAACTTACCTTGGCCAATGAATAGTTTATGCTATTCAGCGGGGTAACGCTGCCAGCATTCTGGGCACCCGTCCACAAGACAGCTGTATGCAAAATAAAAATTGAGTTAAACCAAAACATAAAAATTGCATTAATGTTTTATAGGTATGTACGACATCTGTGTGGAGGACTTCATGGTGCGAGACGTAAAATACATCTGGAACAGGATGACCTTCCAGCAGCTCAAAGATATTCTTAAGGAGAACAAGGTATTTTCAGCGTCAAAATAAATCTAATAAATCTTGCAAGCAAACAAGGATGTCATGTGTCTTAGACATTGACATACAAAAAGACAAACCCACAAACACGCATTTCTATTCATATTTAAAAATGCATTATTTTCCTCCTCGCCTCGCAGGGAATTTAAATCAGGAGAGAGAAAAACAGCCAACACTGGTGCGGGGGAAGAACGCACACATTTTAATTTTGTCACACATTCACAAAATTAAATATTCTATCATCGCTACAGACGCATACATTTCTAAATATTGCAATTTCAATTAACAACGTCATTTTCTATGCACCGTCAACACGGACATCGACACACACAGACACACTGGTTGTATAACTAGAAGGCACATTGTGCATGGACGTTGGGATGAGGGGTTCGCCCGTAAAGGCCACTCCTCTGACGGGTGTCATACCTGTCATACCTTGATGCTCTAAGGGTACAACAAACGACTACGTACTATTGTGCGGAGAAGTGTTTTGATTGATTTTAACTATTTTTGACTTCTGCGCAGCTACTCGCACGAAGTTCCAAGCGACAAAGATCCGTTGTATTTTGTTGCAGTTTGAAAGAGTGTCCTATTTTTCAGAGCATCAAAAGCTTCCCACTGGTGGACAGCCCAGCCTCAATGGTTCTCCTCGGGTCCATACATCGATGGGAATTAGTCAAAGTGATAGAGAAACAAGTGGGCAGAGAACGGCGACTTCAAGTGGCCGCTCTGTGGCTAAGAGAGGCTGAAAAGAGACGCGAGGAGGAGAGGAAGAAGGTCAGAAGACCTTCGCGCTTTGAGGTAAGAGATCTTTATATTACATGAACGTTAAAAGATACGATTTGTAATACCAGTGATGGTAAGAAAAGTTGAGGGCCTCTCGGTTTGAGATGAGTATTTATAGCTTATCGTAAATAGAAAAAAAGAAATTTCTGCATGACATTTGATGCACACGAAAAGCCGGAAAGACTTGAAGGGTACGGTTTTGGTATAAGGCGAGTTAATAAGCTAAATCTAAGTTTGAAGTAGAAAATATGTCATCACATTTAAAGTGGTAGTACTGAAGCTAAAAGTAACTATTTATATGTAAAGGTATGTTTTGCGCCTCGGCTCGGGTCGGGACATTTGTCGGAACTCCTTGCAATGACAGCCTTTCCGCAATGAAATATACTAATTCTGTATCTATTTGCAGGTGACGCCAGCTCCCGACATGTTGCAGGTGCCGGGCGGCATGACGCGCGGCTCCTCGCTGACGACCAAGGACCAGGGTGGATTGTTGCCCGGTGAGTCTTTCTCTTCCAAAGCGGACTAACCTTTGTTTTAGGATGACTGCTACTTTTTGTCTCTTTCCAACCATACGAGTTCTTAGCATTCTTCTTTCTAAATGAATTTCTTTCTTCTATCTAGGTGATATAAATTTAATCAAAAATCAAATCAGTTGTATATAATAAAATAAATTTTAATCAATGTTTTAATTTTTACAGTAATATTATTATTATTGCTTCAATTGTTTTCTGCTTATACGCATGTTGTGTTTACCTTTAAGTGATGGAACATTCCTAACTAATTCAATGTTATTGTTTTACATTTTTGATATAAGTTGTTAAATGTATCCGTCGTTGGTAAACCTTTAAATAAATTAATTAATAAATAATCAGTAGTCGGTCAATTTAGATATCCCAATGAAGCGATGGGTACTTTACCAGAACAAAAGCAAACGGAGAAACCATGTTTTCGCACTGTTTTTTTGTTTTAATACATCTTGTAATCGTAGCCCGTATTAGTTACCTACCATTGTTGGATCCCAGTGGAAGAAAAATCTGAATGTTAAATATCGCACTCGATGAATGTCTAACATCAGGTGGGTCTTAACATAAACATGTAACTTTTTCCTTTTCATTTTTAATAATGGCGTCGCAAAATCTTTGCGTATTGCCAGCGTCAAGTATAATTTTTGCATCACTTAGTAGTCGTAGAAAAAATCAGTTAGTCGTCAGGTATCAGTCAGTCTAGTCAGTCGAATGTTCAAGTAAAGTGATGACTACTTTACCAGAACATGTCCGATGGAGTTTTGGAGGCAAGCCGAAAAGACATGTTTTCGCACTGTTATTTTATTTCACTACACTCGTGCACTGTCATTAACCTATATCGAGCAAAATGCCATCAACTTTATCCGATATAACTCAAAAATACACTAAGAAAATGAAAATAAAACAAAAGCACAACTTGTCCCTTGGAGTTTTGGCGGGAAGTCGAAAAAGACATATTGTGCTCTTGTTTTATTTTCATTTTCTTGGTGTATTTTTGAGTTATATCGGATAAAGTTGATGGCATTTTGTTTGATATAGGTTAATTACAGTGCACGAGTGTTTGTGAAATAGAATAACAGTGCTAAAATATGTTTATTCTGCTTGCCTCCAAAATTCCATCGGACACGTTCTAGTAAAGTAGCCATCGCTTTACTTGAATGTTGGACTGACTGATTACTGACGACTTACTTACTGACTTTGTTATTACTTCGTCCAGTTTCATTAAAACTGGCAAAAAATTGATGCAAAAGTTATACTTGACGCTGGCAGTATGCACAGTGTTTGCGATGCCATAATTGAAGAAAAAAAAAACTTGTCCCTTCAGACTTCCCGCCAAAACTCAGAGGTAACTTAAGAAGGCTAAATCGACTGCCATTGAATCTGCCATCGAATGCCATATCATTCTAGTAACTTCTGCTATAATCTCGTCCAGCATACATAAGTGCCTGAAATCGAAAGTTTTCTAGCAGTGTTATTTTGCAAATGATGACAGTAACTTTTATTATAATCTCCATTGTTCTCTTCACAGCCCCCGGCCAGCTGTTCCGGCCGAAATCGATCCTGAAGAAGACGAACTCGTTCACGTTAACGCGAGGCCTGGTGTCCCCCCACAGCGGCCCCCAGACCCCCACCTCTCCCCAGCCCTCTGTGTATACCACCGTCACCGGCGCCGAGACCAGGTGAGACTTGAGATAAATATTAGCAACATGGCGCCACGGGCATTTTGAATCACGCTATTGATGTTTGAGCAGCGATGGCCGAGTGGTTAAAGCCGCGGTCTTCGACGCGACCGATCCCGGGTTCAAATCCTCGGCGCGCACCTCTGACAAAGAAATTTGTAATGTGCGCATTTATCGCTGCTCCACGGTGATGGAAAATATCGTGATATTTAATTGATTACGATGTTCTTCATCGCCGTGCATGCCTGAGAGAAATTCATAGTTTCTCGAAAGCATGACGTCCACCAATCCGCACTTGGCCAGCGTGGTGGACTATGGCCTAAATCCCTCTCACTTGTGAGGAGACCTGTGCCCACCAAGGTTGTAATGATGATGATGATGATGATTGAAGTTTACTGAATATCCAGCCATATACACAAGCTCCGAAACCAGTCAGTACAGTAGTCAGGAGCACAGCTGTTCTCCATTCATGACTAACTTGCTTGACGGGAGAAAGAGAGAGAGAGAGATGGTGAGAATTCACTTATAAGTTTGTTCATCAAATAAGTCATTCTCTTACAGGTTATCATAGAATAATGTAATTTTGCCTATGAATATTTGTATACCTTAGTTACTTAATCGAGGTGTAACAATTGGGTGCAACACTTTTTGCGTCCTACTGCTGGGTACTGGTCTCTCCCCACTTTGATAAGGCCTGCGGCTTACCACCAAGCTCTTACAATACTGCTCGACTGCTATCTATATAATATAATGAACAGGAACGGGTTTACCGTGCTATGGCGTTTATTAAAGTTATTGAAATGAAGTCCAGAATCAACTTTTCCATGCTACATTTACTACAAAACAGTCATTCATCTACAAGTCATCTTATAATACCGGCATTTATTAACATATTTAAACTTTTTGGACAGTTAAATAAGTAAATAAACGTCAGTTATAGGCCAATCATCGAATGCTGGTACAGAACTCACACACATGCATTTATGTGTTGCGGCGGGCGGCGACTTCACGCTTAACGCTCGTATGTTACATAAAGTGTGCTCTACAGACAATACACATTGAATGGAGTAGCAGACGAGCATGCAGGCCACGTGGTGTTAAGTGGTCGCTGCAGCCCATGGACATCTACACACAACCTCAAGCAAGCATAGGTAAGTCTTGTCTGAGGTCGTATGCAGTTGCGCTGCTACTCCGGAGGCTGGTGGTCGCCTCATGTAAGTGTGGCCGGCAACTGCACCTTTCCACCGAAACACAACAGAATTGGTTCACGGCAGAAGTGGGTGCAGCGGTGGTACTTCCCCGGGCGAACCATAAAAGTTCTACCACCTACAAAACTACCACGTGTGTACCAAATTTTACTAATTGACCTATGGCTGCAACCCTTTTTGCGTCCCACTGCTGGGCACGGGTCTCTACCACTTATTGGGGAAGCCTGGAGCTTACTCCACCACGCTGCTCCAATGCGGCAATTGACCTATACTGATGTTTATTATTTTGTTTTAGGATCCGTGCAGCATTCGAGGCTATTTTCAAACGGTCTACTCTTCTGGCGGACGTGGAAGGTGGACTATCGGACCAACTAGGAGGGCTACCTCGAAGTCCCTCCATCAACAAGAAGGTTCAGCTAGTAAGTAACATGGTTTACTATAGCTCGTTTACAAGACAATTAATATTTTTATTATGAGTGAAATGAAGTAAAATAAAAATTATTGATGAAAGTTTACAAAAATTGGGTATTTGAATTTTAGCACGAGTATTTTATCTACAATTAAACATACAATAAATGATTATATTATAAACTTTAATTTAAAAGTTTTGAGGATCCGTTGAAATGTATTTTAATTTATCTTTTTTATTTTATTTTTATTTATAAAACTTTTTCATATTAAGTGAAAAATAAAATATGATAACCCATTTTCAGGCCCATGTGTGTACATGTAGTGTGTATAATGTAGAAAAAAAAACTATGTAATCATTTATTCTGGTCGAAATGTGTATAGAAATTTTATTTGTATTTGTATAAAATTATTCTGTATACAGTATTCATATACTATACAGCCTCCGTGGCGTAGTGGGTGATGAGCCGACTGCAAAGCGTGAGGTCGTAGGTTCGATCCCCACCCAGGACAAATATTTGTATGATGAACATGACTATTTGTTCTGTGTCTGGGTGTTAATTGATCTATTTAAGTATGTATTTAAAATTATGTAAGTATGTTTATCAGCTTTCTGATTACCATAGTACAAGCTCTGCTTAGTTTGGAATCAGATATAATAATAAGATGGTGTGGTGTGAATTGTCCAAAGATATTTATTTATTTATTTATTCTTCATAACATGTGCACTTACTTTTACTTTGTTCGTATATGCAAATTGTTATGTCGTATTATTATTAGTAATATTGTCATATAAATTAAATGTTTATTGTACAACAATATTAATATTCATTGTTCATTTCTATGAATTCGTGATGGCGATGTTAAAATTAATTCATCGATACAACTCTCAAACATGACATCTAAGTTTTTGATGGCCGGTAGATGGTGGTGTTAAGATTTAAAAAAAAATCCTATACCAAAACTACTTCTTCCGAATCAGCTAGTTAATAAAGTATTTAATGTACGTTTTAATTCCTTGCAGCCCCGGGAGCGAGTGTGCGACATGTCCCCGGAGGATCAAAAAGCGTGGGAGCAGCTGGAGATGGCCAAGGAGATCGACTTCGACCGCATGCTGCAGATCGCCCGCAAGCGAGACATGGTGAGCTTCATCTCCATCTATAAAATAGATAGATTCGTGGCATTGTTCTATTCATCGCATACATTATAACAACATTTTATATTCGTAGCCTCACAGTAGGGTCGTGGGTACCACGTATGTGTCGCAGCCGTTTGGTTAAATTAACTAACACCACTCAACGTTAAATTAGTCCACCGACCACCCAAATAAACTTTCTTGTTCATAGTATTACTGATATAGTAACATTGCTTAAGGGGTTGCATACTGTATGTCAAAATAAACCGGAAAAATGCAATTAAAAACTCAACAAATTGCATACGAATCAACATTTTTTTTTTTATATGTAAACCGAACAAAAATGCAGACGGGCCGCGTGGTGTTAAGCGATCACCGTCGCCTATGGACACGGGCAACCCCAGGGGAGCCACCCGAGCATTGCCGGCTTTGGAGGAGTGCTTTTTTTACAGCTTTCTTGAAGAACCCCATGTTATAGTCCACTGGGAATGCCTCAGCTGGAAGGTTGTCCCATAACCTACACGTCCGTGGTAAAAAGGAGCGTGCAAAGCGGACTGTGGAGGACCGCCACGAGTCCAGATGGTGCCTGTGGAACTTTAACCTTCGTCTGGTGGTATAATCATGAAATGGTGATGTAGGCATTAGTCTGAAAAGTTCCTCGGAGCACTCACCATAGTAAAGTCGGTAGAACACGCAGAGCGAGCCTATGTCTCTTCGCAAGCTGAGCGGTTCTAGCCTGTCAGTCAATCTTGGGTCGTTGACGATTCGGACTGCGCGCTTTTCAACGGAGTCAAATGGGTGTAGCTGGTATTTTGGTGCTCCTGCCCAGAGATGAGAGCAGTACTCCATATGGGGTCTGACCTGGGCTTTGTACAGCGTCAGGAGTTGCCCCGCAGTGAAGTACTGCCTCGCCCTATTGAGGACACCAAGCTTTTTGGACGCCAATTTGGCTTTGTGCTCCAAATGACTCCGGTACTGCACTTTACTCGTAATGTCAACTCCCAAGATACCGACACTTTCACCGACGGTGAGCGCGGTACCCTGGAACTTGGGCGCTATAACCAATGGGGTTTTTTTAGCGGTAAACGCGCAAACTTGTGTCTTCGTGAGGTTAAACTCGACAAGGTTAAGTCGACCCCATTCCGAGACCCGCTCCAGAGAGTTCTCGACTTCAGACACAAGTTTGATTCTACTTTCCTCCACTTGTGACCGAGAGGCATTGGCTCGACAGGTGTATAGTGCGTCTACCGTACTATCATCTGCATAGCAATGTATACTGTGTGATTGTTGCAGCATGTCATTGATATGCAGAATGAATAGTGTAGGAGACAGTACTGAGCCTTGGGGAACACCGGCATTAATGGGTTTCATATCTGAGCAGCATCCGTCAACAACGACCTTAATCTGCCGCTCAGACAGAAAGTTTGCCACCCAGTAGCATAGCCTCAGGGGAAGACCGTAAGATGGAAGCTTCGCGAGAAGGGCCCTGTGCCAGACCCGGTCAAAGGCCTTTGCGATATCCAGGCTGACTGCCAGAGCCTCCCCGTTGCCCTCGACGGCTTCAGCCCAGCGGTGTGTGAGGTATACCAAGAGATCACCGGCCGACCGGCCCTGGCGAAAGCCATACTGACGATCGCTGATCAACCGGTGCTTCTCGAGGTACCTAAGGAGCTGCGTATTTATAACACGCTCCATCACCTTAGAGAGCAGGGAGGTTATCGCAATGGGCCTGTAGTTGGACGGGTCACTGCGGTCACCCTTTTTCGGGATTGGGTGTACTAGGGCTACCTTCCACGAAGACGGTACTATACTAGTGGTGTAGGGAAGCGAGAATAAGCGCGTTAAGACGGGAGCCAACTCGGGAGCGCACGTCTTTAGTACGATCGCGGGGATATCATCCGGCCCGCTCGACTTCTTGACATCGAGGGCTAGCAGAGCTCGTCTGACGGCCTTTTGAGTGAAACGCACGGCCTTCATCGAGCTCTCACACTGCTTGATGGTCGGCGGTGTGGCACCTCCGTCGTCCAGAGTCGAGTTTGAGGCCAACAGGGTACCCAGGAGATCGTCTTTCCCTTTTGCCGTGTGAGCCAGAGTATCGTCCGGTTTGCGTAAAGATGGTAGAGACGACCGACAGAAGTTACCTTCGACAGCCTTGGCAAGCGACCAAAAAGCTCGACTCCCGCAAGGGTAGCTTGATAGACGCTGGCCAATTCTGCCGACGTGCCTAAACTTCGCCTTAGCTATTTGCTTCTTTGCCGAACGGGAGGCAGCGTTGAATTTTTTCCGAAGCTTAGACGTACAACATGTTAACGTGTCTTTTGAAACCAGTTTTTTTTTATATCTGACTAGCCTTCCGCCAGCGGCTTCGCCCGCGTAGATCCGTTTAAAAGAAAAAAAATAGCCTATGTGTTATTCCAGGCTTCATTGCTATATTAAAATCATAGGCGTTTAGCCAGTTGCTTCAACCGCGTTGACCCTATTACCCGTTTTCACTTTGGAATGAAGCATTTTCCCGCGTTAAGTAGTCTAAAAGTAAAAGCCTATGTTACTCAGGGTGAATGTAGCTTTCTAATGGTGAAAGAGTTTTTGAATTCGGAACAGTAGTTTTTGACCACAAACATACAAAAATACAAATCTTTCCTCTTTATAATATTAGTATAGATGGTGAGCAGAAATATATTGTATGAAAGATACTCCGAGAGCCAAGTACAAGCACAGATATAGACATGGTTGTAGAGTCACAACCATGTCTATATTTGTGCTAGTGCGTGGACGTGCAGAGAAAAATCTCTGTGTGCGTTACATAAGTAATGTCACACACACACACACACACACACACACACACACCAAAAAATGAAAATCCGTATTTGGCTGTTAGTTTGTCAGTTACATGTATACTATTACCTTATATACCTACTATTACCTTATATATACCTTAGAGCTGTGGGTTTTTTTGACGTGATAACGTCTTTAAAATCGTTTTAGTCGGGTGACATGTTCAGAAACTTGTGTCACACCAAAACCTCACGAGCGCGATCGCAGGTGTAACGAGAGAGAGAGTCGGACCGATCTCCCGTCTCATCTCGAGCGCTGCCAGTCATTCCGTGAAACTTGTCACGCGGAATCCTCACGAGCGGAGGCTGGCATAGCGTTCGAGTGAGTGGACCGATCTTCCGTCTCTCTCACTCTAGCGGCATACAAACGAATGGAGATTTTCTCGTGCGGACGTTATCACGTAAACATCTCGATCGTAAACCTACTTTACAAACAATTTGCCGTTTTTTACAATAAATAAATACCTAATTGATTGTAACCTGTCTGCTATTTTAAATTGAACGCACCCATTTTTGAGTCTCACTCATGCATGCAAGCCACTCATTATTGGGGAGGCCTGGAGCTTACTCCACGGAGCCTATCCCTGCATATCGATTGCGGTGAGATATTAAATGTTTTCAAACGGCCAGTAAGGCCTCCGATAAAGTTCAACAGCTACAGCTGTTGATAAAAAAGTACCGATGGCTTAACCTGCCCTCCGAAAAAAAAACGCGAACCTATGGAATTTGTCATTAGCGGGCATCCACCATAAGATGAACGAACTAGTATAAACTAGACCGTGTTCGTTTTACTTGACCTGCGTAGTTCTGAGCGAAGCGCATTTCTACTGGAGACATTTTTAAATTAGGAAATTTCAAATGGTTCATTAAAATGCAATTAGACCACTAATCCGAAACTAAGCCTGTACTGAAGTATGAACTATATAATAATATAAACATATTTCCACCAATCCATACTTGGCCAGCGTGGCCATAGTCCAGGCCTAAATCCCTCTCATTTGTGAGTAGAAGACCTGTGCCCAGCAGTGGGACATAAAAAAGGTTGAAAAAAAAATATATTCTTTAAAATATAGTATGCGCCTGCCACAAGTTTTCCATATCACCCAGGGTTGGCTGGGAGAGAATGCCATATCTTCAAATAAATAATATATTTATATTTTGTTTCAGCACCCGGAGGACTCGGAGTACGAAGACGAGAGTTTGTACATCTGCCACATCGACCCCGCGCCCTTCCAGCTTGTCGAGAGGACTTCGTTGCTGAAGGTTACCCTCCTCTTACACTCTTGTTACTTGCTTGCTAAAAATAATGCATACCACTGATATTATAAAGTAAAACGATGTGATATTAGGTCCTTGCATATGGAATTGCCGTTTGGTATCAAAAAGTGAAACAAGTTTTTTTTGTTAAATCATTACTTAATCAGTTGAAGTATGCGCCGTTGTTATCGATACACTTCTGCCATTTTAAGGCAGATCATTGATTGCTTTGGAGAAAAAATCCTGGGAGCGAGTATATTATTGTGAAAATACGAATTTTAAAACAATTCATAGTTTCCTGGCTTCATTTCGATATAAAAAATAAATTTGATTGCATTCAAAAATTATTACAGAGTTTACTTGGGGATAAATATTTGGTGACTTGTTTTTGGAAGGCAGGTGCCCCAATTCATGAAATAATAAATACTTGTAACAAAGAGTTGTTGTCCCTAAATAAAAATGATTACGTCATCGTGATAGGTGGTACTAATGACAATAATCCCTATAAATTTAGCCTTAGCGTTAACAAGTGGCTCCAGGACAAAAGTAACTCAAATGTGATCATTTGTGAAGTTCCGTATAATAAATATTTAAACGAGCATAAATTAAACTACGATTTAAAATTTGCATGTACGAAACTTGAACACGCGTATTACTTAGATCTTGATTATAAACGATTTATTGCAAAAGGGAAACAGTTTACACTTAATATTTGTAGATTACTTTTGAGGCAAATATTACATATAGACTACAAAAATAGGTTTTTGACATTCAATCAGAAAAATAATAAAAGCGCTACGAGGCTCATAAAAAAAGACAAAAGTACTCAAACAGAAAGGTCAAACGTAGAAGAAAAACAAACTCAAACAGACGGATGTATAAACTTTTTTCGTGTATAAAAAAATTAACATACTACATCAAAACATCAATGGCTTAATAAGTAAATCGGACGAGTTGACTGTTTGCTTAAACAATCTTAGTGATAAAAGAATTTTAATTGATGTTCTCTGCATTACTGAACACAACATGGTCCAATCAGATACTTGCTTTTTAAATATATCAAACTATATTCTTGCATCGTACAGTTTGCGAAATAATAGGAACGGAGGATCATGTATATTAATTCGCAATGGACACAAGTTTCGTAACATACAGGAAATACAAGCTTTTAATATAATAAATAAATTAGAATGTAGTGCTATCGAACTTATAGAACATAAAATTATTATTATTTGTGTATATAGAGCGCCAAAAAATAAAATAAGCGATTATGATTGCTTCTTCAATAGTATGCAAAATTTACTTAGTAAGATCTGCTATAAAAACAAAAAAGTTGTTGTGTGTGGCGATTTTAACATAGATATATTAAAAAGAAATAAAATAACATCGGAATTTGAAGCAATGTTTGATTATTTTAATCTTAAACTATGCATAAAGACACCAACACGCCTTTGTAGTAAAACATGTATTGACAATTTTGCCCACAACATAAGAGATTGTAAATCATTTGTAGTAGACCTTGCGCTATCAGATCATACAGCCCAGATCTTACAGTGCCCGGTGAAAAGGAATTGTCTCGTTACACATTGGTATGCTTACAAGCGCGACTATAGTGTTGAAAATGTAATTAAATTCATCGATTGTTTGCGAAATTTAACCTTTCAAGATGTTTATTTAAGTAAAGACACTAACACTGCGTTCAATACATTTCACGAAACGTTTCAATTATTTTATAACCTTTGTTTTCCTATATTAAAAGTTAAAATTTCGACTAAGAAACGGCCTAAATGGATCTCAAAGGGTATTAAAAAATGTTCAAAAATAAAAAGATCTTTACTTTGGAAATGTAGAATATATAGAAACTCGGTATCAAAAAACAGATTTAAAACCTATTCGAAAAAATTAAAAGCAATCATAAAGTTAACACAAAAGTCTCAAAATGACTATTTCATTAAGAATGCTCATAATAAATCTAAAGCTACATGGAAAATAATAAATGATAACACTATTAACGTTCCTAAACAAGATATTGAACAGATTAAAGTAGGAGATTCTATAGTAAGCGACCCTCAAATAATTGCCCAAGAATTTAATAACTATTTCATTGACCAAATTCAGAATAGTTGTGGCAATAATATTAATAATGTAAAATACCAAATTAGTAACAATCATTATAACTCTCTATTTTTGAAACCCACATCCACTGATGAAGTTACGACAATTATAAACAATTTAAATAATACAAACAGCACGGGGTATGATGGCATATGTACCAGTATTATTAAAAAGGTGTCAAAAATAATAGCTCCTGTATTGGCTTATATTATAAATTCAAGTATTGAAACAGGTACATATCCAGACAAGTTGAAAGTAACTATCATAAAGCCTATTTTTAAAAAACAGGACAAACTGGATATGGGATGCTATAGACCGATTGCATTAATACCAATATTTTCTAAAATATTTGAAAGAGTACTTCACAATAACTTGTATTCCTATTTTGAAAAGTTTTCTATTTTTGCAGATGAACAGGTAGGGTTTAGGAAAAATAAATCAATTAATATAGCAGTATTTAACTTTTTGCAAAAAGTAATGACTAGTCTAGATAATAAAAAACAAGTGGTAGGACTGTACATGGATATGACAAGAGCATTTGATTTCGTGGACCATAAACTATTAATTGAAAAATTAGAAAAATATGGAGTGAGAGATAATGCTTTAAAATTAATAAAATCTTACCTAACTAACAGAGAACAAGTCACAGAAATTACAAAAATCAATAATATAACAAACACACAAGAGAAATTCCACTCTCATACTAGGACTGTACTTTATGGTGTGCCTCAGGGAAGCATATTAGGTCCATTACTTTTTCTTATTTACATTAATGATTTCCCTAAAGTCATCAAACAGCCGATGATACTCTTTGCCGATGATTGTACAGTTGTATTTACGAATAATAACATAAGTAATTATGAAATCGAAATAAACAATGCACTAGAATCATTAATAGACTGGCTTAATAACAACAATTTAAAAATTAATCTTGATAAAACCAATATAATGACTTTTAAAAATAGAGTATCATACGGTCAACCTATAAATATAAACTATAAAGGAAAGATGATATCTGAAACGGACACAACTAAATTCTTAGGTCTATACATAGATAATAAATTAACATGGCAGTCCCATATGGAACATGTTTGCAAACAATTAAATAAATTTTCATTTGCATTATATAAATTATCAAAAATAGTAAACAAAACAGCTGTCCTTAGTGCATATCATGCATATGTGGGTGCAACTCTTAGATACGGTCTCATATTCTGGGGTAACGCAACGGGAATCCAAATGGTTTTTAAAGCTCAAAAGAAATGCATTCGTTCTATGTGTCAACTTAATCAAATAGATTCTTGTAAGCCGCACTTTCAAGATTTAAAAATAATGACGCTCCCATCTCTATACATTTATGAAATATCCTTAATGGTAAAAAAAGATATAAATAAATATGAAACCCTAAAATCAAAAAGATATAATAAAAAATTGTGTTCGATTGCGTCAAAAACAAAACAATATCATAAAAGCGTCTTTTGCATGGGACCAAAAATATATAATAATTTACCTGAATCCCTCAAATCTAAAACAAATTGTGATTTTAAACGAGCACTTAAAACATTCTTATTTACAAAAGCGTACTACTCGGTTTCTGAATTTCTAAATGATGAACTTTAACTTTGTGAGGGAATACGGGATTAAAAACCTGGGAGGTTTTTTTTTCCGCCGGCTTTTTTTTCCTCTCAGTGTATAAAAACCCAGGTAATTGGGTGCCCAAAGCCGATGACGCTGATAAAATACCGTAAAAATAATTACCAAAAACAATAAAAAAACCGCAAATATGGGATAAATATAAATCAATAATATGATTAGTTAATTTAATACTTAAATAAATTAAAATTTCTAAGCTAGATTTTAGTCAGTACTTTTATTTATTAATAATATAATATAATATTTGCATACCTTACTGAGGTAAATATGGCGGATTATTAAATGTATAAAACAACTTTTGTAATACCCATATTTGTGCAAATAAATCATTTGTCTTTGTCTTTGTCTTTGTCTTTGTCTTTGAATTTGGAATTCCTAATCAAACTAAATTTATATATTTATAAAGAAATTAAATTTGATTTTAAAGTTGATAGTATTGAGTATCAGCAATTTCATATGTTAAGTATCTAATTAATATGTTAAAATACTACAATATCGCCTGATTAATTTA
Source organism: Pyrgus malvae (assembly GCA_911387765.1). Lineage (NCBI taxonomy): Eukaryota > Metazoa > Arthropoda > Insecta > Lepidoptera > Hesperiidae > Pyrgus > Pyrgus malvae. The sequence goes on along the minus strand of OU426971.1, from coordinate 13,839,769 downwards.
ATAGTAATGTAATGGTGCAATGGTGGCACAAGTAGAAATTGTGGCAATTGGAGTTAGTAATGAATTCTTATTCTAAATTAGTTACTCGTACTCATTATGCATTAAATACATTAGTACTGTAACAGTTAGTTCATGAATTATTGTTATTTTTAACACATTAACTAGTCTAGTCTTGGACACTATTCACAAAAAATATCAAAATGCATACCTGGCGGGAAATCGAAAAAGACATATTGTGCTCTTGTTTTATTTTCATTTTCTTGGTGTATTTTTGAGTTATATCGGATAAAGTTGATGGCATTTTGCTTGATATAGGTTAATTACAGTGCACGAGTGTTTGTGAAATAGAATAAGTGCTAAAAATATGTTTTTTCTGCTTGCCTCCAAAATTCCATCGGACACGTTCTAGTAAAGTAGCCATAGCTTTACTTGAATGTTGGACTGACTAGACTGACTGATTACTGACGACTTACTTACTGACTTTGTTATTGCTTCGTCCGGTTTCATTGAAACTGGCAAAAAATTGATGCAAAGATTGTACTTGACGCTGGCAGTATGCACAGAGTTTGCGATGCCATAATTGAAAAGAAAAAAATAACTCTTTGAAGTTAATTCAGATTTTTTTCTCGTACAAAACGCATGAGGGGACGTCACGTTTTGACAGCTTCATAAAGGTTCAATGGATTTGGTAGTCCAAGACCAGATTGACAACATTTTTATTGATTTCAAAGGTAATAAAAATTATGCATATAATTAAATTAACGATAATCCTGCTTCCAAGCATGCATTGCCAATTATGCATTTTGAATTTTTCTATGCATAGGTCTAAGACCCAAGACCCTATTGACCCTGTAATAATCATTATGTGTGTTTTACAGGTCCACTCTCTGTTCTCAACGTTGGGCGTGAGTCGTGCTTATGTCACTGCTATTGGACGACTCATTGGCGTTGTTTCACTCAAAGAGGTAACTTAACTTGTTAAGTCTTTATTGATTATCTTTTTTATAGAATTGTAATGGGGTTGTTTTAGAACTGTTTACTACTCAACAACGTACGATAATAAAATAAAAAAGGTATATTAATTACTAGGTTAAAGTATTGTGTACAGTTTGATGGAGTTGTACGACGACGTTCGATTCCTAATAGAAAAGATATCTGAATGATAGATTCAGAGGTTTTTGTGTGTGTCCATGACATCCATGATATGGTATCCTACTGTGAAGCATAAATGTAACAAAATAGTGGTATTACGGCATAATAGTTCTATTACTAACTTATACGTTTTCCCCAGCTCCGCAAAGCCATCGAGGACGTGAATGCCGGCGTGTTAACACCTGCCACTCGACCAGACCCCCCCTCCTCCCCCCTGCCGGTGGTCATCAAGGTGCACTCCACGGAGCCCGCACCGCCCAGCGACAGCGACACCGCCAAGCTGACCACCCCCGCCAAGTGAGAACGGTCAGTATGGCGGATATCTCATCACTAATTACAAAGTGTCTTCTTGTCAACTCAAAAGTGTTTGTGCATGTTACGATTCGCGTGGCGCAATGGCTACCATGCCGGACTGCCAATCAAGGGGTCCCGGGTTCGATTCCCGGCGAGACAGAAATTTGAATGATGAGTTTAAATTTACGTTCCCGGTCTGGGTGTTTGTGATTCTGTCTTTGTATGTGTCCATGGTACCCACGACACAAGGTTTATATACCCTACTGTGGGGCTATGTCCTGACTATAAAAACAGACTTCATTTCAATTACTTTTAACATTTTAAACATTGTCCATTATTATTTTATATCTATACTAATATTATAAAGAGGAATGTTTTGTATTTTTGTATGTTTGTAATGAATAAACTCAAAAACTACTGTTCTGCTTTCAAAAATTCTTTCACCAATAGAAAGCTACATTCACCCAGAGTAACAACAAACATAGGCTACTTTTTACTGCGGAAAAATGCTTCATTCCTACGTGAAAACGGGTCATAGGATCAACGCAGTTGAAGCAACTGGCTAAACGCCTATGATTTTAATATAGCAATGAAGCCTGGAATAGCACATAGGCTATTTTTTACCCTACGGGGCCCATTAAAAGGGTCCACGCGGGCGAAGTCGCTGGCGGAAGGCTAGTAAGTTATAAAATGGTTAGACTGCTTCCGGGGATGTGGGCGGTGAGAGTGGGAGCTCGACCCGTCCAACCCGAAGGTTTTCCCCGGGAAGGGCGGCGGTGTGTGCGTGGCCGCATGTCGCCGTGAGCATCGGAAGGTGCAGGAGAGCACAGCTACTCTCTCGAAGATGGGCCTGTTCTGGGCGCCGCGCGTGGAGGACACCGATGCGTTCCGCTGGAGATCCCGGAGTCCTCCCCAAGCACAGAGGCAGGCCACCGAGGGGGTTTTAGTGCGGTCAAATCCCACATAACCCGGTATCCTCTCCCAGGGTGTCGGGTACCTTTTGAAGATTTCACTAATTGTCACTGTAGTTTCGGGATTAAGAAATATTTTTCCAACCTTTTTTTTATGTCCCACCTAGCAGGTCCAGGTTTCCTTTCACAAGTGAGAGGGACTTTAGCGGACATTATACCTTCGAGAAATTATAAGTTTCTCTCAGGCATGCACGGTGATGGAAAACATCGTAATCAATTGAAGATCACAATATTTTCCATCATAATGGAGGAGACTAAAGGGGGGCTTCCGGGGTTGCGAGCGGTGAGAGTGAGAGCTCGATCCAGGAGAGCATACTACTCTCCCGAGGATAGGCCCCATCCTGGGGCGTCGCGTGCAGATGACACGGTGCGTTCCACTGGAGATCCCGGAGTCCTCCCCAACTGTTGTAGGTAGTAGAACTATTATCGTTCGCCCGGGGAAGTACCACCGCTGCACCCACTTCTGCCGTGAGCAATTCTATTGTGTTTCGGTGAAAAGGTGCAGTTGCCGGCCACACTTACATGAGGCGACGACCACCAGCCTCCGGAGTAGCAGCGCAACTGCATACGACCTACCTATGCTTGCTTGAGGTTGTATGTAAATGTCCATGGGCTGCAACGACCTCTTTACACCACATGGCCTGCATGCACCGAGGGGGTTTTAGGGTGGTCAAACCCTGGGGGGGGGGGGGTTCCCCCTCCCTCCTATACAAAAAAGGTGTGCTGGTAGTTAAAATAATACGATAATTGAATAAGTATTAAAGTGAATCACAAATGAAAACCGCCAACTGTGTAAATACAAACAATACACATGTGTAAATAATGTTAATTTCAAATTATAAGTAGCAACTAATAAAGGAAATTAGTCGCAGGTGTACAAGACGAGGTGGCCGAGAGGTTAAGGCGTTGGACTGCTAATCCAATGTGCTCTGCACGCGTGGGTTCGAATCCCATCCTCGTCGCACTTTTTAGAACTCGTCATAAAAATGGTACCATACTTATCAAAACTTAATGGTTCCACGAAAGTGTGTATAGAGATGATTTCCTAGTAACACGCTATACGAAATTTTAACAAGTATCTTATAATACTTACATATTGCGACCTACGTAGCGCAATGGTTACCATGCCGGACTGCCAATCGAAAAGTTCCGGGTTCGATTCCCGGCGAAACGGAAATTTAAATGATGAGTTTAAATTTCTGTTTTCGGTCTGGGAGTTTGTGTTTCTGTCGTTATGTGTGTCCATGGTACCTACGACATAGGGTATATCTACCGTACTGTGGGGTTATGAGTGTGAAGCAATATTTATTTATTAATTATTATTATTATCGTAATTTAAAAACTGGTAGTGAGATAGTTTTTACATTTCGGGAATCTGTTAAAAAATGTTTATTAAATAGTTTCTTACTACTTTTCTTGATGACACTTAGTTCTTGATACTTAATTTTAGAACAATGCTAAATCAATTGTCTGGAAATTCACTGAAGCAAAGCTAAGGGTTTCTCACTCGACTCGAAGCGGTGATGTTACGTTGATTCTTATATTGTTTTGCCTCTTCCTTGGCCTTTTGTTATCATGTTTAATGACTGTATAAGTTCTGAAAGACTGCATAAAATTATCTTATTCACTAATAGTACGGAGATTTTGGCTTCAACCCTTTTTGCGTCCCACTGCTGGGCATGGGTCTCTCCACATTAATGGGGAGGCCTGGAGCTTACTCCACCACGCTGCTCCAATGCGGGTTGGTGGAGATGCGGGTTAGTGGCCAACCCGCTGTCGGATGTTTTCAAACCGCCCATAAGGCCTCCGACAAGGTTTAACGACTGTTATCTATCGACAACAACCGGGACCGACGGCTTAACGTGCCCTCCGAAGCACGGAAACGCGCATGAAATTTTTTGCCACTAGCGGTCACCCATCTCACACCCGACCGCGCCCGTTTGGCTTAGTTGCATAGATCGTTTGCGTTCTACGCTAACCGCCGGGCCATGCGCGCTTCACGGGCACGGAGATTTTAGTGTGTAATATCTATTTACTAGCTTACAGCCATTGACTGTGTTCGCTTTTCCATAGGGGACCCTAATTTTTCCAAAGACCTACCTCGGGTTATAAATAGCTTACGTCCTAATCTCATACCTGCTGAATAATTTATTTTCTCTTATTTTCAGCAGAGTTTTGTTATTTTAATTTCATTTTAAATCTTTACCAAAGAAACTATATGGACATAGAAAGTTTGGAGAAGATGGTTTTTGTAGTAGAAAAATTAATATGAACTACTTACCTAATCTAACTTTACTAAACTGAGTATAACAACATTTAAAAATGTATGACTTAGTTTATTGCCTAGTAAACTGTTTAAAAGACTGACGTATATTTCAAATAACTAATATTGAAATCGTTAGTCACGAAATGCATAAAATTGCAACACATAGCTTATTTTGAAAAGTATACCCATATGACGAGGTGGCCGAGTGGTTAAGGCGTTGGACTGCTAATCCAATGTGCTCTGCACGCGTGGGTTCGAATCCCATCCTCGTCGCACTTTCCTTTTAAAATCAAATTAAAAGGTTCAATTCCCGGCGAAACAGAAATTTGAATGATGAGTTTAAATTTCTGTTCTCGGTCTGGGTGTTTGAATTCCTGTCTTTGTATGTGTTCATGGTACCCACGACACACGGTATTAATTACCTTACTGTGGCGCTATGAGTGTGTAACGGTTATAAACTCTGTGTAGTTTATATATTTTTTGGAAAATTTATCATAAGATTAGCTGGAAATATTTTTATCACAATGTCCAATATTGGTGCTATCAGTTTAGTCCATCTTCTAGGCAAAGTGGACGATATTTCCAGAAGAAATATAACAGTTCTTGTTTATAAAATGTCTTATGTTTGTTTCAGATAATGAACCCTCAATGGAGCCGATTTTTCGCAATTACATAAAAGTTTGTCGCAAAGCTGATGCAGTATTTTTAACCTTAAATTATTTATATTAGTGCAAAAAGATTAATGGTGCTTCCAATGGAAACAATAATTTATTGAATAAGTTAAAGGCATTTTTATATTTTACATCGAAATTTTGTATCGATTTTTACTGACTATTATCGATTAAGTACACTCTTACGCACAATAATTCGAATCATATTTTGTTTTGCTTTCGATTACGTGCGATTGCCAGTACTTTGACGTCAAACGTAAATAGATAATTATTTTATTTAAACAAAAGCAGCTACTTAGTTCAATTTATTATAAAACTATAACGGTTGTGTATATTGTTGTTAAAAATTTAACTTCAAAAGAAAGGTAGTGTGAAGTTAACTCACCTAGTTAAATAATATAATTACATAGATCAATTGTAAGTGTAGCTGTTTTCACTATATATTTAGGATAAGTTAAAATAAATATCAGCCATGAAAACATATCACGCATCACTTTTGAGCATTTTGGGAAAATCGAAAACCAGTATTCCTATTAATGTATTAAGATCTTAGAATAATTACAATTACATTATAGAAACAAAGTTCGCGCGCCCAAATTGAAGCATGTTGATTGGTGCCATCAATGGCACCAAACGCCGGGCCGCTCCGTAAGACTTAAGGTGAAATTTTATCACAACACTATTTAAAAACAAAAGAAATCTAATAAAATAACTTTTCACTGTGTTTTCAATATTTTGTAGTATTTTAATTTGGTCAAAATAAAAATATTTAGCGAGATGTGACAGCCGTAGGAATCTATTTAGTGCTTCAATTTTGACAGCGCGCTTGTATGAAGACACTCATTCTATACGTATTTATTCTAAGATTAAGATATTTGATACTTGTGATTTAGAAATTTAAATACGTTTAAAAAGGCCAAAATTTGGTCAAAAGGCTTGTGATTGTCACCATTCCAAATTTTAGCTTGTAAGTCAAGTTAGTCTGTTAGATGAATCTGGTCTTTGGACTACTAGATCAATTGACATACCTTTAATGAGCTGTCAAAACGTGACGTCTTCAAACATTATTTTTTTTCAATTATGGCATCGCAAACTGTGTGCATGCATACTGCCAGCGTCAAGTTTGCATCATTTTTTTGTCAATTTCAATGAAACTGGACGAAGTAATAACAATGTCAGTAAGTAAGTCGTCAGTAATCAGACAGTAGTCAGTCCAACATTCAAGTAAAGCGATGGCTACTTTACTAGAACGTGTCCGGTGGAATTTTGGAGGCAAGCAGAAAAAACATATTTTAGCACTGTTATTCTATTTTACAAAAACTCGTGCACTGTAATTAACCTATATCAAACAAAATACCGTCAAATTTATCCGATGTAACTCAAAAATACACCAAGAAAATGAAAATAAAACAAGAGCACAATATGTCGTTTTCGACTTCCCGCCAAAACTCCCTTCAAACATTTTGTATGACAAAATGATTTGTGACGTCACACGTCATTTATAAGTCTATGACTAAATTTTATAGATTTAAAAGGTAATAAAAATCATGTTTAAAAATAAATTAGCAATTATTCTGCATTTCAAGACTTAGTGTGGTGTAGTGCATAGTTTTAACGTTGCATTTTGTTTTTTTTTTGTGCACAGTGTCCAAGACCCTATTGATAGGCAAATGGCTTCCAAAGCAACTACATAGGTCGATTTGTCAGAGTTACTCAATTCTCTTGTTATTTAACGTGTTAATTTTATTTGCTACATACCTTGTTTATATTATATTCCTAAAACCTTTTTTTTCGGACATAATCATGTTTTTGTATAGAGTATGTCGCTATTTATTTATTTAATTTAAATATTTACGTAATTTATACATTTTTATTATAATCACTCCAATAGCGTAAACTTAAATAGTACAGAGGAACATTGTAAAACACGATAATTTTTCAACTAGTCATTTTAATTTTGTTTGTTTTGAAAGTAAGAATAGAAATACATTTAGAGTAATATTTATCCGTTTTTAAATTAATTCAATTCAATTAAATCAATAAAGATATTGTAAAAATTAAATTACTTTTCGTTTTTTGTATAATAATATAAATGTCTCCACCAACCCGCATTGGAGCAGCATGGTGGAGTAAGCTCCAGGCCTCCCCATTAACATGGGGTTGCAGCCAATATAAATGTAAAATACTTGAAGTTTTTATATGTTACTTCATGTCCTTCAGTTCTGTGATGTATTTTAGATAAATTATTCATTTTTTGAGATTATATTCAATTAACCATGTGTCTGTGTCAAGTGATGTGTCGAGCTAAATAATCTATAAAAATGAGAAGTCAAGCGTGAGTGATTATTTAATGAAATTTGAGTTTCATTAAAAAAAATGTTAAATTAAAATTCATAAGTTTTGACCTTAGCCCATGAATACCTGAATTCATGTTCATTACAGGTTTGAAATTAATTTTCAAGGCCGAAAAAACACATTATGGTTCGCCCGGGGAAGTGCCACCGCTGCACCCACTTCTGCCGTGAACCAATTCTGTCGTGTGAAAGGTGCAGTTGCCGGCCACACTTACATGAGGCGACCACCAGCCTCCGGAGTAGCAGCGTAACTGCATACGACCTCAGACAAGACTTACCTATGCTTGCTTGAGGTTGTATGTATATGTCCATGGGCTGCAGCGACCACTTAACACTACGTGGCCTGCATGCTCGTCTGCTACGCCATTCAAACCAAAAAAAACTTGGGTGCATTTTTAGTTATCTGACAATCCCTTTTATAAATAGCAAAAATGTCAAAATAGTAATGGGAGGTCATTGAACCTCACGTAATTGTATGTTGCATTGCAAGTGAAAGTAAAATTGTGATGTAGACCCCATTTATATTGAATATTGTTAGTACATAAAGTAAGTGATACATGTGTAATATTTATATTTGTTTAGACGTGTTTGTGTCGACGTACAATGCATTTTATTTGTGATCTGTTGCTTCTAATAAAGAATGTGCGCTCATTTATCTGGTTTGTTTTATTTGTTTCAAAGATATTATTGTCCATTATACGACTACTATTGAATTTTTTTTATAAAACATTCGTTTTTATTCATATAAAATTTTGAGAAAAATTGTTGGAAATTTTTATTAAAAAGTAAGTTCAAGGAATCAATAGTGTTGTTAGAAGTATAGTTTTCTTGTTCAATTATGGCATCGCAAACTCTGTGCATACTGCCAGCGTCAAGTATAATTTTTGCATAAATTTTTTGCCAGTTTCTATGAAACTGGACGAAGTAATAACAAAGTCAGTAAGTAAGTCGTCAGTAATCAGTCAGTCTAGTCAGTCCAACATTCAAGTAAAGGCTTAAGCGATGGCTACTTTACTAGAATGTGTCCGATGGAATTTTGGAGGCAAGCAGAAAAAACATATTTTAGCACTGTTATTCTATTTCACAAACACTCGTGCTCTATAATTAACCTATATCGAACAAAATTTTATCCGATATAACTCAAAAATACACCAAGTAAATGAAAATAAAACAAGAGCACATGTCTTTTTCGACTTCCCGCCAATACAGTCTTAAAGTGATTTAGGTACCATTAATTATGGTTTTAAATTCATATTCCAACAAATAAGTAGCTTTTAAATGACCCATTCACAAAAATTCTGTACATAAATGGCGCTTATTTTTTCTGTAGAAAGTATTTTACGAAGTTTAAGAAAATACTCATACTCAAGGAATAGACATAAAGAAATGTTGAAAAAAAAACATATTTTAAATGAATCAATTTATTAATCTCTCTTTATCCTTAAATCTATAATACTCGAGACACGGCGTTGCATTTAAAAATATACATTTTATTTCATCCCAATATTTTAAGTACATAATTATAAAGATCGCAATCGCAGTGTCTTTTGTGTATAAAATATTTGCAAATAAAAATTAACAATATTTAGCTACTCTATATTCACAATTTTATATTTACACACTTACATACAATATAAAAAATTAAGTTGGTTTCAGACCAGGGTATTAAACACGCGTATAAGCTCATAATTTGGTAACGTTGAAATATGTCTTTTTCTACTTCCCGCCAAAACTCCTTAATCTGTTATTAGTCAACCGCCACAGATGACACCCTTAAAGCATCAAGGTATGACAGGTACGACGCCCGTCAGAGGAGTGGCCTTAACGGGCGAACTCCTCGTCCCAACGTGCATGCACAATGTGCCTTCTACTTATACAACTAGTTGTATAACTAGAAGGCACATTGTGCATTGTCACTGTAGATTTTCCATCCTTGGAATAAAATCTACGGTGAAATGATGCATTTAAATAAAGAAAAATGTAATCAGAAAAAAATCTACTTAAATATAAAATCTCTTTAAATAAAATAAAAATGCAGTAAATAATCTCAAGCTTTTTCACCCTCTATTATGAAATAAATATTTTTAATACAGTTGCTCAAAAAGTGACGTATTGAAGGGAAGTATAGCGTGCGGGAAGTGGGCTATATTACACACTCGTGCCTTTTCTTTACCTTTTCAGCACTCGTGCGTTCTTTCCCAACAGTCAAAATAATGTCTATTAAGAAGGAAAAAACCAACCACGAAGTTTAAGAAGTTTTTATGATTCATGCAAATATTTCTAAAAAAGAAGCTACTAATTTGTTTCAATATCAGATTTAATGATTTGATTTAAGGAGTTAGGTTAGGTTTCATTTCATTTCATCTCATTAACATTTTCATTTCATATCAATAAAAAAATTCTACTGAAGACTTGGCTGTATGGGCATAGTTCCCTTTGTCTACGCAGAATGGGTGAAGAAAACAAAAAAAAATCTCTGCATATAGGTATTCTTTTACGGTTGGCGCCATTTTTCAAAAATGTTCTTTGCTAGTTTTTATTATTTTATTAAATTGCTTCATTTTTTAGCAACTGTATTAAAAATAGTTGTTCAGTACACGTGCGGAACCGTCATTGGAAGGAATTCCGACTGTCAATAATATACTATTTAAATATATATTTTTACAATTTTATGGTAATAATCTATTCCTTATCCTGTTAAGTTGGGCTGGTGATGGTGAATAATTATCCAGCTAATATATAGTGTCATAGCAAAATATGCCGAGATATGTGACATCCTTTCTTACGATAAACATTTAAAAAAATGCCTAATTTTATTAGCTCGATAACTCAAAGGCAATCGTTACTGAAGACTACAAATAAATATTCGTTATAAAACAAGCCTTATTTCCTAAATTAAATGTAACTTGATAATTTATCATACATACAATGTAACACATTGAAATTAATACAATTATAACATTAACATTTTTGTTACCAAAAATATTTCTAGGATCTAAAACTATTTAACTTGATACAACCTTTAACTTAGTTGCCACATACCCAACGCTGAATTTCATGCCATGTTTAGCTCCATGTGAACCAATCATGGAACGATAATTTGCTTCAGAAAATTAGCCACCTTCAGAGTGACAAAAATTCGTTGAGGTACATCTCCGGTCGATTTTTTGACATTATTATGATTTTGCTTGCCTTGAGAATCAGTAAGCAATATAAAATGAAACCAAAATGTTAAAGTACCTACTTACTAACATTAAATAATATTTTATAACTCATCTGCTGGGCTCGTCTGATTTTAAAAAACACTTAAAAGTAAATCAACCCTAAATATATTACAATTATTTAAATAACTATTAACAAAATAAATGCAATGTCATATTGTTTAATTTATCTTAAATACCTAAATCACACATTAACATATTATGTATGTTAACAGAATTCATCTTTCAACATATCACATTGAAATTAAGTAGTAATTTACAAGAAAAGTCGTTATTATTTAATTAATTACCACCATTGACTACTCATACTACTTTTTTATTATTGTGATGGAAAATGGCATGACAGAGCTGCTTATAAAGACGACGGCGAAAATAATATATTTTTAAATACCTATATATAATATTAATGCTATTTTTTCGTCCACTTTAGCAGCTTTTACTATAGATTTTGATAGCTATAATTTTCTCCCATTTGCATGGAAGACAAACACTAAGAGTCACTTGATGGGAATAAAAAAATAATGGCGACTCTCTTTTTTCACCTTAAAGCTAAAGGCAGTGCCAAAATTACTGAAACTTTAATTACACGAGTAAATACAACGTTTTTGATGCAGCATAATTTGAATTCGAAACATGATCAACATGTAAGTCGTCTAAAGAGGACCTTAGATCTATTTTGAGAAATTTATAAAATTTATTGATTCCTCCTTGTAATCAATTATTTTATTAACTGTAATTTAACTGGAATATTTTGTAGTGTGTTGAATTTCTTGAGTAAACTGTTGTAGGAACAAACCGTGACACGCTTAATTCAAGATCACTTGCGTGGCTGTAGGCATTGTTTAATTCATATAATTCATAAGAATATTTTTATGTAACTAAATAAATACATCTTTTGCAAAATAGGTATGCAAAAAATGACAAATATTGTTATCAAACATACACTTGTTAAATGACCATTTAAAATTGTCAAAAATAATTCACAAAACACATTAATCTCATAATCCCTACAATAAATATACTCCGATGTCCTCGGTCTACTGTCAGCGTTATAATTTACAATCCAATAATTATTTTATTGTCGTTGGTTCAATAAATGCATTTTTATTGTTATTGAATACTAGCCTTCCGCCAGCGGCTTCGCCCGCGTGGACCCGTTTTATGGGTTCCCGTAGGATAAAAACCATCCTTTGTCCTTTCCCAGGGTCCACTCTATCTGTGTTCCAAATTTCATTAAAATTGGTTTGGTAGTTTAAGCGGTAAAGCGTAGCAGACAGACAAACAGACAGAGTTACTTTAAAACATGATTTGGGAAAACCGACCAAAAGTTTAAATTGACTATATCTTCATTTAATATCACACTTAACTTAAAGATAAATATTATATCGCACCTACATACAAACATTTTTATAAATTTCAAATTTAAACAAAATAGGTAAACAGGCTACAACATAGGTCTTCATTTTTGCGGAAGAAAAGTTCTCAATAAGTAACCACACGGTCAAAGGAGATGAGGACTAACTATGTAGGTACTCGTACCTATATATATATATAAATACCGTTTTCTTAGAAATGTCAAAAGTAGGAAACAAACGCTTTGTTGAGCAAAGTTTGATCGGTTGACTGTTTAAAATCTGTCCTAGTTAAGAGCGCACCACAAACTCCTTCGCATACAAAAATTACGATACATACAAAAAGAATCAAATAGAATTCGAATAGATCCATGAGCATACCTAAAATTAATTGTTTTCTACTTATGACTTTGACACTTAAAAAAGTATAAAGAAGACAACAGAAACCTGTTTCATTCACATGACAATAGACCAGACGGACTAACACAAAATAAGAGTCCTTTATCCAGCTTCTATGAGCTGAAGGTTCATAAACAGCCACAGGATTCCACGACCATGTTTGGCAAAGTCTTCAGAGTGGCAGTGCTGTTGGAGTCCAGGTACAGTAACTGTAGAGAGCTGAACTTGGTCGGAACGCAGCACGGCTTGAAGACGTCTTTCTCTTTTGAGGAAGCGTACGCGTATTTCTGTAAAGAAAATGAATTGTTAATTATGTAGAAAAAAGATAAATACAGTTTTGATGGGAAGTTGAAGAGGCAGGTTAAATATTCACTTTCTTGGTGTATTTTCAGTTATAACTTATATCAGATAAAGTTGATGGAATTTTGTTCCATAGTGTTGTTCCTGCGTCTCATCGTGGTGCGCGCGGCCAGCGCGCCTGCGGAGGAGTGGAGGCCGGCGGCCGGACACCGGTCAATTTCATATACTAAAGCGGGCCCTCGCCCCTCTCAGATCACTCGCCTGATCGACGCGTTCGTGCGCACACGCGGCTCTTATTGTCTTGTTATTTTTAATTGCGAACCAGAATACAGTCTTTATATACAGTCCACACACAGCATTTTTATTTAGTTAGGACCACCAGCCCACAACTGGAGCCTGACATTCAAATATTGGTCATCGAGCCTACAAAATAAATCAAGATCAAGCCGTCTTCATTTGCGCCGCGCGTCACCGTCCGCGGACATTGAACTGTTCACCTTGACCGTCAGCGGTCACTTAAAGGACAGTGAACCCGGAAGGATTTTTCAAGCTGAGTGAGTTCGTTCCAATCCATATTATTCCTGTCTTTCTTATTCTTCTTCCAGGAATTTTAAAATAGTGCTATACGGATCAGACATAACATTGATTTCTTCATAAATAGCCAACACGTAAAACTTACTTCTTTTCTACGCATTCTTTCGTGCTATATAATTTAGTGGCAATTTTTTTCTTTTTCTTTTACTTTCAATTACTTACTTGCGCACGTTTTAGTTTAGAGCTTACATTTACATTAAATTCTTGGCCTATCCATTTCAAAGTAAATTTCATTTTTATTCAAAGTCACTTGCCTTGGTTTTTGCCTTGCCTTTATTCTTTAATTTGTTTACCACCATGTCTGACGCAAAGATAAAAGAGCTTATAAAAAAGCGTGGAAGTACCAAAGCTAAATTAACACAGTTTACCAACTTTGTTAAATTGTTACCGGCAACAACATTAGACAATTTTCAACAAACCGAACTCGAGTGCCGTCTTACTGTTATAGAGGCTTCATATCAGGAATTTGACACATTGCAGACGGAGTTGGAGCTGTTGTCTGAGAACGCGGATGAGATGTATGCCGAAAGGGAACTGTTCGAGAAGCAGTACTTCGAGCAGGTCGCCCGCGCGAGGACACTGCTCGCACGCGCTGCCCCTTCGTCTTCAGCTTCCGCCTCCTCGGTCGGCGACGGCCATGCTAACGCTTCTGCCTGCAAACATGACTTCGTTCGCCTGCCTAAAATCGACTTGCATCACTTTAGCGGGGAATATCAGCACTGGTTGCAGTTCCGAGATACGTATCTTTCGCTTATTCACAATAATGATAGCATACAAGACATAAACAAATTTCATTATCTTCGCGCAGCTTTGACCGGCAGTGCAGCATTAATTATTAATAGTATTGAATTTCAAGCTAGCAATTACGCCATAGCATGGCAAATTTTATCTGAGAGATTTGATAATGAAAAACTATTAATTAATAATCATTTGCAGTCCCTGTTTAATATAGATCAAATACAAAAAGAATCAAGTGCATCAATACGAAACATGATTGATGTCACCAATAAAAATTTAAGGGCTCTTGCAACTCTTGGCCAACCCACTGAACACTGGGACACATTAATTATTTTCATTATGTCTAAGAAATTAGATTACTTCACTAACCGTCAGTGGGAAGAATATAAAAATAATTTTACTTCATTTCCAGACTTAAAAACATTTTTAAAATTTCTAAACAATAGGGCTGATTTACTAGAAACAATTAATGATATTAAAAGCTCTAAATCTAACCAAAATAAACTTAACACTAATAATTTTGAAATTAATAAATCTAAAAATTACTTAAATATAACAAAAACTAAACCTACTAACTTACATTCTAACAAAACTAACAATAATAAATGCCCTATGTGTTCTCAAGATCATTATTTATTTAGTTGTCAATCTTTTAGGGATCTTGACGTATATTCCCGTATTAAGAAAGCTACAGAAAGTAATGTTTGTATGAACTGTTTACGCCCAGGTCATACAGAAAAACGGTGTAAATTGTCACATTGCAAGTATTGTTCTACGAAACATAACACCCTATTACACAAAGAATTACATGTAGAACATACATCCGATAACATAGCCTTATCAACTCATTTAACATCTTCCTATTCAAATAGTAATTCTCATGTTTTACTATCCACAGCATTGGTGAATGTGGCAGACTTCCGTGGAAGACTTCACACTGCCAGACTTTTATTGGACAACGGCAGCACTTCCAACTTTGTCACACAAGACCTATGCAGAAAGCTTGGATTGGTAAAACGCACCACTAATTCCACTGTCACAGGTATAAATGGTCAAAATTCTAATACTTCAGAAAGCTGTAGCCTTACTTTGCAATCCCGTTGCGGTGGCTACCGAGCGAACGTAGACTGTTACGTCCTATCAGTAATTACACAGTCGCTGCCTGGCTCTTATTTAGATAAAAAATTAATTTCCATTCCGTCAGGTCTTCAGCTAGCAGATCCATCATTTAACATACCATCAGCTATAGATATTTTAGTAGGCGCTGAGGTATTTTGGGACGTCTTAGGTTCCGAAACAATTAATTTAGGCAAAAACAAGCCTAAATTACATAGCTCACAGCTAGGTTGGCTAATTTCGGGTTGTGTGCTGGATCAGAAAATGCCTAATAAACAATCCATTTGTCATTTTTTGTCCCAAGAAGAGTCCAATCAGCTTACTCGATTTTGGGAACTCGACACGGTTAAGCCTTGCTCTTCTTTTTCTTCAGAGGAACAAGCATGTGAAAAACTCTTTAATGAAACCACTTGGCGAAATAACCATGGTCAATTCGTTGTCACCATTCCTTTAAAAGACTCGCCTGAGTGCTTAGGTGACTCTTATGCCATGGCTAAAAGTCGCTTTCTTTCTCTAGAGCGTAGATTTGAGAGAGACCCTTATTTTAAAGAAAAATATTCACAATTTATTAAAGAATTCATAGATCTTAAACATATGTCAATTAATTCAAAATCAGTACGTTCGAAATTTAATCATTATTTTTCTCACCACGGAGTACTTAAAGACTCTAATACAAGTCCTCTCCGTGTGGTATTCGATGGGTCCGCTACTACCACTTCAGGAAAATCATTTAATGAAATTCAAATGGTAGGTCCCACCGTACAAGAAGATTTATTATCTATATTATTGCGTTACAGACAGCATAGGTTTGTCGTATCAGCTGATATTGAGAAAATGTATAGGGCGATATTAATAGAGCCTTCTCAACAATCGCTACAGCAAATAGTATTTAGGTTTGATCCTTCTGAGCACTTAAATACCTACACAATAAATAGACTTTGTTACGGAACCAGTTCCGCCCCGTACTTAGCAACAAAATGTCTTGTTTCCCTAGCTGCTGATGACAGTTTAGACCCAAAGGTTAGCCAAAGCATCAAACGCGATTTTTATGTAGATGACTACCTGAGTGGTGGTGACACAATCCAGTCAGTTGTTACACTATGTAAGGGTGTAATACACACATTAAAATCAGCTAAATTTAATCTTAGAAAATGGCAATCTAATAATCCTGAAATACTAAATTCATTATCTAAAATTGATAACAATCAAAACAAAGCATTAAATTTAAACGATACAGCTTTATGTAAGACTCTCGGATTATATTGGGACAGTAAAAATGACAATTTATTATTTTCTGTAAAAATTTCTTCTATACCTAAAATAACTAAACGTAGTGTTCTCTCTTTAATTAGTCAAGTATTTGACCCTCTTGGTCTTATAGGACCGTGTATAGTCCAAGCCAAGCTTATCATTCAGCAACTGTGGATTTTAAAATTCAATTGGGATGAGGAATTACCAGCAGATTTAAAATCACAATTTATAGAAGTCATAAATTCTCTCAAAGCTCTAAACTCTATTCACATACCCCGTTGGGTTTCTTGTACCAATCAGTCTGTAATAGAGCTTCACACTTTTACAGATTCTTCTGAAAAAGCCTATGGTGCATGTGTATATGTAAGAACTGTTACTACGGACGGGACTGTATGCGTTCGCCTCTTAGCTTCTAAAAACAGGGTTGCACCTATAAAGCCTACCACCATACCTCGCCTTGAATTGTGTGGAGCTTTATTAGGAACTCGACTTTATCTGAAAGTGCGACAATCACTTACTTTGACATTAAACCAATGTTACTTTTGGTGTGATTCGACGATCGTACTGGGTTGGCTCTCTACACCTCCCAGTCGGCTTGATCAATTCGTTCGTAACAGAGTAAGTGAAATACAAGAGACTACCTATGGCCTGACGTGGAATTACGTATCTTCCAAGCTTAACCCTGCTGATCTCGCTTCTCGGGGGGTGAAGGCTGATTGCATCAGCAAATCAACGCTTTGGTGGTCAGGGCCTGAATTCCTTAGTAGCATAGAAATAGAGTTCCCCTCAGTTCCAAATTCACAACTTACACTACATACATCTCTACATAATAATATATCCCATGATTCCAACAAAATAAACAATAATAATGAAGCAGCCGATACAAATATAATTTCAATTTTAATTCATAAAAAATCATCATTCACAACATTAATAAGAATCGTAGCGTACATTCAAAGATTTATACATAATTGCAAAAATAAAAATAATAAACAATTATCGTACCTGACACATTTGGAATTACAATCATCTCATAATCTAATTTTAAAAATATCGCAAAAGGAAATGTTTCCTGACGAATATAAATGCCTTAAAACTAATCAACACTTGAATAAAAAGAATCTATTGATTAGTCTTACTCCCTTCATCGATTCTCAAAACTTAATCCGCGTCGGTGGACGTCTCAACAATTCCTTTTACTCATATGATGTCAAGCATCCTATATTGCTATGTAGTAAACATCACCTTACCAAAATTATCTTTGAAAAAGAACACAAAGCACTTTTCCATGCCGGTCCGCAACTTCTCTTAGCTAATATTAGACAAAAATACTGGCCTCTTGGAGGTAAAAACTTAGCGAAAAAGATTGTTCGTAGCTGTGTTCGGTGTACTCGCTTCAGAGCTCAGCCCGTTCAAGTAATTATGGGTAACCTACCTAAGGACAGGACAGAGCTTGAGTTTCCCTTTTTGAACACAGGTCTTGATTATGCCGGACCAGTGCTGATAGCCGACCGCCGAGGTAGAGGCTGTAAATTGCAAAAGTCTTACATTTGCCTTTTTGTGTGTTTTGCAGTCAGAGCCGTTCATCTGGAGTTGGTGTCTGATCTGACCAAGGAGGCGTTTCTTGCGGCATTTAGCAGGTTTATTAGTCGTCGTGGTAAGCCTCAACGTGTATACTCGGACAACGGGACTACTTTCGTGGGAGCTTTCAACGAGCTGTCACGCTTCTTTAAGGTTTACTCCAATTCTATTGAATCTGACATGGCAACCGAAGGCATCGAATTCAAGTTTATACCGGCCTATAGTCCACATTTTGGGGGTATTTGGGAGAGTTGCGTTCGCTCTACTAAGCATTTATTGCGTAGAGTCTTGAGCCTTACTCATCTAACGTATGAGGAACTTTCTACGTGTCTGATCCAGATAGAGGCTATTTTAAATTCTAGACCTTTAACGCCTCTATCTACTGATCCTTCTGACTTATCTTATCTTTCTCCTTCATCTTTCCTCCTCGGACGTCACCTCTTGTCGGTTCCCCGGGCACAGATTGCTGATTCGGACATCAACAGAATGCCACGATACGACCGAATCGAGAAAATGCGGCAACATTTTTGGAAACGCTACTCACATGAATACATTTCTCTCCTACAGCAAAGAACAAAGTGGCAGACGGCTGGAGAAGACATCAAGCCAGGCGCATTGGTCTTAGTGAGAGACCCAAACCGTGCCCCTCTGTTATGGCTCCTCGGCAGGGTGACAGCAGTGAAGCCCGGCCCTGACGGACGGACCAGGGTTGCCGATATCCTCACAAAGAAAGGCACCATTACTCGTGCCTACAACAATATCTGCCTTCTTCCGGTTTCTTCAACGCCCTAGTTGAATTGAAGCCGGGGAGCATGTTCCTGCGTCTCATCGTGGTGCGCGCGGCCAGCGCGCCTGCGGAGGAGTGGAGGCCGGCGGCCGGACACCGGTCAATTTCATATACTAAAGCGGGCCCTCGCCCCTCTCAGATCACTCGCCTGATCGACGCGTTCGTGCGCACACGCGGCTCTTATTGTCTTGTTATTTTTAATTGCGAACCAGAATACAGTCTTTATATACAGTCCACACACAGCATTTTTATTTAGTTAGGACCACCAGCCCACAACTGGAGCCTGACATTCAAATAGTGTCGGAATAAAAAGCAGCGAAAATATGCTATTCATGTTGCCTTCAACGTTTCGTCAGATTCGTTCTGGTAAAACAGCCATCGCTTTATCGTATTCAGTCATTTAAATAGGATTTTTGCTTGATACACATCATGAAAGCGTAGTTTACTTAAAGAGTAATTACCATACGTATTAACATTGTAACAAAGCTCACAAATTGCAAATAAAATATTTTAATGGGTCCGTGATACTTTACCTATTAAATATTGTTTTATTTTGCCAACTAAATGCATGACGAGGTGGCCGAGAGGTTAAGGCGTCGGACTGCTAATCCAATGTGCTCTGCACGCGTGGGTTCGAATCCCATCCTCGTCGACAATTTTAATTTCACCGACAATTTTAGTAAAATTTTAAAAATATATTGACATCACCGTTATTGACGATACGAGGTCCTTGCTGCTTCTTGATTTGACATGGGTGCAATATATTCCTTTTTGTAATTACTCAAAAACTATAACATCATCGAAGAAATTATGGGTGCAGTGCAAAGCTACGATACGTTTATATTTATCTAGCAAACTATGATAGCAAGCCCTGCTTGTAACCCTTTTTACGTCACACTGCAGGGCATAAATCTCTCCCCGAATATTGGAAAAGCCTGGAGCCTAATTTACCACACTTCTCCAATGCAGATTAGTGGCCAACCCGCTTTCGGATATTCTCAAAATATTACCTATATCTTCCGACAAGGTTCTATATCAAGGGAATAGCGCTTAGCTGCGAACAATAATCACAACGAATTGCGTCTCTGAAGCAGGCTGCAAGCAGCTGCGCAGAACCCAAAATTATGTTAAACTAATCAAAACATACCTCTGCACTGGAGTACCTACAAGCAGTTGTTTATTGCACATAACTGACTTCAAAGAGATATATATCAGAAGGTTTACGCTGTACGCCCGTATCCGAAACTTAGTGAATTTTCAGGCCTCATTTTTGGATAAGACTGATTTAATTCTAGCAATTTTATTCATTCAGTAGCTTAATGTCATCAATGACAACGCTCATCTTATTAATTCGCCAAAAAACAATCTGAGCATGCCGAAAATGATTCCGAAAATGTTAGAATACTGACGGATGCGTACATAGTAGACCCTCCTGTAGATCGCTTGCATTGTACGATAGCCACAGGGCCATGCGTACTTCGGGCGGTTGCAAGTTCTGCCACCTTTTATAATAAATAAAAAAGCAATACATAAGATGCCTTAAATCGTACGTACTCTTATCAAGTTAGTGTGATGGCTGGCCGACTGCGCGGCGGCGGTGACGGGCGCGCAGTCCCCCTGGCAGTAGTACGCCTTGTAGCCCTTCGGCTCGAGGATGAAGTCGCCCCAGCCCAGCTTCTCGAAGCTGACGTACAGGGGCTTGCGGCAGCACTCACTGGTGCTGGGCGTGCACTCCAGCGTGCGGCTGTGGCGACGCTTGCCGGCATACTTCGTGTATAGCACCAGGAACGGTCGCCGTTTTTCTTGCATCGAGAGTGGTGGCCGGCGGAGCTGTAGCGAAAAGTTGTGTAAATGATGGTTGTAGAAGTCACTAATGTAGGACGCAGCTTTTGGCTGCAACCCGTTTTGTGTTCTATACTGGACACGGGTCTCTAATTAACATGGCTACAACCCTTTTTGCCTCCTACTACTGGGCACGAGTCTCTCCCCATTAGTGGGGAGGCCTGGAGCTTACTCTACCACGCTGCTCCAATGCGGGTTGGTGGAGATGCGGGTTAGTGGCCAACCCGCTGTCGGATGTTTTCAAACCGCCCATAAGGCCTCCGACAAGGTTTAACGACTGTTATCTATCGACAACAACCGGGACCGACGGCTTAAATAAAGTGCCCTCCGAAGCACGGAAACGCGCATGAAATTTTTTGCCACTGGCGGTCACCCATCTCACACCCAACCGCGCCCGTTTGGCTTAGTAGCATAGATCGCTTGCGTTCTACGTTAACCACCGGGCCATGCGCGCTTCATAATAATTAATTTACTGATTAACATAATTGGGGCAAAATCCCAAGAACTGCTGAATAGATCGGGATGAAATTTTAAATTTATGCAATAGTTTGGATTGGCACATACTTTTTATCCTCCGTAAAAATGTACTGTTACCGTGAGGATAAATATGTAAGTGTAATCATTTAAGCCCAAAGCATCCGAACGAAGCCGGGTCGGATCACTAGTAATAGTATGGCTACTGCCCTTTATTCGTCCCACTGCTGGGCACGGGTGTCTTCCCATTAATGAGGAGCGCGCGTCTAACTTATTCTGACGGAGTAAATAGTTTGCGTTTACGCTTGCCGCCTGGCCTGCATGCGCACTTCAATAAAAATACATATTATTATAATGTGAACACACCTGACAAGTCCTACACGCCACATGGAGGGTATGCAGGCGGTCCCCGCTCTCCAGCCAGACGCGGAAGGCCCAGGCGAGCTCCACCCGCACCCAGCCCTCGCTGACGTCCGTCTGGTTCATGGCGATGGGTTTGGTCTTCCGGAACAGCTTCTGCTTGTCCCAGTGAGCCGCCTCCGAGATCACGAAGGTTTGGTTGTACTTGTCCAATGGGTCCCGTAACTGCAACAACGGATAAGGCAATTTTTATTTCAATTAAATGGAGTAACAGAGCAGCATGGAGGACCATGTGATGTTATCGACGCTGGAGCCCTTGGACATCTGCACATAACCTCAAGAAGGTCGAAGTGTTGCTTGTGGCCAAGTTTATACAATAGTAGTTCCTCAGTCGGGCCATGAACATCCTACGGCAAGTACTTACATTGTACGTACGTACAATGTACATTAATATGAGCAATGAAAGCCGAATAGCTAGGACAGCGGACACGCCTGAAGAGTTCAAATCTCCGTGTGCTTGATGATTTCTCAGAGGAGGTTCACTCATGCACCGCGTCAATTTTTAGGTGAGTTCAATGGAAAAGTTGCTAGGACTTGGAGAGGAAAAGTTTGTAAGCAATAACGATCTCATGGTGAAGTCTTTTCTTTCGTGATGCAATTTTCTTGTGTTATGGTAAAGGTGCGTTTGAACTGATATGAGGTAACCGTGAGCTTACTACATACTACGATATAAGCTAGTGAAAAGAAGCTCTTTGTATTGTGCTCGTGAGGTGCAGCATAGCCACACTGTTTGAAAAACTTTACTTATAACTACTTTTAACTTTACTATAAAGTTTAACTTGAATAAACCTACACCTAAAAGAATGTATATTTGTCAAACGAAACATAGTACAAACAAATCAAACGTTTATTTATCTATCAATATTGTATGGAGAAACGTGGTCTTGTTTACAAGACAAAGTTCATCGCTGACACGGATACACTTGTAGTAACTGCGTTTACATAGTAATTATTTATGTATTAGTTCTACTTTACTTATTTATTGATCAAACTGCCAACGTGTTTCTCCAGACCATCACCAATATCAAAGAACTTTTTCGCCTCAAAAATTTTCTGCATCTTAAGACAAGGCTTATGCTTATCCAGACACTAGTGTTACCCATAATTGATTACTGTGATGTATACTACCCGGATCTAATAGAAGAACATCTCAATAAACTAGAACGCCTACTAATTGTATCCGTTACATCTTCGGTCTCCGAAAGTTCGACCACATATCTCAACACCAACAGCAGCTAAAATGGCTGCCTATTCGTCAGAGGCGTAATTCTAGAATAGTATCCTTACTGTACTCTATTCTGAATGACCCATCCTCTCCATCCTACCTTAAAGAAAAATTTCACTATCGTGGCACTGTCATAAATAGAGTTCTTCGTTCTTCTGAAAATTTATTCATGGATATTCCATCTGTCAACACCTGTTTCTATCAGAAATCCTTCACATTTCAGGCTACATCGCTCTGGAACGCTCTACCTGCAGATATCAGAAAAGCTCCAACTGGGTTTAGTTACCTTCAAGAGAATGCTCCGTGAATTTTATTTAGTCAGCTGATATGGTCTAACTTTTTCACAGTTCTTATCACGCCTATATTTATGGATGTATATGAATTTATTATATATTTTGCGTCTGTGTGTAAATATATGTATTTATTATATTATATACCATAGAACTTATTTGGACATATATAACTAAATATATTCAAGCTCAATCCACCAAACTGTTTCCACCTGTTTACTAACAATTTCTCACCATCACCATGGGTTGACTTTTTGGTAATAACAAAAAAGAATAAATAAATACTTACCTGTTCTAAGGAAATATGTAAAAATAGTATTTACCTTATAGAACCAGAGTTCCACAACAGTCACTTCTTCGGGCACGATGTCTGGCGGCAGCTCGAACTGCAGGCATGAGTACGGGTACCGACCGGCTGTGAGGCATTCACCTGGAAGCAAAATACATAGGTATTCTTTAATGTCACTTATTTCATTGTGAAATCTTTGCTTGGGATAGGATACCGGGTTATGTGGGATTTGTACCGCACTAAAACTCCCTCGGTGGCCTGCCTCTGCGCTTGGGGAGGACTCCGGGATCTCCAGTGGAACGCACCGGGGTCCTCCACGCGCGGGACTCCAAAACGGGTCCGTCTTTAGGAGAGCAGATGTGCTCTCCTGCACCTTCCGATGCTTATGGCCTGGATTTAAGACGACCCGTGTGGCGTAATGGTTACCAGGCCGGACTGCTGATCAGAGGATCCCGGTTTTGATTCCCGGCGAAGCAGAAATTTGAATGATGAAATTAAATTTCTTTTCTCGGTCTAGGTGTTTGTGTTTCTGTCTTTATGTGTCCGTGGCACCCACCACCGTATATTTACCTTACTGTGGGGCTATGAGTGAAACGTTATTATTAAGATTATTCAGCAAACCTATACCATAAATGTATTTAATGACTAATTTCAGTGAGTCGTATTTACAATTAGCACATATAATTTCGCCGTTTATAAGTATTTTATTGCAATTAAAGTGTCAACGATCTTAAGACCGATTTATTTTAATGTAGTCCGTCGATAAGGCGCTTTACTTAGCTACTTATAAGCATTTGTGATTTTCCTGGTAAAATGCTTTTAATTTTAATGAATACAGCCTTAGACTAAAATAATCTTTGATCCGATGGTCCTTTGGTAGACCTTTCCATAGACTCGTCGAGCTCCGTATCTACATATATGATTACAGTAAGAAATTAGCATGTTCTTGGTGGACTTTTGAGAAAAAACGAATAAAGCTGATGGCGTTTTAATGGATATAGGATATTTATAGTGCTCGAGTGTAATGCAATAAAATAACATTGCGACATGATTTTTCGGGTTGCCACCAACTGACAGGTTCTGTTAAAATAGCCATAGCTTTAGTAACAATTTTTCCCAAGGTGTCGGGAAAAGGTGAGATTTAGGGAAACAGTTATGTATTTTCCTTTAGTGTACTTAAATATTTATGTACTTTTTATTTTATTTATTTAAACATTAGTGTAAAGCATTAGAACAATAATTTGCAGTACTTAATTCATAATACGAGTACAAATAAATGGTACCTTTTCAGGCTTTACACTTTTTATGGTGCTTTCCAGTTACAGCGGCATCTGTTATCAATGTTTCGCGCTATTTATCATAATATTACCGGTGTTTACAATGAAGACATGTGAAGCTATCGTAACTTCTACTATTTGTAAGTAGGTTTTTATATATTTAATTAGACTTACGCCGGACTTTGATCAAATCTGGTTATAAACATTGTTATTAAACCTATGTGAAAATATGATAAAACCAAATGCGTTCTTGACTGTAGGAAACTTACAAGATGACTTTTAGTATGAGATATTGTGACATACATACATATATTCGTTCTCAAAGAAAATTTCAACGTTAGACCAATTTAAAGATACGTATCAAGCGTTTAATAACAAACTTAGGTAATTATTTTAACAAAATTGTAACATCCGTACTTCGATTTAGTGTTTTGTTTATTTTGTACTTTAGGGATGAACTTTCAAAGAGTTTGTTTCTATTTAATAACCTAACACTTTGCTGAGCTATGTCTCAGAAGTGAGTCTATGAAGATGAAATTACAAGTCTTGTCTTATTCTTATCGCCTGAAATTTGGCTAGCGTTAGTGAAGCTATTTTTTTTAGGCGTTAATTACATTAATAAATTAGTAAAACTTTAATTTGTCTTCCAAACTTCCATTAACTAAAACATTGTTTTTATATGAATTAGCAGACTTGCGCCATAGAAGTGTGGCCGGCTACCACACGTCCATCGACAATATTGCTTTATAACACTACGTTAAGGTGTCGGTTCCGGTTGTTATCGATAGACAAAAGTCGTGAAACCTTGTCGGAGCGGAGGCCTTATAAGTGCCTTATAAGTTTGAGAACATCCGACAGCGGGTTGACTACTAGTCCGCATTGCAGCAGCGTGGTGGAGTAAGCCGCAGGTATCCCCAATAATGAGGTGATGCAATGGAACGCTAAAAGGGTGGCAGCTATACCATCTAAAGTATGTAGAGCTTACCACCAATCTTAAACTATATCATCTATATTATACTTAGATGTCACCATTGAATATTATAAGCTGTCACATCAACCTTTCGTGTTATCAATGTTATCATCCAATCACCACGTGTATTCCAATTTGGATCGAATACACCTAATTAGCGGTCCGATTGACCCCAGCCAATTAGACCAAGGAGTGACCCGGGGACCGTTAAGATAACGCCACGATTACGGTACTACTCATGTCGTGGGCGCCTGTTGGTAAATTTCGCATAATCATAGTAACTAGATACTATTGTAAAGTTGTTAAGACCATCACTGCTCGAGGAGCAATGGCTGAACGGGATAACCGCGATATCCGACATGGAGATACAGGGCTTTAACCCCGGCGCACATCTCTGACGAAATAATTTTTTATGCGCATTTTTATCGCTGCTCCACAGTGAGGGAAAACATTGTGATATATACATAATTACATCCCTCACACTTCCGGGTACAGCAGTGCCCAGTAGTAGGATATAAGTGTTTACAAGAAGACGACTTGACAAATCTAATAAGATCACGGTGAACGAGAGGATATTTTAAATATTTTTTCCTTTATGAATGAATGGCTAAATTATTTTTCATCCGAAAAAAATATTGTTTGTAGGTACTCCGAGCTGGTATTTTACGGAATCACGAGCTGTTAATATCGTATGACCCGTTTGTGGACCCTACTGTAGGTAGAATATTGAAAAAAACGTGCTAAAAGCGTGCTAAAAATGCTTGGAATAGGACAGATAATGTAAAAAATAATTAACAAGTGTATAAATAACAACAACAAAACAAACTATTGAAACAGAAGTTCGATACCCACATGACTTCAGGACTTTGCTCATTAAAATATCGATAAGTTTCGAGTAAACATTATTGTAATTGATTTATTGTTGACATCTTATTCTCACGTAGTTACCTATCCTATCCCGCCGTGGGGTCAAAGAACCTTAACCCGATGGAGAAGTAAGTCATGGAGTGAAAACATTTTCTTTGTTAGCAGTGACATGGCACGATCTTTGCATATTTTACAGTGTCAAAAAAATATTTTCAATAAAATTTTGCCCTTTTCATTCAAGCCAGACCACATAATATAGTCAAAATTAGTGAATTATCAGTAATCATCAGACATGTCAGTCAGATATCCGAGTTAAGGGATGGCTCCATCCGAAGGTGTCTGACAGAGATTTTAAAGCAATTTTGGATGTTATTTTATTCCACGACCTGCGGGAACTATGGCACTTGTGACACGCGTTCAGAAAAATAAGTCACACGATAATCACCGTAATAAATAAATAAATAAATAAATATAATAATAAAACGGTCTTACGTGTTATTATCTCTTAATCTATCTAAATATAGTTATAACTTTTAAAGGTGACTCATAATCACTCACTCATCACGAAATTTCCAAACTTCCACCTTCCACTTGACGTATAAAGAGATAAAATTTGGCAGAGAGATACATTATGTATACTATAGACGTCCGCTAAGAACGGATTTTGCGACAGGACTGAATTAACGAGATTTGAGGGCTCTCATAAGTTTGTATGAAAATACTTAATTTTTGTGCTATAAACTTGAAATGGTAGGTAAGTACATATATAATAAGTAGTTTTCTTTCATGTCCCACTGCTGTGCACAGATCTCGACTTACAAGCGATAACAACGAACAACTTTATTAAGTAGAAATATATAAGGTATAATTGTTTATTCATAATTCATTTATTGCTAAATATGGTTAGTAAATAAGATGTCAGTAAAATAATGATAAAAGTTCATACATATTTGGCCGAATCGGGCATGCAGTGTCAACATAATTATTATATATTAGTCATTTATACACAAATTATTATTCTACAAAACAAATTATTATTTATCTATTTATTTATTTTATTCATTGATTATTTGACGTAGCTACTTGAATGTTCTTAAGCATTTTAGATATACCTAAATTACCCTTCTACGAGTTAGTAACTCATTGGCACATAACCAATATTTGATGTAATTAAAACAAACATTGGTTTACTAAGGTCAATGTCAGCTCGTGTTGTTACAATAATGCAGGAGAAAAATATTAACTCACGGGGGTGTGCCGCGGTTTTATGGGGTTATTTGAATTATTTGTAATTAAAACGTACTTTTATGACTGAAATACTGAAATAAACTTTAATTAGGTATTTGTTTTTTTTTCACCTGTTTCGAGATTTACGTAATCTGATTGTATTTTGTGTACTGAACCCTAAACAAGTGAAGCGCGCATGGCCCGGCGGTTAGCGTAGAACGCAAACGATCTATGCAACTAAGCCAAACGGGCGCGGTCGGGTGTGAGATGGGTGACCGTTAGTGGCAAAAAAAAAACATGCGCGTTTCCGTGCTTCGGAGGGCACGTTAAGCCGTCGGTCCCGGTTGTTGTCGATAGATAACAGTCGTTAAACCTTGTCGGAGGCCTTATGGGCGGTTTGAAAACATCCGACAGCGGGTTGGCCACTAACCCGCATCTCCACCAACCCGCATTGGAGCAGCGTGGTGGAGTAAGCTCCAGGCCTTCCCAATAATGGGGAGAGACCCGTGCCCAGCAGTGGGACGCAAAAAGGGTTGCGGCCAACTTATATTTATTATTTTATACTAATTACGTGTATTATTTTATGTTTATTATGCATATATGTTATATGTCTTATAATCCTGGTTACATCTAATATATAAAATTCTTGTGTCACAGTTTTCGTTGCCATACTCCTCCGAAACGGCTTGACCGATTTTGATGAAATTTTTTGTGCTTATCCGGTATCTGTGAGAATCGGCCAACATCTATTTTTCATCCCCCTAAGTGATAAGGGTGGCCCACCCCAAACATTTGAACGCGGTACGGAGTTCGCGGGGTCAGCTAGTATTTTATATAAGTACCTTGTATTTGTTACGTTAAAAATAGTGACATTATTTCTCCTTGTAACATTTCATTACTTCTTCTTTGTTACCGCCTTCGTAGAGAATGTTTTAAGCTTTAAGTCCGCCTTCTATCCGATGCTTTTGTACGGTAGAAAAATTTAAATAAATAAATAAATATGTATGACGATATCGACGATACAATTTCGTTGAAGAAATATGTCCAATAGTGGTTTGACCATATTTCCTCATAAGCACACTTAACCAAAGTCATTTATGCTCTTTGATGCTCTATGTTACTTGTAGCACAAGACGATACTTACATATAAACAAAGTTGTACATCAATTTTAGCTACTGGGCTTTTGAAAGTAGGCAGCACCTATAGTGTTAAATTAGCCAGTGTTTTACTTGTATTTCCATTGAAAATTAATTAAAAGCTCAGCTTTTACACTACTTTACATTATTTATTTATGTTTAATAGTTTGAATTTTCACATTTCGCGATCAACATGAGGTAACCGGAATCTTGTTGAATTCCGGGTTTAATGACAGAAAGATCTGAGATTCATAAAATATCACGCCGCGGCCGACTGACAGGCCACGGCGCTTCAGATAATATGACCTTATGTCTAATTATTAATATTATGGAAAGAAAATAACCAAATGTTAGATAAGCTACACGAAGTAACTCCTGCGTAGTTAGTAAAAAGTGTACAAACTCATATTTTTATAGCAATTTTTTTAACATGTATGTGTGTAACGGAATCTTTTAACTTCATTTTCACTTACTTCTAGGAGTCTGATTAACTTGAAAATTTGCACAGGGATCAAGGGCCGATGAGAATACAATAATCTCATAACTTTATATTAAAGTCCTAACTAGGATCATCAGGATAAAAAAAAAATACGAGGTGCGGCTGATAAATTCGTGGCCTAAGGTACTTAATGAAACAAATATAATTTTATATTTTTAACACGTCTAAGCGTCTGATTACATTTTACAAATTTACATTAAACAAATAAAAATCTTCGTATCTGTCTTTGTCGACATCTAACATACACATACACATACATACACTAATATACACATACATAACTCTAAAATACACCAAAAACAATTACATTTTACATGTCACTGAGGAGTCACCGAATGTGATTACCTCAGAGGTAAGCTTATCCACAGTTTGCATGTTCGTGGTAAACGTGAGAAACGTACTGTTGACGATTGCCATATTATTATGTTCAGGTGGTGGGGGTGATACTTCTCTCGTCGGCAGGTGGTACGATAGTAGAACGGTGGCGTAGAAATCGGACCGTCTAATTCGGATGAGCATTCATCGTTGTAGAGGCGGTGAAGACACATAGAGCGCAAATATCTCTACGTAAGCTCAGATCTTCGAGCTTATCGGTTAGCCTAGGGTCGTTGATCGTACAGCATTGATTTGATTGGTCTCCTAGACCATGTCACAAGTCCCTGTAGCTTCGGGATTAAGAATAGAGCTATGCTATTTGCTGCCGCCGTAAGCATCGGAAGGTGCAGGAGAGCACATTTGCTGTCCCGAAGACGTTCTGGGGCGCGCGTGGACGACACCGGTGGGTTCCACTGGAGATCCCGGAGTCCTCCCCAAGCGCAGAGGCCATTCGGGGGGTTTTAGTGCGGTCAAATCCCACATAACCCGGAACCCTCTCCATATCACAATGTCAACATTGGCGGTCTACGCATCCAATCAGTTATTACACTTATACTTTTTAATTTGTTGATAAGAAAACCAATTACTTTAACACCATAGGTTCAAGAGGCCGAGCCACTAAGTATTGTTTTATCCAATGCGCCCCATTTTGATAATAAATCATATACAATTAGTTCCGTTACTGAATTACCTATATGTAATTATAGTAAAATTTATGACATTTGTACTACTGATATATTACAGTCAAACATATTCGTAAATTTAACCTAAGATATAGTAAATAAGATTTTATTATTTTAACGTAAGAAGCGGAGTATCTTTTAAATTAGTACCTATTCGTTTAATAATAATATATTTTTATTTCAGACATTTGTAGTCCATATTTATTATTTATTTACATTTCCATACAGCGTCATAAATTAAAGACAAACAAATATAGAAACACTTAGTTTAAGTTAACCCGATCCGGCTATGATTCTGCAACGCGATTCTTGAATTGTCATGGGTACTGAAACATTTTAAAGTTTTGTGCTAATGTTTATATTTTTAAGTTTTTAAGTCCATCAAACTTGATTTTGTCTGATACTTTAAGGCTGGACAACGTCTGCCGGGTTCGTTAGTAGGATTTTATGAAAAGTTTACATTGTAAAATCTTCCTCTACTTTGAGTCTAAATAAAAATAGGTTCACGGGAACATTGACAATTTTTTCTCAGAAAATAATTGGCCGCAACCCTTTTTGCGGCCCACTGCTGGGCACGGGTCTCTCCCCATTATTGGGGAGGCCTGGAGCTTACTCCACCACGCTGCTCCAATGCGGGTTGGTGAAGATGCGGGTTAGTGGCCAACCCGCTGTCGGATGTTTTCAAACCGCCCATAAGGCCTCCGACAAGGTTTAACGACTGTTATCTATCGTCAACAACCGGGCCCGACGACTTAACGTACCCTCCGAAGCACGAAAACGCGCATGAAATTTTTGCCACTAGCGGTCACCCATCTCACACCCGACCGCGCCCGTTTGGTTTAGTTGCATAGATCGTTTGCGTTCTAAGCTAACCGCCGGGCCATGCGCGCTTCAGAAAATAATTGTTTTTGATAAATCCATTGATATCAAAAGCACATAACGAGAATCAACATTTATTAACAGTATAAATTACTGTAGAATCAGTGGTGGATTGCCCAAAAGGCTGAGTAGGCTGGAGCCTAAGACGGCGGATTTGGGGAGCGGTTTTTGGCCTAAAATTTGACGGAATTGTGTGAACTTAAAAGCATTTTTGGAAAGTTTCAAATGAGAGAGCTACAAAATTATGTATAAAATTGGTAAGGTTACAGTGTTAACATTGATTTTTGATTATCGAATTTCAGAAGACACAAGAATCCGCCTTTGTGTGGAATCTAGTGCCCCGCGCGATAATAATAAGTACGAATATCTAAGACGGAAAAATGTGAAGATAACAATTGTTTTATTTACCACATTATCATTCGCAAACCTTCATCTCGTGTTTTTATCAAAAGCACTGTATTGTCACACGTTACGTGATGACCTATATACTGATAGTGATGATTACCGTGCTTGAGATGATTATTTCTTAGTCATTCCGATAAAATTGCTAACACAACGTTCTTTTTTTGTCTAGAAAATGGAATTGATTTTTTTGCATTTGAAGCTGCCAAACGTTGAGGTGGTCTTCCCTTCGCCTCCGGTCCTACTCCTACATGTGATCCTAGCTAGAATCAGGCAGGGCCTGGTTTCAAATACCGTCGCGAATATTAACTTGCATATCAATAGATCTATAGTAATAATAAAGCTGAAATAAGCTAAATAATAAACCTATAGACTTTGTTTGTTTGAACGCGCTAATCTCAGGAAGTACTGGTTCGAATTGAAAAATTATATTTGTGTTAAATAGCCCATTTATTGAGGAAGACTATTGGGGAAAAAATAGACAAAAGTCCACGCGGACGAAGTCGCGGGCAGCAAAATAACCTAGGTTACGGCGAGAGAAAAAATTGTACTATTGTATAGTGACATTAAATTTTTATTATTGTTTTAGTATAGTGACATTAATTTTTTATTATTATTTTAGTATCGTGACACTTTTATTTATTTTATTACTTGACTTGATTTTTTTATTTTATGATTTTTAATGTATAATGATCGCTCTAAGTGATCGCTATTGTTTTTGTAGTTGTTGTAATTGGTTAATTAGTGTAACTGGTTATAAGCCGTGCTAATTATACAAATGAATAAATAAATAAGTAATAAATAAATAACGGTCAACTACGTGTGGTTCAAATAAAATAAAATAAATTTGTATAAAAAGCACAAACTTGGGTTAAATTTAATTAAAGTAGCTAAAGTGATAATAATGTAAAAGTACATCAGAAACCTGCAAATTTTTTTGCGTTATAGGTACTGCTGGATAAGGCACTCGTAATCAAGAAGGCCTGGAAGCCACGCTGCTCCACGGCGCAGGCAAACATCGTCATAAAATACATTAGAATATATCCCTTGACGGCTGAATGGAATGGAAAAAAAATCAAGTCACAGGTGTGCGTCGTAATTTGCACACGGCCGCGCAGCCTCCAAACTCAAGAGTGGTATCTTAACTACTCTGCAATCACTGTTCTACTATAATGCAGCAAGTAAAATAAAAGATTAAAAACGTCATGTGATTTATGTTTCATTATACTCGTATACGAAAATTATTTTTTTGCTTCAAGTTTTGAAAAATCTTAATTTTACTATGAATATATTAATGAATAATGAATATGAATAATGACTATCCATCCAAATGTTAACCTTATTCTACAAATGAATGATTTGAATTTGAATTTATACGTCGTGCATGTTACTACTGTTCCTCGTGTCTCTATTAATATTTATTTAAAGTTTTTAAAGATACGAAAATAAAACTCAATTTCTTAGGTACCATCATAGGTAGCGGGAATATCTTACAATCCCTTATATCAAACTTAAATTTTATCTGTGTTTACAAAGAAATCGGAATTATCAGTATTCTTTCACACCTTTACAATCTTTCCAATTTTCAGGAGAATTTTGTTATCATATTTGTATTTCAGCAAGTTTTGATAAATTGTGAAATGGAGTTGTAATAAATATAGTGATTTGATCAAATTATTTTTTAAACCGAACTCAAATTTTAACTTGACCAAAACTGAACTTTTGTAAACACCCATATTTGTGCAAATAAAAGTCTTTATCTTTATTCATTAAAATTTTCGTTTATTTTATTGTTTTCATTACTTCTCTTTCTAGACTGGCTTTATACGGAAGCTAAAAGTCATCCATAAACAAACGTTTTTAATAAAAAAAGACGACTGCATCGGCTTACCTCAATTAGAGCTAAGCTCCTGAATCTAAACATAAAACTACAGCAAGTTCCTCCATACAATTTATCAATAATCTCCATACAATTTCATAATGCAAAGATTTCTAAGCTAGCCTCACGGTATCGCGTTAGGATAGGTGACCTGCAAGAACTTTTTCAATTACGGGATGTAAATACTTATACATAATTTGTTTTATGTCCCACTGCTGGGCACAGGTCTCCTTCTCACAAGTGAGAGGGATTTAGGCCATAGCCCACCACGCTGGCCAAGTGCGGATTGATGGACGTCATGCTTTCGAGAAATTATGAATTTCTCTCAGGCATACACTGCGATGGAGAACATCGTAATCAATTAGATATCACGATATTTTTCATCACCGTGGAGCGGCGATAAATGCGCACATTACAAATTTCTTTGTCAGAGGTGTGCGCCGATGATTTGAACCCGGAATCGGTCGCGTCGAAGACCGCGGTTTGGTACCACTCGGCCATCGCTGCTCATAAATATACTGTCTTTATTTTCATGTTTTTGCCGTATTTTTGAGTTACATTGAAAAGAGGTGATAACATTTGTGATATAGGTTAATCACAGTGCACAAAAGTTAGTGTAAAAACTGGTATTTTTCGGTTTGCCTAAAAACTCGAGTAAAGAAGTCGTCGCTTTACTTGGATACTTTAATTCGTGTTTTATAGATTGACTTTTCGACGACTCGGGCAAAAGCTGGATCCAAATGATTTTTATTATTTAAAAAAATGCAATTTTTTTTATATTTTTTTTTATTTGAATGGAGTAGCAGACGAGCATAGTATTGTCTGAGGTCGTATGCAGTTGCACTGCTACTCCGGAGGCTGGTGGTCGCCTCATGTAAGTGTAGCCGGCAACTGCACCTTTCCACCGAAACACAATATTAGAGTTGCTTCACGGCAGAAGTGGGTGCAGTGGTGGTACTTCCCCGGGCGAACCATAATAGTTCTACCACTTAAATTACCACTCTAATTTTTTTACTTTTAATTTTTTACCGTTAAATAAAAGTTTCATGAGCTCACACATGTCCAGATGGAGACACATGTGAGATATAACTATGACACCTTTAACCATATCAAACAATGTTTAACCTATATTTTGCCTAATTGAATTTATGAATGGTTAATTCAGGCATCTCCTAGTTGGAAGACCGCCAGGCGTTTCCACAGGTGAATGTTGCTCGGACTTCGCCCCGACACGCCAGCATTGCGTGGACACGAGTACGTCAATGGAATACTGCAACTTAGCAAATGAATAAAACATTGTACTTTGTTCAATGAACTTTGGACCGTAAATAGAGTTTACGGACATTTGGGTGTAAATACATTTTGTGCTAGTTTTGTGAGAAATTTGTAAAATTGCGGAATTCCTCCGTAGAACTAGGTTTAGGAGAGAAATGCTATGTTATGCAACGCATATCTTAAGCTACATATTATCATGTAACAACATTCAACTTTTTTAAGTAAGTAGAATAGGGTCTTGGACACTATGCACAAAAAAAATCAAAATCCTTATCTTAAAAAGGTTGCACTAAACCACGCTTGGAAAGCAATATAATTGTTAATTCTTTTTTGTACATGATTTATATTACCGTTTAAATCAATAATAATTAAGTCAATTGACTATATATGATAAGTGACGTCACTTATCATTTTCTCATACAAAATGTATGGGGATGTCACGTTTTGACAGCTCATTAAAAGTATCTCAATTGACTTGGTAGTCCAAAACCGGATTGGCTTTCAGTGTAGAGATATAGGAAAATGTACTCGCATGATAGCGCCGGGGTTCATTCGAGTCTTATTAGACGTTCAAGTTCAACGCTAACTTATAGATTTAATAAGGGTCAAAACAATTCAAAATATATTTAGCTGAATCCTTTGGCAATTAATAATAGTACTTAGCAAGCGAGCATATAGGTTTTTTTTTCAAACTTTTTTTATGTCCTATTTCTGGTCACAATATAAGTCTCCTCTCACAAGTGAATGGGATTTAGGCCGTAGTGTGGACACGCTGGCCAACTGCGGATTGGTGGACATCCAATTTTAGAAATTATGAATTTCTCTCAGGTAAACACGGTGATGGAAAACATCTTAATAAATTAAATATCACAATAAATACTTAATTAATTAAAATTCCCCTATAAATACGCATATGTCATGTATTATAAATTTCTTTGTCAGAGATGCGCGATGAACTCGGGCCATCGCCGCTCGTAAAGCAGGTTAAATGGTGAAAGTTAAATATATTTGAAGTGGACTGTATGAATAAAACGCTTCTTCGATTTTTTCTTGATTTATTTCTTCGTATTTTCTTCTTTAGGAGAGAGCCGGGCTGGAACTGACGACAAGCGGCTACAGGCCCCATCTTTATATAAAAAAATTCCCGGCCGCTGATTGGTCGACCAATCACGTGCGAGCATGCCGACCAATCAGCGCGCACTCCAGAAAGCTCCTCAAGGCCGGGCGTCATGCCGACCAATCAGCGCGCACTCCAGAAACTTCCTCAAGGCCGAGCGTCTTTGTGAGATAGCCGCTTATCGCCAGTATCCCTATCTCGCTCATTGTCTGTCTCTCTCTTACAAATAACAATTTACGTACTTAAAGTATTATTACAACAATTCGACATAAAAGTACGAAGTATCTAGAAAGAACAATAGAATAATATGAAATCTAAATAAAAACACACACATATAACACATTATCCTACAAACTAAGTACAAACTAAGTATTTTTAACTTATAACTAATCACTGGGCTCGTCGTCCACAACATTTCCTCCCCCCGACGCAGCCTGCGTAGTCTCCATCACGACGAGCTTCCTTACAGGCCGCTTGAAGACTCCAGTTCGGGTGCGGACGTCAGCCGTTCGTATTCCGCCGTCTGGACCCGGGAAGGTGCGCTTGACGATGCCCATTGGCCACACGTTTCGTGGCAAGGTGTGGTCGACGATGATCACGACGTCTCCGACTCGTAGTGGTCGCTTGATGCCCGATGACTCTCCTCTGGGTACCAGTATGGGTAGGTACTCTCGAAGCCAGCGCTGCCAAAAGTGATCGGCGAGCGCTAGGCTAGCTCTCCAGGTTCTTCGATCTGTTTCTTCGCACGCACCGTTGAGAGGCAACCCCATCGATGACCCCAGTAGGAAGTGATTCGGAGTCAATGCTTCAGGATCTCTGGGATCGACGCTGACGTGGGTGAGAGGCCTCGCGTTGATGGAGAACTCCGCTTCGGTCATCAAGGTGTACAGGACCTCTTCCGTCGGTTCTCTCTCGTTCAGGGTGGCGGACAGTGCGACTTTGACGGAGCGCACCAGCCTTTCCCACGCTCCCCCTTGATTCGGCGCACCCGGAGTTATGTAGCGCCACTCCATCCGATATAGCAGTCCCTCGTCTTGCAGCACAGGTGCCCACTCAGCATAGGCAGCTCGCAGTTCTTTATCGGCTCCACGGAAGTTGGTGGCGTTGTCTGAATACATTGTTCGTGGCCAACCCCGTCGCGCTGCCATCCGTCGTAGTGCCATGATTGCTGAGCTCGAGGAGAGTGAAGGTACTATCTCCAGGTGCACGGCGCGGGTCGTCAAGCAGGTGAAGAGTGCTCCCCATCTCTTCTCGCGTCGTCGTCCAATTTTCACTGTCATGGGCCCAAAGTAGTCCACCCCACAGTGACTAAAGGGGCGCTTGAAAGGCTCCAATCTCTGTCGTGGTAAATCTCCCGTGGCCGGTACTTGCGGTCTTGCTCTTCTTCTCTTGCACATGGCACAGTCCTTTTCTACTGTGCGTACAGTGGGCCTCAGGTGTATAATCCAGTATTTCTGCCGTAGGTCGTTCGTCACGCGTTCTCGGTTCGCGTGTCCTGCGGCGCAGTGTTCTCGTAGTACAAGAAGTCTGGTGACCCGGTGGCGACCGTCCAATATGATGGGTCGCTTCGTCTCTGCGGGCGCTGTAGCTGCTTCAATTCGACCTCTAACCCTCAGTATGCCGTCTTCTAGCACTGGATCTAGCCGGAACAGACGACTGGTCTTCGGAATTGGCTTCATCTTCTCGAGTCGTTGTATCTCATCTGGAAAGCTATCTCGCTGTGCTCGTCGGATGAGTGCCTTTTCCGCTTCTTCCACGTGTCGGCATTCCAGGCGTGTCGCTCGGCGTCGGCATATGTCGATGAAGGCTAATACGCGCGCTGTCGTCCTCACCAGTGTTTCATACTTGGAGAACCGGCTAGGATCGGGTAGCCACTCTTCTCTCGCGACTTCTGTGACGTGCAGCACCACCTCTTCTTCTTTGTCTTCGTACCCATTTCGTTCTTCTGGCCATTGGTCTTCAGGGAGTCGTAGAAAGTCAGGCCCCCGAAACCATCGATCTTCTGCCGTTATGGGTGTGTTCACGATTCTCGTGGCGTCGTCTGCTACGTTCTCTTGAGTCGGGACCCAACGCCAGTCTTCTTTCTGCGTGAGTTCCGATATTTCTCCCAGTCGATGCGCGATGAACGGCGTGTATCTCTTCGCGTCGTGCCGGACCCAGTGTATCACAGTCATGGAATCCGTCCAATACGTTGTTCTCTTAACTTCGACGCGATGTTCTTTCTTGATTGTTTCTGCGAGTCTTGCACCGATGACTGCTGCCTGTAGTTCGAGGCGCGGTATCGTCTGAGTCTTTTTCGGCGCCACCTTTGCTTTGGCTGCTATGAGGCTCAGATCGTAGCTTCCGTCGGATCGGGCGATGCGCCAGTAGGCCACTGCTGCATATGCTTGTTCGCTGGCACCGCACAGTACGTTTAGCTCCAAGTTCTGGCAGTCGTGCAGTGCGTATCTTCTTTCCAGTCGCAGGTTAGATATACTGGATAGCTGTTTCATCCAGCAGGCGAAGAGTTCGTTTTCTTCTTCCGGGATTGGCTCGTCCCACGAAATCTTCAGACGCCACAGACTTTGGAGTACTATCTTCGCTCTGATGGTGTAGTGGCTGAGGAGTCCAAGTGGGTCGTAGATGGACATCACGGCGCTTAGTGCTTCTCTCTTCGTCGGCGCTCGGCTCTGAGCGCGCACTTCTGCCGGGACCCTGTTCATGGACGTGTTGAACCCCAGCTCATCCTTCTCGGGATTCCAGTAAAGCCCCAGTATCTTATTCTCGACGTCGTCTCCTCCAAGCTGTGTCGGCGTGGTTGTTCGCAATTCTTCAGGTACGTCCTGCAGCACGTCGGTGTGGCTAGTACTCCATGCTCTGAGTGTGAATCCTGCTGCAGTGTGTACCTCGCGGAGCTCTTCCACGGCGCGGCGGGCTTCGTTCGCGTCTTCATAGCTTGCCACCAGGTCGTCCATGTAGTGGTTCCGCGTGATTGCTTCCAGGGCTAGAGGGTGCGAGTCAGCATGTCTTCTCGCGTTGTAGTCTCTCACAAAGTGCGCCATGAAGGGAGAGCTTGCGGCGCCGAAAATCATACTCGTCATCTTGTAGTGGCGCGGTGGTATCTTCCGATCGGCTCCCCTCCACAGGAACTGTTGTGCTGGCTGGTCTTCTCTGCGTATGTTTATCTGCAGAAACATCTCTTGTATGTCAGCCGTGACTGCAACTGGCTTCTCTCTGAACCGGAACAGGATCCCAGGTAGAGACATCAGCAGGTCGGGTCCCTCTAGCAGATAGTCGTTCAGGCTGACTCCCCGATTCTTCGCTGCTGCGTCGAATACTAGTCGCTGCTTCCCTGGTTTGTTCGGGTTCTGTACTGCGAAGTGTGGTAGGTACCAGCAGACGGGACTGGCTATCTCGCTCCCGTCGCAAGGCTCGGCGTACCCTTTCTGCAGTAAGTTCTCAATCTGCTTCGTGTATTCTCGTTCGAAGCTCGGATCGGCGTCCATTTTCTGCTCGATCTTCGTCAGGCGTCGTAGTGCTGCGTCGTAGCTGGGTGGCAGTTTCACATTGTCGTTTCTCCATGGCAACCCAACTTCATATCCCCTTTCTGTTTTCTTCATTGTTCGCTCTACGATCCTGATAGCGCGCTCATCTTTGTCGTTCACTCGCGGCTTGTGTGCGATTCCCAAGGCTTCGATGCAAAAATGATATTCCACCAGGTTGTGCAGGCTTTGCATCTGCTTCTCTTCGTCTGCGCCTTGTTGAGCGGTGTATACATGCAGCACACTATCTCGGTTCCTTATCATGCTGCGCGGTACTGTCCCATGGATGACCCAGCCCAGTTGTGTTCGGGATGCGGCTGGTAGGCTCGGCTTGCCGGTCCTCAGCTCCTGCGACACGATGTACTCCCAATGGTCCGCTCCAATCAGAAGTCCGGGTTTACTGGAGCCGTAGCAGACCTGTTCTTCGGGCAAATCACGTAGATGTTCGTGCTTCAGCAGAGAGCTTGGAATCGATTGTTGTCGCAGCTTCATATCCTTGATGGTGTGCGCCCGTATCTTGTAGAAGTCATCCTCCCCTTTCACGTGCACCGTGACCAATCTGCTGTCTTCTTCTTGCTGCATAGTGCTGACCCCTTGCATGTGCAGCGGTGAGTGCGTCCCCTTTGCGCCGATGCTTCTCGCTATTTCCTCGTCGATCAGCGTGATTGTAGCCCCTTCATCCAGTAGTGCGTAAGTCTTCACCTCCCCCCGTGGACCGACGACGGTAACAGGACACATCTTCAGTAGCACCGTTGTATTTGAAGTATTTAATGCTAGTACCGACTCGGCGCCGTTGTTCTTCGTAGGCGGTGAGGGCTTTGAAGCTTCCTGATTTCCTTCCTTGTACGCGTAGTGTAGACTGGAGTGGTGAGGGCGACGACACTGGTTCACGCCGCAAGGCTTCGCTCTGCAGTAGCTTCGGCGGTGTCTCTTCATTAGGCATTTGAAGCATAACTTTTCTTTTCGCACGAAGTCCCACCGTTGATCGATCGATAGTGCCTTGTATGCGGGGCACTCGGGTAGCTTGTGATTCTTCTTGCAGCTGGGGCATTGGTCGTCCGGTCGTTCTTCTTCGGCGACGTTATAGATGGCGTTACTTTTCTTCTTGTAGACAGCTGCTGGTGCCGGCTTGACCTCTCGCTTCGTCGTCGATGTAGCGGGTGCCGTGTAGTTGTATCGCATCATCTGGTCGGCTTCGCGCATCAGAAAACGTGAAAGCATAACAACCTCTGGTTCCGACCCATCGTTGTCCCTGGCGTAGTCGCTCCATCTTGCTTGTAGAAGCGGGCTTAGCTTATTCAGCGCTTCTTGCTTCAGCATCGGATTGTAGAGGTAGGCGTGACGACCGACGCTCTTGATGACGTGCACGGTGTTCTGCAGCTTGACGGCGAATTGGTTGACCTCCACAGCTGATGGTCCACATCTTGGCAGTTTGCTCAGCTCGGCCATTGCTTGATTGATGATGAGATCCGGTCTTCCGTAGCACTGCTCCAAGGTCTTCATTATGATCTCCGGATCCGTAGCTGAGTGCAGCGAGGCAGCCACGTTCTCGCGTGCTTCTCCCTTTAAGCAGCTTCTAAGTCTCTGCAGGTTCTCCGCTGGCAGCAGTCTATACATTTTCGTGGTGTCTCGATACATCGCCTTGAAGATGAGCCAGTCGTTGGTGTTCCCGTAGAAGACAGGTAGGTCCGGGCACTTGGACCTCGGTGTATTCAATTTTTCTATCGCCTCCGTAAGTGCTTCCAATGTTCTTCCTGATACGGGATACGGCCTTTCTTCAACTGGGAACCGTAGTTGTCTATCTTCCCTGACGCGCGGCTCCCCCCGTGGCTTGAGGGGATGAGCACGAAGCCATGCGTCGACCTTTCGGTTGTGTTCCGAAGGAGTTTCTTCGTGGTCGCTTTCTTGTTCTTCATCTCGTAGCGCCGCGAGTTCTGCCGCTAAATTTTTCTTCACAAGTTCGGCTTCGATTTCGAGTTGCTTCTTTCTAATTTCGGCGAGCTTCTTCTCTGCTTCCATCTCGGCGAGGCGCATTCGGGTTGCGGTTGCACTCCTATTTGACCGCATCGAG
Organism: Pyrgus malvae; assembly: GCA_911387765.1. Classification (NCBI taxonomy): domain Eukaryota; kingdom Metazoa; phylum Arthropoda; class Insecta; order Lepidoptera; family Hesperiidae; genus Pyrgus; species Pyrgus malvae. The sequence goes on along the minus strand of OU426971.1, from coordinate 13,798,003 downwards.
CGTGCCGGCGATCTGGCACGTGCGTTCCCTCGATGACCCTCAGCGTAGGTGGCGCGTGCGACCTCGTTCGTAGCCGCTGTCCACGCCATACGTGCCCCGTCGATCGTGGTTCCCCATCGGTTGGCGCGAGCGGCATCGTTCGTAGCCGCTGACCACGCCCCACGTGACTCGATGGTAGCTCCCAGATGAGTGGTGCGGACGGTGTCGTTCGTAACCGTCGGCAGCCCAACATATGTCTCGTCGATCGTTGTCCCGAAGCGGATGTTGCAGGCGGTGTCGTTCGTAGCCGCCGGTAATCCTTCACATGCCTCTTCGGTCGTAGTTCTGAAGTGGGCGGCGCGCGGGGCGTCGTTCATAGCCGTTGGCCACGCCCCACGCATCTCGTTGTTCGAAGCTACGAAGCTCGTAGTCTTTGGCCAGACGTCTACGAAGCGCGCATAGTCGCTCGTAGTCATTCCTCTCGTAGACGTCGGTAACCCCATAGGTATTTCGTCGGTTGCAGCTCCAGCTCCTAAGGTGCGGGCAGCCTCGCTCGTGGCTGCTGGCCATACCGGTCGCGTCGCCTCGATAGTGGTACTCATGCGGTAGGCTCGGGGGGCGTCGTTCGTAGCCGCCTGCCGTGTCGCGTCGATCGTTGTACCATCGTTGGTGCCGCGGGTGGTAGCCATCGGTAGCGCCTTGATCGAAGTTCTGTCGCGGGAGCCGCGGGCGGCCTCATCAGTTGCCGCCGGTCGCGTTATGCGAGTTGTGCCGCCCGGAGTTCCGTCATGTGTGCCGCGGGCGGCTTTCACGGCTGTCTGCCCTGCTCTCTCCATAGTAACCGCCGTGTCGACTGTAGCCTCCGTGTAGGACGTGCCGGGAGTGGCCCTGCCGGCGTCGGTCGTAGTCCATGTTTCCTGACATGTACTCGGTGATCTTGGCGGGTCTAGCGAGAATCTACGTTGTCTTTCTAAATCAATTTGACGTTCTTTTTGTATTTGACGTTCTTTCTGAATGAGAAATTCTCGCCTTTCCCGCTCGCGGTCATCCTGTTCTTGACGCGGCATATCCTCCCGTTGTTCGGATGCGTCGGCTTGACTCCTTGTGACGACCATTTTCTTCATCCGGCAGCGATTACTGTGGCGCAGGCTTCCTTTTTCCTTGATCCGGCAGCGATGGACCAGACTGAAGTGGACTGTATGAATAAAACGCTTCTTCGATTTTTTCTTGATTTATTTCTTCGTATTTTCTTCTTTAGGAGAGAGCCGGGCTGGAACTGACGACAAGCGGCTACAGGCCCCATCTTTATATAAAAAAATTCCCGGCCGCTGATTGGTCGACCAATCACGTGCGAGCATGCCGACCAATCAGCGCGCACTCCAGAAAGCTCCTCAAGGCCGGGCGTCATGCCGACCAATCAGCGCGCACTCCAGAAACTTCCTCAAGGCCGAGCGTCTTTGTGAGATAGCCGCTTATCGCCAGTATCCCTATCTCGCTCATTGTCTGTCTCTCTCTTACAAATAACAATTTACGTACTTAAAGTATTATTACAACAATTCGACATAAAAGTACGAAGTATCTAGAAAGAACAATAGAATAATATGAAATCTAAATAAAAACACACACATATAACACATTATCCTACAAACTAAGTACAAACTAAGTATTTTTAACTTATAACTAATCACTGGGCTCGTCGTCCACAACAATATTAGTTAGTGTTGTTAAATGGTCTGCAACCCTCACATCTACAAACAATCTCAGGCAAGTCTGAGAATCCGAAATTATATGCAATTGCGTTGTTACTTTAGAGGCTGAACGCCTTATATAAGACTGCCTTCCGCCCGCAGCTTCGCCCGCGTGGACCTGTTTTATAGGTTCCCGTAGTATAAAAACCATCCTATGTCCATCCCCAAGGTCCACTCTATATGTGTTCCAGATTTCATTAATTATTGATTCAGTAGTTTAAGCGGGAAAGCGGAGCAGACAGACAGACAGAGTTACTTTCGAATTTATAATATTAAGTAGGGAAGTAAGGATGTATGATGTAGTAGTCGGATGTAGGCCGGCAACCACACCTTCCCACCAAACCGCAATAGAATTCCGGCAGAAACGGACGCAGCTCTGGTACTAGCAGAAGATCGTCTTTGGATCGGCTATGGCTACTAAGTAATAGTTGCTAACAGATAAATAGACCACATGGTAGCAATGTGTCAAGTTCAAAATAATTAACAGATAACAGTAGTTATAATTATAGATCGCAAGTATTGCAAGCGCCGGCCATTTCCGCGATGCGTGAATAAATGCAGTGAGAAGTGTGTCATTGCCCTTTCTGTCATAATAATACCTACATAGTTTATAAATAATACTTATTTATTGATTTTACTATCTGTGCCTTGATTTTTCTTTCCCACTAGAGAAGGCTTGTTACAAAGCTTAGAGCATCAAAGTCACCCTTCAGTAGAGACGGCATAGCGCCTCGCTTCAATACATAATTTTTGTGCCAAATCTGGTGCGGGAGAAGAACGCACACATTTTAATTTTGTCACACATTCAAAAAAAATCTTTCATCGCTGCAGACGCATACATTTCTAAATATGTCAATTTCAATTAACAACGTCTGCACCGTCAACACTGACACCGACACACACAGACACACTAGTTGTATAACTTATAAGGCACATTGTGCATGGACGTTGGGACGAGGGGTTCGCCCGTAAAGGACACTCCTCTCTGACGGGTGTCATACCTGTCATACCTTGATGATCTAAGTTACAAAGTAACCATTTAAAAAGCTGGCTGCAACCCTTTTTGCATACCACTACTGGGCACGGGTCTGAAGCTTAATCCACCACGCTGTTCCAATGCGGGTTGGTGATCCGGGATAGTAGCTAACCCGCTGTCGGATGTTTTCAAACCACCCATAAGGCCTCCGACAAGGTTTAACGATTGTTATCGATAACAACCGGGCTGCCCCACGAAGCACGGAAACGCGCATGAAAATTTGAGCCGCTAACGGTCACCCATCTCACACGCGACTACGGAAATCGATATCTCTACTGCTCATAGCTATCGCTGATAGGAAATTAATGTCGTTTAAAATTTTATTATTATACTGTCGTTCGTCTTTACATTATAAACCTCAGATACGAGTTGTAGCCGCGGGGGTTCCCTTTGCAAAATAATTATTACGATGAATCAAATTGATTCAATTACTAATCAAATTTTTGGCTGAAAATTTTCGCCAAATACAGTATGTTTGTTTTTTATTCAAATTAAAAAAAATGAATCAGAAGATAGAGTAAAAATACGGAGGTATTATGTCATGTTCCAACAAGCTGGTCTCGTGACTTGTCTTAACAACTTAAACTCTTAAAGAGCGATTAATAATTTTTTGTCACTTTCATCCATACATCCATCAGCTTTTCATAATCCACTGCTGGATATAGACCTCCCATAACGCCGCTGGATTCAGAGGTCGAGACTCGCAGGACCTGATGGAATGGCGACCGTACTACTTATTCTACTTTTACTATAAATAAATAAATAATTAATAAATAAAGCTATTTGAAGAAAATTGTTACATTATTATTTTACATGGTACCTCATAGTTATAAATTTACAACGTTTCATTTTCGGTAAAGCCCGACTAGTTTCGCTGCTTCGGACCTGAACAAGCCCATCTCTCGAGCCGTCGCAAAACATTTTAGTTAGGTAATTAGGTACACTACACTTGCGATTCGTTTTTTGATAAAACCAACAACTCTGTCAGTATGAGCAAAATTTACTTTATCCATACTTATTAAAATGTGAAAGTGTGTGTGTTTGTTTTTTTGTCATTTATTGACGTCGCAATGGTGCTTAGTCCGGTCAAATTAGACATTCGAAGTTACCTAAATTCCCACCAAGCTGAAAATCGGTAAGATTGTTTGAAATATCATTAAAAACAAAATTTGAAAGTTCCCCATCTTTCCCCTGTAAGGAAAATTTTTTATTCAAGGTCAAAGGTAAAAAAAAATGAGTTTTTTGCGATTTTCAGCAAAACAGTAAGTTTTATCACAAAAATATTTCAGACAAAAATTGTAGATCATAAAATTATCTACAAAAAAATAATTAATACTTTTTTTTCTACGAGCCACCGTTTTTGAGATATAACGATTCAAAAAGTTGTAAAAGTTGTAATCGTCATAATATGCACGCACACGTTTCCTCGCCACCTATGAAGTAGTGTACTTAGCGCGTTTTTTTTGTGGTTTCCCCAGTAGGCCTATTCCACGGGTCAGTTTTGATCTTGTTTAATTTGAAACTATTGAAAAATAATGGATATTAGCAGAGATTGAAAAGATAAAAGCAATTTAAGTTAAAAAAAAGTAGTGAAATTTAATCGTCCGAGTCGTAACTTTCAAAATCTTCTTCTTGATCTTCTTGTTCTTGTTCTTCTTGTTCATGTTCTTCTTCATCTTCATCCTGAGTGGATGTAAACTGCGTTTATAGCGATGTATTGCATGTTGCCTCGTTGGAATCAAACGGATCCTCTACTGTTGGTGATTCAATATTAGAGCACAACCGGCCTTGACAATGTGTACATGCCGGAGAACAGAACAGTCCGACTTTTTGCAACCACATTTAGCACTGCATCCCTTTTTGCAGTTGCAAAAAATCGAGTTCAGCAGTTTTTCCGGCGCAGGTGGAAGTAAAGTGTGCACTGGTTCTAATAAATTGTTGACCAACTTCCAACCCCAGTCTGTAGGGTCTAGTTGATAACCAAGCCACACTTGAACTTGGTAATATACCCTAAAAAGATGTTGATGAGCAGCAACTGAGGTTGGAGGAAGACAAGCTAATTGTACTTGTTTTTTACTTTTGGTGGTTTTAATGAAACATGCATATCTATACTTATCTAAGCAGGTAGTTTTTTTAGGACTTATGTATATTTTATATTAGTAGTGTAAATTACAATAACCGATAGAAAAATATTTTAACATATATTACAACTATAGAGATGTATATATACGTGGCGTACTCATACATATTATGACGATTACAACTTTTACAACTTTTTGAATCGTTATATCTCAAAAACGGTGGCTCGTAGAAAAAAAACTATTAATATTTTTTTTGTAGATAATTTTATGATCTACAATTTTTGTCTGAGATATTTTTATGATAAAACTTACCGTTTTGCTGAAAATCGCGAAAAACTCATTTTTTTACCTTTGACCTTGAATAAAAATTTTTCCTTACAGGAGAAAGATGGGGAACTTTCAAATTTTGTTTTTAATGATATTTCAAAAAATCTTACCAATTTTCAGCTTGGTGGGAATTTAGGTAACTTTACTCTTATTTTTTGGTCTAATTTGACCGGACTACTACTATTTAATTGATTTTTGTATGGATAAACATATTTAGGGGGACTGGAGAGTTACGTAGGCTATTTATACCAGGAAAATTACATTCTTTCGGATAAAAAAACGTGTAGTCCACGCGGGCGGAACCGCGGACGAAAAGCTAGCAGCGATTTAAATCTCTGAAAGCTAGTCATTGAATAAAACAAAAACTGCAACAACATTTTGATATAATAACTTTTGAATTACTGTTAGTGCTATTAAAATAAAATTAAAAACGCGAACAAAAAACAGACTGTATACCTACTTGTACATATAATACTCAAAGTTGTGCGTTCAGAGTCGCTAATTTGCAAACAAGCTGTTTGTGTCAACTGCTAGGTCTAACTGCTTCTCACCAGCTCCACGTGACTGCAGACTTAGCCGACTAACTCAATATGTACTGTTTGCCTTAGATCCTTCACAACTAGGTACTTATTTTTGCGAGTTCAAAGTATCGTGAATACTTGAAAATCTTGTGAGCAATTATTCGTTGCAAAGTTTGATGATACTTATTATCGACTACAATTTATTATCTTTGAAATAAGAAATACCTACATGGATATGTCATTGAAATTTCAGTTCGAAAATTGTGGTGTTTGAAAATTGTGGAAAAATGTGCGATGGAGACGTCGAGATAGGTAACTGGCTAACCCGGCAGACTTAAAAATATCAGAAATAAATAAATAAATAACACTTCACACTCAAAGCCCCACAGTACGGTAGATATACCGTGTATCTTGGGTACCATTGACACACACAAAGACAGAAACACAAACACCCAGACCTAGAACAGAAATTTAAACTCATCATTCAAATTTCTATTTCGCCTGGAATCGAACCCGGGACCCTTCGAATGGCAGTCCGGCATGGTAACCATTGCGCCACGCAGGTCGTCAAGAAAATAATTTAGTTTTATCGTAGGCTCACATAGGTACGTAAAATATTTATAAAAATAAACAAAAAAACCTTTATAACATTTATAAGAAAATCAAGAATCGTCTTTCAGAGACAGACCGTTTATAGGGGAAAATAAAATTATTAATATATTAATAAAAATAAAATATTTATCACAAATTATGTTTTATTTTGAGTAGTTCAATATTTTCAGACATGTAAATTATATTAAATTAAGTTTTTATCACATTAAATGCATAGGTATTATTTTGACACGAAGTAGGAATCCGTCGCCGCGTCCAAGTTGCCAACATTTTTCTAAAACGCTTAAACACAAATACATACAAATGTTTTGCTCATTTTGCTGGGTACTAACTAAGGCTGGGCAGTATCGGAATTTATCGAATTTAATAAATTCTGTAGTACTAATACAAATAATAGAATAAGCACCATAGACGGTTCTCTGGAAGTCTGGAAGTCTGAATTGAAAAAAAAATAGTACCTACTTAAGCCTTGCAACAAACTAAAAAACACTACTACATACATATGTTTTTATAACTAACGACCGCCCGCGACTTCGTCCGCGTGGCCCTTTGTTTGTTTGTCATAGCTAGGGAATGCAATCCCGATCCCGCGGGATCCCGATCTCGCGAGATCTCGTGTAATTTTTCGGGATCAATCCCGACGCATCATATTACGAGATCCCGTTCGAGATTGACGGGATTGGTCTCTGGCTCTGCGAGCTTCTAAAAGTCTTTTTGCACGTATATAGCTTCTAAAAGTCTTTTTGCACGTATATCCACGTCCACGAGCTTAGAAAAATTAGAATCTACCATTAAAAAAGAAATGGATTTGTTTGAGTGTGGAGGAACAAGGGGGCGATTTTTGCAGTTTGCATATAATTGCTTCGCCACGCTGTTGCCAACCAGCGTTGAGTCGGAGAGGGCATTCTCAGCAGCGGGGTACATTGCAACGGACATTATAGATGCCGTTTAGCAGATGAAACTATTAATACCCTTTGTTTTTGAAGGAGTCATTTTCAAAATCACTCTTTTTCCTAATTCCCTTGAAATAAGCTTATTGTTTTGATTACCTAATTTACCTACGTTAATTTCCTTACAACCTGATTATTATTTAGTTGGTAAGATTAAAGAATAAAGGTTTTTATTTTCTTTCGAGTAATATGTTATTTTAGTTAACCTCACTATCACAAACAAGCAGTTATTAGCTTTTTCAGTCATCTGAATTCAACATTTTTTTTAAATTGGACGGGATCCCGAAAATTCCGGGATCCCGCGGGATTGATATTTCTGATCCTATATCTGAATTTGCAATCTCCAGTCGGGATTGCATTCCCTAGTCATAGCATAATGTTATATAGCCTATAACCTTTCCCAATAAATGGACTATTCCACACAAAAATAATTTTTCAATTCGAACCAGTAGTTCCTTATATATTAGTATACAGTATGTATTGGCTTATGTATTATAGTATATAGTATTTCCGCTTCAAGGAACAAGGCTGGTGATTCTAGCCAGAGGCTTGGCTTTCCGTGTTGGTGCTTGGAACTTGGAAATAACTTATTTTGCTGCTTTTTGAAAATACGTACGCTTGCATATGTACGACATTTCTATTTATTGTTAGAATATATAAATAGATAAAACAATAGGTAGGTACCTACTTAGTTTAATATTTTTAAGTCATTGTTTTTCGTCCGCCTGCATAAAGCTCTCACTATCGCGCAAGGTTTACCTTGTAACTGTTAGATTAGGGTGGTACTGAAGAGAAAAATAATTAATTTGGAATTTAGTAAATGAAGTGTAGGCATTCAATTTTAAAAATTATATCGATGCTACCGAACTTTTGAAAAATAGTCACTTACGTATGCATTGGACTGAGATGTTTTACCGCGGTAAAAAGTAGCGTATTATTATGTTATTCTCCAGCCACCTAACTATCTTCACGCAAAAATATCATTGCATAAGATCACTTAATCGCAATTTCAAAACGTGAAAGAAGGACAAACAAACACACTTTTGCATTTATAATATTAGTATGGATGGATGGCAAGGACAAAGGTTCTCAAAGTGGGCGAGGCCTACAAGGGGGCGGTCCATACTTCTAGATTTTGGAGGGCGATAACATTGTAGGAGGCTATAGATTATGTTGTATCTTTATAATACTTATTAAGCAGCTTAAAAACAAAAATGATTAGGTCTATGTCCTTCGTATGTCGACCGAATTTCTTAATAATTTATAGCAGCTTTCATTTTGGATACAACATTTATAAAAGTGGGGATATCCATGTATTAGGCAGTTTTTCAACTGATCCTCTTATCTGTTTTGAGGAATTTCATTTTTGTGCAGGAATACTTATTATAAAAGAGGTAAGAGTCCGTTGTCGCTGTACAACGGGGAAATGCCGCCAGCGTCTTGGGTGCCATGCCGAACACAGACATTTTAGAAGAAGTTTTTTATTTATAATTTTTTTTTATTTGTAATTTCCTTTAATGTACAGTTTTTTTTACTTGTAAATAGTTAGTTATATATTTTTTATTATTCTACATATGCATAGATGTAATATTTTTGTTTAAATAATAAATAAATTAGTAAAAAAAAAAAAAGTTGTTTAAGAGTCAAAATACTATTGATTTTAAATAAATGAGTACCTAAAACGCCATCTAAAATAGCTCCCAATAAAAAAATCACAAAAAATAAAAAATAAACGCAATATGGTTATTATGATTGAAGTTTGAACCCGGGTCTCTAGTTCCACAGACAGCACAGGTAACCATTTGGCCAAAGAAGCTTTAATTTAACGAACGAAATTTTTATAGAACTCTTTCAAATCGATATTGTCATTTCTTTGAACGTCGGATTGGCGGATGGTGTTCGACGGCGGCGGCGTTCTACGCCACAATATTATTAATACTCTCCAATAGATGTCAGGAAGAGTCATATTTTCAGTTTATATTTAGGTTGATTATCGCTGAAAATATTTTTTTATAATTTAAAATTTCTAAAAATAAAACCTAGCTGGATCGTTTTATCACCCCCGAAACCAGGTTACTAAATTTCAACAAAATTGTTGGAGCCGTTTCCGAGATTCGAAAAATATATTAATGTTTAAACAAGAATTGCTCGTTTAAAGGTAATTAAATAACATAATATACCTTGGCTATTTGTAAAAAAATCTTTAAATAAATAAAGCATAAAAAATTAGGTACCTACAAATTATGCATGTGTGGTGCAGCACGGCCTTTCGGTAAATGTTATCTCTTGTAGAAATAAATGGCTTTTCTTTATTTATTTTCACACTCAATTACATATTGTTATCTTTCCGCTCGAAATCGCAAATTGGGAGTTAATTATAATTTTTATTGTTAAAATACGCACATAGTATCGTTACTTTAATGTTTATTTACCATTTAATGTAAATTAAGTTACATTTGTCACACAATAATGATGATTATACACGACCAGACCGTATGTTGGTTTCGTGATATAAAATTGTTATAAGTACAAGCTTTTAAGTGTTCCATCCATCCATCCACACATTCGCCTTCAAAAGTCCGCTGCTGAACGTGACGTAGGTACATATTAAGAGACGTGGTCGCCATTCGATCAAAGATTCATTCATCATTCTCTATACTAATTCGTAGACGAACGAGTTTACCGACATAGCTCTCAAAATCTGCAAGGCGAAGAGGCATTGGGCAGGCTATGTAGTTAGGAGGTCTGTCAATCGATGGGGAAGAAAAGTCCTCGAATAGCGACTACGTCTCAGCAGTGTTCACCGCGGTTTGATGACGCTGCGCAAAAAAGGAAAAAATGCAAACTATGTTTATTTTTCATTTCTGAAGCCATGGTCTGGCTCCTCAACAAATATTTCTTTTCCATTAAGTAAGCGCCATTATGTTTTTTTACTTATCTATGTAATTTATACTACATCGATGTATGTACCACACAAAACTGTGTTAAAGGCAATTTCGAACAATCAACTGTTGCTTCTTCAACGTTCAAATTTATTGTTTTACACTTGATACTAATTAATTTATTAATAGCTAATTCTTGGAAGATGTAAGAAAGCAAATTTATTGCATCATACCTTTGATGCGAATCGATGAATCTCTCATGTGTTTGACTAGGTTGACGAGTTATTTACAGGTTAAGTTCAGTAGGTCAGAGACTCAGTTCAATTTTGCACTTTTCAATATTTGATCTTGAAAAAAATATTCAGCTGTGATGACAAGTGACGTTCGATTTTGAAGATGAAGACGAAGAAGACACAAAATTATAATTCTCTACTGCGTGGCTGTATAGTTTACATAACTGACAAAATTAACCTGGAAAGCGTTTTTACTATGAATTAAAAGAATAGAACTAAGAACTAAAGAAAAAGAAAAAAATATTTATTTCATATTAGGAATACAAAATATTCGCTTAATAAATGTAATTTTTTCCGGTCATCGCCTTTAGGTGCCCGAAAGTACATTATATATTTGAGTTAACAGAGTGGCTATGGGTCGATAATGGGCACACATGACAGCTTATTGTGTGAGAGGCTTTTTTTAAAATATCCTGACGATGTAAATGCTTATAAAACACTATTATACACTATTTTTCTAAGGCGATCGCATGTAATGTACGATATATATTATCATAGTCATGCATTAATTTATTTTAATTTAATTTCGTTAAATACCTTTAATATTTATTTATATATATACAAGTACAAGATTAAATTACCATATGTACAAAAACCTAGAACTAATCTTAATAACTAACCTTAACAATATATACAAAACTTATAGTAAAAATAAAAAAAACATATAAAATAAAAAGGCTTATAAATATTTCGTTTAGGTGACACGGCCTTGTGAATTTTTTTTTGGGTGGATGGTTATGATACATTTTCTTGTACTCGAGTAACATTAACAGTATTTGTTTATTTGAAAAATTTAAAATAATAAAAACCTCAGACCGGAAAAAGCCATAAAGCAACATTAAATTGGAGCCAATTATGTTTCGTGCACTATACTTTTCTCTCTAGACGCATAAGAAGTATGTAACTACTATGCGATCAAACTAAGAATAGGTACGCTGTAAGAAAAAAAATCAAACCATGTATCTTTGACATGTATAATTTATATTAATTGTAGTAGTACAAAATAAAGTAATATACAATAAATAATGAAATCCAAAAAAAAAAAAAAAAAAAAAGTTAAATATTTAGAAAATTTTCCGCAATTCTTAATTTTCATGTTCAACATATAATTTAAAGGTAATTTTTTTCTATTCTTAGTTTGATCGCATAGTACACAATGGATAAACAACGCCAAGTGTAGAGCGGAGAATCCCTTAACATAGTAATATGCGCGAATCACTGGACCAAATAAAGCTTATCAGCTACGAATGCACCAGTCAGCCGTTAACACTGACTTGAGTTAGGGCAGGTTATGGCAATATAAGTTTCATTGTACCCAAGTTGTGAGTAACATACTGGTTGAGATTAGACTCTTATGCTGGGATTGGTTTCGATAGAGGCGCAGACTAAGAAAATTGTTATGAACAGTATGTCCTAACCTAACTGATCATTAAATTTGAACTATGAATTAGCGAAATAAAACGAAAAAAATAATACATGTTTAATCGATCTCCCTACTAGTGGTGCTAGTAGGAGAGATCGATTATTTAGTCCTAGTGGACTAACGCCTCAATCTTCTAAGTGTATAAAGGGCAAAACACTAGAAGATAAAAACTATGCTATTGTGTTGAAAATAAAATAACGCTTCACACTCATAGCCCCACAGTAGGGTAGGTATACGCTGTGTCGTGGGTACCATGGACATACAAAAAGACAGAAACACAAACACCCAAACCGCGAACAGAAATTTAAACTCATCATTCAATTTCTATTTCGCCGGGAATCGAACCCGGGACCCTTCGATTGGCAGTCCGGCATGGTAACCATTACGCCACGCAGGTCGTCAGAAAATATATATAGTTTCTCAATTAACATTAAAAAATAAAAAATAAAGTTTGTGTGTGTATGTCAGCACAGCTTATCAGAACAACTTAAGTACCAAACTTACCTTCAACAGGAAAGATGATTCTCTGGTTCGTCCTTCCGTAGTAGTCATCAAACTCAGGCGGATCAGTGGTCTCCTCGATGGCCTCCCCCAGGGTGGCACCCTGTGCGACCGGCACCGGTATATTGCGCACCGCCACATCCGGCTTCCGGCTCAGCCGGAGCTTCTTCAAGATCCTCTGCTTCACGTACTCCATCCTAGCCTCACTCACTTCAGAATCACTCAGCTCTTGGCTGGCCTCATTGGCACACGCCCCCGTCACCCTTAAGCTAAATAAACCTAAACTGACTAGAAAAAACGACACGAACACCCGCGGAATCATTGTAAACAATATTACTGAACTCGATACGTGCAGTGATAACGGGTCTCGGCACGCGACTGACTGCGGTTAAATCAACCCTGTTAATATAGTTGCGCAGGCGCATGCGCTTCTTGTTAACGTAGGGTTGGTGATTAGGCTTATCTATGTTCTTTCGCTGCGCTTTCAGTTCGTAAAGAGCTTCCGGACGTCACTAATGGCGTCATGGCTCGCTGAAATTAGTTTTTTATTTTCTTTACTTTTTTATTTTTATATCTTTTGTGTGGTAAGTATATGCTTAGTTAGCTTTGTGTATTTTTATACAAATGATTATGGTAGTCCGTAAAAAATATTATTTTCTGTTTTACCAACTTTTCTTTTTTTAATCATTGTGTATATATTTTCTTACGCTAAACGAGTAAAACCAGACATAATTGAAGTAATAATATGTCTTATATGGGTGTACCTGTGCATGCAAAGAACAGGGCAGTTACAGAGCTATTAAATCGATTTTTCCAAATTAAGCAAACGAACATACATTATATTTCACTATTTATTTATGTTTTATTATGGGGCCACATTCATAATAGGGTCTTGGACACTATGAACAGAAAAAATCAAAATTAGAAAATTCTTAAAAAGGTGACACTAAATCACGCTTGCAAAGCAGGATAATTCTTAACTTATTTTTATTCATGACTAGTCTTCCGCCAGCGGCTTCGTCCGCGTGGACCCGTTTTAAAGGTTCCCGTAGGATAAAAACCATCATATGTCTTTTCCCAAGGTCCAATCTATCTATGTTCCAAATTTCATTAAAATGGTTCAGTGGTTTAAGCGGGAAAGCGTAGCAGACAGACAGACAGAGTTACTTTCGAATGTAATATAAAGTATATTAAGTATGAATTTTTATTACGTTATAAATCAATTTGTAGGTGGTACAAGTATTATCGTTCGCCCGGGGAAGTACAACCGCTGCACCCACTTCTGCCGTGAACCAACTCTATTGTGTTTCGGTGGAAAGGTGCAGTTGCCGGCCACACTTACATGAGGCGACTACCAGCCTCCGGAGTAGCAGCGCAACTGTATACGACCTCAGACAAGACTTACCTATGCTTGCTTAAGGTTGTATGTAGATTTCCATGGGCTGCAGCGACCACTTAACACCACGTGGCCTGCATGCTCGTCTGCTACTCCATTCAAATAAAAAAAATTGCCAATTGACTAACTAAAGTGACAAAACCTAGGAACAAAACCAAGATGTAAAAAATCATCAATATCAAATATCCTGATAACGTAAAAATCATAGGGAAAGGAAGTGTTTCATTTGATCTTGGGTTCGACAGAACCGCATCTTGTGTCTAATCAGCGGGCCCAGGCAAGTAGCATTCTATAAGCGTAAACGCTATGGAATAGAAAAAAAATGTATCGGAGTGCCGATCGAGATCACATGACATAATTTCTTTAGGTAAATGTCAACCCCATTCATTTTCATTCTATTCTACAGGCATTTACGATAGTAGAATGCACTTTGTCTAGCCCTCCAAGATGGTCTGAGCTCAAATTCTAGCAGCTCAAAGCAATCAAATCTTCTAAACAATTTTCTTGAAAGGATTCTCCTGGCAATATGTTTTACCAGATGGCTGATCACGGGTCTCCACGTTATTGGTCTGGAGCCTACACCTAGCCTCCACCACACTACTGTAACGCGGGTTGTTGTAATAATTATTACACCGCGTTACATTGTGAAATTTTGAACTTAGCAGTATAGGAAAACGTGCAACTTGCATGCTCGAAGAAACCCTTAAATTATTTCATTTCTTATTTCTTTACCGTAGAAGACAACAGTTAGTGATTTTCAAAGTGGACAATACTGCTCTACTGGGGCCACTGGGGGCAGTAGTCCTGAAATTTAGAGGGGCGTTAAATTAATGGGGCGATCTTGCGTTTTGCAAATACATGTTTGATGAAAATAAATATTTTCTGAGTGCAATAAATTATCGGCGTATCTTTATAGGTACCATTTTTTCTGTCCGCTAAAAAGCTTGACAGTAAAGAAGATACAATCTTCTTTAGACGTTGTGAGAAAATGCCCAGGTTTTAGAAAATAATTTAATAGCAAATTTATAAAATTTTGTTTTCAAACAATTTGTTTTATGAAGAGACGACCCGTTTCGTGTGGTATAACGGTTACCATGCCAGGCTGCCGATCGATGGGTCCCGGGTTCGAAATCAGAAATTTGAATGATGAGTTTTTCTGTTCTCGGCCTGGGTGTTTCTGACTTTGTGTGTCTCAGTGGTACCAACGACACAAGGAATCCTAGTGCCCTACGGCTTTGAGGGTAGGGTGTACCGTTAAAAAACGACTTAATTTTGAGTAAAATAATACAATTATACCTATTTAACACTCTGCTCACTTCGCTAGAGGTACAAGTCGGAGGTCACAGATAGCTGCACCGTTCTTGGACAATGGACCCCGATAGGGTCCTCGTAAATCTCTCAGCTCCGTTGTACCTCGTTGACTCAAACTGTTTAACACGGAGTTGCCCCCGATAGATAGAGAATAATTTTTATTTATTTACACGCTTTTATTAGCTGTACCTGTAATCTGTAATCTGTGGGCTGTTGTAACTCTTTGGACTCTTTGGACAGATTTAATTCAAACATTGGACACTTATCAAGAATCGGTGGCAACACAATAATTTCATGAGTTTATCTGGAGAACTTGAAAAAAAAAATTTTTCACAATAAATCGAACTAAAAAATTAAAAATATATAAAGTTTAAAAAACTAAAGAACATGCATGAACATTTTGAAGATATAAAACTAAAGTGAAAAATAATCCTTAATATAAGCAGAAAATAATAATGAACAAAAAATACTACTAGGTATTATTTTGAAAAAAAAAAGCGTGTTTTTTCGTGTTTTTTAACTATATTTGTTTTCATAAGGAAATGTGAGAAACAACGGGGACGTCTTAGTAAAGGAAAAAGTACGAATCATCCTTCAGCAGAGTAGGGTGACGGAGATTCTCTAAAACATTTTGTTCTGCTTTTCAGGACATCAGCTTTCAAATATCGTTATTTATTATTATTTATTTATATATTTATTTATCGTTATTTCCACGTACTAATAAATAATCGCTGCAAACCATGTAGTTACAGCCTCACACAAGGCTCGAGTATTGCTTTCATGAGGTCGTATGCTGATTTTCGCCACTAGTGGTCACCCATCTTTCATTTTGGGAAGATTGATTGTGATATTTAGAACTACGATTTTTCGCGTTTATTAAGAAAAGCGAAGTGAAGTGTAATAATAATAATAAATTCTTCATTTGCTTCACAAGGTATTTTAACATAAAATAAGTGGCTGGAGCCTCCCTTTAAGCACAGGGCGCCGGCAGTAGAAGGTTCCGCTCTTCCACAACTTCACAAACAAATGCAACTTATGAAGTAAGTACTTTTAAATAAACAAAAACGTGCATGCATATTGTGTGTGTGTGTGTGTGCGTGTGTGTGTGTGTGTGCTGTAAATTATTTCAGTATCCATATGAGCGACTTTTCAAGGAGAGATTCAATCTCCAAGTAATTAAGTGGTTGTAAATACATTTTACTGCAAGGATAGTGTTCAAGTGTCATATAATAATAATAATATGTGGGATGTATGGCTAAAAGGATGGTGTCCAGAAAAAAGAGGTTTAATAACAAGTGTGTAAGATATGATGAATGACTGGCTGACGATATGGAAGACGAAGGTAGAAAGACGTGACATTTTGTAGATGGTAGAACTATTATCGTTCACCTGGGGAAGTATCACCGCTGCACCCACTTCTGTCGTGAACCAACTCTATTGTGTTTCGGTGGAAAGGTGCAGTTGCCGGCCACACTTACATGAGGCGACCACCAGCCTCCGGAGTAACAGCGCAACTGCATACGACCTCAGTCAAGACTTACCTATGCTTGCTTGAGGTTGTATGTAGATGTCCATGGGCTGCAGCGACCACTTAACACCACGTGGCCTGCATGCCCGTCTGCTACTCCATTCAAATAAAAAAATGAATTTAAAGAGAGGACAGAAGACGATTTCGACGAACACGCGTGTATGGTACAAAATTTATTGTGAACATTAAAAGATTAATTTAATTAGAATATAGTTATTTTCCTTGTCCACGTCCCACATATACATGTATATGATGGCAACGCGGCTACCACCCAAAGTACGAGTATATCCCTCCCTTCTTCATGACAAATTATAAGGTTTAAAGACCTCGTAAATAATAAAACTTAAAAATAAAGATATACTTACCGTTTCACACTCATAGCCCCACGGTAGGGTAGATATACCCTGTGTCGTGGGTACCATGACACACACAAATTTAGAAACACAAACACCCAGACCAAGAACAGAAATTTAAACACATCATTCAAATTTCTGATTCGCCTTGAATCGAACCCGGGACCCTCCGATTGGCATGGTAACCTTGCGCCACACGGGCCGTCCAACTTACATTCTTTTTATTACTTATGGCGTTCATTGCAAACTTTATAATGAGCCTTGGTGTAAATCTGTTTCATCCATAAGATTAATTATTTTTATAAATTACACGTTGTCTTTTGGTAGATAAACATGGAACATTTTAAAAGTAAATAAAAACTGTAAATCTTCTGTTATCTTTTCACGTGGTAATAGTCCTAGTTAATAAAAAGATACATTTCTTACAAAATAACAATCAATCTAAGATAGAAGCGGGAATAACCTCTTTATCGATTTATTAACTTTTACAGATATCAAAAAAATTACCGGTATCTTCGAGAACCCGTGAGAATTAACAACTGAAATATATGTTATAATAATAATCATTCGCATCACAAACAACTTGTGAGTGGTTAGGCATCAGTTTTTAGGGTTCCGTACCTAGAAAGGAAAAAATGGAATCCGTATAGGATCACTTTGTGGTCCGTCCGTCTGTCTGTCAAGACCCTTTTTCTCAGGAATGCGTGGAAGCGATCAAGCTGGAATTTATTAAGCGACTTCTAAACCAGCGCAATCAAAAGATACAGTCGTTTATGCCGCAAATTACCGCAAATTTTCGACACTCGCAAGGAATTCTAAACCTACAGGGTACTTCCCGTAAACTCAGAATCTTGAAATCAATGAAGAAATCAACGAAAAGACGTACGAAGCAACGTCTTCTCGCACAGATAAAATTTATTTATTAGATTTAGTAATTACTCGCATCTGTGAGCAGGTGGAAGAGGGTTGATAGTGTCTCACACGTTCCTCAGCTGTCACGTGTGGCCATTATCGACCCATAGCCATTCTGTTATCTCATATACATATATAAAAGAGTGCTGCTGGGAGTTTTTTTTTTTGCCGCCTTTTTCTTTCAGCTGAACACCTAGCCCAAACGGGCAACCAAAAGGCGGTGACCGAGTAAAATACATTCATTGAACGAATATTTTGTATTTCTAATCCTATCCTATTTTATTTCTTAAATTTATTTTAAGTATTTTAAATTTTTGACTTTCATAGCGACAACAGAAATACGTCATCTGTGAAGTTTCAACTTTCTAGCTGTAACGTTCAGCCAAGCCAAGTTCATCATGACATACAGCCTGGTAACAGACAGACGAACGGCGGAGCCTTAGTTATAAGGTTCCGTTTGTACCGTTTGAATACGGAACCCTAAAAGGTATTAAAGTGTTAATAACAATATGCTGAAAATTACTATTACTGAATGAGGTGAAAGGTACGTCATTGAGCACGCACTAATGAAACAAATTAATGTAATTTATGATATTTCGCTATCAAATGACAAAACAAAAAATGACGTTATGCAGAAGTTCGCGTATCGCCGCCACCAGAGATTAACGACCTTATCATATTAGCGACGTAGACGCGTTACATCAATACATTAAAAATATCAATAGCATCAGAATTGAAATATATTGATTGTAATATATTTTTATCAGATTTATAAATACGACATTTGAGTGGACTGACGATCTGAAAAAAACAGCGGGAAGCCGCTGGATTCAGAGGGTGCAGAGGGCCTATTGTATCGTGTTGAGGGACTGTACGCCCGTATGCGATACTCTGTGAATTTTCGTGCCTTTTTAACACGCTTTTATTAGCTTAACTTGTAACTAACTGTATGTAAGACAATCTTGGAATCTTAATTTGACCCACTTCCCGGTCGTCAATTACGATGAAATTTTGCACACGCTCTGAGTTCTGATGACAATACATGACTTGACTAGCTAAGAAACGTCATTACAAATCCAATATTGCGGCCTCCCCAAGATGGCGGACAGGCTATTTGAAATGCACCCCCATAATATGTGTATCAAATGAAAGGGTTTGCTGAATGGGATACGAAATTATTGAAAAAAAATCCTCTAAAACATTAAAAATAATTTATGTACTATAAGATTTTCAGTGGTAGGCACTTTATTGATAATAATGTAACAATACGCACAATATAGTTTTTAACACTGTTAGATGATTGTCACTGGTAGGTACTTTATTTATAATCATGCAACACTATAAACACAATAATTTCACACTGTTATAATAATCGCAATAATAAATCTAAGACACCCGACGCGAGTGGTGGTTGCACGCAGACTGCCCGTATTCAAGCGTGCGCTCGCTTTTATTAGGTGTGAACACGTGCGCCCGATGCTTGCCGAATGATAACGAACACGCCCGAACTGCGACGCCAACATCCGGCCCTCCTGCAAGTGTCTGTCCTCAGACACCTCAAACACCCTTGTTGCGACTCGCTCCTGTTAACATAATAATATATCACACGAGATTATTACTATAATATACTTAGTATTCGTTCACAATAATAATCGCAAAACTATATGTGACTCCTCCGATATCCCTATTCCTTGAGTGTCCAAGTTCTGGTTGTAATAGAAGCCGAAGAAGCTCAAACATTATTGTGTTTGCTCCAGAGTCACAAGCTCCACAAACTACAACAATGCTCTCCGAGTCGTGAATGCTCCAGAGTCGAACTCCACAAACACGACACAGATCAAATGCTCTTCCTTCCATCCACACCACCTCCACTCATACAAGCTTCCAGGCTCGGGGCCCAGCTTGCATTTTCTTGGAATAGTGATATCGGCTCTATCGACTACATAACATAATAAAGTGTGTGCAATAACTTCGTACTAAATATTGTTTTATTGGCATCTACTATTTGTATTAAATTACTAATAATTAAAATACCACAAATTACTAAGTACCACAGTTGTACCTGAAACCGATAAAGTTGCCATTTTAATAATAATAATAATAATATTTTCCGCCAACATGTGGCTTTTACCTGACAGTGATTCGTCTTCCCAGTCCTCAATATTGATCCATGGTTTCATATTTTCAACGCATGTAATTCCATCATACTTTTTATTAGCTCTCTGGCTACCACAAATGTCAGCAACTCGGTACCTATCTTTTCCCAATATTGCCGTTATTTTAAAGGGGCCTTTATACTTCGGTAATAGTTTAGTACTACTTCCATCATTTGACTGACATGGAACTTTTATCAGCACCAAATCACCAATCAAATACTTCCTGGCAGCACATCTTTTTGCATCGAATTGCTGCTTTTGATATTCAGCACTTGCCCGAATATTAGCGTCAATATTATTTCTCAACTTCGTAACGTCAATTTGGGATTCATGATCTGGAAGAAACTTGTCACTTTCCATTCTTAGACGATAACCGAAAAATGCTTCACAAGGGGCGGCATTTATTGTTTTTTGTAGTGTGCTATTAACTCCCTGTTGTAATGTTGTCAACACGTCATCCCATCGATTATACTCATGGTCAGCACCAAGAGAGCGCAAAGCGTCAAGGATTGTTTTATTGTATCGTTCTGCCTGTCCATTTGAACGCGGCATACCTGTAGCAATAGTATGAGCGCGTATGTTCCTTTCTTCACAATATGTCAAAAATGCCTTTGACGTAAATGCTGTGCCTGCATCAGTAATCAGCCTCTTTGGGTTCCCAAATATTTTAAATAAGTTGGTTAACTCTTTCAATACTGATTCAGTTTTTGTGTCGGGAACAGCAAAAATAAATAAAAACTTTGTAAATGCGTCTACTAGTACCAGGATATGACTATTACCATTTACTGTTTTGACAAATGGCCCCAAGTGGTCCATGTGCAGCGTATGAAAAGGACGTGCATACTTAGGTATGGGATACAACTCGCCTTCTTTTTTACCCGACTTGCTCTTGTAGTACAGACAATTTAAACAATTTTTAATGTATTTTGTTACCGTCCTTTTCATGTTCGGAAACCAATATGACTGCCTAATTCTTTCAAGTGTTTTTTCCGCCGCGAAATGACCGATATTGTCATGATTGTATCGAATTACCTGCCAAATACAATTTTTAGGGACTAACCATCGGCGTCCGAATTCCGTGCGTCGGTACACTTTGCCACCAAGAAGTTCGTAATCATTAAAAATTTGTTTGTTTTCGTCGGCTTCTCCTGACATTAAAATATCTCTAATTTTGCAAATTTCATAATCCTGCTCCTGAACACTCAAAAGCCAGTCACATTCGTTGATGGACATAACTAAGTTATTATTGCAATTTCCTTGACTATTCGGTATCGGGTTTCTGGAAAGTGCATCCACGTGCTGCATCCTGTCACCAGGTCGATGAAAGATTTCAAACGAAAACTCTTGAATCATTAAAACCCAACGTGCGATTCTTGGTATAATTTCTTTTTTTGTAAGCGCAAACCTAACTGCATTACAATCAGTAATTATTTTAAAATTAATGCCAAGCAAATAAAGCCGAAATTTTTGTAAGCAAGTCACAATCGCCAGTAATTCCAGCTCAAATGAATGATATTTTTTTTCATCATCAGATGTCTGTCGACTGTAAAAATGTACAGGCTTCTCGACATTGTCATGAATTTGAACTAGTATTCCAGCGATACCATCATGGCTTGCATCAGTGTATAAGGTAGTTTCCTTTTGGGGATCAAAAATTGCCAAAATCGATTCACTAGTTAAAGCATTTTTGAGTTTTTCAACCGCATCATTGTGTTCATTCGTCCAATGCCAACTCTGCCCCTTTTTCAAAAGTTTAGTTAAAGGGGAGCTGATTAAAGCGCAATTTTTGATGAACTTTCGAAAATAGTTCACCAACCCTAAAAATTGACGCAGCTGATGAACTGTTTTGGGTACTGGAAATTTTTTAATACAATCAATTTTTGTAGGCGTTGGTTTAAAGCCTTCCTCGTTAACTAGGTAGCCCAAAAAGGTTATATTTGATTGAAGAAAAAAACATTTTTTTAAGTTAAGTGTTAACCCGTGTTCAATGAAAGCCTTCAAAACTTTTTCTAATATCGCCAAATTTTCTTCCAACGTTTCAGTAGCAATTAGCACATCGTCCAGATATACGATAACTTTTTCAAATCTCAAGTTGCCCAAAACTCTATTCATTAAACGCTGAAAGATAGATGGTCCGTTTGAAATACCAAAAGGCATGCGCAAAAATTCAAACTGACCATCCTCAGTGACAAAAGCTGTTTTAGGAATTGAATCTGGACTCAGAGGAATCTGATGATATCCACTTTTTAAGTCCAGGCTGGTAAAAAATTTACAATCCTTCAACCTATCAATCAAATCTTCTATGCGAGGCATAGGGTACTTATCTTTCACCGTTATTTTATTAAGTGACCTATAATCTATACAAAGACGCTTGTCACCATCTTTTTTTTCTATCAAAAGAGCAGGGCTGGCATATGGGGAATTACTTTCTCGAATTATTCCATTTCTTTTAAGATCATCAATCATATGACGTAAAATCACCCTGTTTTTCTCTGGTAACCTATAAGGCCTAAATTGCACGGGTGTATCTGAATTTAATTCAATTACCGCTTCAAATCCCGTAACTTTGCCTAAAGTCGATAAATCGGTCGATACAGTGTTAGGGTATTTTTGTAAAATTTGCGTCATTTTATCGAGATACTCAGGTGAAGCATTAATAACGAACTGGGAATTAGCTTTCTGAAATCTTAATATATCTCCTACTCGTAGGTACATAATCGAGTGATCTTCAGTTACGTTCCTCCCGATCAACACGTCACAGCCAGACATATTGTCAATAACGTATAACTTCACATTTGGTAACTCAATTTCATCCATTTTCAAGTTGACATAAACAAATTCACTGACTTTAGATATCGAATCGCTTGAGAAACCTTGTAAGGTAACCGGTAAACTCATTGTTTCTTTTGTAAATCCTAGTGTATTTACTAATTCAGTTGAAATTAGAGAGCAATCGCTTCCTGTATCAATGAAAACTTCTTGCAAATGACCATTTAAATGAGCTTTTTTAATGAACTTTTCTTTTAAAGAAGAACTGGAAATGAATTTGACTTCTTCCTTCTTTTCGACAGTCAAGGATGGTTTTTTGGAGTAACATGCATTATTAGAATGACCTCTTTTGCCGCAATGGATGCATTCGTGGGTGCAATCAATTTTTTTGTGATTTCCACCACACACAAAACAACTAATGGGCTTAATTGGTTTGTTAGAACTTGGAACTTGTGTAGTTCTCTGTCTCGTTGGCATGTGACTAGTTGATCCGAAAAGAATCGCCTCCGTATTTTTGTCTAAAGTCCTTGAATTCATATTAGATGCTAACGGTTTATGTTCAGTAGGAACTGACTTGTTACCCTCGAAAATGCGTCCATGTAAAAATGACGCGAGGTCATCGCAAGATTTTATATTGCCCGCTTCTACTGACGCACTCAAATTAGGATCACCAATATTGCCAATAATGATCGAAATTATATCGTTTTCCGTAAAATTTAAATTTAAACGGTCTATTTTTGCCTTCTGCTCAAAACAGAATTCGTAGAGTGACTGAGAATTATTGGGTTTACGATTAATCAGTTCTTTCAATAACGTGAACATGTTTCTTTTTATTTGAAACGTTTTTATCAATTTACTGCGCCAATTTTCCCAAGACCAACTTGCCCACGTGCTATCATTTTTTAGGAAAGAGTCGTACCAAATCTTTGCAGTCCCCTTAAGTTTATTCAGGGCTTGAAAAATGATCACGTCATCTTTCCAATGAAATGTTTTCCCATGTAAATCGACAATATTTAGCCAATTATCAATCCTATCAGTGAGCGGGTCAAATTCTGGTACCATTGCATTCAAAGCTAAATTAGAGTAACCACTTACTTGCTTTTCTCTTTGTACTTTCCTTTTATGACGAGGAAGAGGTGGCGTCATACTTCTTTCGGTAGATGAGCTGCTGCTGCTACTACTGCTCGACGAGGTAAAACGTCTCCTCTTCCTTTTCTCCGCTTTGCGATTTTTACTACGTGCTTTCCGACCCATATTAGCTCGTGGATTCGAGAACCACCTCTGATATAAGATTTTCAGTGGTAGGCACTTTATTGATAATAATGTAACAATACGCACAATATAGTTTTTAACACTGTTAGATGATTGTCACTGGTAGGTACTTTATTTATAATCATGCAACACTATAAACACAATAATTTCACACTGTTATAATAATCGCAATAATAAATCTAAGACACCCGACGCGAGTGGTGGTTGCACGCAGACTGCCCGTATTCAAGCGTGCGCTCGCTTTTATTAGGTGTGAACACGTGCGCCCGATGCTTGCCGAATGATAACGAACACGCCCGAACTGCGACGCCAACAGTACCTAGTTTAGAAAACTAAAAAACACGCATTTTTACAGTAAAATACATGTTTTCCTTATTTTTTACTTTTTAGTTCGTATTTTCACAAAAGCGTGTTTTTTATTTTTTTAAACTACATTATGTTTTGATACATTGATCATTTCACTAGTATACTATATCGATGTTTTGATAACATATATCTATCTCTATCAATATTAGTCATTCGGTAGCTTCATGTCAAAAATGGCGGCGCTATATTATAAATTCGGAAAAAAGAACATAAGCATGCCAAAAAGGATTCCGCAAATATTATAATTTATGGACGTTGTAGGTATAGAGTGATTAAGGTACTCTGTCGCCGATTTACTTAAAAAAATGGTTTTATAATACAAATAATTGACAAACAGACTAAATAAATATCTGCCAATTAAGTGTCCCAGGTTCATTTCCTGGCCATGCAGAAATCGAATAATGAGTTTAAATTTTTGTGTGCTGGGTGTAAGTGTTCCTGTATGGCTGTCCATTACACGAGGAATTTTAGTGTGGGGCTAGAGGTTTTTTAACTGACGAAAAAAATGGAAGAGGTTCTCAAATAAAGGCGTATGTATATTTCTTTTTTTTTGTATGACCTCGCATAACTTTTTTCAGAGTAGTCCGATTTTGTTTTTTTTTTTATTGGAAAGGGTATCTCGAACTTGGTTTCATAAAAAAAATAGGAAATAAAATCTTCACCCTGATGGGAAAATAGGAGTGATTTGCTAAGTTGTGTTGTGTGTGTGCAGTAAGGTTGTTGTGTGGTGAGGCACTATAAAACACTAGAAAATAAAAATAAAATGTTAAAATGGTAGCTTTTGGTAATCGGCCGATAATTTTGTTTGACTGCAACATAATCACGCCTGAGAAAGCTGCGTAGACTTTGCCCTTTGTATTATTTCGTTGGAGATATTTATTATATTTGTATCACATTATATCTCGCGCGACGAGTGCTCTTGACTTCGATTCTGAATTCCGTTCAGTCATTGACCACTGACCGAATACTAATAATAGAAGTACACATTTTACATCATTAAGCACCTGTTGAAAATAAGTGTTATATAGTAGGTACGAGTATAACTGTACTGTAGAAAGCTTCGGGATTAAGAATACAACTAAGAATAGAACTGATCGTAAGAAATGACTAAAAGAGGGCTTCCGGAGTTGTAGGCGGTGAGAGTGGGAGCTCGACCCGTCCAGCCAGCAGCCCCGGGAAGGTGGTTGTGCGTGGCCGCATGCCGTCGTAAGCATCGGAAGGTGCAGGAGAGCACATCTGCTCTCTCGTAGGTGGCCTGGGGGCGCCGCGCGTGTAGGACACCGGTGCGTCACACTGGAGATCCCGTAGTCCTCCCCAAGCGCAGAGGCAGGCCACCGAGGGAGTTTTAGTACGGTACAAATCCCACATAACCTGGTACCCTCTCCCAAGGTGCCGGGTACGGTTTGAGTATCCCTTGGTATTTATGAGTATATGTATAAGGTACAGAGACACCAATTTTCAAAAACCTTTTTTACACCAATATTCCTGTAAATATTTTTTTATGAATTTACTCCATTCAGGAGTAGCAAACGAGCATGCAGGCCACACGTGGTCGCTGCTGCTTATCTACACACAACATTAAGCAACATATGTAAGTATTATCTGAGGTCGTATGTATGTAGTTGCGCTGCTTCTACGAAGGCTGATGGTCGTAAGTTATGTAAATCTGGCCGGCAACTGCATCTTTCCACTCGAACACAATAAAACAACAGAAATGGGTGCAGCGGTGGCATGTCCCCGGTTGAAGTTATAGAATAGAATAGAATAGAATAGAATAGAAGTTTATTGTGCATGTTTGTATATCATCAAAAATCACTGTTATTCACTAAATTGTAAGTAAGAAGTTACAGATGAGCTGTCCCAATTCCACTGTATTTTGCAGTTTGTTAACCCCGAGATAAACGGTCCAGTAAATAGAGGAAACTCGCAATATCTGCCAATGAAGAATTATCACACATTCCGCAGATTGTTAAGAAAGGTCATCGTAAGTTATTGAGTGTTTAAGATATGTTTTTTTTTCTTTGGTCCCACTTTATTTAATCATTTTAGTATCTACGCACACGTTATTCCACCGCCGTTTTCAGCTCCGTCTTTATGTTGAAGTTATATACGAGTACGACACTCAAAGCTGTTGAAGAGTATGTTTTCCCTAGACAATCCATCTAGAAATGGAAACGGTTTTGAAAAGGAGAACGATAACCGAAGGAATCGAGTTGGGCTAGCCTTCGGGAAGCTCCGTCATATACTCTCGTCATCTATTCCACAGAGCCTCAAGACAAAAGTCATTGTCGATGGTGGGACTAGTCCACAAGCTCAAAGTCGCGCAGTGAGCAATGGAGAGAGCTATGCTCGGTGTGTCTTTTATAGATAAAATCTAGCAAACAAAATGAGGACGACGGTACCTGACGTACTTAGCAAGTTGAAATTACAGTGGGCTGGCCACATTTGTCGAAGAGCCGAATCGTGAAAAAAGATGGCTTCTAGGGAAAAGATCGCGTTAAGGCACAAGAAGTGCAGGACGCCTCCCTGCGAGGTGGCACGACAATCGTGGGGTGGTAGGAAGAGGCGATGTCAGGCTCAGTAGCATGCCTTTTGAAAGGACCAGCGGACTGATGTGGGCTGATGATGGTGATGGATGCTGATAAACTGAAAGGCAAAGAACACGTGCAGTCGGGGAAACATTTCATTTTATTATTATTGAAGCATTTTATAAAATACTACAATACTTTGTTATGCACGTTACACCTGTTTTAAGGTGGATACGATCGTTAAAGAACAAAGGCAAATACTAATATAGTTTGGTATTGATTCGATAGGTACCAAGACCGTTACAAATTAATTTACAATTATTTTTGCTAATAGTGCATTGTAACGCAACATAATACCTCCATAAGCACGTAATTAATGTGTGTGATGGTGGCTTTGTAGTTGACGTTATATTATGAGGTGTACTATACATGTCATAAATTCGCTCACAGCCTACGTAGACCAGGTACTACAACTTGTAGTGGAACTAAAATTTTATTACGCATGATTATTTGTTACTATAAATCTACATCATCAAAAAGACGTCAAAAAGAGCGATCTGCTCTTTAAAACGCTAACATCATCGATCTACGCAGCTTACCGAAACAGACGCGGTCAGGTCTGAGATGGGTGGCCGCTAGTGGCAAAAATTTCATGTGCAGTGTTTCGTTACAAGTGAGGGCACGTTAAGCGTTTGGTCCCTTGTTATCGATAGATAACAGTCGTTAAACCTTGTCCTAGGCCTTATATTCCCTGTAGCTTCGGGATTAAGATTAATAGAGCTACGGTATCCCCTGCATGATCGTAAGAGGCGACTGAAAGGGGGCTTCTGGGGATGCAGGCGGGGAGAGTGGGAGCTCGATCCGTTCAGCCAGCGGCCCTGGGAAGGACGACGGTGTGTGCGTGGCCGCATGCCGCCGTAAGCATCTGAAGGTGCAGGAGAGCACATCTGCTCTCCTGAGGATGGGCCCGTACTGGGGAGACGCAAATGGAGGACACCGGTGCGTTCCACTGGAGATCCCGGAGTCCTCCCCAAGTGCAAAGGCAGGCCACTGAGTTATTTTTTAATGCGGTACAAATCCCACATAACCCGGTATCCTCTCCCAAGGTGTCGGGTACCTTTTGATGGTTTCACCTCGATACCAAAAAAGGCCTCTCAATAATGGGATGTGACTGGTTCCCAACAGTGGGACGCAAAAAGGGTTGCAGCCATCAAGCATTTGACGGCGATACGTTTTAAATTACGTCATGTAGGTAACGAATCTCACTATGACATATCCACAACTTTTTTCTAATATCATTGTATGAAACATTATGCTTATTTTGTTCTCAAATTATTCCGCACAGAAAAAAGCCTGAGAGTTAAATTAGTACAGGTACGTTTTATTTCGGCTGCGGATGATGAAATAAGATTCTCATCATCCTCATATGACCTTGACTTTCTGGGGAAATGTTACTTATGATGCAATAACGAATTAGGATTTCTTGTTTGGGTAGAAGAAGTATAATTTGTTAGAAATTAATGCAAATTGACTCGAACGTATATATTAGGCATGATGACACTATTAAAGAATCAGAGAATAAATGGTTGAACAGAAAAATATATGCTAAAAGGGTTCTAAAAAATGATCCCGTTTTAATATAAGATTAATAAGATTTTCAAAAAATAAAAGTATAAAATACTGCAATCGGCCATGTTATCTGAAACGCCAATCAAAAGGAATGACGTCACGTTTGCAATGCAATGTTTACTAAAGTGTGACGAGCAAGCCGACGCCATGACCCCTACGAGGCTTTTCGCGCTTAATTCAAATTACATAGCAGAAAATACATTAATTTACGTTAAAACTTAAGTTTATTGCTGAATTTTTTTTTCGAAAATAGGACACGTGTACCTACAATAAGGAAAGGTATTTAAAAATCTGTCATCATGCCTTTTCTTCATTCCTATGTAATAATTGTTTTATAATTTAGGTATGTAGCAGGCAAATCGTGAAATCAGCCTTTCAATTAACCAACCTTACTTAACCCGTTCATTGCCCGTGGTCCACGTCACGGGCCATTTTGATTTCCCGTGGCACTACTCCTCATTATACACAGTAGTGTCGTGGGTACCATGGACCCATACAAAGACAGAAACACAAACACCCAGACCGACAACAGAAATTTAAACTCATCATTCAAATTTCTGTTTTGCCGAGAATCGAACCATTGCGCCACACAGGTCGTCACAATAATTCCAAATATCATTTTCCATGGCACTACTCGACTGATCCAGTATACTTATTTTAGCATATACAGACAGGTAAACGTCACCGTCACAATATAGATTGTGGCACCGTTTAAAAATAAATGGTGTAAATGTCATTCAGCCATTTGATCTTATGGCTAGGCATACGAGCTCGTATATGGAGTTAAGATTTTGCCAGTAAGTACAAGTCATAGCTGTGAAATTCATGATGGGTTGAATTTTGTTACATCATCTATATTTGAACGCGTCAGCTCGCCCATTCATTAAGTTGTATTCGCCGTTCCTATTAGTTGATTGTCCGACGTCCGTCCTGATTTTGTCCGTTTATTAAAGAAAGCTTGGTTAGTTACTGGCTAGGCTAATTTAATGTCTAATTTGACCAAATTAGCTGCGACAATAAGATGATGGAAAACTAACGGATCCAGCACCATGTCCTTCTAAATTATTAAGGTTTCTTGCCAACCTTTGCACCTGATTTTACCTCGTATTATCTAAATTTGGTACACAGATAGAATGGCGCTTGGGATCGGACTATGTTCATTATGTCAGATAGTTCCTATCACGGAAAAATGTACTGTTGCCGTGGGTTAGATATTATGATCATGTAAACTCAAATCACCCGAATGAAGGCCGGGTTTAATTACTATTTTTGAAATAAATACGGTTAATAAAAGATTGTTTAAATGTAGAGTCGATTAAGTAAAATCAACATTTATGATTTATTGCATTAACATTATCACATAATAAAGTACTCGTACTATTGGTTGTTTGGTTGTTTCCAATTATTTCTAAGGGACCAGTATTAACCGATATAGTTGGGCTCAAACTAATCGTAAAACATAAAAGTAAACAATTGCTCGGTTCAAAGAGCACTGTATCAGCCTGTATCACCTTCCTGCAGGCCAACGAACTACCCGATAAATTGTTGTTGTTTGTTAGATTACAAAAATAGCTAAAAGATAGGTAATTTCCAGTCGATAGGTACGCTATGCGCTGTCCCTGTAGTTTCATAAAAATAGGGTTTCGATATCCCCTGCCTAATCGTAAAAGGTGGCTAAAAGGAGCTCGAACCGTGTAGCCACTTGCCCATGTAAGGAGAGCGGTGTGTGCATAGCAGTATGTCGACGCAAGCAGTGAACGGTGCACACACGGACAGCACGATCGCCCTCCTGATGTTTTGGGGCGCCTCGCACGGACGGAGGACCACGGTGCGTTCCACTGTTGATCCCGGAATCCTCCCAAAGCGCTGAAGCAGGCTACCAAGAAAGTTATAGTGCGGTAAAAATCCCACATAACCCGGTACTTCTCCAGAGGGCTGGGTACTTATTAGCTCTCTTTTTTCAAAAATATCCCACAATTTTGAATACCGTAATTCATAATTGCATCGTAAAATCTTCTCATATATGTTGGCTCACAGCTCAGAATGCGGGTTTTTGTTAAATAAAAGATAAAACACTTTACAATTGCACGTATATTTCGTAGTTATGCAGTATACAAATCACATATGTAAATATTTCAAGAACGAATAAACCACCAACAGAACAAAAATGGAGTACTTACATATTAACAATCAACTTAACTATTATTCCTTCAATCCTTTACTTGTTTCACTTATTATTTTGTCTACGCGTTAACACTTTTAACTCTTTACTAATGCTTTTCCTTAGCCACGTCTCGATCCCTCAGTGTTTCCAACACGAATGCTTGCAGCTTGGTCGGAGAAAATAACGACAATTCATGTGACCGGAAGTTGGCTATGATTAACTGACGTGTCGGAAACGGAACAATGGAATTACCGCTACTAAAAATATCATAATAATACGGAATTAGCTAATACAATATTCTTCATAAATAAATAAAAGCTAACAGCTCGGCCATCCTGCTTATAGCGTGTCCTCACGCTTTCTTACAAGTACAAAAGTACTATAAATTTTCTAAAAATATTACTAAAAATTACATTCTTTAACACATTATTTAATTATCTGCATAATGTACAATGTAGTTTATATTTATCGAAAGCTCTTAAATAAAATAAAATAAAAACAAGAAATTACGTTCATTGTACTCAATAATTGTATTAATAGCAATTAATGCAGTAAATCATTATATTTTTAATCGTATTTTTAATTTCAAACATAAGCTTTCTCATTTATACTGTAATCTTTTTTTTTATAAGTAGAAAGAACATTACTTTTATACACTACACAAAAATAAATTGGCCTTAGTTTATTTATCTTAAGAATCCATTACCCGTAAACAAGCAATAAATTACTTCATATTAACATCTGAAATAAAATGTCAAAAATCATCATGAAATCTCAAATAAAGTCATAAAATAATTATATACCTAATATTTGGATTTGTATTTGGAACTTTTACACACTACACAAAAATAAATTGGCCTTAGTTTATTTATCTTAAGAACCCATTACCTAATTATATAATTTTTGGATTTGTATTTGGAGTCGAATTAGTTACATAAACATGTTCAATTGAAGACCCCACATGAGTGATACAAAAAGGATCCCATTCAAAACTGGAAAAAGTTATTGAATCTCGCCCTCGTCCCCTCCACCAGGGCACTTTCACTCCATCCCATTACTATATTATTATGGCCCCTAGAACTCCACTAAAAGCTTTAAATAACAACAAAGTCACCAATTCCACATTTCCCGTCAGACCTTTTGTCAATTTTTCTTTCAAAAACCCGATCAAATGTGTTTAAACGACTCACTCGACTCAACAGCGAACTATTAAACTATATATTCTACTCAACCTTCATAGCAATCAACTCTAAAGCAATAAACATGTCCAAAAATTACTTACAAAGACTAATGCGAGACACCTTCTCACTCGGATGGAAGACCCAGTCCGCAACTACATTACCCATAACAGACAAATTTCACTTTATTATCATTTTATTTTGACAAAGCCGAGGATCGGGTTCAGCCCGAAAAAAAACAAAAATCCATTTTCAAGAAGTGCATAATGGGAACAAACAATTTTATATCAGTGACCAATCCCTGTAATATGTGCAAGCCTCATGAAGGCAAACACGGCTAACTAAATATACAAGAACAACCCTTACTATCTTTTTAGTCCTTGTCTAAACAACTTTTACACCAATATCAGTAAAACCAAGGTACCTCAAACAAGTAGAGAAGCAATCCCTGTCTATTAAAACTTCCAAGCGAAATCGGCCTTTTTGTCCTAACCCTTACCGCATCTCAGTGCCCGCTTGCATTCCTATTGCCAGTCATAACCACTTGACCGCAATTCATAGTCTCCCCAATCCCCTGCATTTGTAAGCCCTTGCTGCAAGTGAATCCCCGTAAATGTTTACATCAAACTTGGACGCACAAACAGTTAATGCCGAACCTCTACTACTCTCGAGATTCACTATAATCCATAAGTATCTATTACATCCACCTAAGATAATTGGGTAGTTAACTGATGTCCAGAATGTGCCACTTATAAACAAAACACGAAAACAGGCTACCCACTATCACATAAATTCAAATATTTGGAATATCAAACATAATTAATTATTGATCTATCGCTTTCTAGTAAATCGAGTCCCACCAACATCCCGTACCATAACACAGGCTAGCGACGTCACTAACCAGCACTTTTCTCTGTACCCTCCAAGTTGAAACGATCACATCCCGCACATACACTTCTCAAATTTATATGTTTGATGTCTAGGCGCCAACTCTACAGCAAAATTGCCAAATCCCCTACCAAGATCAAACCAGTTTAAAATATCAGTCAATACCCCAATTCCCTCCCCGTACCAGAGATACATTTTACTTATAAACACTATTACAACCAAAATAGGAGTTTTAAACAACTCTCATGTATGTACGTCCCACAATCTGTAAAATAACAGACCACTGCTACGCAATATGATATATTACACAACACCAGAGAGGACGCCATTAAATCAGTAAATCGACCGTCCATATCTTACACTTGCTTTCTACACCCCCGAGCAATCCATGTTTATAAAAGCCTCCTTCAGACAAACTAAAAACTAGGGCAATAAAAATCAGTTCATGATTCGCTCTAAAATGCAAAACGGATGGTTACCAATTTCTGATTGGTGTACTTTCTATGTTCATCCTATCAATAATTATTAATGTCGAACTCCCAGTTATTTCTATAGAGAACTAAGCAATCTGAAACACTCATCTACATCATCTACATCATAAAAGTCAATTGCTTCGCCAATAATATGCAATAACCTGCACTACAGCAACTTTAGTGGCCCTTCACACCTAACGGTACAATTGTATTTGTGGCAATACCTCTTCCTCACCTTTATCAGTTTGTGAATCTAATTTAAAAGACCTGAACCTATTCTGCTTTTAAACCAAATCAAAGCTAGTCTCGTCACACAAAGAACACTTTGCCAACATCTCGCCACAATGAAAAACATATTAGCGTTTTGCAAAGAAGGTACCAGGCTTCGATTAATACCGCTGAAGGCTTCAACCCTACATTCAATACCGTAAGTTTGATACACTTTTCGATGTCCCACAGTGACTGTCCCAAAATAATTTCGCACCCGCCCAGGTTCGGTAAATTGGCCACTTGAATTGACTGCGACTATAAGGTTACTTACAGCTCTCTACAAACATTGCCAAGCCCGACCAACTTTGGAAAAGAGCAGCGAATCATATCCCCCCATCTTATATACATATTTTTGAATATTCTTCCACCTTCTTAATCCAGATTAAAATGGTTTGCTCTTTACACAAAGGATCAAAATCCGGTATTACATCGCTATTAAAAGATTTTATAATCAGCGACCCAGCCCAGCCAGGGCGACTCAAAGACAGGTACTCCAGTTTTACCAATTTAACTAAAAAAACTTCACCAATTTAACTTAAATAACCTACGGAACCTACCTATTTCAACAAACTCTACTCCACCTTAACATGGTACGTATAACGCCACTGCGATTCAGAATTCCGCTCAACGCCGTACCACCGTTACATAATATGCAACCCCAGTGTGACGGGTGACGGGAAGAAAACAGCTTCGAAAACATCGCAGTACTTCGAATTCATATTCCAAACATTCAGCATCTGTGAGTCAACCTCAGGAGATAGAGACATCATGAACTCCTTCTCAGCGTTATTGTAGATGTGCAATTCCCCAGCACATTACCCCAATGTATGTCTGCTAGACCACAGTGCACGCATACAAAGCTCCCAAAAAGCAAGGCTCCCAACAAAGCCTCGTTATACTACAATTAGTTCGAAAACGAAACCCTAATGACTTATACACCTATCCCTTCCTCAAAATTCACACTATTGGTGAGAAGCGCATTGAAATCTGTTAGGTAGTTTGAGACTACCTAGTTCATATAGACAGACAGACAGAAAGACGCGTCAGCGGGACTAAATTTTATACGTTAGGATTGACAAGAACTTATCTAAAATTATCTCAATTTCAAAATCCCCTTGACTACCACTACAACTCACCGTAGCTCAAATACATATATAAATATATAGTATATAAATATTATTACAAAATAGTTTGTAATACTATAATTTAAAATAATGTTAAATAGAAACTTTGCACACCAATGTTTATGTAATTCAATTTTTTTCTCTTTTTTTTTTTGTAATTTTGCTCACTAAATTTTGGTTAATGTGAGACTATAATTTTCTAAACAAAACCAACTATTCATATACCACATTTTGGCAAATAAATAATTTCATTTCATGATTTCATTACATTTCATTTCAAATTACCGCTTAGATGCTGCTTCCCTCTACCAAGACGATGCGAGTTGCGTTGTTGAGTCTTGAAGGCCTCCTCTGCAAACCTTATCGCTGCTTTGCTCCTGAATAATCTTATGCCCTCTAACAGAGGCTTTCGATCTCCCTCCATCCTACGCATATTGCTGCTCACCGGGCTTACTCCTGCTCGACCTGAGCGTCCATTGCCTCGGCTCGCTCCTGCCCGACCTGAGCGTCCTTTAGCCCTCTAACCTGGGCTCATTCCTGCTCGACCAGAGCATCCTTTGGCGCTCAGACCTGGGCTCATTCCTGCTTGACCAGAGCATCCCTTTTAAGTCCCTCATTCCTGCTCGACTTGAGCGTCACTTGGCTCTTAGGCCTGGGCTTACGTGTGCTTACCTTAGCCCTGATCGTACCTCCAATCCTAGGTAGTCTTTCTCGGGGGTATTCGTCCATAATATTATTATCTGCAAAATTACACATTTGAGTACATATTCCATTTTAATCACAATAAAAGTTAACAAAAATGAAAAGTGACACATTTGAGTACATATTCTATTTAAAATCGACTTTAGAATCGAAAAGTAAAAAGAGAACAAATTAATATAGTATTGAATTATCCAAAGCTAAAGAAAAACATCACCAGACTTCTATATGTCTATAATCAGACAATGGAATGTATTTTTCTCGAAAATGACATCATCGTAATTATCATCACCATCATCGTTGTCTTTATCATTATCACCATCAACACCATCATTTTTTTCATGTTAAGCACCCCTAGGTGCAGTACAGCACCCACCACAAAAAATAATTGAGGATATACAAATCTGTAAGCCATCATTTCTTAAACACTAAGTTTTAACCTTACCTTCATTGTATATCGAAGTCTCATGCTTGTATGTATAGATATCTGAATAAATTTACGACAAAATTTACGTTACCAATAGAACCGCAAGACAAATACGAAAACATGATATTGGCACCCCCCTTGTAGATTGAAATTATGTAAAAAAATACAGTGTTACCGAATTCACGAAACATTCAAATTTTTGCCTTACAATCATTTTAGGTCCTAGTTGGCATTGTGGCACAGTGGATACGTTTTCCTAGAATATATAGCGATTGCTGCCTGTAAAATTACATCAATTTACATGTAGATAAGGTAGAATAAGTGGAAAGTGTACATACTCGTATCATTTCAGCATTTTTTTGTATCCTTATTATCGCAAAACAAAAAAAAATATGAATTATGAATTATAAGCATCAAATAAGGTATCAGTTTTCATTCATATTTACAAAGGTCAATGTCAAATTTCAATTAATATGTGGATTATGTCGATGCAATACTAAATATAACATGAGAACCTCACCCTTTTTGTTGATGTTGGTAAAATAAGGTAGATCAACTCAAGCCATTGTATATTCATTTATCTTATAAAAAAAAGTAAAAAAAAAAAATGGGTACCAACTTCCTGTAAGGGCAATAAATTTAAAAGAAAAGTCACATTTATAAAAGCCTTCATCAAAACTAGTTGTTCACATCTAGTGTACCACAGCTGTAAAAAGATATCATTAATCATGCATCTTATTAATCTAAAACAATATATAAATCTTTAACGCACTAAACATATACGTAACATCTATTCTCAGGTCTTCAAATATTTATATCTAAGTCTATACACCACGGTGGTGTTTCCGATCCAGAGAAAAGAAATTAAGTTGATTTCATAAATTACGTATTTTAGTTCTTTAAATATCTGCGTTTTTCCATAAATTATTCATATTTTGATAAAAAAAATAAAACTTCACTTTGAAGTGGGTTGATAAGTATACTGCAAATTTATTACAATAAAAGTTAATAAAACATTGGGTTGTAAAATAATTGACGTTCACCCCTAAGCGTTCACCGGTTCGATATTCCAGCAAATTCAAGAAACTTCAATATATCAGAGTATTTACAGAATTGGCCGTTGTGGACGTGAAAGAAAACAGTAAATTCTCTTATTATCCCACTTCTGAACTGTTGGCTCACAGCTCAGAATGCGGGTTTTTGTTAAATAAAAGATAAAACACTTTACAATTGCACGTATATTTCGTAGTTATGCAGTATACAAATCACATATGTAAATATTTCAAGAACGAATAAACCACCAACAGAACAAAAATGGAGTACTTACATATTAACAATCAACTTAACTATTATTCCTTCAATCCTTTACTTGTTTCACTTATTATTTTGTCTACGCGTTAACACTTTTAACTCTTTACTAATGCTTTTCCTTAGCCACGTCTCGATCCCTCAGTGTTTCCAACACGAATGCTTGCAGCTTGGTCGGAGAAAATAACGACAATTCATGTGACCGGAAGTTGGCTATGATTAACTGACGTGTCGGAAACGGAACAATGGAATTACCGCTACTAAAAATATCATAATAATACGGAATTAGCTAATACAATATTCTTCATAAATAAATAAAAGCTAACATATATAGCATACCTATTGACTTTTCAACTTTACATTCTAATTCAACGAAATACTAAAAAAATACTCAAAGAAAAATCTGGTTCTCTACTGAATTCAACACTTGTCTTGTATTTCTTTGAAACACTAAATAGTTGATTTTTTGTGGTTACTACGAATGATAGTGTACATATACACCATTAAATCTGGAAAATCCCTAGAATTGTACCAACTTGCTGTAACAAAAAATAAATAATACTCTGTACAGTGAATTACTCGTTAAAGAAATGTCTAAATCTCATGTCATGCTTGCTCTTAATGAGGTATTTGTTACCAACAACAATACTCATAATACAGTAAGTATGTAGATACCCAATAGTACGACGAACTTTGTTTTTAAAACGCTTTTATTGGCTTCACCTGTTTGTGATGTTTGTGAGTAGGTATGTGAGCTTGTTTGTTGTTTGTAACTCTCCTTTGGACTCGATTTTGACCACCTTTCAACTATTAATTTAATTCTAACTTAAGACACTTATCAAGAATCGGTGGCAATACAACAATTTCATGAATTTATCTAATTCTGAGAAATTGACAAAAAAACACGCTTTTGAAGCACATCAATAAAATAATCCTTACAGTCATTTTGGGTAACTTTGAATTGACGTTTAACTTTGAACAAAATTTTGAACTTTGAACAAAAAAAATGGAAAAAAGATTTAACAATTTATTATATCGACTCTTTTTGATATTTCAATATAATAACTGTATATAATGGATTGCCAAAATGTTTTAGTACGTAAGTACATTATTCTTAGTCTAAGGTACCAAATGAAAATTAAAAAAATAAACTGTTAATGCACGTCAGTGTAGATGTCATCTTTATAGATTAGGTTTTTAAATTTAATAATACCTTCTTTTTATTTTACCTAAACCTTAAAATATTAAGGTTTTTACATTCTAAAAAAAAATATTCAAAGTTACCCAAAATTCTCATGATAAATTAAAATTCTTGTTTTAGGGGAAATTATAATATTATATATAATAACACAACAGAACTAATTATAATATATAATATTATAATAATATATAATATTATAATTAGTTCTGATGTTTCTTCCGTAAATTTATTTTGTTAGAAAAAAAAACAACTCAAAAGGACACTATTCATTCAATAAAATAAAGGTGTCATAAATTGAAATCAGTTTTAATAATAAAAATAATGTAAAAAATGTTCAAAGTTACCCGAATTGTACGTAATTTAAGCAGAAAATAATAATGAACAAAAAATACTAGTATTATTGTGAAAAAAGCGTGGAACTCTGCCATATTTTTCGTATATCGACTATCGAGCCGATCGACCTGTGTCGTGGGTACCATGGACTCACACAAATACAGAAACACAAACACCCAGACCGAAAACAGAAATTTAAACTCATGATTAAAATTGATTTTTCGCCGGGAATCGAACCCAGGACCCTTCGATTGGCAGTCCAACATGGTAACCCTTGCGTCTCGCAGGTCGTCAATTCATTTTATTCTGTTTTTAGTACTTCTTGTAATAACGGCAACAGAAATACATGCAATACATCATCTGTGAAAATTTCAACTGTCTATCTATCACTTTTCATGGTGACAGACGGACGGACAGCGGAGTCTTAGTATGTAATAGGGTACCATTAGGGTACCCATTTTCCCCTTTGGGTACGGAATCCTAAAAAGTAGTGGCAAGCTTGTTTACAACCTTATCTACCTACAATTCTTTAAATAAATCTTCTGAGAAAAAACGGAGTATGTTAAAAACTACGTTACTACTGTGTGATTTTAAATAATACATCAGTCTTACAAACAGGGTATTCTCTGAAATAAAATACATCATTTACTAAAACTGTTAGAATATTTTAGTGAGAGAAACATGAACATACTTGGTCTTTCTTTATAGGTTTCTTTTTTCGAATCTGGACCTTGATCCAGAGGGCGGGAGGGGGGGGGGGGGAGCGGGTTAGCTGCCGGTGCAGATGGTAATCGTATCGGTACGCCCATGATCCATTGGAATCTACACAACATAAGTCTGTTTCCCCGAGGTCTTAATATTATGCACTTGCGCTGATACCATCGATATAATCTATGCTCGCTCGATGTTTCCCTCTGAAACAAGATTCGAAATCGGGAAATCCGGAGAAGAACTTAGGTCACCGACGCTGTTGCTTCACTACATAAATGGGTGCAGTAATTGTGTTACGAACCTCTACCACCTTTTTTGTATCGGCATTGGGGGGGAACCTTCAAAAGGTACCTGGCTCCTTGGAGAGGATACCGGTTTATGTGAGATTTGACCGCACTAGCAGACATGCTCTCCTGCACCTTCCGATGCTTATGACGGCATGCAGCCACGCACATACGCCACCCTTCCCGGGGCTGCTGGCTGGACGGATCGAGCTCCCACTCACACCGCCCGCTACCCCGGAAGCTCCCTTTTAGTCGCCTCTTACGATCAGGCAGGGGATACCGTAGCTCTATTCTTAATCCCCTGAAAACGTTTATCAGATCAAATTTTTCCAACTCATTTTTTTCTAATCGATATATCACCTTTCGTAGGTATTTGAATGACAAAATTACACGCACTACGTAATAACTACAAATATTGATATAAACGAAATTTCTTCAAATAAAGAAATGTTTACAGTTATAATTAAGTTAAGTATATTATCACCGTGCATGCCTGATAGTAATTTATTGTTTCATCATCATCGAAAGCATAATGTCCACTAATTCGTCTTTGGCCAGCACGGCCTAAATCCCTGTCATTTGTGAGAAGAGGCATGTACCCAGCAATTGACTAAAAACAATGCCCAAATACTTTGTACCTTGTCCCAACTGATTCGAGGTGATTAGGAAAATGCACCCCCTAAGCCTTTAAGGTCTCCGTCCCTGGCGACTGCCCCTTAGGCCACCTCCTAGCTACAGTCAGGCCAATAGGTTAAAGTATGGTAAAAGTGATAACTTAATATCGACTTTATCGATAGGCAGTTGCCGAACCTGTCATTCAGTCCACGTCAGTGTGACGTAGCCGTCTGGTGGTCGTTATCAACCTTCCGGTCGACATCATAGCTATCATCAGGACTATCTATGTATAATTTACGATCATTTTGTCACTGATCACGTGAAATGAGGTAATCTGTGCATATTTATAATATAATTGTAACCGTTTGTTTGCTGTAGGTACCCATTTTATGGACAATATTCAATGGAGTAGCAGAGCAGGCGCGCTCCCAAGGTGGTCACAGGGGACATGACCCCCTCCCCAAATCCATCAGCCATGCGTAGATGGAAGGCGAAACAAACCAATTTGGGACATTTCTTCCCCCAAATTTCTTAGTGACCCCCAAAATTTCATGGCGACAACAGATCTTATAAGCCAATGGAACTGTACACAATCTTAAGCTTAATCTTAAGTTTTGCCCGCGATCAATTGCAGTTGCGCTGCTACTCCAGAGACTGATGATCTCCAACACAAAAGAATTGCTTCATATACACTACACGTACAGCGGTGGTAAGTACTTCCTGGGTCGAACCTTGACAGTTCTACCTGTTCCAATACGACAATTTAATTTTTTCGTCAATCAGTACCTATGTCTTGAAATTTTATGCGATTTACAACATCGCCTTGGTAGTCGTTTTCCTCTGGTTGTTACTAAAAAAACAAACATGGCGCTATATACGAGTATTATATTATAACTTAACGGATCTCAACCGATTGCATTTCTGTGAAATTTCCGAAGTATGATAACTGGATGGTAATTTTGATAATATTTTAAGGATACTGCTAGAATGTTTGGCAAGAAAAAGTCCCGTAAGCGTGGCGGTAATCGCAAGTGATTTAATTGAGGCTAATAAATTATATCAATGTTTATCACCTTAGATTTAGACAGCTTAACGTCTTGACACAAGACAAAGAGCGCCTTTCTTTATCTTGACGACTGTACTGATAAACACTTTACTAAATTTTCATCACTGATGATCCAATTTGTGACAAAATATGAACGAACTGATGCTAGATCTATTTTAGTGATTGTGATCTTATAGATTTTTATTGCATTAAAAATAATGTCTCACAACGGGATTGATTTAATCATCATTATCGTATTAAGGGAGCGATGACAGAATGTTTAATCTATAATATGTAGTTAGGTAGCATTACTGAATTAACTGTGATTAGTTTATCTAGCGTAGGTATTAATTGTACGAAAACACAAATAGATATAGCATAACAGTAGTTGATTTTATTGATTGATGACTGCATGCTGATTACTGGTGTCTGATGCCTTCATACGTCACCGATACATTTTCGTTTAGCCACGACCGGTGACATACGTCTAAAGAGAGAGTGGGAGATTTTTATAACAAAAGATCGTAACATAGATAAGTATGTCGGAAACCGGAGGCTGAGTTAAGCGGGTCGAGCGCGGTTGGATGCAAAACGGGTGATCGCTAGTGGCAAATTTCTTGCGCATTTCCCAGCTTCAGAGGGCACATTGATTGAGTCGTCGATGTCGTATGCGGACGGCCCAACGCCGTTTACGCTTTTTGCTAAATCTTATACCTATAACGTTTCGACCGCAGTGTAGACGCAGCGTAATGTTATATAGCCTAAAGCTTTCCCCGATAAATGGACTATCCAAAACAAAGAGTTTTTCAATTAGAACCATTAATAGTTCCTGAGATTAGCGAGTTCAAACAAACAAACTCTTCAGCTTTATATATTAGTAAGTATAGAATTGCTGGGAATCGAACCCAGGATCTCTGACAGTGTGCTTTTTATTTTCACTTATATTTCATATTATATATATTCAGTTATATGGAATCAAGTTGATGGCATGTTCGATTGATATAGGTTAACAGTGACCAAGTGTTGCGAAATAAAATAACAGTGCGTTTTATTTATTACCATAAGACACCATCTTGTATATTGACTGACTGGTTAGCTGATCGGGGATATCATTAATTTTGACTAGGTTTCAAATCTTTTTACTTAGCACTGGAAATATGTAGATAGATCCTGCGATTCCATTACTACATCTTCTATCTATCTCCTTCTATATATATAAAATTAAATTTTTGTCTGTATGGCCTATAAAGAATCGTAAATTATGCATTTGATCATGTCATGATGAGCAAAGTGTTGTGCGTGAGCCCGTAAAGGTTTGTGTAATGTCTTTCCTTCAAATTTATTTTAGTAAGTGTTGAAGCGCGCATGGCTCGGCGGTTAACGTAGAACGCAAACGATCTATGCAAATAAGCCAAACGTGCGCGGTCGGGTGTGAGGTGGGTGACCGCTAGTGGCAAAAAAATTCATGCGCGTTTCCGTGCTTCGGAGGGCACGTTAAGCCGTCGGTCCCGGTTGTTGTCGATAGATAACAGTCGTTAAACCTTGTCGGAGGCCTTATGGGCGGTTTGATAACATTCGACAGCGGGTTGGCCACTAACCCGCATCTCCACCAACCCGCATTGGAGCAGCGTGGTGGAGTAAGCTTCAGGCCTTCCCAATAATGGGGATTATGATTATGGGTATATGAGTAAAAATCGGTCCAATGTCACGGAAAATAACCAATAAGTGTAAAATAAAATAAACAACATTATAATCAAAATCCCCTTTATTTGTACATCCCATCGTGCGTGCTACTTACGAGTACAACTGCACACTCCGCATGATTCACACTTTGATACAGAATAAATAAAAAATCCAATTCACATCCATATACAAATAAATATATACAAAGTCATCTTAAATTTGAAGATTGTATGACTATTGGTACAGATATGAATATACCTATTTGCAGTGTTATTATTGTTAAGTCTGGGCAAACTTTGGGCCACGATTTCTCGTTGTGATTGAAGTTATGGCAACATAAATACAAGCGATATTTAAGGCAGCATTGGGGCAAAATCCGTCGTCATGTAATTTTGCAAATTCCTTTGGGAACTTATAACTTTAGGCTAAGAAAACTTTTTTCATTTATGAAAGTTAATTAATAGAGGAGCATGCGAGCTACGTGGTGTTCAGTTGTCGCTGCAGCCCATGGACTTTTGCACAACCTTAAAAGCCTGAGGTTTTAGGCAGTTGCGCTGCTGTTTCGAAGACTGATTGTCGCCTGAGTCGCCTCATATAACAAACATCTCGCAAGCAATCGCACCTTTTTACCGAAAAGCAACAGACCGAATGAACGGTTCTATTACCTCAAAGAATTAAAAGTAAATAATCAATTAAAAACAAATCAAAAATAAGTTAAAAAGTCTTTCTTTTCTTATAACAAAATTACTGGAATGAAAAGAAAAGAAAAAAAAAATATTTATTTCATATTAGGAATACAAAATATTCGCCTAATGAATATAATTTTTTCCCGGTCATCGGCCTTTAGGTGCCCGTAAGGCTAGATGTTGAGCTGAGAGAAAAAAGGCGGCGGAAAAAAACTCCCAGCAGCACTCTTTTAAAAAAGTACATTTATATATTTGAGATAATAGAATGGCTGTGGGTCGATAATGGGCACACATGACAGCTGATCGTGAGAGAAAATCATATCAAAAATTGTAAATATAGGTAGTGATTACCTAGTATACATTAACTACATCGGCATATCATAAGAGTATATTACAGCGATTTTCCAAACTAATTAAATTCATTTTTAAATTAATTGATGAATTGTTTTAATAAATAAAGTTTGCGCATACTACGCCTTACCTAACTTTAAAGATACAACGTCATATCCAGTTTTTAACTGTGATATCAGAGAATAAAAGTATTATAACCTCAATTCATTTAATCGGATTAATTGTCTGGTTTACACTGAGCCTAATCTAACTGGATACTGTAGGTAGCAAGATATTATTTGATTAGACGAAGAACGCATCCAACATTTTTTTGATAAAATACTATTATTTCATAAAAAACAGTTTTCGAATTGCAAGTAAGAATACGTATAAAAAGTCTGAAAAAACGGACTATTGAAGTTTTTTCAAAATACACACTACACCTACTTATGCTGTCAAGTTCGCATATTAGCATACTGAAACAAGACTTACTATGCTAAAAATCAAGAGTATCGATTTGTCAACATTTAAACGATTTTATGTTTATTTACGACACAGTTTTTCGCAATGAGAAATCGTGAATAAGTTAATGAATTAGCATTAGCCATTAGAAAAATGTTCTTTTCGTTATACCTAATGATACAGCACTAAGATATCTTGGTAGAGAGTGTATACCATACAC
The DNA here is from genome assembly GCA_911387765.1 of Pyrgus malvae. Taxonomy (NCBI): domain Eukaryota; kingdom Metazoa; phylum Arthropoda; class Insecta; order Lepidoptera; family Hesperiidae; genus Pyrgus; species Pyrgus malvae. The sequence continues at coordinate 13,753,329 of OU426971.1, read as the reverse complement.
TTATAATGTACTTACGCTAGTATATTATAAGTCTATGGTGTGTACTATGAATATCTATTTCCACAGCACCAAAATTCGGTGTTGAGGAGTTTGTGTTATTTTACAAAAACGCATTCAAGGGATATAAAGATAGAATGTATCCTCTTATTTCTTTTATCACTTTTATTTTTTATTTTCTTTCATAAACTTTCCTTTTATACATATTATAAATCCAAAATAATTTTGATGTCTGCCATTATTTCAATGTTAATGTACTTAATATTGTTACACGTTACAATAAAATGATTAACTTTCACTGATTACAATTTTTGATAAAAAAGTATAAAAATAAAAAAATATTTAAATAATTTCGAACAGCCATCTTGATAATCAACAATCACACATACATTACGTGCCACCATCCAACTGGGCTCTTGTCCTATTGTCAGCGGTTAGAGAAACTATGCTGTTATTGCTTATATTAAATGCTTAAATGCTTATAAAAAATCATAGTTTTTAAGCATGTGGCATATCCTGTCTTTAAAGAATGAGTAAAAAAGCTATAAATATAGTTGTTATTTGTTTTGTTATGTGTTTAACATTTATTCTCCACAAACACAAATGAATTTTTAAAAACAAGAATTTCAGGTTGGAGAAATGTTACACATTAATGTAATACGGCAGAAATCGCAAAATATTAAAGATTAGTTAGTAACATTTTTAGTATTGTTTGAAATTATAAGAACTTGCAGGCTACGTGGAGTTAAGTGGTCGCTGCAGTCCAATCTCAAAAAAGCCAGACACCCGTATTCACAAACAATACACGTCTCACAGTGCTCGCCAACGAATAGGGTCATCTAAACGAATTCATACACGATACTTGAGTGAAGCCTGCTACTGTGCGTTTATCAAAATCGACATGAATCGATGGCTTGACATAACGTACGAACATCAAATAGCACACTTTAAATACCGTTGCCTGCTTACTTAATAAAAGTATGCTTCTTGAATACGGCTGAGTCTAGTCTGGGGTTGTATGCAGTTCCGCTGTTAATCGGAAGGGCCTTTCTATTGGACCCAATAGAATTACTTAACGACAGAAATGAGGCCAAAGATCATACTTTCTAGGTTGAATTAGGACACTTTTTATTTATTTATATACCCACATGCAGCTAAACCAACGGGCGCGGCCGGGTGTGAGATGGGTGACCGCTAGTAGCAAAAAATTTAATGCGCGTTTCCGTGCTTCGGAGGGCACATTAAACCGTCGGTCCCGGTTGTTGTCGATAGATAACAGTCGTTAAACCTTGTCGGAGGCCTTATGGGCGGTTTGAAAACATCCGACAGCGGGTTGGTAAGCAACCGCTAACCCGCATTCCACCAACCCGCATTAGAGCAGCTTCCCCAATAATTGAGAGAGACCCGTGGGCCGTGCCCAGCAGTGGGACGCAAAAAGGGTTGCAGCCATATATCCACAATGTGATGAAAAATACAAAAGAATAAGTAATATATAAAACTTGACTCTACTTAATTACTTAATTTATCAATCGCCATTTCCCAGCTGACAGTAAGACAGGGGCCCGTACACTTAACATCTAAGTATATCACCATCGTATTTACAAACTCTTATCGTACAATTAATTACTAAGTAAAATGTTTAGGAAGATAAAAAATCTCACACATAAATCTCTTGTGAATCTACGTTTTTTATATGCAAAATTTATCACATAATTATAATTATTATATAATATTTACTTACAGTAAATGTATATTTTTATGTAGTTCCTGCTACTGTAGTGTATTAATATAATATTGTTTAAAAATATAACTCTTTTATCTTACGAATGCGGGTTCATTAAGTTGTAGGGTATACGCACGTTAAAAAACTGTCCGGTTACTAAAGTTATTAGTATAAGTATAAGTACCTGGACGACCGAGCATTGCTCGGATAAAAACAGTTTATTTTCTTGGTTGAGTTTCAAACGAAACACTCATTTGCTTAGTATTACTTAACAACGCCATCTGAAATAGTTCCTAATAAAAAATAGTTATTTTCATAAAAATAAAAAATACACAATATGGTTTTGATTGAGGTTTGAACCCGGGTCTCTAGTTCTGCAGTCAGCTCGCGCAACCATTCGACCACGGAAGCTTTAATTCAATGAACGAAATTTTCATAGAGCTCTTTCAAATCGACTTGTCATTTCTTTGAACGTCGGATTGGCGGATGGTAGTAGCGGAGCCCAAGAGGGGATTTTCGGATTTACTCGAGCGCATCAGATTAAGATTATGGGGTACCCCATGGGGTATGTACCCCATACCCCTTGCATCCTAAAATAAATCTTGGCATTGAAATCGACTCAAAATTAAATTTGGATAAATCATGTAGAAATAGTATGCCAAAGACTAAATAAATTCATATACGCATTACACCATCTTTCAAAAGTAGCAAATCAAAAAACAGCATTGATTGCTTATCACGGATACGTATGTTCGGTCCTAAGATACGGATTACTCTTATGGGGGAACTCAACTGACTTAAATAGAGCATTTATTATATAAAAGAAATGTGTTAGGGCCATTTACGGTGCGGGACCTATGGAATCCTGTAAGCCAATATTTAAAAAAAACTAAATTTCCCGCCATTGCCATCAATTTACATCTACGAAAGTCTGATATTTGTCAAAAATAATCAAAATCGATTTGATACCAAAGATGATACATACTCCACACGGCATCGGGGTCAATTGCATAGACCATTATCTTATACAGCATGCTATTCGAGAAACAGCTTTGTGATGTGCATCAAACTTTATAATTTGCTGCCATCTCGGTTAAAAAATCTAACATTAAATCGGTTCAAGGGTTTTATTTTAAAATTATTGATTACGAACTGATTTATTCCACAAAGGAATTTATAGAATATTGTCATGCTGGACACCTCAAACGCTTTTTATTAAATTATGCAAATATTATCATTATTATTTATATCTAACATCTAACAACTAATTATTTAAAAAAAATTGCCATGTACCTTCGGGTATGAAATTGCATTTAATATGCTTAAATTAAAAAATGTAAATTAATGATTTAACCTATAGACTAAGGATATACTGTTATCACTAAAGACACGATGACTTTATCTTATCTTATTTATTAATAAATATTTGCCCACCGACTAGGTCGGTAAGACACGCATGAACAATATTGTAAGATTTTTATCGTAAAATGTACCGTGTTTTATGCAAATAAATATTTTATTTCATTTCATTTCATTTCATTTCATTTCCTGTTGAGGATATAGGTACAATATTTTTTTATCTTACTTCCGGATGTCAAAATAGTTCGATTAGAATACCCCGTTACCGTTGAACCATGAATTTTAAATAATAAATATCTCTCTCCACTGGTTAAACGCAAAACGTCATAAAATATAATAATATTAAATAATATAATATTTTAAACTTCCTACCACCCAACCTATAAAAAGCACAAGGTCCTGATGACGCTTGAGGAAATCCACAATGAGCCTCGTGGGCTCCCCCGTTTGACAGCGTTTACGCCACAATATTATTAATACTCTCCAATAGATGTCAGGAAGAGTCGTATTTTTCAGTTTATAATTTAAATTGATTTTTATTGAAAATATTTTTATACAGTTAAAAATTTCTAACAATAAAAATTTTGTGGATCGATTTATCACCCCCGAAACCAGGGTACTAAATTTCATCAAAATATTTGGAGCCGTTTCCGAGATTCAAAAAATATATTTAGATACATACAAGAATTGCTCGTTTAAAGGTATTAGATTCTACTGATATAGTAATCAGCAGAATTATAGTTACTGATTTACAGCTTCATAAAGTACAACAATTTGACGACCCGCGTGGCGCAATAGTTACCATGTCGGACTGTCAATCAAGGGGTCCCGGGTTCGATTCCCGGCGAAATAGAATGATGAGTTTAAATTTCTGTTCTCGGTCTGGGTGTTTGTTTCTGTCTTTGTATGTGTCCATGGTACCAACGACACAGGGTATATACCCTACTGTGGGGCTATGAGTGTGAAGCATTATTTATTTATTTATTTATTTAACCGATGGTAACTAACTATATCGGTTACTTACTTAAATATGAATTGTAAGCTTCTGAGGTAAATTCCAAACACATATATGTATGATGCACGAATATATACCGTTACAATCACGGTATACCCGAGTTCATGAGATAAAAGAACTATAATAAAACACCATATTAAATGGCTTCTAAGGAATATTGGTCGCCATTTTATACATCTATAGTTAGAATACAAAATAGCACAGTTACAAAATTGTTCTATATTTAACAAAATAATTTAAATTAAAAAAAAGCGATTGCTTTTTAAGTAAATAACTTTTTTAATTAATTGTCGGAAAAAAATCATTCAAAGTATTAAATCACTATTATTTACCTCTTTAAATAATTTTAAAACAATCTTTGATTTTAAATGAATTTTGTCAAAATAGATGCCAATAGCTACCCAATAAAATATTATAAAAAATATTACTTAATTTAAACAACTGTGTTATTTCATTGGTCAATACATACCTATATCTATAAATTTTACATCAATATTTTTTAATGTTTATTGAGCCTTGAGTAAATCATTAATTTTATATTCTTATATATTTTAACACTGCAGTCTTACCCACTACTACGAAAGATAAAAAAAAACTTTTTACTATTGATGGAATGGACAGAATCCGACGGCAATCATGACAAAATTAAAACGACAACTTTTAAGAGCTATTAAAAAAGGCAATGCAATTAATACCAGCATGTAACTCCTCTTGGTTATTAAACACAATACCAATCTTTTGCAATAAGCTTTTTATCATTGCCATTCAAAGAAAGACAAATCATGTTTACACTAAAAACGCGGTATTTTAGTTATTTTACACCAAAGAGAAACCAACGAAATATTTCTTTGAAATCAGCCGGTAACGGTGTAGATACAAGAAATTGGTTACAGTAAAAAAAATCTACATAAAACTACAAGTCTCATTGGTCAGTGCTTGTGTCCGCTTGTGGCGGCTCCGTAGGATCGGTATTGGTACTGGTATCCGTATTTGTGGGCGTAGTGATATTGGTATTTGTTGTATTAGTAGTATTGGTATTGGTACTAGTTAAATTCGTACTTGATGTATTAACATTGGTATTCGTAGTGGTATTCATGGTGGTATTGGTATTGGTGATAGCAGGTGTGGTCGGAGACACAGTGATGGCTGAGGCGTCTTTCTCCAGAGGTCTAAATGACCAGTTTCCAGCGCCGTCGAATTCTAACACGTGAGTATGGTATTTCCTGTAAACAAAATACAAATAGTAAGTTTTGTTTTATTGCGAATTTTATATAACTACTTAAGTATGTGTGTATGAATAGAATTGTATTTCAATAGATTTTACCAGCCACTAGATAATAATCAATATTGCACGGATTTTAATATATGTATATTGTAACCATATTGTTACAAAGAAATTAAAATTGTAGTTGAGTTGATTTTCAATATTTTATTCCTATCAAGTTTTTTAAAACAACTTGAAAATGATTCAAACTGCAAGTTTGATTAGTCCTCCATCAATCAACCTTTGATAGTCCACAGTTGGACACAGGCCTCCCCTAATGTTCGCCATTGCACCCTGTTCTGTGCCCTCTGAATACAGCGGTTTCCCGCTGTCTTATTCAGGATATCAATCCACGTGTAGCTCAAATTTTGAAAATTTACAGCTGATCAAAGGATGAACATTCTAGAGTCCTCAAAAGCTGGATGATGTTAGAGAAACTGAGTAAGAGAGGAACTGTAAGAAAGGAAGTTGTTTTAATGATTAATGATAATGTTAAGTAATCATGTTGACTTACCAAACGCTGGGGCGATGTGTGATGGAGAGCAGCGTGACGCCTTCGCGGATGGCTTCCTCGTACATCACCACCTCGGTCTCCATGGAAACCGCGCTCGTGCACTCGTCCAGCAACGCGTATACCGGCCTAGAGACCATAATGTTATAGGTAAAGACATTATCAAACACATGTAGTCTTGAGGTTGTGTTAGAACATATGCGATCTATGTGCCGTTTTTTAGGACTATCATAAGTAGAAAACAGTGAATCTAGGTATGTTACAGATTAAATAATAGGCTTTATTTAAAACATTTTTATGGATACTTAATGTGGTGGAGAGATGGAGCTATTAAAAATAATGTTTGATGAACGGAAAGAAGTTTGTGATGTAGAAATTGTTTGTGGACAATGAACTGATCTGATTATCCCGCTTATTCTTCTGTTTTTTAGTGTTTGTTTACAATTTATGATATTACTAAAAACGGGTTGTTCACATACAAAGTAGTAGGTGGAACAGGTGTAATAAAAGAAAAATGGCAGGTTCTGCCCTCTCTTTTTAACGGTATCCATAAATGACCTATATATGAAAATAATTTACGTATTTTTGTACGTTTGTTTACTATAACCATATTAAATGACGACGGAAGAATCCCTAAAAAAAATCTAAACAGAAACCAATTTAACTTATGATTTTTTCGATTGGGAAATAATGTTACCATTCTACCATTTTGGTAGCATTTGTAATTTTTACTTTAATTATTACTGATGAGAAGAGAAGCAAAAGTAGTATCTAATACCTTTAAACGAGCAATTCTTGTATGTATCTAAATATATTTTTTGAATCTTGGAAACGGCTCCAAAGATTTTGATGAAATTTAGTACCCTGGTTTCGGGGATGATAAATCGATCCACAAAATTTTTATTGATGGAAATTTTTAGCTGTATAAAAATATTTTCAATGAAAATCAATTTAAATATAAACTGAAAAATACGACTCTTCCTGACATCTATTGGAGAGTATTAATAATATTGTGGCGTCAACGCTGTCAAACCGGGGAGCCCACAAGGCTCATTGTGGATTTCCTCAAGCGTCATCAGGTGCTTGTGCTTTTTATAGGTTAGTAGGTAGTAAGATTAAAATATTATATTATTTTATATTATTATACTTCATGACGTTTTGCGTTTAACCGGTGGAGAGAGCGCCTATAGGTTTCAAAAATTTTATACGAAAGGTCCAGGTAAAATAGTAGAATAAATGAAATGCATGCTAAGTCATATTTCAGTAACTTAAATGCATGGTAAGTCATATTTCAGTAATCTGAAGATTTTAGTATGAATGTATTCAAAACAGCGAAATAAAAAACGGCATTTTGGCAAACTCTTGAAGAGTTCGAATTTTTATTATTTAAAATTCATGGCTCAACGGTAACGGGGTTTTCTAATCTGACCATTTTGACATCCATCCATCCATCCATCAGCCTTTTACCGTCCACTGCTGGACATAGGCCTCCCCTAAGACCCGCTGTCTTCTTCAGGTCGTCAGTCCACCTGGTTGGAGGGCGGCCTGTACTCCTTTTGCCGAGACGTGGTCTCCATTCAAGGACCTTTCTTTGACATCCAGAAGTAAGAAAAAAAACTGTACCTACATAGAAGGTCTTTTTTAATCGTGGCAGCACTGAACAGGATGCAAGGTGTACCCCATATCTTAATCTGACGCGTTCGAGTAAATCCGTAAATCCCCTCTTGGGCTCCCCTATTACCATACGCCAATCCGACGTTCAAAGAAATGACAATGTCAGTTTGAAAGAGCTCTATGAAAATTTCGTCCATTGAATTAAAGCTTTCGTGGTCGAATGGTTGCGTGAGTTGACTGCGGAACTAGAGACCCGGGTTCAAACCTCAATCAAAACCGTATTGTGTATTTTTTATTTTTATGAAAATAACTATTTTTATTAGGAACTATTTCAGATGGCGTTGTTAAGTAACACTAAGCAAATCAGTGTTTCGTTTGAAACTAAACCAAGAAAATAAATTGTTTTTATCCGAGCAACACTCGGTCGTCCAGGTACTTCATGTTTATATGTTACATATATCTATCAAAAAAAATTTACAGTAAATATTGAGCTCAGCCTAATTTACTTTACAGAAGAAAACTTTTTTAACAATAAAATATTTGAAGGGAGTATATATGTACTGTGACACTAGTCGAAATTCAGTTAGTTGGATTCGTTCCTCATTGAGTTAGTTGACAATAACATTGAAATTCTACCAGTGTTTGACATAAAACCTTCGGTTAGTAATGTTGGTACAATTGATTGAGGCGCCATATTTTTATTTTTATTATTATTGATTTTTGGCAATGTACATAAAGTCACATATTTACTTAAATAATGTTATTTGTAAATGAATTTTATGAAAAATACGATCATAATTTTGTTGCAGTATTTAATCAATATTTTCATATCTATGAATGGGATATTTTAAGTAGGGCAGGCGATGTATGAAATCCTACCACTGTTCTTTTTCAACTCCATTATTTTTTTCGGGTAGCCATTGGCCGCGGATGTTATCTATACATAGCACTCGTGAACCTTTTTGAAAAATCTAATGGGCGATATGATATGACTTGGAAGCATTATTGTGCGTAGCAAACGAGCAAGTAAGCCACCTGGTCTTAAGTGGTCCCAGCAGCTTATGGATATCTAAACACAACTCCAAGTAATTACTAAATTGATGATAATAATTTTGGTAAAAAAATCGGTTGTCTGTAAAGTCGATTTACTGATGATAGTTGAACGTGACAACGTCATAAGAAAATACTTGTTGCTATAAACAATTGACACCACATTCACTTTCCACTGTACTTCATGGCTTGGCTGGCTGCAACCCTTTTTTGCGTCCCACTGCTGGGCACGGGTCTCTCCCCCTTATTGGAGAGGCCTGGAGCTTACTCCACCACGCTGCTCCAATGCGGGTTGGTGGAGATGCGGGTTAGTGGCCAACCCGCTGTCGGATGTTTTCAAACCGCCCATAAGGCCTCCGACAAGGTTTGACGACTGTTATCTATCGACAACAACCGGGACCGACGGCTTAACGTGCCCTCCGAAGCACGGAAACGCGCATGAAATTTTTTTTTGCCACTAGCGGTCACCCATCTCACATCCGACCGCGCCCGTTTGGCTCAGCTGCATAGATCGCTTGCGTTCTACGCTAGCCGCCAGGCCATGCGCGCTTCACACTGTACTTCATACTTGACGAAAACATGTAAATGTATTATTGTATAGCAGCTGTCACGCGGACACATCGCTCACTCAAGTAGGAGAGAGACAGATGTTGAACGCTGCCGAACGCGGAGGACGATTGTGCCTCTTTGTCGCTCGTTCCGCGCTCTCGCTTGCACTGCAAGCCTTAAATGGAACGCCTCAGAGCGAGGTAACGCCGCATGAGTCATGTTTTTTCGTACGTGCAGCCGGCTGCATCGAATTATAAAAGCGTTGTCACGTTAAAACCCATACTTGTGCAGTCTCAGTCTTTGTATGATGTAAACAGTGCCACTGGATTTGACGTCAACCGCATGTTTGTAACGTAACACCACGGAGTAGTGTGGTATTACGGTACGTGAACGTGGTGAACGGCAGAAGTGGATTCACCGGCGGTACTTCTCTAGTCAAACAATGCTCTTTCTATATGGAAAGCTTATTGCTGGAATAATTTACCTGTGGAGTTTTGACGGGAAGTCGAAAAAGTCTTATTGAGATCTTATCTTATTTTCGTTTTCTTGGTGTATTTTTGAGTTATATTGGATAAAGTTAATGGCATTTTGGTCTTTATAGGTTAATTACAGTGCACAAGAGTGTTGTGAAATAAAATAACAGTGCGAAAATATGTTTGTCTCCTTGCCTCCAAAATTCCATCAGACACGTCCTGGTTTAAGTAGCCATCGCTTACTTGAATATCTGTCTGACTTTACCGACTGATTACTGACGACTTACTGACTTGAGCTTCATCGAAACTGGTAAAAAAAATTACGCGTGCAAAAAAAACTTACCTGTGATAGAACATCCTGGCCATGGCTAGCCTCTGCTTCTCGCCTCCCGAGAGGGTAGACCTCCAGTCCTGCACAGCGCGGAGGCCTCCCAGCCTCGCGGCGCAGGCCTCCAAGCGGACACTTCGTAAGATGCGAGTAGCTCGAGCGTAAGCAGCGGTATCCGTGTCCTCCACCCGCGAGGGGTAGGTGATCTGGTCGATTAGGGAGCCCATCGACATGTACGGCCTGAGGAAACAACGTATCACTATGAATTATAAACTTTATTAAGTAGCTACTATAGGCAATATTACTTTATACATTTTATGTGAAAAAAATATTAATAAATATAGTTTTTTGAGTTTTAGCGGGAAGTCGTAAAGAACATGGTGTTCTTGTTTTATTTTCATTTTTTTGAGTTATATCGAATAAAATTGATGGTATTTTGTTCGATATAGGTTAATGATTTAATGATAATACACGAGTGTTGTGAAATAAAATAATTACTATAGTCACCACTAGTTACATTGTACTAATTTGCTTGTACTTGGTAGTACTTACTAATAACTTATACCAATAACTCACAGAGACAATTTGTACGTGTAAGTACGTTTCTCAACAACTATGATAAAATGCAACTATCATAAACATGAATACACGCAGACATAAGCTGTATATAATCATTAAATACAACTTTGGCAAACGGAGAACTCTCGCCGGGCGAGGTGCCCGGGGAGCGGCCGCGCTCCAATTGATTCAATTCGAAGCTTCTACATAGGTATGTTCGTATATTCAGAAAATTTCGATAGTTGATTCAGAATACTCGTGGCGTCATCTCTTGATGAGTTGCGGGAGGTCGCCACACAGCCATAAATTTTGTTCTGCTGTTTTGTCTAGTAATGTAAAATATAATAACTACGTAAGTAGCAAACTTATCGTAACGTAGTAAAAAATTCATCGATAATAATAAAAACGACGTGAAAGCGAATGGTTGACAAGTTACATATGTACGTGTGTGTACGGGTGTGTGCGTCCGATCGTGCCAGTTAGTTTTTTCGAAAGTGAAAAAAATAAAAAAGGTTGTAAAAGAACCTCTGCGGGATGTAGAACATGACGGGGCGCGCGGCGCAGCGCGGCGGCGCGGCGGGCTCGGCGGCGCAGTGCGCGCAGGCGCACGGCCGCGGCACCGCCAGCTCGCCGCCGAACACCGGCCACAGCCCCGAGATGATGCGGAACAGGCTGCAACAACCAACAACCAACAACCGCGCTCACTCATCATTCACATCATTTACTTTTAAATTCGGGCAGAAGCGCGGGTGGCTCGGCGGCTAGCGTAGAACGCAAGCGATCTGTGCAGTTAAGCCAAACGGGCGCGGTCAGGTGTGAAATGGGTGACCCCGCTAGTAACAAAAAAAAATTGTACGCATGCTTCGGATGACACGGTAAGCCGTCGGTCCCGATTGATATCTATATTGTTACGACGATTAATCGAAGTAATCGAAATGTTTTAATATAACCATACACAGGTGAATAAAAGATTTATTTAAATACTAGTTGTGCCCGCGACGTCGTCCGCGTAGATAAAGACTTGTACAAAAAGCTTGATTAGGCTTGGATTATTTGTTCCTCCTCCTCCTTAGTCGTTCACTCTTGACAGAGTGGTCGTGGCTGATGAGGTTGCAATTTCGTTCGTGACCACTTGCCCTCCACTGTCCCTAGGATTATTGTTACCTTTTATGAAATTGCATATGATACAAAAGTTCATATTATATTATGTTGAGTGGAAACATTCTTCCTGAGTCCTTACAATTCTTACTGTACTCCTCTTATAATATCGACTTTTCAGTCGTTATCATCAGTTTCTCTTTACAAATTCAACGTATTATAGGTAATAGCCTGTTTTTAAAGTGTTTAGATAGGACTGCTGTGCCCGCGGAAAGAATCATTATAATTAAATAATTTGTACTGCAAATAATGCATAGATTCATTATCATTATGTAACTTAAATATATTGCAGAAAGGTGGTGAAATGTCTACGCTATGTCAGACGTGGTTAGTAGTTGGGAGTCAAATTCTTGGTTGCTTACACGTTGGTTGCAATTGTCGTTAACATACTGTCGTTCATACTAAATGGAGGTCTTTTGAGCGATTTAAAACTTGCGACAGCAGTTAGGCCACTAACAATGAAGACGTCATCAACCTGAATTGGAGCAGCGTGAGAGGATCAGGCCCTACGCGATTAAGAGTCAATTGGTCCTATTAACAACCCTTCACACAGCATCAGAAATAAATATATCGATTACTAATATTATTCTGGGCGTGACCACCATGCCGTGCTGCTGCCGTGACGCTTTAGCATATTAGTGTAACACCAGTGCCAGTACTGCGTATGTATGTAATAGCTCTTATTAAATTAACCACTGAAAACGTCTGCTCATTTCAATAAAAAAAATATAAGACCCTCGGCAAGTGCTTATTCTTTTATTCGAAATCACTTTTTTTATAAATAAACCGAACAGTGGTTAAGCGATCACCCGAGCACTGCCGGCTTTCAAGAAGAGCTTTCTTTACAGCTTTCTTGAAGAACCCTATGTCAAAGTCCATTGGAAATGCCTCAGCTGGAAGGTTGTCCCATAACTTACACATCCGTTCAAAACATCAAAAGGAGCGTGCAAAGCGGCCTGTGGAACTTTAACCTTCGACTGGTGATGTAATCATGATATGGTGACGTAGCTATCATTTTGAAAAGATCACTCAGCATAGTAAAGTCGGTAGAACACTTTGATTTTTTTTACGTTTCACACTGATAGCCCCAGAGTAGGGTAAATATACACTGTGTAATGGGTACCATGAGACACACAGAGACAGAAATACAAACACTTAAACCGAGAACAGAAAATTAAACTCATCATTCAAATTTCTGCTTCGCCGGGAATCAAACTCGAGACCCTTCGATTGGCAGTCCGGCATGGTAACCATTGCGCCACGCGAGTCCAGGCGCGGTCGCAGCCTTCAATTTTGGGCAATGGTCGCCAAGAAATTTGGGTGGTGGGTCACTAAGAAATTTGGGGGAAGAGGTGTCTCAAATTGGTTCGCCTTCCATCTACGCATGAGTGAGGGATTTTGGGGGGGGGGGGGGGTCATGTCCCCTGTGACCCCCCCATAATATGTGGATGTAACCACCGCGCCGCGCCTCCATAATGCTCTACCACAATGAGTACAATATCAGCGCCAGTTCCAAAGCTCTCTAAGTTGTTAATTTTTTTTATTAGATATTTTATTAAGTAAATATACTCGTAATTAATTATTTGAAATAATCTCCACCAATCCACTTTGTAATAGCGTTATTGGGTAAAATAATGAATATAGTTCACCACCTGTAAATCTACCTGTAAAAAGCAATTAAATGTGAATAAATGAATAAATGAATAACAACGACATCTATCGTATAGCGTTTAAACTAAATTGTCGATATAGCGAATTTGCAACAGATCACTAAATAGTTCTGAATATGAACATAGATGTCGGAAGTAGCCTCGTTTTGTTAAGGTTTTGTACATTTTGTATTGAGGATTTCTTTGAATATGTGGTGATATGTATGGTTTTTTTAATTTTTAAATATTTAGAGATGAAATCTAGCATAAGTGATTGAAAACTTGCTTTTACTTTTTTTCTACTTTTCCCAAAAAGATTCTATAAATCAAGTCTCAACAATCAGTTTTTAAAGAATTTCGAAAAAAATTGACACTTAAAGGGTGAATTTTGGAAAATTCTGAAATACGTAATTCTTTATTTTATTATGCATTTAAACGCATTAGCACCGGAGTGCTGATTCATTGCGCAGAGTCAGCGTGCAGGCGTTCATCCATTTCATCCTTGAAATTGACGTAACTTTTTTGTTTGTGAACCGATTTAAATAAAACAAACCCTAAATGTTAATCCAAAAAAATACCAATACATCAGTGAAAACCGCATCCTTCTACGTTAAGCCGTTCCTGAGATTAGCGCGCACAAACGAACAGATAAACAGACAAACAGATAAACAGATAAACAGACAAACAGACAAACAGACAATAATTCTAAAAATCATTGTTTTGGGTTCTATTACGCTAATAAATAGCCCTAGTGACAGTTTTTTTCAAATATCTTCAATGTACAGAAACCGACTTGTTACAGATTTATTATATGTATAGATGACAAATAGGAATCAACCAAAAAAAGTCTTAGATGCAATATTGAAGATGTTTTTAAGAGTTTGAAGAATAGATAATGCATAACTATAGAGTTATGCATCCACAACATAGCCAGACACCGTAAATAGTTAACTTCGTTAATCGTTAATCGGCTATAAAAAAAGTTAGCTTCGTTAAAAGTTAAAGCGTTACATTTCGGAAGAATTAACGCAAGTTAACGTTAATCGTCAATCCGTTAATATGTGTAAATTATATATTTGTCCACTTTGGCTGCTACTGGCAGCGCTGTACCATACAGCGCTGCCAGTAGGTGCAACAACAGTTAACAATCTCTTCAAACTGTACGTATTGTGATTCATTTATTGTTTAAAATTATTCAGGCTTGATATATGAACTTTTCTTTTGGTGTCTTTCGGCAAGCATCTTTTACACGCAAAAGTATTTGCTAGCCCGATCTGGATACAAATTCCACATACTTAGTCAAATGTGGCCATGGATTCTCATCAGGACCGCTGGAATCCGATCCGATTCCATGTCTTCCAACATCCATGATATGGTTTTATTTTAATTACTACACAGTACACTTTTTCTATCTAACTAAGTTACACTGCACTCTTCTTTATCAATTATCATCACGCAAATGATCACTGACAGTAATTTATAATATCAACAAACAAACAAAACACTTCTCACTCTAAGCACCGACTCTAAGTAATATAATGATCAAACGAAACAAATCCTTGCAGTTTTCTTTCTCACTCGCACGCGCCGGCAAAATATATCTAGTTTTGTTTTTATTTCACTCGCTGCCACGCGCCACCCGGAACTTGTCGGTGCTGTGCGATAACTATTAGGCATTGGATTAACGATTAACGGACTTCTATGCATATTAACGGAAGTCAACGCTGTAACGGTTTCATTCTTATTATTCTTTTGTTATATTATTATTTCACTTATAAATTATAAATTATACAGTCGTTAAAATTATAATGTTTCGAACTAACGTCTATAAAAACATAATAGCAAGGAAGCGCTCCGTTGTAATCTGTGCGTGAGTAATAAAATAATGTAGGTAGGTGTGCGACGAGTACCGATCGCCATCGGAATGACACCGATGACGCGTCGAGTGAGTTGAGCGAATTCCTTGTGACGAGAGTGAGGACGCACTACCGCTACTTTTTAATTCAGATTATTTTTGTTGTCCGTAAGCTACGAGGCAAATACAATAAGGAATTAATTTTTATAACAAAGTTATATTAAGTGACGTGTAAACCCCCAAAATCGGGGTTCCATCACCCGCCTTGCTGTGCTGCCACGAAGCCTACCCTGCCGTTAACGCGTAGATCAGCTGTGGTCACTACCCTTCGGCGGCGGACACGCATCTGTTTGTGGATCTACATCCTGCATAGCTGGACATACATCCGGCCCGCTTCAGTCCACCGCGCTCTGCTTCGTGTTCAGGCCAGGAAATTGATACATTTTAAGACCTCTAATGTAATTTGGCGCGGAAGTACCCACGACCCTTATTTTTTTTATTAACTGTTGTTTAGATTGTTTTTTCTTATTAAATTGTAATTAAATTACAATTAGTTCTTTTTTAAATTGAAGACCTCTGCTTACTAAGAGTGTTTCAACGCATCCGTTAACATTAATAAAAGTTAAATTAAAAGTTAATCCGTTAATCAAAATGTTAACTTCGTTAATTAACGATTAAAGGATTAACGAGTTAATGCCCAGTTATGATCCACAAAAATAAAGGTCAGAACAGGATCAAAATTGAAAAATTCACGATATATCGATTATCGATTTTACGAGTAGACCTGCCGGAGTTAGGATAAGCCGTCGTTCGGTTCAGCGACGTTTTGACACTTGAATAATCGACGCTCTGCTGTATATTGTTATAAAATGGTAAACAAGAAATAAAACATTAGATGTATTAGAATTTGTCGATTAGTTTTGATAGGGTGGATCCTGTCAATAACAAAGAAAGTCGTTCATGTAGTTATTTATATTTAACTAGCCTTCCGCTAGCGGCTTCGCCCGCATGAACCCTTTTAATGGGTCCCCATAGGATAAAAAATAGCCTATGTGCTATTCCAGGCTCCATTTCTATATTAAAATCATAGGCGTTTAGCCAGTTGCTTCAACCGCGTTGACCCTATTACCCGTTTACACATAGGAATGAAGCATTTTCCCGTGGAAAAAAAGTAGACCATGTTACTCAGAGTGAATGTAGCTTTCTAATGGTCAAAGAATTTTTGAAATCGGAACAGTAGTTTTTGAGTTTATTCATTACAAAGATATAAAAATACAAATCTTTCCTCTTTATAATATTAGTATAGATCACATCTCACCTGGACTTGCCGCAGCCGTTGGGTCCCACGATCAGTAAATGCGTCCCGGGAGCGATGGTGAGGCACACCCCGCTGGCCACCACGTCACACGCGGGGGTGACAATTGGCACGTTGCGCAGTCGGATCGATAGGTCGTCTGTATACGTTATTTTACCTGCAACAAACATTACAATATAATAAACAAACCGATCTTAGATTAATATCTTCATAGTTACTGCTGTTACATATACCATTTTTATTATTTCTATTGGAACAGAAAATATAAAATAAATCCGAACATCGCAACGTCCCAGGCTAGCATAGGCAAAATTCTCGAATTCGATATCATCCCTATACAAGGCTATTATAGACCATTTCCAAAAGTTTCAATAAGCCACTTTTTAGCTTGTGTCAAGAATTATAATGAGAGTTTTAGCTTACTTTAAAAGATTTTTAATGACAAATTTTCATTACTAGTTTGATTTTTATCTCAGGAAACGGATTGATTATGAACTGAAGTGTATTTATGTTGAATACATTTTATGAAAGATTATCCCAATTTCCTGAAATCAAATGCAATTTCTGGCCCATTTTCTCTCAAAATTGACGAAGTTCAATGTTTTTTTTTTACTAATATTTTTGTATGAGAATGGCAGAAAATGACTAAACACAGTATGCGCTCTTTGCATAGCGTTGCCTGCTTACTTAAGCAAATATGCTCCTTGAATACGGGCGTTAATCATTCAGCGCTATTATCAATCACCACACTAATTTCGTGAATTAAAAAAAGAATCTGATTACGCCAAAAAAAATCTGAAAATGTTAAATCTTACAGACTGACGCGTACGCGTAAGCCATCAGTTGAGAAGTCAAATAATTTTCTGGACATTCGTCTCTCGCTAACTAAATACGACTGATGGTAAATGATGGCAAAAAATCAATAATTGCTACCACGATATGGGTGAGATCGCCCATATCGTGGTAGCAATTATTGATCACACCCCATCGATAAAGGAACATACGGGCGTATTCACAAACAATATTATGAGGTCTCATTGTGCCCGCCAACGCACAGATTCATCTAAACGAATTCATAGTTGATACTTGAGTGAAGCTTGCTACTATGCGTTTGTCAAAATTGACATGAATGGCTTGACATAGTAAAGGCACATACATCCGTATTCATAAACAATACTATGACGTTTCATAGTGCTCGTTAACACTGGGTCATCTAAATGAATTCACAGACGATACTTGAGTGAAGTTTGCTACTATGCGTTTGTCAAAATTGACATGAATCGATGGCTTGACATAGTAAAGGCACATACATCCGTATTCATAAACAATACTATGACGTTTCATAGTGCTCGCTAACACTGGGTCATCTAAACGAATTCACAGACGATACTTGAGTGAAGCCTGCTACTATGCGTTTGTCAAAATCGACATGAATCAAATCAGTGGCTTGACATAACGAACACACGTCAAATAGCGCTCTTTGCATTGCGTTGCCAGCTTACTTAAGAGGAAATGCGGCTTCAGCCGAATTAGAAAAATAGGTATTTTAGAGTGACTATTGCCATCGCGCTACGCCCTGTGCTATCCGCTGCGTGCGATAGGGACAGATGCAACTCAGACTGATTATACCTATAAATTTTCTGATTAAATCGAGGTTTCGTTTCTTCTGTTTCCTCCTTTAAAATTGAGTTTATTAATATTTTTTTCACAAATATCAAGAAATAGAATAAGTCTATGCCGCCGTGTTTTTATTTGGTTGTAAAAACTGTATGAAAGAGGCATTTTCTACGATTTTTGAAGTCATATTTTCTGATCTAATAAGTTGGTTGAAAAAAACAAAACATAGGGGCATAGCTTTAGCAGACTTAGATATTGTCACAAAAAATCATTCCTCTAGAAGCATTATCCAGGAGGAAAATAGGGGAATACATTTGTACGGGAATACGGCGCTAGCGTTTCCTCTTAAGCAAGTATAAATAAATAAATAAATATCTTTGGACAATTCACACACCACCATCTGATTTCAAACTAAGCAGAGCTTGTACTATGGTAATCGGAAAGCTGATAAATATACTTATATAATTCTAAATACATACTTAAATAGATAAATTAACACCCAGACACAAAACAAATAGTCATGTTCATCACACAAATTTGTCCTGGGTGGGAATCGAACCCACGACCCCACGGTTCGCAGTCGGCTCATCACCCACTACGCCGCGGAGGCTGTCGCTTCTTGTATGTATGTTTCTTGAATACGGCTGATAAGTTGTACAATTTATAAGTAGCGAAACATACCCATGGGCACGGGCCGGTTGTCGCGGAAGGTGACCTGGAAGCCGCCGGCGGGCGCGGGCGCCACGTGCACGGCGCGCACGCAGTGCCCGCGCGCCACCTCGCCGAACACTTGTAACATGTCCGCTACTCGCGTCGCGTACCCCGCTAGAGTCACTATTTCCTGGAAACAACACGAACAAACTTAACGTTTAGAGCTTTTCACTAGACTTCAAAGGTATTATTCTTTTACTATAACAAAGACATTTATTTGCACAAATATGGGTGTTTACAAATATGTTTATATATATTTAGTTCGCCATATTTACCTTCATGAGGTATGCAAATATACAATGATAAAAACATAAAAGGAGAAAACTTTTTTTTTTTTTTTTTTCAATTATGGCATCGCAAACTGTGCATACTGCCAGCGTCAAGTATTATTTTTGCATCAATTTTTGCCAGTTTCAATGAAACTGGACGAAGTAATAACAAGTCAGTAAGTAAGTCTTCAGTAATCTGTCAGTCTAGTCAGTCCAACATTCAAGTAAAGCGATGGCTACTTTACTAGCACGTGTCCGATGGGATTTTGGAGGCAAGCAGAAAAAACATATTTTAGCACTGTTATTCTA
Source organism: Pyrgus malvae (assembly GCA_911387765.1). Taxonomy (NCBI): domain Eukaryota; kingdom Metazoa; phylum Arthropoda; class Insecta; order Lepidoptera; family Hesperiidae; genus Pyrgus; species Pyrgus malvae. Next base: position 13,734,005 of record OU426971.1, on the reverse strand, counting down.
TTTCACAAACACTCGTGCACTGTAATTAACCTATATCAAACAAAATGCCATCAACTTTATCCGATATAACTCAAAAATACACCAAGAAAATGAAAATAAAACAAGAGCACTATATGTCTTTTTCGACTTCCCGCCAAATCCATCAGGAGAAAACTTAACTATAACACAATTACGATATGTACATTAACATCTATTTTATTATTATTTTTATTTGTCCCATATTGCGCCTTTTATAAATTAAAATATTTATCTATATAAACAACACGTGTTTCCCATGGTTAGCGGCGTTTATGCTCATGTACGATGTGTACGTTACTAAAAAACGTGTCAATCAGTACTATAGTTACGTGCAAGTTACTAAAGTTACTTGTGTTCATGAGATAGCCAAAACTTTGTTTTTTTTAAATAAATAAACCGAACAAAAAGGCAGACAGGCCGCGTGGTATTAAGCGATCACCGTCGCCTATGGACACGGGCAACCCCACCCGAGCGTTGCCGACTTTGGAGGAGAACTTTTTTACAACTTTCTGCAGAATATCTTTTTGCAGAAGAACCTCTTGTTATAGTCCACTAGAGCGTACAAAACGGACTGTGGAGGATCGCCACGAGTCCAGATGATGCCGGTGAAACTTTAACCTTCGTCTGGCGGTATAATCATGGAATGGTGACGTAGGCATCAATTTGAAGGGTCCTTCGGAGCACTCACCATAGTAAAACCGGTAAAACACGCAGAGCGAACCTATTTCTTTTTTGTTGAAACAAAATAATTCAAACAATCTTTACCAACATTTATATCATTGTACCCGAGTAGTTTTTTCTGAGCTTTTGGACCATAAAAAAATTGCAGACTGCAGTCAGTCATAAACACGAACATGACCTTAAGAAGTCATACTAGGAATTAAGTTAGGTTTTTGCATTACAACGCCCTGCTAGGCACAGGTCTGCTCTTGAAAGTGACAGAAATACAATCGATGGACATAATTTGTTATGTGCATTGATGTACTTCTCTCTGTTATTTGTTATTGATTTTATTACTGTTGTAAGTTAGTTAATTTACTATAATTTTATAATGTTGCTTTTTGATGTCAATGTACACTAATATTATAAAGCTGAAGAGTTTGTTTGAACGCGCTAATCTCAAGAACTACTGGTTTGAATTGAAAAAATATTTTTGTGTTAGATAGTCCATCCATCGGAGAAGGCTTTAGGCTATATAACATCATGCTATGATTAATATCAAGTCCACGCAGGGCGGCCGCTAGTTTTATATAATTTTAATAGTATAGTGCCATTGTAAAGGCAACGCCCTTACAGGCTTCCATGCTATATACATACAATACATTGTTAACTTGTACATAAGTAAATTTGACGCTCTCAATATTTTTGTAAAACCTTTTATTGTTATCCATTATTGTGCAAAAAAAATAGTATATTTCATTACAAGTGCGGAAAGGCTGTCATTGCAAGGAGTTCCGACAAATGTCTACCCGAGCCGAGGCGCAGCCGAAGGTGAGGGTTGACAGTCTGAACTCCTTCTAATGACGGTTCCGCACGTGTACTGAACGACTAATTTTAATACAGTTGCGAAAAAATGAAGCAATTTAATAAAATAATAAAATCACAATACACTTTACTAACTAATCATCTAAACTCGCAATTAGAAGATTTTTGAAAAATGGCGCCAACCGTAAAAGAATATAAGCAGAGATTTTTTTTGTTTTCTTCACCCATTCTGGGTAGGCAAAGGGAACTATGCCAATACAGCCAAGTCTTTAGTAGAATTTTTTTATTGATATGAAATGAAAAGTTAATGAGATGAAATGAAATGAAACCTAACCTAACTCATTGAATCAAATCATTAAATCTGATATTGAAACAAGTTAGTAGCTTTTTAGAAATATTTTCATGAATCATAAAAACTTCTAAAACTTCGTGGTTGGTTTTTTTTTCTTTTTAAACATTATTTTGACAGTTGGGAAAGAAAATGCACGAGTTCGGAAAAGGTAAAGAAAAAAGCACGAGTGTGTAATAGCCCACTTCCCGAACGCTTTACATCCCTGCAATATGCCACTTTTTGAGCAACTGTGTTAAAAATTCTTTTCTTTTTTCTTCTTTTATAAACAACAAATGAAAATAAACCTTATAACTGGACATAAGCCTTTCGATGGCATCGGCGGCCGAGTTGAGCAGATTCCTCGAAGTCGTCATGTACTCTGTGCGGGCACTTATGCCTTCCCCTAACGTACCTGGAAAAAACACCAAATTATACTGGGTTGCCATAGCAGAAGAAAGAATTTCTTTCTCATTGAAGGCGATGACGATAAAAAATAATGATGATGATGGTGAAGGTGGTGACTCACCATCAGCGCGGGTGCCGGTGAGGATGGGCAGCGCCAGCATGACCATGCCGGTGCCGGACCACACGTACTTCATGCAGAACTGCTCCAGCATCACGTACCACAGCTTCTTGTTGAACACGGTGGTCATCTGCCGCACCAGCTGCTTGTACGCGGACTGGAGTTGACCTAACTCCACCTGGGTGATGAGAAGGTACAAAATTAGTTTTATAATCAAGCACTTGGCTTTGGAAAAACAACTGATTTTCTTCATTTGACCTCAAACCAAACTTAGAAAATATACAAAGATGCGAATTAGATGCGTTGATAAAAGGGCTTTCAATAACAATTTTTCTCACAAAAGAATCAATTTAAAAAAATCCAATCACACCAAAAACTGTAAATGTAAAAAAGAGAGCCAATTTCAATGCAAAAATTATGCTTGGCTGTGGGCTTCGCCGCAAAAAGCATGGAGATCTAAATGAGTGCCAAGTTCTATGCAAAATCCAAATATGTATGTATAACATTATGAACAAGTATTAAACTCAATTTCTTTGTTTTATTGGATACCTATAACAATTGCTGTTGTTTAAAAATGTGAAATCTTAAAGTAGGTTAGATTTGACTTGGCCAGTTTTCATTACATTAGTCATTTTATAAAGTTATTCAACATATGTATATATATTTTAATTCTGTTAAACCTGACCTTCATATCTTTGAAACCGTTTGAGCTAGCTTCCTGAAATTTGGGCTTCTAGATATCCTTATGAATGTGATATGAGTGTAATATTACTCTTGGCGCTGGCTGGCCAGTTCCTTTGCTTGAACTTGGCTTGACACGCTGCCGCGCGTCTAGATAATAAGACTGGAAACATCTGGGCTCGAACTGGGGTCTTCTGATTTCAGAACCGCCCGTTTTCCTACCTGAGCTATTATAATTATAACATATGGTGGCGAAATTTACCTTTGTACCTAATTGTACTCTAAATATATTGTAGCTGTTGAATATGGGGTGATCAAATCATTTCTTTTTCAATTCGTGTTTGTACTTATCTCATGACGCTCTTAACCCCTCGCCCACCTTCTCTGTCTTTCTACGATTACGTGTGATTACTATGTTTAGTATTTAGTCTTATACCTCAATAAACAACTGATTTTCTTCATTTGACCTCAAACCAAACTTAGAAAATATACAAAGATGCGAATTAGATGCGTTGATAAAAGGGCTTTCAATAACAATTTTTCTCACAAAAGAATCAATTTAAAAAAATCCAATCACACCAAAAACTGTAAATGTAAAAAAGAGAGCCAATTTCAATGCAAAAATTATGCTTGGCTGTGGGCTTCGCCGCAAAAAGCATGGAGATCTAAATGAGTGCCAAGTTCTATGCAAAATCCAAATATGTATGTATAACATTATGAACAAGTATTAAACTCAATTTCTTTGTTTTATTGGATACCTATAACAATTGCTGTTGTTTAAAAATGTGAAATCTTAAAGTAGGTTAGATTTGACTTGGCCAGTTTTCATTACATTAGTCATTTTATAAAGTTATTCAACATATGTATATATATTTTAATTCTGTTAAACCTGACCTTCATATCTTTGAAACCGTTTGAGCTAGCTTCCTGAAATTTGGGCTTCTAGATATCCTTATGAATGTGATATGAGTGTAATATTACTCTTGGCGCTGGCTGGCCAGTTCCTTTGCTTGAACTTGGCTTGACACGCTGCCGCGCGTCTAGATAATAAGACTGGAAACATCTGGGCTCGAACTGGGGTCTTCTGATTTCAGAACCGCCCGTTTTCCTACCTGAGCTATTATAATTATAACATATGGTGGCGAAATTTACCTTTGTACCTAATTGTACTCTAAATATATTGTAGCTGTTGAATATGGGGTGATCAAATCATTTCTTTTTCAATTCGTGTTTGTACTTATCTCATGACGCTCTTAACCCCTCGCCCACCTTCTCTGTCTTTCTACGATTACGTGTGATTACTATGTTTAGTATTTAGTCTTATACCTCAATAAACTTGTGATGAGGACGCTAAACTACCAGTATAACTGGCTAACACAGGGAAAGTAAGAATTATAGCATTTTTTATATTACATAATAGTGGACACCGCAGACGTTGTCCTGCCTTGAAAGTACGAGGATATCCATACCCATAGGCAATAGGGATATAAAATAATATAACTATACAATTATCTTACTTTAGTAGCGTATTCTTCAAATTCAAATGCCTTTATTTAAAAAAATATAGGTCTATCATGTACACAATATAAACTCATCGATATAGCATATAGATGCATAGTCGCTGCATAAAAGTGACACCGGCAAAAGAAGTCATAACGGTAGCGATATGACTTGTTTCCCTTTCATTTACTAGGCGGCCACGGGCATGGCGCACGTCAGTGATGCCAAAGCACGCAGTCAAAAAAATTAAAAATAACACACTAAAAACGCAAAAAAAAAGCTTGGGAGTGTTATACTCCCATTGAGTATAATATAAGTTTATCTTGATTTAATAACGCATATTTACTATACCTTAAGGCTATTTGTTAATGAATATTTTTGTAAATTTTGTTTGATTTACCATGGTACTAGTTTATTGCCTTACTATAGTCATCGAACCAGAAGGTGATAACTAACAATATAACATGGACTTATTTTCTTACTTATCTCGGTAATTACTATAAAGTTTAATGATATTTTTTAAATATTTGAGTTTAGAATACTTGCATGCATCTATAATAAGTACGTATTTACGCGGGGACAACTCGCTTTTGTATGTAACTGTGCATCTACCACTAGCATATTTATATGATCGATGCCTCTCTCTCACTCTCTTTTCGGCTGAGCTTCTCTGAAGCTGTAAAAGCCACTAGGTCCAACAGGAATCATTCACAAATAAAAAAGCCTCAATAGTACATACTTCATGTCCACCGTAGAACGCGACCTCCTCAGCGTGTGCAATGAGCCTGGAATGCACGTGTCGCAGGTTGGCCTTCATGCGCGCCTCCTCGCCGGCCATGGCACCGAACCTGGGACTGAGCAGCCGCAGCAGCTGCCCCGTCATGCAGATCACTACCGTCGCTATGCCGGGACCTGGGGACAACATATCATATTAAGTACCTTGTATAGAATATGTTTCTGAATTTCAAGGAAATGCTAACGGTGCTATCTGATTGGTCAAACCACAGAATATTATTAACAGAAGTTAGAATGGAAATGTGGGCGGGGCAGACGTCGCCACTCAAAATTCCGAAATCTGTACAGAAACACGCGATCGTGCTACAATATGCGTGCTTGTGTGCGTGCTTGGGTGTGATTCGTTCATTTGGTTCGCGTGATTGTGCGGCGCTAAGATTGGCTAGATTTGAAATTGCAAATATGTGCGTAAGCTTCGTATTTATTTAAGTACAGATGTAATGGAGGTGAAAGGCGGGGCTTAATCGGCGACACCAGTCTTCATACAATCGGCGTATTATTGCCGTTCTACCTCTCTTAATAATGTTTTGTGGGTCAAACTGACATCAACTATGATGTGATTAGTATTGATTAATATAAGAAAAGGAAGCAGCATTGTTGCCTCCCCGACCGAACCAAAGTCCTTATTTATCGCACCTTGGAATCCGGAATCTTGGAAGAGAGACCTAAGTATGTAGGAAGTTTACCGCACTAAAACCCCCCTCAGTTTAGTGCCTCAGCGCTTCGGCAATTGGGTAGGACTCTAAGTGCAGTTTCACACCAGCATATTATTCGCGTATTAGGAGCGCGAATAGCCGCGAACACAGAGCAAATTAAAAACAAGAGTGATGTTATAACCTGCTTATTTGCACCAGAAACAGTGTCTCCAAACACACACATTTTCAAAAGCCGTGCACAGTACAATACTTAAAAAAGATTCATACATTTAGTCACTAATTTAAAAAAAGTTTCGACAGTTTAACTATAAATAACACTACGAATGATATTCAACATGCGATCTTAAAGTTACAGGCGTAAGATTATTTTTTGTTTAACAATAATTTAACTTACAACATTTTGCCATAGAAAACTGAAATTCACCACCCAGAACCACTTCTCGACGCTAGATGCCGCTAGCAACGCGTGTGTTCTATTAAACACGTTTACAACTATGAAATAAGGTTCATATTTCCATGTACTTTCGTGGTCGTCACTTTGAGCATTTTGCTCAAAGTTGTGCAGACAGAGTTACGCCCCAATGGCACTTCTCCTTGTTTTTCGATTTCTATGGCCGCGAACGTCAACATATTACATTTGTACAAAAAATAACGCACAACCGTATACGATCGAAGATCAACAGCGGAACGCACTGGTGGCTTCCATGGCACGGCTCCCCACACCCGCAGGTGCTTACGCCGTTGTGCGACCCCGCCATCCCGGGTCATCTGCTAGATGGACGGCTCTCATTACCCGCAACCCCGAAAGCCGTCAAGTAAAATCATCGTTCCCTCTGACTCACCCAGGAAGATGTTGCCCTTCATCTTGTTGGAGTAGCTGGCCAGGGTGAGCACGATGAGAAGCAGGTCGAAACACGGTTTGGTCAGCGAGCTGTAGAGATGCGCCACCGACTGACTGAACACCGACACGTCCTCTGTTAGCCTGGAAAAATGAACAAATATTTTAAAGAAAATAATATTTGAGGATGAGTAAGAAAAGTTCAACCAGAGCCGACCGGACTTCGAGAAATAGAATATCTATACCATCCGTACCCAGAAAATCTGTATAGGTCTAAATCAAACTAAATACTAATACCATCTATGATCGGCATTCTCAATCCTGACATCTAGTAGGTCTGGTTCTTGAAGTACAGCTCGTATCGTAGGCGTGGCTCGTACAGCCGTGTGGCGCAATGGTTACCATGCCGGACTGCCAATCAAGGGTTCCGAGTTCGATTCCCGGCGAGGCAGAAGTTGAAATAATGAATTACAGTTTCTGTTCACAGTCTAGGTATGTGTGTTTATGTCACCCACCCATTGTAACCACGAAACAAAGAATTTAGTAGGTTTTGGCGGGCGTGGTGTGGCTATGGTATATGTTGTGACGTGAAGCTGATTGTGTAGTGTAGAAAAAAAAATTGGAGCAAGGCCTTTCCCCAATCATGACCAAATCGCCTGGTAAGTGATCACCCTTTGTCAAACTTCTATATCTCCCCTGTCAGTTCATCTGTAAAGGAAAGTCTATAAAGGTCAAACTCAACTTCTCTATAAAAATTATCTTTACCTATGATCAGCATTTTCTATTCTGGCATCAAGGTTGGCTACCCTGTAGTAGGTCTGGTTCTTGAAGTACAACTCGTAGGCGTGGTTGACCAGCCGCGTCCGGAAAGCAAGCGCCAGCCTGCCCTCCAGGTATCTGATCATGGAGTTGATGAACGTGGCTGGGACGGCGATACCGAACCACTGCATTAGCAGCGCCGAGAAAGACTTAAGGTCTTTCTGGACTATATGTTTTACTGTTGACAAGAACAAATTTTAAATACAAACGTGTGAAAGTTTTTTTTAATGAATTGGTTCATCTCAAGATTATCAAGAAAAACAATTTCTCGACTAAACCGGCATGAAGCTGCAACTTCACCAGACATTTTTTTGTCACTGTTTGATAATGGGTTACTGAGAAAAGTGACATTCCAAATCGAATCCACAAAATTATAACAAAACCAGCTCAAACATAAATCATAAATGAGGAATCATTTTTTAGGTAAGCCTGGTGAAGACATTGGGACAACCTTGCGCCGCACATAATGACCCCAGGACCTACTTTTATTATATTGATGCCCCAGGATGAAAAACTTTGAGACAATTCGAAATCAGTTAGACTCCCTCGAATTTAGTCTTTGAGTATGATGTTGACATCGTAATCATTGTTTTATAATCATCAAACATAAATTACTCGGAAATTTATAGACATTTTGCAGGGAAAGTTGGGCATGCGGAAACCTGTAGCAAATAGAACGAACTTACCTATGGATCCTTCCAAAGAAGCGACGTATATCGACAGGAAGGTCCTCGAAAATAAGCACAGCGTATGTGCAGTTAGCAATGCCACTTCATGGCTGCGGATCCCGGGCACCATGATCCGGGCGAGCGAGATCAGCTGCCTGAGGAACTCAAGGTTGAGCCCTGGAACGTGTTCTTCCACTGGCTGGGTTTCGTCTGCATCTTCCTAGAAGTGAAATACAGGAAGTGTTATTGCATGTTCGAGGTTATTTTTTTCCCTGTATACTTGGCCCTTCCCCTTTTCCTTCAAAATTTTCCTTCTTTCTCATTTCCTGTTTAGAGCAGGTTAAACTGTTCTGGTAGATGGTCCAGCTCCAGTAGGTAGTAGAATAGAAATTACAGTATTTCCTGTCTCCAGCTAGCGGAACCAGGAAGAATGACGGTATATGTGGCCGCGACCATTGTAAGCAGCAAAGCTTTCAAAATGGGTCGGTGATGAGCATTTCGCAAGAAGAGCAACGATGAGTTTCATTGAAGATTCCGTAGTAAGCCCTTGTGGACAAGTGCCAGGATGAAGTACCACACTAATGGTTATCTACTATCTGGGTAGATATCCATTAGTAGATATACCCAATTTCCTTTTCCCGCATTAAACATATAAACTGTGGGACAACTATCCAGCTAAAGCATTGGCAGTGAACACGGAGTTTTTCAATCAAGATGTAAAAAAATATCCTACAGTTGCTCGTGTCAACAAGGATCAGAGATTGCTTGGTGATGTTAATGCAGCAGTAATAATGTACTTTATGGTGCGGGTCGGTTTACCTTTTTGACCGGTTCGGTAAAAAAAACTGTAAAATACTAACAATGTTCTGCTTGTTGTCGGTGTCGGCGTCCCCGCGGCAGAGCGCGCACTGCTCGGCGCCGCACCGTCCGCCGCACGTCGCCGCCTCCGTGCCATTCGCCACCGTTTGTAGGGTTCCGTTCTTTGCAACCTGGAATGGGAAAAGGAAAGATAAACGTGCAATCCAGTGGCGGATTTACTAAAAGCTGAGTAGGATATAGCCCAAGAAATGTATTCTAAAACGTTGTAAAGTTAACATCCGAACGAAGAAGAAGTAGTCGTCGTCGTCGTATGTCGCCGCGGTACATGACCACCGCATCAACGGCATTCAGGTCTCGAGGGCTTCCTCCTACCCGGGCAGTCTCGACGGAGGCTCGATTGCTTGAGGTTATAGTTGAATGATTATGGACTGTAGCGACTACTTCACTCCACATGGTCTACATGCTCGCCTGCTACTCTATTTAAAAGCCTGACGTGTGTATCACTGTCGAGGGGTGGTGCATGTGATCCTGAACCACCGGTGGGCAGTGGTAGACATGGGTACTGTTACCCTAACGACATACTTTAACCCTTTTTTATCAAAATACTAGAGCTGTGCCCCGCGGTTTCACCCGCGTTAATTTTTTTTAAGTATCCTATTTTACTTTTGAACTCCAAGAATATAGGTATGTAAAAAGTTTCATGATTATCGGTTGAGTAGTTTTCGCGTGAAAGAGTAACAAACAAACTTACTTTCGCATTTATAATATTAATAGGAATATTATTAATCGTAACTACATAAGTCACCGAAGAATTTTTAGCGGATACTAAAAAATCCTTGTTACGTAGTTTTATTTACATTATAATCGGTAAGCGACATTAAATATTCATATTAGGTGCGATATTTATTTATTGTAATAAATCAATAAACATAGCTTTTAGCAATGCATCAAATTGATAAAACCATAAAATTGACAATTCGCTATGGAGAAGGTCACATATAATAAAGTTTTTTATGCAAAAAAAATATGAATAGTTTAAAAACTTGTTCTAATATTTTATTATTATTAAAATAATAGTAACATGGTGACTATTAAATTCTTACTCGACGCGACTGGTTCACAAAGCTTGGCTATTAATCATAATAAATCCAATTGTTAAGACGGGGTCCACGTTAGATAAATATTGTTAAATGCTTGTTTATTGAAGTTATACTTCTTTAGGTGCGTTATGAAAAAAATTATGTGAGTGAAATTTTAAGACCGTTGCACAAAAATAATGTAGTTTAACAAACTACATTATCTATAACTATCTACGTTATTTATCGACAACAACCGGGACCGACGGCTTAACGTGCCCTCCGAAGAATCGCACAGGGTTGACTTGAAGAGGATATTTTACCCTGTAGCCCTTAGATTAAGGTGGTACAAATGTTAAATAATTAAAGAAATAAAAAATATCGTGGGTGCCATGGACACACAGAAAAACATGAATACAAACACCTAGACCAAGAATATAAAGTATAACTCGTCATTTCAATTTCAGCCTAACCGGGAATCGAACCCGGGACCCTTGATTGGCAGCCTAACATGGTATATGATTGTGCCATGTATGCAGTGACATCGCCTGGTGGGAGATCTCCCCTTTTCCTTCACATGCCACAAAGGTTTTCAAATTTCAACTATACCATATGTTAGGCTGAAATAAAAAGTACCTGATGCACCGTTTTTTGACAATCAATCAACGAATACAATTTGCAACGGTCACAATAATCCTGTCTTGGACTACCAAGTCAATTGAGATACTTTTAATGAGCTGTCAAAACGTGACATCCCCATACATTTTGTATGAGAAAATGATAAGTGACGTCACTTATCATAAGTCAGTTGACTTCATTATTATTGATTTAAGCGGTAATAAAAATCATGTATAAAAAGAATTAACAATTATATTGCTTTTCAAGCGTGATTTATTGCAACCTTTTTAAGGTAAAGATTTTGAATTTTTTTGTTCATAGTGTCCAAGACCCTATTATTTCCGTTCGAGCTAATAAAAGTACTGTAGCGTTAAAATTTATTTTGTAGTAAATGAATAAAGTAACTCACCTTATAATTATTATTGTTGTGACACGGCGGCGTCTGTTTCTTCTCCCGGGTCCCGTAGACCGCGCAGGCGGCCAGGGCGACACCAACGCCTACTCCCACAGCAATGGTGGGCTGCACTCGGAAAGCCTGCTCGCGAATCTTCGTCAAAATCGCTGGCATTTTGATATTTTTTTAAAAAAAAAAACTTAAAAATTGCTTTATACTATACTCGTATATTTCATGCGATTTATCTTTCACTCATGCCTATACTATTAGTGAATTATTTTTTTTAACTTTGAATTTTTTACGGCTACGTTTGTGCTATGCTACAAGAGATCGAACTTATACGTATTCTACAGATCACAGACAGTTGGAACTGGTTGGTAGAGCAGTTAATGTTATTGTGGATGAATCATTTATTTTGATTTTGGTTTGATTTATTTTTTATTTATTTCTCAGGTATGCGGTTTCGCTGTCGTTTGTGCGAGCCTCGTGATGTTCTCTTCCATTTTTCTGTAACAATATAAATATAACATTGTTAGTAATCAACGTCGGTACTCGAATTAAAAAAATACAGAAGTAGCGGAAAACAACTATAGACAACTACAAGTTTCAGTATATAAGGGCAGTATATAAAAATGTATTCGTTTGCCTACTAAAATATATATCATTTGAGCTTACTAATAATTTAATTGGTTGCAACCCTTGTTGCGTCCCACTGCTGGGCTCTGTCTCTACCCATTAATGGGGAGGCCTGGAGCTTACTCCACCACGCTGCTCCAATGCGGGTTAGTGGTTGGCCACTAATACTAAATACTGGTACAACTGGGACAAAAAGTAACGCGTGTGTGAGGGCCTTTCCGAAACGACCGTATATATGTATGTATAAGTATGTATATGTATTAAGTATTTTGGAAAGGCGCGCTTAAAAATACGCTGGTGTGAAACCGCATAAGGCGGGCACTACACGTTACGAGAAATCGTTCAGATTTATCGCACGTGTGGATGGTAAATCGATTGCGATAAATCTAAAGAAACAGGTCTGTTCAGAGAAATCTGAACGATTTCTCTTAACGTTTAAGGCAGGCATAAGGAAACGTTTAAAAAGAAACCTTAAATCGTTTTTTTGGATCGTATTTATACACACCCGTATTTGGATTGTATTTAAAATTACCCATGAATTAAACCATGAATTAAATTGATTAAAATATTCCGCTTTTGGTTTTTATTTCTAAAAAAAGTACCTAATCATTAAATACTCTAATAGCAATATTGAAAAAAAATGAAAGACAGCATAAGTAGGTAAGTATAGATGTTTAATAAATAAATAGAAAAAGAAAATGTTTTGCAAATAAATAAATTGAAATTAAAATGTAACTTTTGAGAGGATGTTATTTGATTCTCCGTAGGAATATTTATCTTAGTGACCGGTCTATTTACCAATATCAATTTTTTCTTATTAGAAGTTTATTACTATTTTATACCTTACTATTAATTAAAGCTATACTTTAACCCATATAGACTGGTCAACTATAGTCCGATTTATCGAATGGTAGTGGGCTGGCATAATTACCACAAATGCGTTTTCATGTTACGGGCGGCGACGTTACCACAGTTACGCTGAGTGCCCGTGTGTTGAGTAATGTGTACTTCACCGACAAAATGTGAATGTATTACACCTGTCAGTTGTCAGTTTGTTAGTAAACGAACTACCGAAGTGCACTCCAAAAATAAATCATTTTAATTAGGGTAATTTACCAAAACATATTAAGGATTTCGCGGCAAGGTCTTTTCCTCTAAGATTATTATCTACAACATTTTGTTACTGTTCCATACGATTATTACATTTAATTTTTTTGTTCTTGATCTTTTTACAGTTACTTACGTATGTATACTTGTGTTCGCCTCAGGATCGAAATTCGAGCGTAATATAAAAATGCTTAGAAAAATTGGATTAAATATTTTACATGATAGATAGATTCCATTTCTGAAGCAAAAATAAAAATAAAGTCCATACATTTTCTACACTAAATATAAAATTATTAAACGTCGTGAACACGTCGTCAACGTTGTTAAAACACATGATAGTATGTATCGATTAATGTCTTATGTTTATTTTTTTTAATCCTTCTTTTTAATCCTTAAAAATTCGAAATTTCATACTCGTCCGTCCCTTTTTTCTAAAGTTTTTGCTTCTCGTATTAATATTGTGATAAATGATAAATAATTATTAAGTAATTAAAGAAATAAAAAGAAGCTGTTAGCTTATTTAAACGTCACACATTTCTTCGATGTAATAATCCCTAGTAACACTTTAAACTACGTATAAATAAATTAAATAATAATTACCTATAACAAAAAAATAATATTTTCATTTTCAACTTTAAGCGATTATAGTAATTGATAAGGAAGACCGGTCACTCGAGTAAATTAATGGTGCTCTTTAGTACTCCACGTAAGTCGAACTTGTATGTACGTCACAACTACGTAAGACGAACGAACACACGCACTGAGATTTTAATCATTATTTATACGCAATACGTGTCTGTAAATTCATCCTTTATTAATTATAAGTCATACCTATAAAGTAAGATTATGGTCTCTGTAGGTGGTAGAATTATTATGGTTCGCCCGGGGAAGTACCAACGCTGCATCAACTTCTGCCGTGAACCAATTCTATTGTGTTTCGGTGGAAAGGTGCAGTTGCCGGCCACACTTACATGAGGCGACCACCAGCCTCCGGAGTAGCAGCGCAACTGCATACGACCTCAGACAAGACTTACCTATGCTTGCTTGAGGTTGTGTGTAGATGTCCATGGGCTGCAGCGACCACTTAACACCACGTGGCCTGCAGGCTCGTCTGCTACTCCATTCAAATAAAAAAAAAGCACGTATGACCCAACGGCTGGCGTATAACGCAAGCGATCTATGCAGCTCGGCGAAACGGTTACGGGAATAGAGCTACGGTATCCCCTGCCTGATCGTAAGAGGCGACTAAAAGGGGGCTTCCGGGGTTGCAGGCGGTGAGAGTGGGAACTCGATCCGTTCAGCTAGTAGCCCCAGGAAGGACGGCGGTGTGTGTGTGGCCGTATACCGCCGTAAACATCGGAAGATGAAGAGCACATCTGCTCTCCCAAAGATGGGTCCGATCCAGGACGCCGCGCGTGGAGGACACTGGTGCGTTCCAATGAAGATTCCGGAGTCCTCCCCAAGCGCAGAGGCAGGCCACTGAGAGGGTTTTAGTGCGGTCAAATCCCATATAACCCAGTATCCTCTCCCAATGTGCCGGGTACCTTTTGAAGATTCCGAGTTTCCCTCAGGTACATATTTAGTACGAAGCTATAGCGACCTGAGCGGTATTCGCTGACCGCTGCGGGTACAAGTGCATACCGCGCGGTATCTACCGCAGGCGGCAGCGAAACATAAGGCACTGAAGGCCTATGACAGCAACAATCACTCAACATCGACCAAAGAATGTTACTTATTAATTTATAAAAAATGTAATAACGGTAAAAATATTGATAGCGGAACGTCTATAGACAAAAATGACACCATATTGTTAACTGTTCTCCCAAAATCTTTCAATTTTTTTTTATTCTTTGCTGACAATAAAATTATTAACACCTTACAACATACGTCTTTAGCTTTACTATAAACTAATGTATCTACATAAAAAAGGTTATATCTCCGTCATAATATTATTACTTTTACTAGCTTTCCGTTCGCGGACCCACCCGCGTGGTCTACCCGTTTTTTTTTTTCTTTATAAAAGTGAGATAATTTCCCCGGGTCCGCGGTTGATGTCATACTGCAGTCTTCTAACTACCTCCACGCACAAAAATATTTCCATAAGATCACTCCACCGCGACGTGAAAGAAGAACAAACAAAGAAACAAGCACTTTTTGTTTGTATTTTTAATACTACAATGGATTGGTAAAGTAAAAAAGTTCCGTTCCATGTAAAAAAATTTAATGAGCCTACTCTTTAGGCATCTATGTTTGATCTTTTTTCGTCTCTCCAAATAAAATTTAATGTGTCACAATTTTATACGATTCTATAGTGATTGCACATATGAAGCTAGTTAATAACTGCGTGCCGTGACCACACGTACTTAGTTTTTAGGGTTCCGTACCAAAAGGACAAACGGGAAAGTAATAGGGATTACTGAGACTCCGCTATCCGTCCGTCCGTCACCAGGCAGAATCTCATTAAACCGTGATAAAATTTTCACATATAATGTATGTCTGTTACCGCTATAACAAATACTAAAAATAAATATTTAAGGGGGCCTCCCATACAACAAACCTGTTTTTTATTAAAATAATAAAAATAACGCTTCACACTCATAGCCCCATAGATATACCCTGTGTCGTGGACCATGGACACACACAAAGACAGAAACACAAACACCCAGACCGAGAACAGAAATTTAAACTCATCTTTCAAATTTCTGTTTCGCCGGAAATCGAATCCAGGACCCTTCGATTGGCAGTCCGGCATTGCGCCATTGCGCCACGCAGGTCGTCTAATTATTTATTATACATATATCATAATTGCTCGATTTTTATATAACGACATAATGCTAGACGCTTGAAATATTCTCAGAATATTTAGTTATACTTTAAAAATAAATAATTACATAAATACATATCGTACAACCATCGCGTACAACATGATTTTATGCCGTTTTTATAGACAATGCTACGGTGCCGCGGTGTCGGTACACTTCGTGCGTGAGTCCGACTCTTACTTGGCCGGTTGTTTTTCTAATGACGCCTGCGTAAGAAACGAAAATTGAATTCAATATAGTCCCAGGTATACAGGATATAGGTAGATTTTTTATTTCTTTAATATAATAATAGTAATTTTTTACTTCTTTAACAATATTTGCATACCTGAGGTAAATATGGCGGTCTTTATATATATAAAACAACTTCTGTAATACCCATATTTGCGCAAATAAATCATTTTTCTTTTCTTTCTTTTCCCAGATAACAGTTATGTAATTATTAATTGGATGTTATATTAAAGATAGTTCGAAAAAATATTCGTACAATACTATCTATAGGTATGAGAAAAGATTTGATTGTTTGTTTATATTCATTAAAGGTGAGCAGCGATGGCCGAGTGGTAAGGACCGTGGTCTCCGACACAGAGGATTCCGGGTTTAAATTCACGGCGCGCACGTCTGTCAAAAAAAATTTGTAATATGCGTATTTCATCGTTGCTCCACGGGTGATGGAAAATATTGTGATATTTAATTGATTACGATGTTTTCTATCGCCGTGAGAAACTGATAGTTTCTCGAAGGTATAATATCCACCAATCCGCATAGGGCTAGTGTGGTTGACTATGGCCTAAATCCCTCTCACTTGTTATAATAATACTAATAATTTATAATAATTTATTTATTTGTATATAAACTTATACAGTAAAAACATATGAAGTCTCTGGTCCCTGAATTAGTAAAAACTGTGTCTCAGAGACCAGTGTCTTCTCCCAATATTTATATTGCTAGAGTTATACAATCAGACTTATGTATATTTTCAACATCAGTTTTTATAAAAACAAAAAAGAACGAAGTAATTACATTATAGGTGACCATGCCCAACAGTGGGACATAAAAAGGTTGAAAAAAATTCATTAAAGAGGCCGAAACTACTGTACAGATTTTTTTTAACAAATCAGTAAACGGCGGGACTTTTTTTCTTTTCTTTTAGAGATTACTTTATGAGTTTATTGTACATATGTTATGTGGTTCACACGAAAACCACGAAATCTGTTTATCTTAAATCTTAACGCTCTTTTTACCATATTTTATTTTTGTCGGGTTACATTAAACTATTATTTTTATTTTTATGTTAGGTATGTGGACTTTGGTTAATATGAGAACCAGAAACAATATAATAATAAAATATAAATATATAATAATATTTTTAAAATTTTATGCTTTTTTTGTGAAGTTCAAGGTTTGAAGATTAATTATTCACAGATCACAGTGTCGCCGAGTTCTTGTGCAGTTTGTTTATCTTGATCATAATTATCTTTGAGATAAGTATTATTCCGATTACTTCACAAAGCATGCATTGTCCTCGAGTCGTAATGTATAATTACAGTGTAATTAAAGCAGTAAGACGGATTTAACTTCAATGTGACGTTTAGTAGACAAGGACACGAAAATTGTGACGTCATTATTTAGTATATTATAATATTATCTGCTACATAAAATTGCTTAGAGCATCAAAGTTACTGGACTTAGCCTTCAGTAGAGACGGCGTATCGAAGAGAGGTGCTCTCTTCGATACATAATTTTTGTGCCAAATCTGGTGCGGGGGAAGAACGCACACATTTTAATTTTGTCACACATTCACAAATATTCTTTCATCGCTACAGACGCAAACATTTCTAAATATGTCAATTTCAATTAACAACATCATAGAAGGCACATTGTGCATGGAGGTTGGGGATCTCTGACGGGTGTCATACTTGTCATACCTTGATGCTCTAAGATAAAATTCTGATGTTAACTGCCGTGTTAATTGCCATAATCCTCCGAAACGGCTTGACCGATTGTTATATTTATAATAATGTATATTTCGTAGGTCTGAGAATCGGTCACAACGTAATCTATTTTTCAAGCCGCTAAGTCATAAGGGTGGTCCACCCCAAACATTTAAAGGTAGTGCTGAGTTCACGCGGTCAGCTATCAGTTTATAATAAGTACCTGGACGCCCGAGCGTTGCTCGGTTAAAAACAATTTATTTACATGGTTTATTTTTAAGCAAAACATTAATTGACTTAGTGTTACTTTACAAATCCTTTTAAAATACCTAGCTCCAAATTAAAAAAAATGTCACAAAGAATAAAAAACGTTACTTGCCTACATGAGATTTGAACCCGGGTCTCTAGCTCCGTAGTCGGCTTTCGTAACCATTCGACCAACAAAGCTTTAATTCCATTGACGAAATTTTTATAGAAGTCTTTCATATCGACATTGTCATTTGTTTGAAGGGCGGATTGACGGACAACATTTGACGGGTTTCTACGCCACAATATTATTAATATTTTCCAATAGATGTCAGTAAGAGTAATTTTATATTTAACTGCTTAAACATTAAATAAAACGACAATTTTTATCAATAAAAACTTGTGGATCGATTTATCATCCCCGCAACCAGTGTACTAAATTTCATCAAAATCTTTGGAACCGTTTCAGAGATTCAAAAAATATATTTAGATATATACAAGAATTGCTCGTTTAAAGGTATTAGATATATCATTCCTTCGTCATTACGCGCCAAGATCAGCTTACATAACGTTATATAGATTATATATACACGTAAGCCATACATTGCCTCACTTTGTTGTTCGGAAAGTTACATCTCTACTTTTTTTAATTGATTGGAGGCATCGATATAGTATAAGTATAATATAAGTATTTTTTATCTAAGATAAAAAAATAAAAGAAAAAAATATTTATTTCATATTAGGAATACAAAATAATCGCTTAATGAATGTCATTTTTTCCCGGTCATCGTCTTTAGGTGCCCGTTTGGGCTAGATGTTGAGCTGAGAGAAAAAAGGCACAAACACAGACACCGACACACGACCTCAAGCCTCTGAGTTTTGCCTGAGGTCGTATGCAATTGCGTTTGCGTTACTCCGGAGGCTCATGTGAGTCTGGCAGACAACAGCACTTTTTCGCCGAAACACAATTACATTACCTTTAATAGCGGTGGTTTCCGGACGAACGATTCAAATTCTACCGCCTACACACCTCTGAAGAAAAACTTTTATTTCAATCGATGAATGGTGAAAATCTAATCAACAGTATGCATTATTCTTAAAAATTTATATAAAGCTATAGCGACCTATACGACATTTCCAAAATCCATAATTAATTCAAAATTACACCAAGCAACACGTGTGACCTTTGGTTTGGATAAACCGTGATTCTGAAGAACGCTTATTTAAACGTTAACATTACAATTATAGTTTATAGCCAGTGGTTTCATAAATAATATTAAAGGAGTCCAAGAGGAGATTGTTGGATTTTCTCAAGCGCGTCCGATTAAGGTCCCAATACCTTGCACTCTGTTGAGCACTTCCACGAAAAAAGGCCTGAACGTGAAATTTTTTCTCTCTCACACCCAGTTTATTTCTTTCGTCTTCTTCGTCGTTTCGCTCTTGACAGAGCGGTCGTGTTCACAATGATTTCTGATGGCACACTGGTGTTATTCGCCGTACAATTTCCCTCCATTTAGCTCTGTTGGATGTTAATCTGAAGCACTCGTTAACTGGACCTCCTACTACCGACTTAATTTGATCGGTCCACCTCATTGGTGACCTACCATGAGGTTTGTCCCCTCCATTCTACCCTGGACGACCAAACGCTCAATGGAGTTGTTATTTCGCCTTGAGACGTGACCGAATAACCCAAGTATACGGGACTGTACTAGGTATTTCAGACATACGCTGTTTGATGTCGAGTTCTTGGAATATACGAGTAGAAGCGTTTGTTCAAAACTCAGTCCAAGATACTCCAAGCCTTCTTCTCCAACACCACATCTCTAGAGCATCCACCTTATTCTTTTCCAGTTCCCGTAGCGTCCACGTCTCAGACGCGTACAGAAATATGGGGAAAATTTGTGTCCGAACAAGCCTAACCTTAGTGGATTTATTAAGAAGTAAATTATACCAATTCAAACTCGCCCGACGGTGTCGAAATGTATTTTTTTTATTTCTCAATTTTGTATCCATCCCATTGCTGAAATATTACTTAAGTACTAGGCATTCGATTTAATGCCTTCTAGCTTAACTTGCGGAACGTGATATGCATACTAATATCACGTTCACGTACCGATTTTTGAATACCTTTAGGCGCACCCCCCAGTAAATACAGCAGACAAGATCCTCATTACACTCGAGTAAATCCACATTTAGCATCGGGGACTGCTATACCGAATTTTTGCATGAACCTGAACTTGGGGTCGTTTGTCAAATTACACAACACAAGCTAAACGACATGACAACACGATTTGCCAAAGTTGTCAAAGTTAACTTTTTGCCGCGCTGACGTCAATGGTTTCGGATGTTCTTGACACTTTGTCATTAACGTACTAATTATAATTATTATAAGCACATAGCTTATACATATTTTTTTATTTTAAGACTTCCTGTATTCTTGACCTTAGATGGTTACCTCATCTGAGTGCAAGCGACATCATCTATGTAACCTCTACCATTGTTATCGTTTTTATTAATTTGTTCTAGAAGGAACGTGTATGGGAATATACTATAGTTTAGCATTGTTTCATTATCTTTAATCTACTTAAAAAAAGATTCGAATCCATCTTTTTATTTGGAACTATTTATAAATTTTCATGTTTTTTTATTACTTGAAAGCTGGTAAAAAGCAAATTTTAATTTGATCCAGTTCTGACGAGTAGTTTTTAAGATATTTATCATTACTACCTATATAGCAAGCCCATCTAAGTACAGTAAGGTGCAGAAGGTTTCAAAAAACTATCGCGGCAACTTCCTAAACTGATCTTCTTTAAGGTAACATGTTGAATATATTTAACAAATATTATTTATTTTATTATTCATTTTTAATGAATCAAAATCATTTGACAAATACGAGTATGTAATACGATTAAGAGAAACAAAGTTTAAACTTAAAGCATATAAAACTTGTATAATAAATCAAAATGTATAATAAGAAAAACAAGCAGAATCTATACTAATGTTATAAATGCGAAAGTTTGTATGTTTGTGGCTCAATCACGCAAGAGCGGCTGAGATCGGAATTCGGCACAGATCAGACAGTTTTGTAGGTGGTAGAACTATTATGGTTCGCCCGGGGAAGTACCACCGCTGCACCCAATTCTGCCGTGAACCAACTCTATTGTGTTTCGGTGGAAAGGTGCAGTTGCCGGCCACACTTACATGAAGCGACCACCAGCCTCCGGAGTAGCAGCGCAACTGCATACGACCTCACAAGACTTACCTATGCTTGCTTGAGGGTGTCTGTAGATGTCCATGGGCTGCAGCGACCACTTAACACCACGTGGCCTGCATGTTCGTCTGCTACTCCATTCAAATAAAAAAAATCAGATTATAGTCTTGAATGGCACATAAACTACTTTTCATACCGAAATAAAAATACTGTTCCCGTGGAATAGACTACTATACTATAATCATATAAACTTCAATCAGTCGACCAAAGCAGGGCTGGATCACTAGTATTTTATAAAATAAAAATTAAACAGACCTCTGATCAAGAAAATTATACAGAAATATTACATGACATTGTATGTCCTTCAGACAATGACATAGAGCTGTTAAGTTCTGTGCATAAATTTAAATAATATTAAAATATTAACACATACGACTGTCTAATGTTAAAATATTAAGTGGTTAAAATACAGACGTTTTACGATGTTATATTAAAGATTTATGATATATTGAGATTTAAATATAATAAGAATCAATATTTGTAGTAGCTGCCTAGCTGGCACTCACAGAACATTATTAAGAGAGGTAGAACGGCAATGATACGCCGTTTGTATGAAGACTGGTGTCGCCGATTAAGCCCCGCCTTTCACCTCCATTACATCTGTACTTAAATAAATACGAAGCTTACGCACATATTTGCAATTTCAAATCTAGCCAATCTTAGCGCCGCACAATCACGCGATTTCAAATGAACGAATCACACCCAAGCACGCACACAAGCACGCATATTGTAGCACGATCGCGTGTTTCTGTAGAGATTTTGGGATTTTGAGCGTTTGCTCAAAATTCCTTGGCGACGTCTGCCCCGCCCACATTTCCATTATAACTTCTGTTAATAATGTTCTGCCAGCAGCACTTTACTATGTGTACTTAATTATTCTTGAATTTTGTAACATTACTGTATATTTTTACAAATTCATTATTACAAATTGTCGTTTTATCCATAATCTCAGCGAAATGAAATTGGAATGTATGTTTGTAATATTAAAACAACCGCTTTTTACTGAATGCATATAAATACTGCAATGCTCCCTTACTGATTACTGAGAGCTTGAGGCGTGCAGTAGAAAATGAACGATGAACACGAAAATCGGCGATCGCCGATGCTAAAAGTATATATGTAGCTAGTGTGACCTGGCCGTAACTCATATCAGTTGTAACACTCGTAACAGACAAAGAAATAATGAGAATGAAATCATATTTCTTAAAAAAAAATATGAACGAATATTGCCAGTAAACAGAAATAAAAGATACTTAATCAAACAAAAGGATAACTGCTATGCAATGCTAATCATCTTCGCAGTAATATTGCAACTTATATAAGTATTTGAAACCAGTTCCGTAAGCCTGATGAACAGAATAGTAAAGAAAACATAAAATATATATTGGGATACATACATATAAATTGGGAAGCTTTACAGAATTTTATATTAAAGCTTATGAAAATTGTGAAGATCTATTAGTGTGTGACACGTACATAGATACGCAATCAAATAAAACGATATTTTATTTAAATAATAATAACAAAAACAAATCTTAATTTAACTTTTTCTAGAAAAATATCAGATGTGAGATAGTTGTATTATCAAACCAATAGGTAAATCGTAATAGGGGTAAATATGGATGAAACAGTAGAGCAGCATAGGGAGTAACGTCTATCAGTCAAATACAAGTCGCTAAAAAGGGCGATTCCGATGCTGCATCTAACACCCACCCCACGCGTAACGAGAGATCGTTGCGATTTCTCTGTGAATCGTAAATAGATAAATCATTCGTCGGCGGTCGTGTTCGCTCAGTTCGGCAGTTCGTCTCGTTCGACATGTTTATTGTGTGAACTTTTGACGATCTACGCAGATATCGGTGGCGTGTGGAGGCACTAGGGGCGTTCGATTTATCAGTACAGTCTAAAATCGAACGATTTCTCGTTAAGTGTGCGGGCATAAGATGCAAAAACGCGTTGCAGCATTGCCAATAGTACATAGTGTGGCTAGGCTGTAGTACGTTTTTGATTCGTATTGACCTCTGGATGATGATGGATTTAGGATGCAAAACGTCCGGAGAAACGTGAGCGACATAATCAAAAGCCTTTGTCGAGACCAAGAGAATTTTATAGTTTGACTCGGTGTATCAATTTAATTCGACTTCAGCACACGGTCTGTATGTTAACGCGTGTGAGACTGAATAATTTTTGAATTAAGATTATAAGTGGTCTTTTTTATTTCATTTGTTTTTTGTCATAGACCGCATTATTTTACAAGGACGTGAATATTAACAATAATTGTACCGCATAGAGTTCAAAATTTGTTGTTTTTTTTTTCATTTTTATTCTGACGATGTCAGCCTGTCTATACTAATATTATAAAGCTGAAGAAATCGAATACCTTTGAACGAGCAGTTCTTATATATACGTATATACATATATCATTTGAATCTCGGAAACGGCTCCAAAGATTTTCATGAAATTTAGTACCTACGTTAAGTTAATTTAGAAAGTTATAAGCTACCCAGGGGGTTTCGGGAGTGATAAATCGATCCAGCTAGATTTCATTATTACAAATTGTCGTTTTATCCATAATCTCAGCGAAAATCAACTTAAATATAAACTGAAAAATATTACTCTTTCTGACATAATTATTGGAGAGTGTTAATAAAAGTGTGGCGTAGAACGCCGTCAAACGTCATTCGCAGTTCAAACCATATTCAAATAAATGACAATGTCGGTTTGGAAAACCTCTATAAAAAGTCGAATTAAAGGTCAAATGGTTACGTAGGCAGACTGTGGAGGTAGAGAGAGACCCGAGTTCAAACCTCAATCAAGAATATTGCGTTTTTATTTTTTAACGTTTCGTTTCACGCTCATAGCCTACAGTAGGGTAGGTATACCCTGTGTCGTGGGTACCATGGACACACACAGAGACTGAAACACAAACACCCAGGCCGAGAACAGAAATTTAAACACATCATTCAAATTTCTGCTTCGCCGGGAATCTAACCCGGGACTCTTCAATTGGCTGTCCAGCCATTGCGCCACATGGGTCGTCCGGGTACTTATTTGTCTGAAAGCGCTAATTCAGGAACTACTAGTTGGAATTTTGGATTGAATTATGTTCAATCGCTTCCAAAACAAAACAATATTAAAACAGTGTCTTTTGCATGGGGCCTAAAATATATAACGGACTACCGGCATTCCTCAAAATTAAAACGGGCAACGAATTTAAAAAGGACTTACAACGTATTTACTGAAAAAGGCGTATTACTCAGTCACTGATTTCATAAACGATAAAACGGTATAAAGGAATTCCATAAAAACCTGGGAGGTTTTTTTTCCGTCGGCTTTTTCTCCTCTCAGTGTACAAACACCCTGTGATATGGGTACCCAAAGCTGACGCTCGGAACCGATCCGAAATATAAATAAATAAATATTTTTAATTTAATTTATAAAAGGCGCAATATGGGACTAATAAAAATAATAGTAAAATAGATGTAAATGTACATTTCGTAATTGTATAGTTAGTTTTTTCCTTTTATATTTTTATCATTGTAGGTATATTTGCATACCTCATGAAGGTAAATATGGCGAACTAAATATATATAAACAACTTTGTAAACACCCATATTTGTGCAAATAAATGTCTTTGTCTTTGTCTTTGAATTGAAAGATTATTTTTACGTTGGATGGTTGGAGGAAGGTTTAAGGCTACATAAAATCAATAACGCGTGTAAAACCGCGGGGCACATCTAGTCAACAAAAAAATAAAAGATTTTGTAACAATTTCACCGTCTTCGTAAATATTTAGAAATCTTCAAAATTTTAAGTAGCTTCTTCTAAAAATATTGAACAAAAAACTTTTTTTTCTTTAATGCTTGGATTGTCAAGCACGTAACAAAAATATACATGACAATTCTTTTTTATAGCATGTGGCTTTAAATCCTAATCGTCTGTTTAAGGTCACACTAACGTGTATTCGTGACCAGTATCGCATATAAGAAAACTATTGTACAGAGATCTTTATACTCACGTGCAATAATCTATTACATCAGTTCGCATAAAGGGCGTCACGTGTACTTTTTATAATGAGAGAAGTAAGTGTAGTCTTAGAATCAAAAAACCAGCCAAGAGTGATTCGAACTCGCGCACGAAGGGTTCCGTACCATTATCTATAAATTACCGGTTTATTTTCAATTGATAGAATTCTTACAGGTTTACCTGTAATTTGCAAGCAATGAACTATTTTTTGTATTTTTTTTTTTAATTTAGGCTACGTAGTTTCGGAGATCAGGTGGGAGGAATAGTCATTTTTCGTCTTCTCTTATATTTTTCGTCTTATCTAATAAAGAATGAATCAAAACTATTTATTATGAAATTATAACAAAATATAGGTATATGAGGTCCTCATAACGAGCCCTTTCGTTTAATATATGACATAGTATGATTTTCATAACTTTTAAAAAAAATCCCCCCAAAAAAACACCTACTTATTTGAAAAAAAAATTACTTTGTACATTTGTGTTTGGTTTATAGGACTATACAATCCTACCCACCTGATTTGGTCTAGTAGATTCGGAGCAAATCGGTTGTGAAAGACGGACGGACAGACGTCTATATCGACAGACGAGTGATTCTATAAGGATTCCGTTTTTTAAATGGAATCCTAAAAAAATAGCTTAGTCCTGGAATCAGCGAAACCGGTCAAACGTTGTAACTGGTAAGCGAATCTCAACAGCTTAACATACTACAGCATCTCATACCACCCCAATTCGACTGGTAGAGAATGCTCACAGCATTAAGTCGATATCGATATCATTATCGTTAAAAAAATCGTAATTTAAAAAATGTTTACCCGAATAATTATTTTCTTTATACCTTAAAACTTAGAACTTAAAATTAATATTTTTATAATAAGGAACTTCGTTCCTATCCGGTGTCCCACCACACCACATGACTTTTTTCTTCAAAATTATGAAAGCATTCCCAGTCCTAGTTATAATTTACGACTGACGCAGGTTCTCATCGTGAAGAAGCAAACAAAAAGATTACAAAACTCATAAACAAATTAGACAGATCTGGTCTGAATAGTAATGAGGACAGATAAAAAACTTTAAGATGAATTATTACGTATGTACAAACGAAAATAATTACATTGTAGATATAAGTAAGCTCAGTGCGAAAATTATTCCCAAGGATATTATTAAGCAACTTCCTTTCAGTGTTGGCACACGTTAGACTCTTAGATATTATCTCGTCATGTTTAACACGATACTATTTGTAGTACAAGGCAAAACAAAAGCTTATATAATTGCGTCACTTCACATACAAAAATATATGGCAACGTCGCCAAATAAGGCGAAGGTTTTGAGCCTTGCTTAGCCAAAGGTACAGTCTTTATAAAGTTTGAATCAACAGCTTTAGAATTCCAGTAACATGTTATAAAAGCTGGATAAATTGCGGTTCCTGCAAATGTTAAATGCAGTACCTGCCAAATTTCAAAATGTTACAGATGGTAGTCAATTGTATTGTTATATATATACGGCCTTATCTATACTAATATTATAAAGAGGAAAGATTTGTATTTCTGTATGTTTGTGATGAATAAACTCAAAAACTACTCTTCCGATTTCAAAAATTCTTTCAGCATTAGAAATTTACTTTCACTCTAAGTAACATAGGCTACTTTTTACCGCGGGAAAATGCTTCATTCCTACGTGAAAACGGGTAATAGGGTCAACGTCAACGCGGTTGAAGCAACTGGCTAAACGCCTATGAACCTATGATTGATTTAAATATAGCAATGAAGCCTGGAATAGCACATAGGCTATATTTTATCCTACGGGAACCCATTAAACGGGTCCACGCGGGTGAAGCCGCTGGCGGAAGGCCAGTTTAAGATAATTTTCTCATGATACTAGTTCTTTAGCAATCAAGCATCATTACCAACTTTAGCTTCTTATACGCTTATCTCAGTCATTGTTAAACTGGGTAAAAGGTCTAAGGCCATCAAACAGAGATATAACAACATGCATGCGCAAACAACCGCTTACCGCCTAGAATATTTGTACTGACAATATTTTAATTTTTCATAAATAAGCTATGTCTGTCAAAATCTTGTTCTACTGTGAAAATAATTTATCACGTCCATACAATTACGGTCCTAAAAGCGGACATGGTAGCCCATGAGAAGAAGCTGTGAAGAACTTAGGCGATAAAAGCACCATTTAAATATTATTTTCTATTTAAATAGAAGAGCCTACGAGACGAACATAATATGTGAGACGAACATTATACTATCTTGCACAATAGTTAAACCGACGATAAACAGACAAAAATAAACAAATAAACAGTTCCCGCTCAGTCAATCAAAACAAAAGCAACATTATACTTAAAACCACATCAACAAATAACGAGCTCTCGACAGCCTTGGCGCTTGGCGCTTACACAATATCGACCTGTTGCGTAACGACAAGAGCTTACTGAACCAGTTACGTTCAGAACGATTCATAGAAGAAGAATTTAATCAAACAAACTAATTTGTTAAATAAATGCAAAAACATGTGACATATGAGTGGGCACATGAGAGGAATGAACCCACGACCTCCGCATCAGCAGTATTTAAATACTTTATAATCAATAAGAAGAATCTTGATGACTAACATAACACGAGATGAACACGTGATGGACACAGAGATATATCTTATAAAGATATTGCACAAAATGTATTTTTATTGTTGTTTCTGTCATGAAAAAAACAAATAAACAAATCCAGTTTAGTTGATAACATTAAAACCACATCAGCCGATATCAAGCTCACGTGACAACCTTGGTGCTGACACTTACACAATATCGACCTGTTGCGTAACAAGAGCTTACTGAACCAGTTACGTTCATAACGATTCGTAAAGGAAGAATCAAGTTAAAGAAAGTCGCTTATCGCGTGTCGCTTACGTTAGTTAAAGAATTTTCCAGATGCAGCTATGACGTTTGCTTGTGCCAGAACTCGCATGGACAGGCCAGAAAAATACCACCACAGATTACATTTCTGCCAGTTAATGTTACTATTAGTATTTTGGGTGTATTTTACTGACTATTATATTTTGCTTGTTTGTGGAAATATTACTTGAGACTTTCAATTTGAGCTGTAGTTTTCTGTTAGTCATCTATTGCATCCAAGCTCTTACTTACCTGCAAAGAAAGAAAACAAAATAAACTACATATTCTTTGAGAAGTAACTTTGTGAGGCTGAGATTCATCTTACACTTTTCGAAGTATTTTGTTTCGTTCGTAGTGATGAATACTACGGTTGCTGTTTTGCTATGCTACGAGTAAGGAGACCTTGATTCTCGAGATCAGGTAAAACAATAGCAAGTCGTGATCTTACAAGCAGGGCTCTCACACACGTCAACCGCATTAAAGGTTGCTGCCATGACGCCCATGACCCACGGTAATGACAGTCGTGAACCAAGACGTGCGGCGCGGAAAGTAAACACGACATTGATAAAAATTGTAGATTCACTAACGCAGCTGCTGATTCAACATAAAAATGTGTGCCGTCGTGGGACACTTCACTGATGAGTAACGACTAAATGCAGCATGTAAATTCGCGGGTAAAATGCATAAAGTTTTTTCTTATATACTTACTAACCGCACAAAAAGGCAGACGGGCCGCCTGGTCGACTATAGACACGGGCAACTACAAATATGTATTTTGTTTTTAAACAACTTTAAAATTTTTGTGATGTGATAATAACGTTTCACACTCATAGCCCCATAGTAGGGAAATTATACCCTGTGTCGTGGGTACCCACGCAAAGACAAACGCAAACACACAGACTGAGAACAGAAATTTAAACTCATCATTCATATTTCTGTTTCGCCAGGAATCGAACCGGGAACAATCCGGCATGGTAACCATTGCGCCTCGCTGGTCGTCGAATGATGTGATAGGAATAAAGGTATGTATGTGTATATAATATACATTGATGTTGGAAACATCAATCATTTCATTGGAATAAACGCCAATTGCAGAAGCCATTAAAATTACATAATGTTACGGAGGAAAATGAGAACATAACACCAATCATTTGTAATTAATGTAATTGCGCAAGAATCCGTTTACGAATAAACGTAACAAATAAGTGACAAACCTCGTTCTTATGATATCGCGATATCGGGGTAAGTAGAAGGGTTCCGTAGATATTGGAGATATAGAGTCTGACTAGTGCTCCTTAAGTTGAATAACTGAAAAAGAAATAAACAAGGTGGAAGAACTTGTATGTTTTGGCCAGGAAATTAGGTTTAAAGATATTTATTTCCCATAAAAAATTATACATTCACTTATAATGACACATTAAAACTAAACATAAAACATTATTTAACATGAGCGTAAGCGTCACAGTACAGAAGGTCCAAATTAACCTTAAATTATTGCAACAAATTTTTTCAACCAAAAAGTAAGAGAGTGGTTATCAGTAGTTCCTATCACTTATTTTATCGTATATTACACAAAGAAATTGCCACCACTGCACTTATTTCTGCCGTGAAGCAATCTATTTTGTTTTAGCAACCCAACACAATAGAATAGCCAAAGAATTGTGTCGAGGTAATGGTGCTTCCTCTGACGAAAGTCGAAACGTAATTTCACATACCGCAACTGGATTTAGATATTCCAGTATTCCAATAGACTCCTAATAACATCTGAAATGGTGACACGAGTATATGGACCTTGATCTATGACCAGCGATTGTTTTCTAACAGGTTTTCCGTACGTAAAACAATTTAAAAAAATCTATGCAACGCGATTATAAGATAAATGCTACGTTTATGGGTACCTGGTATTAGAGACCTTTGATTTCAAACCGTTTTTATTATGTATTTTTTATTTAAATGGAGAAACAGTGTGAGTGTTAAGTGGTTGCTCCAGACCATGGACATCTGATACAAATATACAATGTCAAGTAAGCCTTCTTTTGTATCGGGGGAAATCTTCAAAAGATACCCGGCACCTTGGGAGAGATTTGCCCATCTTCGGGAGAGCAGATGTGCTCTCCTGCACCTTCCGATTCTTACAGCAACATGCGGCCACGCACACACCGCCGTACTTCCCGGAGCTGCTGGCTGGACGGATCGAGCTCCCACTCTCACCGCCCGCAACCCCGGAAGCCCCCTTTTAGTTGCCTCTTATGATCAGGCAGGGGATACCGTAACGCTATTCTTAGTCCCGAAGCTACAAGGACTGATGCAATATAATTTCTTCACGCCATCAAGAGTGCAGGAAAAATGTAAAACTTTTGGCATGTAGTTTAAGGTGAAATAATTTTCTTGAGTACATTTAATTTTAGCCAGCAAAATCAGATCAACCGCTCTGAGATACAAAAAAAATTGCTGAAATTACACTACTAAAAAGGAAAGAGATTTGCGACTCGTTATAATGATGTAAATCCAAGAAAACTTTATATTTTCAAAATAAACGAGGATAGCATCAAATGCGTATTCATGACCCTGTTTGAAATTTAGGTTACAGAACATTACGGGGACCTCAAGATAACCGCAACTAAGATTTCAGATAAAACATTTCAAATTTGGCGTAACGAGGCAATTTTCGAAATTGTTCGCAAGTCTGCAATAGAAATAATTGGACAATCTAGCAATTTGAAAATAGCTCTGGCATTGTAAGCAATGGAGTATGTGGAGATTTTACCTTGGATTGTGAGTTTAGAAATCTAGACCAGAAGCTGAGATAATTGGATTATGATATTATTGAATAGGTTCACCGCGATTATTACAACACTATGTGGGTAAGTAGGACAAACTAGAAAAGTTCGTAACTCTAAAGTTTTGCGTAGTCTTCAGCGAGGAAGTACCATTACACGCATTCCTGCCGCATAGCAATTATTTTGTGTTACGGTAGGAACTTGAAGTGGTTGGCCACACTTACTACCAAATGCTTTAGGGCTAAGGATGCAAATGCGTTTGACCTAAGACAAGAATCTACACTCAGAATTGAGCACAGGGTCACAGGATCAGCTGTCACGTGCGCCCACTATCGACTCATAACCGAATGAGAATGTTATCTCAAATATATACTTACATATGTAAGAACTTAAAAAAATTGCTGCTGGGAGTTCTTTTCCGCCGTCATTTTTTCTCTCATCTCAACATGTAGCCCCAAGAAGCATCTATAATCTTCGGCTATTCGCATCCAGTTAATCCAAACATCTTAATGGATTATGTCTTACTAAAAGGAAAACACGTAGAAAAGCCAAAGCATGTCGGAGCAAAGGACGTAATGATGGGAAACGTATGACATGCATTCTAAGGACTGGGTAAGGAAACTAATGATAAAACAAAAGTCATGTCTCGCCTGGTAATACCACAAGGTAATGTCCACGGCATTTTCCCAAAAGATATTGATGTCCACGTCATTGCATATTTGTGCATGCGTCAATGGTACGTCAAATTACGTGACCAACGAAACTGATCACTGATCATACATCCATCCCATAAATATGTTTACGCAGTGTAGCAGTGAAGGAATTTGCCTCAATAATATCTATCGCTATAAGTAAGAGAATATAAATCGTGAAGGGCCACGATAAGTAGTAGCTAATTTAGTTATCGTTAATATACTACCTGTATTAGTGAACTGAACAAAAACATATGCACTGGAGTCCATAAGATATAGATACAGCTCTGTGGTAAAAACAGCGATAAGCTTATAAGCACATTTAGGTCTACAAAACTATCTATATAGTAAAATAAGACCCTCTAAGTAAAAATATGCTGATTTTCTGTCTACACATACATTATTGTTTATTCACAATAATATAAATCCCTTGACTTAATTATTTAAAGTTTTAGAACGGTCTAAAATAAAATAAAAAATAACCAAGTTGACTTCTCTCAGTCAGGTCATTAAACTTTTTACCTAGAAATATCATTGACAACGCAATATTATTTTTATTACAGATTCTTGTTTCTTTTGGCAGCCAGCTCATGGCAAATAATAGCAACCAGTGATTTTAATCAGTAAACATCTGTATAATAAAACAAAACGTAATTATAAACATAGAGGATGCTCCAGTGCGTTTTAATGAAACCCAATTCTATCAACAAGGTTAATCTGTGATACGGTCGAGGAAAACCAGATATAACGACCCTAAATTTAAATCTGTGTGCATTAAAGAGATTTATATTTAAATACGATATTGAGTCGTCAAAACATATCCTGTCTATTGATGTACTGTAATAAAATAAGATAATCCGGCTCGAAGGACCAAATAACATGATAGATAGTATCATTTCAAGGCGTATTTAGTCCCTGTAACTTCCGGATTAAGAATAGAGCTACGGTACCCCCTGTCTGATCGTAAGAGTCAACTAAAAGGGGTTTCCGGGGTTCTGGGCGGTGAGAGTGGGAGAGGGACTTGCTCGATGCGTGGCCGCTTGCCGCAAGCATCTGAAGGTGCAGGAGAGCATAAATGCTGTCCCGATGATGGGCCCGTACTGGCCGCCACACATGGAGGACACCGGTGCGTTCCACTGGAGATCCCAGCGTCCACCCTAAGCGGAGAGGTAGGCCACCGAGAGGGTTTTAGTGCGGTCAAATCCCACATAACCCGGTATCCTCTCCCAAGGTGCCGGGTACCTTTTGAAGGTTTCCCCCCGATACAAAAAAGGTCACTCTCCAGCCTGGGAGACTGGTACGGTAATAATACTACAAATCGAATAACAGATCAATCAGTAGCACCGTTGCGTCGTGAAAGAAGGACAATAAAACAAACAAACACACTTTCAAATTTATAGTATTAGTATAAGTGTCATGTTAATTCGTCTGAGTTATATGGATAAAGAGTAAAGATAAAGAAAGAGCAGCGATGGCCGAGTGGTATGAATCCGCGGTCTTCGACGCGATCGATCCCGGGTTCAAATCCTCGGCGCGCACCTCTAACAAATAAATTTGTAATGTGCGCATTTATCGCTGCTCCACGGTGATGGAAAAAAGTCGTGATATTTAATTGATTACGATGTTCTCCATCGCCGTGCATGCCTGAGAGAAATTCATAACTTCTCGAAAGCATAACGTCCACCAATTCGCACTTGGCCAGCGTGGTGGACTATGGCCTAAATCCCTCACACTAATCCCTACACGAGAGGAGACCTGTGCCCAGCAGTGGGACATAAAAAAGGTTGAAAAAAAATATGGATAAAGAGAGTGAAACCGTGGTGCAGTCCCATCAACACATCGAATCAAATTGATTTATAAAACTCTCTACTTATTCATGTGTTTATTATTTGTATAATATTTTAAGGTCACTTCAAAAAGTGTCGGCGCCGATGAGCAGTGAAACCGCCGGAATCCGTGTCAGTAATCACTTTTTTTTACTTTTTTTACCTTTCACTCGTTATGCGTCGCTCGTACGATTCTTTATTACAAAAGCTTTGGCTATAATGACGGTTTTATACTTATGTGTACATAACGTAGCCATTCATAAGAATACAACGTTCACTACAGAGTAAGAGATGGCATTACTAGCTGTCTCAATGCACCCCTCGGGTCTTTTCCCGTTATTGAGGAGGCCTGGAGTTTACTCCACTACGCTGCTCCAATTTGGTTTTTTTTTATGTCCCATTGCTGGGCACAGGTCTTCTCACAAGGGAGAGGGATTTAGGCCATAGTCCACCACGCTGGCCAAGTGCGGATTGGTGGACGTCATGCTTTCGAGAAATTATGAATTTCTCTCAGGCATGCACGGTGATGAAGAACATCGTAATCAATTAAATATCACGATATTTTTCATCACCGTGGAGCAGCGATAAATCCGCACATTACAAATTTCTTTGTAAGAGGTGCGCGCCGAGGATTTGAACCCAGGATCGGCCGCGTCGAAGACCGTGGTTTTTACCACTCGGCCATCGCTGCTCCAATTTGGGTTAATAGAGATAAAACCACTAGTCTAAGACTAAGACTAAACCACCCATAAAGACAAGGTTTAACGACAATCGATATCAATGCCACCGAAGCACGGAAACGCACATGAAATTTTAGCCACTATCGCTCAGGTCACCCATCTCACACCCAAACGCTTCTATTTATCTTATCTGCGGACATCGCTTGCGCTCTATCCCAGCCGCCGGGACTATGTGCTTCATTCATAGTATTAGAGGATAAAAATATCTGAATCAACAAATAATTTTGTCTGAATCAGCCCTCATTATTTTCGAACTATTTCTGCAGAAAAAAACAAGTTCAACAGCAATAAATAACTCAAGGTTACCCAAAATAATTTCACAAAATTGCGCTACTGTTACCCATAATAATATAACACGCGGCCCCTCATTCATGTTGGTTATTACATTCTGTCTGTCTGTCCTAACTCTTTAGAAGCAATCATAATGCCTTTCACTTTATTTCAGCCAACCGTTGTCATTTAAAAATATCCAAAACATTAAGTTCATCTGTAGCGTGTGGCCGTACAAAAACATTATGTACGTTAGTTATCGTAGGAGGCGACTAAAAGGGGGCTTCCCGGGTTGTGGGCGGTGAGAATGGGAACTCGATCCGTTCAGCCAGCGGCCGCGGCCCCGGGAAGGACGACGGTGTGTCCGTGGCCGCATGCTGCCGTAAGCAGATGGCAAGCAGATGTTCTCCAGAGGCTCTCCAGAGGATAGGCCCGTTCTGCGGCGCCGCGCATGGAGGACACCGGTGCATTCCACTGGAGATCCCGGAGTCCTCCCCAAGCGCAGAGGTAGGCCACCGAGGGGGTTTTAGTGCGGTAACAAATCCCACCGGTAACACCTCTCCCAAGGTACCGGTACATTTTGAAGTTTTCCTCCCCGATACCAAAAAAAAAGGTTCGGAGGGAGAAATAGTTTATTTTTTTATGTACCTATCAAATTATCATTGACTATTTTATAATTCATATAAGCAGCCACAGAAATAGAATAGAAAAGTTGCTCATGCTATTTAATTTAATATGCCAACAAAAAATATTTTTAAGTTCTAATTCTTGTATCATCATGAAACTTGGCAATCATTATGCAGGTTAGATGACAGTATAATATAACCGTACCACCGAGATGGTCCGATGATGGTACTGGAAGGTGGCTGATAGAACCTTGTGCCTACTAGTAAACACATCGACTTTGAGCCCATTAGATTCGTCTTAAGATATTGTATAATATGAAAATGGTGTCACACAACCATCCCATAAAATTTTTGAAAAAAGAATTAGCAATACCAATAACCAAGGAAGATTATTTTTTTTAATTTAATTTGGATTTAATTTTAATTTTATTTTTAAGTGTACTTACTATCCATTCATTCAAATCCTTTCACGGTTTAACATGTTACGGTGGACTGGCTGTATAGGGACTATAGGGTACTCGTATCTAGTTTATTTATCCAAAACTATTCACAATATTGCAGTATAGGTTATGGTGGAACAAAGAAACTCACATTTATGCAAGAAGGAAATAATCATAGTATTCCTTTAGAACAGTCACGCCAACACAGATAAGTTTAAAATGAAAATTGATTGTACAGAAAGAAATTGTTACCAAATGAACAAAAAAAAGTATAACATTAATGTTGGTTAGTTATGGATAGAAACATTATTCTTGTTGGATTAAATTAACTATACCAAAGAATATAATAGTTGACAAAGAATACAATACTACTTACGAGTTTGTTTTTTGTCGAAGTCGTTAGTGCATTGCGTCACAACCTTGCTTGTCATTCACAGTGACAAAAACACCGTTTGATTGACACCATAGTCGATTGTGTTGTCAAAAACGCCCAACGTTATTAAATCTACGACTAACAATGATATTAAAAATCAAATAGATACTCGTATGATAGTCCCTGAAAAAATGGGCCCTTGAAATGTGGCATATGACAAAAGATCTGACGTGTTTAATGCCATCAGGTCTTTTGCCGTCAGATCAATTTTGCTGTATACAAGCCTAACAACAAGCATATCAAGACATGCGAGGGACAATTTTCAAACTTAAATATTACACCGCTGACATATCATCGTATTTTTTATTTCATTTTATACATAATATATTGAATCCTAACATATTTATTGACAACTTATTGGTTGTTTTAACACGAATTGTAAAAATACACGATACAATGTTAAAAGCGAATCATTCACTAATTGATTGAATGAAACAAAGTAGGTACGTAAGTCTTAACACTACAGTGCACGCGCCCATTTTTGTTACAAGTTTGCTCGCGTGCTCTACTATGGTAGAAAAAGTTAAGAGCATTACTTTACGACTTAAAAGGTATTGATATAAAAAACGTAAGTTTAGTTTAAAAGTTTGTTTATTATAAAATACAATTCTATAAAAATGTGAAGTTCTTAACACTTGCGAACTATTTTAGGAACATATTAGTAACTTATACGAAAAAATCAAAATTTTTGACAAGTTTGAGATCAGCTCAAATAAAAAAAAATATATTTAATGTTCAGACTTTTATTTATCTTCTTCCATACATTCGAGGCATAGGACAGCCTGGTGATTAGGACAGATCCATCTGGCAAAACGTTTAGACCACTTTTTAGTGGAGCGATTATGGGCTCGAGAGCCTGCTGGGTTCATTAGGTGGCATCTCATCAGTGTAGCCTGAAAGCCATTTTGTTTTACTTTTTAGTTCCCGAGAGGGTTTTCCAATGTCAATCGCCTTGCCATGAGGGGTTTTGCGAGTTCAAATGAGAGATCAAGTAGAAGAATCAAAAAATAACTCTAAGCAACACGATGGTGTTTCTGCATTTCTTGCGTCTCCCTTTGGACTCGGAGGTCGAAATCTAATATTTTGAGATCTCACCCGCGCTTCTGGAGGAGATGCTTCACTAAATCGTGTTCCATTCTTAGACACATACACAACTTCTCCACTCGCATTAGTTGATGACAGTTCCGAGAGAGGTACGTCGTCGTCAGATGAAAAATCTTCCATCATCTCTTCGCGTACGAAGTCAGATCTATCTTGCTCCAAAGCCATAGAGCTGTCCTCTCCGTCTTCTAATTCACTGATAGAACTAACTTCATTCTCTTCTTCTAGCCACCTCAAGACTTGACTTTCCATGAGTGGATTCATATTTTCTCCAGGAATCACTAAAAAGCAAAATAAACATTATTAAATAAATAATAAAATATAAAGATAATAACAACTTGTACACAAAACTTTCGAAATATTATAAAAAAGAACAAAATTATTATCATTATTAGTAAATATTTTAAAATAAATATTTATTTACCTTCATTAATTTTCATTACGCCGATACTCGCACGTACTACTATAGTAGAATGGAGACTTTGGCGAGAAAATGCTGTAATATGAGCCCACGCTGTTGCTTGGCGCCACACTAACCCGTTGCGTAATTTTGTTTTTTAGGCTTATCTAGGGACACCGGAGAAAAGGTCAAGAAATGAGTGAGGGGCACCCAAAAATGCATGTGCGATCTACCATAGTAGAGCGCGCGTGCACTCTAGTGTTAAATAGTTGGAAGGAGAAGAATAGTGTAAGTCAATATACACGTAAATATATTAAAGGCACAAAGTGTTGTTGGACTCTTTCAAAAGACTAATTTGTTTGACAAAAATTTAAGATGAAGGTGAAAATCAAGATGACGCTGTCATCATCTTGATGCAGACAGAACGCAGGCATTTATAATTTCCGCGATCGCTAAATAGGTACATATATAGCGATCCGGTCCGGCTACGCTCGGTTGATTTGAGTTTACATTATTATAATTTATAGTATTAATGTATGCCTGCCACGGGAACTATACATTATTTCAGCATAAAAATAGCATGTGTGCTATTCCAGACAGATTGAGCAACAAACATCCATCCAAACTGTCACTATTATAAATACTATATTATATTTAATATCATATTAGTATTGATGCTATTTCAATCAAATATTGTGTACAAGAAGAACTTTATCCCTGCTATCGTCACACGAAGTGTTTATTAAGATAATCACAAGGATGACGCATGCAAGTGTTTTCGTATTAGACACTTGTTAGTTTTCACACAACAATAATAATATAATAGACATAGTGGCCATAAAATAAAGTATGTATAGTACAACTGTTAATAATACGATATTATTATGATCAATCAATTGATTCCGGCTTCTTTCGAAGAAACGTTCCATTTAAATTTCTGAAACCTGTTTCCATAAAATAATAAATAAATAAATAACGCTTCACACTCATAGCCCCACAGTAGGGTAGATATACCCTGTGTCGTGGATACCATGAACAAACACAAAGACAGAAACTCAAACACCCAGACCGAGAACAGAAATTTAAACTCATCATTCAAATTTCTGTTTCGCCGGGAATCGAACCCGGGACCCTTCGATTGGCAGCTCGGCATGGCATTACGCCACGCAGGTCGGCAAACAAAAAGTAAATAATATTCGTAATTCTAAGCTAAGAATATGAATTATTAAATATTTTGTAAACATGTAGGTACATCACAATTAGTATTTATTAGTACTTTCCTTATAGTATTTTCTTCTTTCACATCTTTTTGAGCGTGATATTTCAGTACTGGGGTTTTTGTTTACAAGCTTATTTTTTTTCTATCTGTGTACAAACATGATTCTCTAGTCTAGAACAGGTCCCTTTAGCGGTGAAATAGCCACATGTATCTTCTTAATGTTTTATTTTGTATAAACTACTAGCCTTCCGCCAGCGGCTTCGCCCGCGTGGACCCGTTTAATAGGTTCCCGTAGGATAAAAACCATCCTATGTCCTTTCCCAAGGTCCACTCTATCTGTGTTCCAAATTTCATTAAAATTGGTTCATTAGTTTAAGCGAGAAAGCGTAACAGACAGACAGACAGACAGAGTTACTTTCGAATTTATAATATTAAGTAGGGATAGCGGCCGCCCGCGACTTCGTCCGCGTGGATGTTTGATTGTTTGAACACGCTAATCTCAGGAACTACTGGTTCGAATTGAAAAATTATTTTTGTGTTGAATAGTCCAGTTATTAGGGAAGGCTATAAGCTATATAACGACATTAAACTCCTCCAACGATGTATTCTGTGCTCCAACGCACACACGCACACTGTTTTGATAGATATGATCTTTGACGTTGTAACACACCTACATTGCTTGGACAACAGTGAGTGCTTGTAATTTAATATGAACTTTATACAATAGCAATAAAGCTCAAAATGACTACGTTTTAGTTAGAAAACATTTGTATGGGAAAAAGAAAAGGGCTGTTTTTATGGTATTTCCGTCAATTATTCAAATTTTTCTCGCCGTAAAAACCATCCTTGAACTTCAACGAACATTTAAAAAAAAACAATTGGCGAAATTGGTCTAGGCGTTGTTGAGTTATGCGCTTACCAACACATTTTGAGATTCATTTTTATATTATAGACGTATGTATCTCTACCGATTTGGCTTTCATTAAAGACATTTTATTACACTTTTCTGGTATTCTTATAGCGTCCTCTAAATCTTCATCTCATCTCTCTATTATCTTTGATTCGACCACGTCATGTTTATCTTTTACTTTTTGAGCAAAAGATTTTTCGTTGAGACCTCTCCTCTTAGAAACATCAGAACCGATACTTTCTTAAAAAAATATTTTTCAGTCACGTGTTAAATTAAAATTAGCAATGTCTTATAGTGGTACAGAATTTTCTATAAGTCATCTTACTTAATGGTCTTTCATCATATTATATAACGTATCTATCTATCTATACTAATATACATATAAGGAACTACTAGTTCGAATTGAAAAAATATTGTTGTGTTGAATAGTCCATTTATTAGGGAAGGCTATAGGCTATATAACATCATACTATGACTAATACCGTCCACGCGGACGAAGTCGCAAGCAGCCACTATAGTTAGTCAATATGTTCATAAGTCAAAATAAGAATACAGGCAATATTTATAAGGCACAGATAACCCAAAAATTACTCGCAGCCACTTTCACTAACCGACTTGACCCATCAGCCATAGAAAGTTCTGACTAACAGAATATTATTATGAATCCCATCGCAAATATTAAAACTTGTAATAACATTGAGAACATGTTATCCATTCATTATATAATGTGAATGTTAATAGTCTGGTTGGTATTATTGATGTACTCGTAGGTACTAGCTTTCCGCCCGCGACACTACACGATTATTTTCCATCTGAACGAGATATCTTCCCGGGTAAAACCCGATGTCACTCTCTAGCTCCTCAACTATTTCTCAAAAAATCCGATCATTTCGTAGCACCCGTTACGACGTGAAAGAAGGACAAACGAACAAACAAACGACCCAAATTTTCACATTTATAATAATACTAGCCTTCCACCAGCGGCTTCGCACGCGTGAACTCATTTTATAGGTTCCCGTAGGATAAAAACCATCTTATGTCCTTTTCCAAGGTCCACTCTACCTGTGTTCCAAATTTCATTAAAATTGGTTCAGTATATTAAGCGGGAAAGCGGAGCAGACAGACAGATAGACAGAGTTACTTTCGAATTTATAATATTAAGTAGGGATATAGTATTGAAGTATGGATTATAAAATGGTAGCGGGATCGAGTTTGTTTTGTTTTAGATATTTTTAGAAATCGAAGGCATAAAGTCAGTCACCATAAAGACTAAATAGTAAGAGTAGTCAATTTACAACAATCCGTGATTATATCAAATGGAGCAAAATTTCAATTCAAGAGAAGAGAGAAAGCCTTTATCATCAAAATTAACAATTAATTTTATTACTGACGACCCGTGTAGCGCAATTGTTACCACGCCGGACTGCCAATCGGAGGGGTTACATTCCCGGCGAAACAAAAATTTGAATGATGAGTTTAAATTTCTATTCTCGGTCTGGGTGTTTGTGTCTTTGTATGTGTCCATGGTACTTACGACACAGGGTATATCTGCCCTACTGTGGGACTGAGTGTGAAACGCTATTTATTTATTTATTTGTGAATTAGAGTTACTTAAGTTAGTATTAGAGAACTAGGTAGTAAACTGTACCCTGGCGTAGACTTGGGGTATCAGAAAATATGTTCACATCAGCTCGTATATTTCTAGCGGTGTGACAATTAAGAACACTAAAACTAGAATATTTTAAAGTCCCTCTGTAAATTTCCACTGCACGTGTGCATTCTATGTATAATAATTTGTGCGATTCTGGTTTTTAATAACCTAATAAAATACGCATAGCTACAACTGCCTTAATGCAACGAATCCGGAATCTTCCATGATAAAAGATGAAAAAGCACCGGTTACTAAGGAAACCATCAAGTTCAGTAATTTTATTCTAGACGGGAAATCGGTTAATCCCACGGTATACTTTATTGATCTTACGAAATTAAGAACACGAAATAATAATAATTGAATATTGTATAATGTTAATACGAGTAGCTAAAAAACAAGATTGGTTTAATGGAAAACATCGAAAATAGTTTAATTTCACAGTATACTATATTGATCTTGCGAAATAAGTAACAATAAAGAATATTATGTATGTACATAATAACAGCTAGATTACAATATTGCCTTAAGTTAAATGGAAAAAATCGAGACTCAATGCAAAAAGGTTTCTGATATCTCTTTGACT
The DNA here is from genome assembly GCA_911387765.1 of Pyrgus malvae. NCBI lineage: Eukaryota > Metazoa > Arthropoda > Insecta > Lepidoptera > Hesperiidae > Pyrgus > Pyrgus malvae. The sequence continues at coordinate 13,692,176 of OU426971.1, read as the reverse complement.
GCGGTTAAAATTCATTAGCTACTGGTATTTTTTCAATATTTTCTGTGCAGAATGGGAAAGAAGCGTGACTAGGTTTGCCATAAACAATAATAGTGATACCGACTTCGTTAACTCATATTTATTGCACCTTTTCTTTAATGCATTAGTTTTACAACTTTTTCAAGAATCGGTATGACGATTATTATCCTATTATGCTCCATCACAATTACTGGAAAACAGTTTAACATTTGTTAATATATAACATTTGTTAATATATACCTACTTATATTATTAACTAGCTGTGCCCGCGACGTCGTCCGCGTGTATAAAGACTTTTATAAAATGGATTGATTAAAAATTAAAGATTATTTATTTGCATTGAATAAGTAGTCGGTAGATTATTCTTACATATAGTGAAATCACTTATAATACAATGTTCATATGTTCAGAAGAAACCTAATGTATTTTTTCTAAATCCTTCAAACCTAAAACAGTAACGAATGCTTACTGTACTGATCTTACTATCCACTTTTCTCACGTTTCGCTTTTCTCGTGCAATCAGATTCTCTTTACAAATATGTACCTCGTTTATTAAAGTTAAGAGATACTGCTGTGCCCGTGGCTTCATCTATGTTAAAAATAGTATCTTTAGTAAATTGGGTGAATTTATACTGCAAAGAATGTAGAGGCAGAAAAGAGGTGCACTATACAACTACTTGTAGTTGGGACATAAAATTTCTAAACATACACGTGCTTAGGATAAAACAATCGGAAAAATAATCGTAAGGTCAATTAATAAACTATAGGTTTAAAACTTGCGGACAGCAGTTTGGTCATAAGTCATAACTCATATAACATTGTGAAAACTAAAGCAGAAGGCAGGGTCTCTACACAGTGTGCTATCTGTATATTTTGGAACTAAAGAATATTTTTATAAAGAATCTTTAAAGAATCCTTAATATCTCCATCAACCAACGTGTGTGGATGAGCCCTCAACTCGTACGCAATAAAGAGACGCAAAAAATGAGTTAAGTTATAATTGGTCCAATTAACAATGTTCAGCATCATACGTATACCTACCCAACGATGGGACAACCCGCGTGGCGCAATGTTTACCATGCCGGACTGCTAATCGAACTGTCCCGGGTTAGAATCCGGGCGAAGCAGAAATTTCAATGATGAGTTTAAACTGTTCTCGGTCTGGGTGGTTGTGTTTTCTGTCTCTATGTGTGTTCATGGCACCCACGACACAGGGTTTATCTACCTTAATGTGCGGCTATACGTGTGAAATGTTTTTTTTTTCACTATGTACTTACTTAATTTTATTAGACTTAAGGCTTTTATTTGAAATTATCTCCATCGATTCACTTTGAAGAAGAAATGAATATTGCTCAATAACGCCATCTACCGTATGGCATGTAAACTTTGTGGTAGATAAATCGAATGTCAAATTACCAAATAGGTAGATATTGAGATTAACAGTTGGTTCACTAAAAGTTTAACTATTCGTCACCTAGATGTCTGCAGTAGTCTCGTTTTGTTAAGGCTTTGTACATTCTGTATGAAGGTTTAGATTCCGAATCTTACAACCTTAATGCTGGATGCATTGAGATTGTAAGATTTGGATTTCGGTTCATCGGAGCTTGAGGCCTCCTCAATATTGGGAGAGCTCCATGCTCATCAGTGGAATGCTAAAAAGGTTGCAGCTTGATATAATGTAGCGATAATAATCGTTTCAGCTACAGCCTGTTCATAATCTTCCACCCCAAAAGAAGACTAATAAGCTGAGCAACTAACTCAATGGAGCCTGTGTTGTAAGGTTCGGCGGCAGTAAGGCTCGCGATGCGCTTATTAGGTACCCATAGTCTAGCCATACTCGGCCAACGAAAGAAAATACGGTAAGCTGATCTAAGTATATTTAATATAGTCGACAATATTAGTGAGAGTTCAAAATAATTTTACTTAAATTTAAACTTTTATTTATGGTTTTGAATGGGCTGTTACCGAAACTTTCATACAAATTCCCCAAAGTGCCTTTTAAGTTTATGTCGCGTATTGTGTAAATGAACTTTTTTATTTATCATCCGATTGATATGAAATACACACTAATGTTACGGAAATTCATTCAACAATATATCAGTAAACACATCATTCAAAGAAGGGAAAAGAATTTGAGAATGAAATATTAAGTTAAGGTTAATTATTGTACGCTTGAGATACCAACTTTCGAATCCATTTTATTTGCTATTGAGGGGTAGTTTTGAAAAAAGCTTAAATAGAATTCTTACTATGTTAGTAAAAATTACAAATACAAAATTATAAGTATATTACTCTGCACAAAAATTTTCTGTACATCAAGTTTCGACACTCAATTTTCAAAGAGTTTCAAAGAAAATTGACATTTAAAGGGTGAATTTCGGGAAATGCTGAAACACGCATTCTTTTATTTTGGTTAGAAAATATTTATACCCAATTTCAAGAAAATCTATTGAAAAAATCCAAGTTTTCCATACAAATTTTCATCGCTCATTTCACACCCTTAAAGGGTGATTTTTAAAATTATCTATAGCCTAAATGTTAGCGAGGACCAATATATATAAAACAAAAAAAGTTTCATCAAAATCCGTCCAGTAGTTTTTGCGTGAAAAGCTAACAACAGACAGACAGACAGACAGACAGACAGACAGACAGACAGACAGACAATAATTTCAAAACTTATATTTTTAGCTTCTGTTACTTATAAAAAGACCCCTAGAAGTATTTTTTTTAATTTATATGCAATGTACAGAATTGACCCTGCTTATAGTTTTATTATATGTATAGATTATATTAAAAATTATATACCAACCCGTATTGGCTCTACCAATCCGCATTGGAGAAGCATGGTGGAGTAAGTAAGTAATAGTGTCTCATATAATCAGCTGTCATAGCCATTTTGTTAAGTATCAGTATAATATCATTCATTATATATGTACTTTTCTTAAAAGAGTGCTGCTGGGAGTTTTTTTCCGTCGCCTTTTTTTTCTCATCTCAACATCTAGCCCATACACGGGCACCTAAAGGCGATGACCGGGAAAAAATTACATTCATTAAGCGAATATTTTGTATTCCTTATATGAAATAAATATTTTTGATTTTGATTTTTGATAAGCTCCAGGCCTCGCTAATAATGGGGAAAGACCCGCGCCCAGCAGTGTGACGCAAAAAGGATTGCAGCCAATATACTTGAAGTTTAAATTAAAGGGAATTCTTTTGTAATTGTTTTTCACAATAGACTGATTAAGAATTTAATCAAAATCTGTATTAGAATTTGCGGCTTAAGATACGGCACTGAATTTATTTTTCCTTGGTAATTACATTAGTTTTTACCATTTTGTGTTATAATGAAATGAAACAAGCTTTATAAACAAACTATACCGATACCTTCTGTTTGGCAAGTGAACGATCCTACTAATATTATAAATGCGAAAGTAAGTTTGTTTGTTACTGTTTCACGCGAAAACTACTCAACCGATCATCATGAAACTATGTAGGTACATATATTCTTGGAGTTATCAGAAGTAAAATAGGATACCTTAAAAAAATTAACACGGGTGAAACCGCGGGGCACAGCTAGTAGGTTATAATACTTATAATATAAACCTATTTTTATGTCCTGTATGATATCTCGAGATATCACCTAAATAAATTAGTTTTTTTTTTCGGTCATTATTGTCATGTTTTCCACGACACTTGTTATTTTACTGTTACTGATAATCACCGGCCTTCACACATATTTACACAAAAACATTAAATAAATAACTTTCCATTATGTAACTCCACAAATATCAGCTGCATTTTAACTAAGTGTTGAGGACGTAGTTAATTTGAAGCAACATTACTAAAATTACAATATTCGAATGATGACATTGAAATCTTAAGGCCACGGAGCAAATTATTTATTACGTTAATATGTAAACATACTCGCAACTATAAAAAATATAAAATATTTAAGTAATAAATATGGAGGTAAGTATTATATTATAACTCATCAAAACTCTGATTAAATGGAAAATGAAATAATAAAAAATGTAATAACAATTCTTCTACACCTAAGGATTAAATTGCTGGTGCCTATAAGACGAAAACCCGCTTATCAGCCCAATGTTTTGGGAACATACTCGTAAAATCCACAAAACCTTTTGTTTCTTGGTCATGAACCTGTACAGCAGGAGCTATGAGGGTGTATTGTACTACGAACAAAGCACAACGCCACAACAAAAACCTCTTCAAAAACTATTGGATTCGAACAGGCGTCCTTCCACTTTCAAAGGGGACAAAGCAAATTATACGATAACACGGCAAATATAATTATCAAATCACTTACTAATAGATCATCCTTTGAACACAAAGCATCGATTCACAACACAAAACCACTATCACTGTATCTCTATTATCAACAACTCCGAGACAGAATCGGTAATGAGATGACACGTGCACTCCGTGCGACGGCTGAATTAAAACTGATGAAACAAAGCATTGATACTATAAGTACACCCAAGGGCAGTAGGTGAACAAGCTGAAAGAAACCATACTACACTGATAAAAGATTCATTTTAGATTGATTAAGGTGATATACTAATATGCTAGTAGAGTCATTCTATCTGAATGTACTATTTACTTGAGTGATGGACATCGTACGATAGTAATTGTGTCTAGGTGTACTCTGATTCGCCGCGAATTCTTGGCAGTTGATTGTGTTGGGTATTATATCACTTTGTGACCCTTTCATAACACTTTCTATTGTATTCAGCGTTCAGAATATTTTAAATTGAATATTAATGTGTCTGTTTTCTGTAAATGAATACTGTTAATAATACCTCTGTCTCTATACCGTTCAATCTAACTTCTATCTAATACTTATCCAGTATTTCAGTCAGTAATTATAATTCATGGAATAAGCTTAGAATTACCAAACCTTAACTAAAAATTAGAATGGATAAGCAGGTAAATAAAAATAAACTTTTTGTCACTATGCTCAGACAAGTTAACTAAAAAATCTCAAATTTATCAGCATCTAGATCAGTGAATGTCATGTCAGTTGCAACAGAATTTTATGCAGCCACTTTTTGTTTCAGACCGGATAATATTAAAATTAGCATTAGCTTAATTACTAATTCTGGTTAGAATTCTGTCGCCTATTTAAAATAAAACTCAAACCCAAGTACTAAAAACTTGATGTCTTTTAAATAGTACACTGATTCCATTAGAGACTTTATTAATATTATGCACGCAAGTAATAATTAATCAATAACAACTAAACCAATGTTAACTGCACATCATCTTGATCACTAAAATGGTTATCGTAGTCTTTGGAAACGAAAAATATCTCGAGAATCTCAAGAGTGTTGTTGACTTAAAAAGAGTATGAATAAGTTAATTTAAAGACCAAGAAACTTTTTATCCAACCTACGTGTCATACTACTCATCGAAATATTAACTGTTCATATTTTCCGGTAAATAAAAGTTTTTTTGTAGGGTATAAGAGATCTGTCAACAGATAAACTTTTCAGTTTTCTACGTATTCTGTTTGAGAGACTAATTTTGGTCCTGCTAGCCGGATATCATGTTACTAACTTTCGCCGACTTCATTCAAAATTTTGATTACCAACACACACGCAACTCTGTTTCTAAGTTTCTAGTTCAAGTGAAACAGTTTTATCGGATTCATCTACTCCATAACGAATGTTTACAGGCGGAACGACCATAACTGCATGTTACCGTTATGGCTTAATGAAATTGTTTTAACTTAACAATAATATATAATCAATTTCGGAGTTAATGTATCCTTTACTTTTCTACAGTTTGTGCAAATTTGTTTATATCAATACGATTAATACAATACAATGAATCCCGACGACCCGCATGGCGTAATGGTTATCATGCCGGACTGCCAATTGAGAGTTTCCGGGTTCGATTCCCAGCGAAACAGAAATTTGAATCATGAGTTTATATTTCTGTTCTCGGTCTGGGTGTTTGTGTTCCTGTCTTTGTATGTGTCCATGATACCCACGACACAGGCAGGGTATTAATTACCTTACTGTGGGGCTATGAGTGTGTAGCGTTTTTTTATTTATTTAATTTTTTATTTGTTTAGTTTACTTTTTTGTTATAACTTATAACTTACCACTTAATTTCATAATAATTATGGTATTAATATAATTTACTTTAATTAATTATTTTTGAACTTATGTTTCATCAAGTAAATTCATATTAATGACAATAATAATATTATACAATCGTCGCCTCAGTGCTTATTTGTCCTATCGACCAAATTTATCGAAAATCAACTTTAAATGCAGTATTATTAAGGCTTAAATTTCAATCCTGTTGGTTAAGGAAGATTTAAAACTTCTTTCTTGAAAACAACAAAAAAATCATTTAAATTTTATTTGTGACAAGACTTTGTAATTCAAAATTTGTACTTATTTGGTCTATGTCCTGTGATTGTTTTATATCCTATATCGTAAGAAACGTTGAGTGCTCGAGTGTCCTATGTCCACTCAATCAACCAATCACAGCCCGCGACACCATATCTGCCATTTTGTTTGATTTGTCACTGTGGCTGGAGGATCACGAGGATCACTTTGCGCTCCCGAAAAAATGTATAATATCTTTAAACATTGTTATATTTTTGCGCGTAAATTGTTTTAGGCAGATGCCAAATTATGTCTAGAACATATTATAAAAGGAAATATTCTAAGACGCAGCAGCAATATTCTCAGACGGAGCTTCAAACTGAGAAGTAACTACCTTTTAATTTACACTCCATTCTGTTTTAAATTTGAACCAGGGTGTTGTTTTTAAAGACTTTGAACAACCTCCAAGCTAAGCACGAGAGTTCGTTCGAATAAGTAAACTGTTATTTTTTGTAGCATATAATATGTACTTATCTTCCTAGACGCATAAGGACAGAATCGATTCCCCGTTTATTTTTTCGTAAAATCGTAGTATGTAAAATGTAACGTAATTTGTATTGTTCTGGACGCAGAGGAAGGGATTTATTCTAAGTTTATTTATTTATTTAAATCACATAATTTCACATTAAAAAGTGCTATTGGGCACCAATGAGTTTTTCAGGGGTATGGGTATAATATTGGCGTCTTTTTAAATTTAAGAAAAATTTCAAAGGTACATGCGTCACTTAAGCTAGTCAGTGTACATTAAGGCCCCGAACACACGAAGTAAAAGCTTTTGACGCAAGTTATTTTTGCAAATTTTGCTAAATTAGTTTCCCAATCATCACTGTATTTTACATGAGAAAAAAAAAACGAATAGGTACGAATAATAAAACTATTTTTGATATAGAGTTTTTGGCTTCTACTTTTAAACTTAAATCATAAATTTCAAAAGGAAATTGATAAAACACTTTTAACTAACAGAGGTTTATTAAACCTTCGAGTTTTTTTTAAATATAACGGTGAATTAACACCACCCTGTATATATATCTGAAACATAGAACAAATAAGCACGCTAAAATGAAACAGTCACTTTGCCCTATCTCCAATGAAGTAATGTCCTAAGTCCACATACATAATTATGTTTGTGCATGTTTGTTCTATATCCGCACAAAAACTGTAAAATAAGGGTTGATTAATTAATATCTAAAGGTGAAAGTTATAATATTCAAATTGTATGTAACCCAAGTATTAAGAAAGACCTTCAAAACTAGAAAATAATGCTTATTAAATAAATAGAGCAAAAAACTCTTCTACTGTAAAATGTAACTAATGGTAGATAGGACAAATAAGAACTGAGGCGACGCAATGTTACCAATACTTACCAAAAATATTTTTGGCCAACTATTTTTAATATTGTTTTTAATGGAATTTTTTATTTCCATTTATTTTTGTTGTATTTTACTATGCATGCCGTTTGCACCTATAAGTTAGGTTTCACCTACTTTGGGTATATTATGTAGTATTAATGTCTTGGTGTAAACCTTGTTGGTGCAACAATTATAAATAAATAAATAAATAATACACATTTTTGTAATTTTATACTCAATGTACTTAGAAACATCTACTGTTGGACTTTTTCTAGAACCTATAACTCAAATACCGATATATTAGGTCCTTACATATGAAATTGCCGTACAGTATGAAAAAAGTGAAACAAGTTCTCTTAATGCAATTATTATTTAATCAATCGAAATATAAATTAGTGGAGAAATATAAAATTAAAACCCACTTTTTTCATAAAATTTACATATATAAAAATGACGTTTAGAATGAAAGTTCCGTATATAAAAATATACGAAATCGCAAGACGTACAATACGTGTTTTAAAGTCCTATCACTCTTCCCCAAATAGTCATATTTTTTAATTTTTTGAGTTAGATACATCCTGCATACCTACTGCTTTGTGGTACGGTGAGGAATAAACAAAAATGTGAACTTTGCGCTTCTGAAATCTGAGCGGAGTATGTCGACCTTTATACGGCGCACCTATTTTACAAAGTGATTCCTCGACCGCTGACCTGTTAGCATTTAGCGCATTGTACGCAATGCTGTTTGCAGTTGCATTGCAGGTGCATGAATAGTTAAACAAACGACTCTATTAACAGCCGCAAATATTCGGATATTAGTTTTCATACAGTCAACAGTCTTACGACGAGATTATAATCTTTTATACCTAAACTGGAATAGTACACGTCGCATGGCTCTGTAAAACGATAGCCATCAATAAATGTAAACAAAAGGCCAGTCAGGTGCAAGATGGGTGGCCGCTAGTGGCAAAATTTAATTTGAATCGTTCTGTTTGCTATGCACATCATTAAACATGTCGATTGCCTTATTGGCGGTTAGAAAACCAGTCAGCCACTAACCTGTGATATGGATGGAGTCTCAACAAAGCCATATTGACGCCGCTTGGTGAAGTTAGCTCAAGAATTCTTGTATGATAAATGATAAGGAAAGAACCTTCAGTGGAATAAAAGAGTTTAAGTGAAGACCGGTTTCCACCACTTTTCGCCTTAGCTCGCCTACAGACAGCGTAGGTAGCTATTTTACAAAATGGAATAATACGACCCTTTGACGAAAATTTTGACGACCCACGTGGCGCAATGGTTACCCTGGCGGACTGCCAATCGGAGGGTCCCGGGTTCAATTCCCGGCGAAACAGAAATTTGAATGATGAGTTTAAATTTCTGTTCTCGGTATGGGTGTTTGTGTTTCTGTCTTTGTATGTGTCCATGGTACCCACAAGACAGGGTAAATATATACCCTACTGTGGAGCTATGAGTGTGAAGCGTTTATTTTTTTAAATAATTTGATAGACTCCTAACATTTAGCGCATTGCTACCTATTTGCAGGTTCATTGCAGCTGTCTGAACAGTAGAACACACGTTTAATCATGATTATTAGTTTTTTTAAATGGTTGTCTATCTGTATAGTCGTTTTACGGACGATATTTTAACGTGACCACGTCATAACAATTCAATGAAAACCACATTAACTTTTCACCTCACTTTATAAGCAGTTGACGAACGACGCAAGCCGAATGCTCAACGTAACGTACAAGCGCCGATCGTAACGTACAATGAGCGTAACGTACATTGAGTCATCCTTTTTCGTGCGTGCAGCCGGTGTTCATCGATTTATTAAACGTTGTCACGTCAAAATAAAAATAAAAAACAAAGTAGCGGATAGCATGGGTTTCTATCTCTCTTTCTCGCAATTCTTTCTTTAAGAAATAACGATAAAGTAGCAATGGTTAAAGCGTACTGTGCGACGATGGTAAGTACCGTATCATCAAATTCTACCATCTTCAAAAGTACATAAGGCAATTATGCCTTATGTACTTTTAACCTATTGCCCGTTAAGGCAATAGGTTGTTGAACCAGGGACTTCCCATAAATGAATCTTAATTTTGACTCTTCTTTATGCAGCCATTAAACCAGTCAACCTTACTAATTGCCCATCGTGTGTTATCGTAAAATGATCATATTCTACATCATCACTTTATGATGCATTTATTTTATAACATGCGTTTTTCGACAAACGAGTGCTACATTTAACTACTTGCTCCACTGAGAATTATGTATTAATGTTGTATGAAAGTCGTAACTCCGGAATTGATTTAAAAAAAATGGGTTGTACTTTTTGTGCTACGTTGCCCAAAAAAGACAAAAATATTTTCCCTTGCAAGATTTGTAACTGACTTCGTAACTTATACACAACTCAAACCAGGCCTTACCAATTAAATTTGGAATGCTTGCATAGTAATATTGCCATATTACAGCTAATATTATTCATTTCTCACCACTCCACTTCTTTTGGGCCTCCCCAATAATTGGGAGGGACCCGTGCCCAGCAGTGAGACGCAAAAAGGGTTAAAGCCAACAGCAGCCACTTCTTTTCCAAAAAACGATAAAATTCCTACTCGTATTAAATTTTGTTAAAGGGGGCAGGGTTAATACACCATTTTTTTTAAAACCAATTAATTTTGTACGCCGTGTAGTACAAGTTGTAGGTCAGCTAAATGCACTCCTGACAGTTGCCTTTTAGTTCACTCTCCTCTAGTAGTCCCTGTAGCTTCGGGATTTAGAATAGAGCTACGGTATCCCCTGCCTGATCGTAAGAGGCGACTAAAAGGGGGCTTCCAGGGTTGCGGACGGTGAGAGTGGGAGCTCGGTATCCTTTCCCAAGATGTCGGGTACCTTTTGAAGGTTTCCCCCACGATACCAAAAAAAGCTCTCTAGCTACAGCACTGAAAATGTCTTAATATTTGTACTAATTGCTAGCCTTTTAAGAATCGTTAATATTTGACTGTCGATTGTCGGGATCCGCCTTCATGTCACCGCGACTGGCTGGAGTTCATGGGAAAGATCCTCGGTCAAGACCGAAACTAGTCAGGTAATCCAGAACAAACCGACGAGAACAAAACCGTTGATTATATCTACAATGTTAGTTTACTCACGATTCGTTTCATAACAAAATTATTAAAAAGTCCGAGGAAGAAGATCATCAAGAAGTCAGAAGAGCTCGAGCAATCATTCTTACAATGTGTTACAACTAAGTTATAGAAGCGCTACTTAAATATTTATCTCATAAGTACGACCTTAATGAATAATTTTTGCATAATTAAGTCCTGGTAGCTTGTAAGATGAATGATGACTATATACGACAGCTACTTAATTTATATGCGAATACTTATTGTAGGCAAAAATTGCTCAAGCAGTTAATTTTATACCACCTTTAAGCCGCGGTTTTATCCGCCTCAGAAAGGATCATTACTTTGACTGGCTGCAGCCCTTTTTGCATCCCACTGCTGATCACGTCTTTCCCGATAACTGGAACTTACTCCAACACGCTGCTCCAGTGCGGTTTGATAGAGATGCGAGTAAGTGGGCAACCTGCTGTCGGATTAGTTTAAATCGCTTAGGCCTCCGACAAGTTTTTATTTCTAAAAATAGTTTAATTTTACCATCTGACGCAAGCATAAGGATTGGCAATGACATTGCATCTTTAGATTCTAAAAAAAGACAAAAATGTCGTTCACTTTTTACCCCGCAGTTTCAGGTGATTCATCACGTCATCACGTATAACACCAGTTCAACCTGTTCTCATCTACGTCAGAGCATGTATCAAAAGGTCTTGTGATTGTCACGTTTTAAAATAATTTAATTGAAGTATCTACTACCTACCTATTCAATTACGTAGCTGTCGCATAAAATGGATGGTTTTTAAATGGCTGTAGTTTTTTTTGTTTAATTACTAACTTTTGCAATTGGAATAAAAGACCAGGTTTGTGCCAATGTAATTTTATAACAGCTCGCATACAAAAGTGCAGATAAATATAAGGGCAGTGTAACAAGAATGGAAGGTAAAAGAATAAACAAAAGATAGATTACAGAACTGTACTGAACTGAATAGACCAAATAAAAAGAGACAGAAATAAAAGCAAACTGCGAGCAGAGATCCAACGAATAAGTAGGTAATGATAAAAAATAAAAAAAACACAATTTTTGGACAAGGGTTTTGAGTGCAATTCCTGAGATAATCCAACAGAGCATTTAAAAGGCAAATCGCTGGGATCGTGAAAGCATTAGATCCAAACTGGAGGAGGAATGTTAATGGGAATAGGAAGGAAGACAATACCAATGAGTCCGAAAATATATACAAATCTAATATGATCATGTGTGGTAGCAACCCTATTAAGCGACCCATTGATGGTTGGAGAGACCCTCTCCCCATAAATGATGAGGACTAAAGTTTAATTTCCCGCGTTTAAGAACGATAGAGTTTTACATTACTTGTAAATTTAGGCCTGTGTCTGTAGTTGCACCGCAACGGTAGTGACATTGACCGTGTTAAGTAAGCTTTAAAAACAGCTTATAAGACAAATCTATTTTTAGTATAACCTGCCTCGAATGAATAGTAATTTTATCCGCAAATAGAATCCACTATACGTATTTTTAAGTAAATCGAGAGTGAAATATAAGAAAGCAAAATGCTACTGTGAGAAACTTTAAAATATAAATTAGTCAACTGTCAGACGAATAATTTACATTTCTCCTCCTTAGAAATATTTGATGTATGAGAAAAACTGTGACAAAAGGTTATTATTTCGCGCACTATTGATTACCAAACAATATTATAACCTACACATTTTATTAAATACAGTTACTTGGCGGCAACCCTTTTAACGTCCCACTGCTATGCACGGGTCCCTTTATTGGGGAGGCCTGGACCATACTCCACCACGCTGCTCCAATGCGGGTTGGTGGAGATGCGGGTTTGTGGCCAACCCGCTGTCAGATGGCCATAAGGCCTCCGACAAGGTTAAACGACTGTTATATATCAACAACAACCGGGACCGAGGGCTTACGTGCCCTCCGAAGCACGGAAACGCGGAAGATTTTTTTTGCCACTAACGGTCACCCATCTCACATCCGACCGCGCCCGTTTGGCTTAGTTGCATAGATCGCTTGCGATCTACGCTTACCGCCGGGCCATGCTCGCTTCACAATACAGTTAATTAAAGCGATAAAAGATACATGAAAATAATACATACAACAATTCATACATGATACAACAAAAGATGACGTAATAATAAGACACAGAGCAGCTCGTCATCGACAAACTTACAGAATAAATAAAAACAAAAAATAAAGCAATATCAAATAAAAAAAAAAACAAAATACAGCTTCCTGAGTTGACTGTTGAATAACTCAAGTATATATCGTAGTACAGAACCTTGTGACGGTACTACTAAAAATAGTGTTTGACACACAGTAAGCCTACTGAGTAAAAAAAAAGAAACAAAGTATTCCAAAATGAAACAAAGAAAATGCAAGTTTCCGATTTGAATATTTCAAGTCTACTCATTAAACTTGAAATACGGGAATTATTGACTCCTTTAACGTCAATACTATAAATAAAATCCTTGAGACACCAAGACAAGCCCGTCATCAGTAAACCCGAATAAAAAAAACGAAAGCAATCCAAAACGAAACAAATAATGGAAGCTTCCTGAGTAGAACTTGTTCATGAAGCGTGACTCAGAGGAAGAGACCGATTAAATTTAAAAGCAATTTACGAACTTGTGCCATTGACACATTTTTTGCGTACCGACTGAAGCAAACATCTCTGATTCACGCAGTTATAATTATAACAAACAAAACAAATATGTCGTTGTAATATGAAATTGAAATAAAACATATTCATTACGAAATAATTTAATGTAGGGATGGTGACAGATCCAAGGATGACGAAAAGAAACGCTTGGTAAAGTAAACTAAGCAAAAGAGAGTAGCAGACGAGTGATCGCTGCACCCCAAAACAACCTGGGTTTAAAAGTGGTGTGTCCCTGTAGTTTCGGAGCTACGGTGGGCCTGATAGTAAGAAGCGACAAGAGGGCTTCTGGGGTTGCGGGCGGGGAGAGTGGGAGGTCGATCCGTCCAGCCAGCAGTTCCGGGAATGACGGGGGTGTGTGCGTGGCTGAATGCTGCCTTAAGCATCGGAATTTTCAGGAGAACAGATCTGCTCTCCTGAAGATGGGTCTATTTTGGGCGCCGCGTGTGCAGGACACCGGTGCGTTCCACTGGAGATCCCGGAGTCCTCCCCAAGCGTAGAGGCAGGCCACTGAAGGGGTTTTAGTGCGATCAAATCCCACATAACCCGGTATCCTCTCCCAAGGTGCCGGGTACCATTTGAAAGTCCTTCGCCTGCACGCTTCAAGATGTGCGACCAACAAATTGACGCGATCGAGCATTGAAAATGTTATACTACATTTGTACCTTATAAATAAATAAACAAATAAATATCTTTGGACAATTCACACAGCGCCATCTGATTCCAAACTAAGCAGAGCTTGTGCTATGGTAATCAGAAAGCTGATAAAAATACTTATATTATTCTAAATACATACTTAAATATATAAATTAACACCCAGACACAGAACAAATAGTCATGTTCATCACACAAATATTTGTCCTGAATGGGAATCGAACCCACGACCTCACGCTTCGCAGTCGGCTCATCACCCACTACGCCACGGAAGCTGTCAGAGCACCTTACTTTACATCTGCAAACAACCTCAAGCTATTCTAAGTTCTGGCAAGAGAACTGGATTGATTGCCCGAACAGGAGTTATTGCCGCTGAACACCGGAGACATATCGCCTTATGTAAGTTTGCCCAGTAATCGTAATTTTCAACCGAAACAATGGAATTGCTTTCAGTTATAAGAAAACTCATTAAAAAGGCCAGCGAGTACATCGAGGACACCATATCTAACGCGAACAATGGACAAGCGTTTATCAGAGTACAATGGTCACCACTTATCTATAGCCCGGCTTAATAATAATAACAGTCACTGTGCGGTGTACATGTGGCGTTCCTATATCGAATTTGTAGATGTTAAATTTATAGTTAATATTATAAATGCGTAAGTAATTGACGCTCTCTCTCTCTCTCTCTCTCTCTCTGTGTGTGTGTGTGTGTGTATGTTCACGTTTCACGCCTAAACTACTGAACCAACTTTAATTATATTTGGTACACAGATAGAGTGGACCTAGGGAAAGGATACTGATTCCATGGGAATTGGGATACATTAGTATAATCATAAAAACTTAAATGACCCGAAAGAAGCCGGGTCGGATCACTCGTTAATTATAAATCAATAGTCTTGTTGCAGAAGTGAGATTATAGAAATCAAGTAATAATTTAAGTACTAGTACTAGTAAAGGAGGAAAAAAAGAGGATTTTCATACTAATCTGCTAGAGCCTTTAAACCTTCTTAATCAGGTCCTGTCACAAAAACCGTTCTTAGTGGACGTCTAATAATATAAATTACCTCCCTGCCAAATTTAATCATTATAAGTCAAGCTATTTCTGAGATTTTATGTTTCGATTATTTAGTTTATGTTTCGATTGTTAAAGGATAACACGGGATCCTATTACTAGGACTCCGCTGTGTTCGTCTGTCCATCTATTACCAGGCTGTATCTCATGAACAACAGATGATGTATTTCTGTTGCCGATATAACAACAAATAGGTACCTACTAAAATCAGAATAAAATAAATTTGTGATTTTTTCCGTTTCTTCATATATAAATACCCGGATGTCCGAGGATTGCTCGTATAAAAACCATTGATTTTTTCAGAACTCTCAATTAAAAATAGTAGTACTTACTTATACTCGTCAACAGTTGTCAGGAAGTCATATTTTTCAGTTTATGTTTATGTTGATTATCGCTGATAAAAGGATATTTTCTAAAAATAAAACCTAGCTAGCTCAATTTATTACCCCCAAAAATCCATGCATAGCCTATAAGGTTCATGAAAATCGTTGGAGCCGTTTCCGAGATTCAGATTATATATATACATAGGTATGTACAAGAATTGCTCGTTTAAAGGTATTAATTAATTAGATGGTACGTAACCCTTCGTGAGCAAGTCCGACTCGCACATGGCCGGTTTTTATTTATTTAAATTGAAGATGTAAGTTACATGTTAACCTTAATTTACGTAACAAATTATGTTACATATGCAAATACACAAATGATTTAAAATATTCAGAAAAACGATAAAATCGCCGACGAAAGACGTTCAGAACGAGTTTTATTAGCGTTTTTACTTAAAAATATACTTTATTGCATTTAAAAAAAACGGGTTGCACTCCGGTAGTGCCGGCAGAAGTGAAAACTTAAACATTAACGTTGTGCATTTTTGATATTATGGAATGGTTAGGGAATCATTTCGCACGAATTGCTTTTATTATCAGTATTATTTTTCATCTAGTATTTTCAGTAGGTTTTCATCTAGTATTTTTATAAAGTACGCACTCATTTGCTTTCACTACCTCTTCGTCACTTTTTTCATTAATAGATGCACTTTGTTTAATGTCCATATTTTAAATACTTGATATAAACGAATTTTACAAGTATAGACATACAGTCGAGCCGTCATCAGCTGTCACCCCTCCGTCTTACGAATATTCGATCAGGCCACGTGTACTGACGCGAGTTTTACATTTTTTACCCATCCCAAAAAAAGTGCACAACGCCGCTAAAGAAGTTTTCACTTCAAAAAATCTCGAGTTACTTAAACTTGCTATCTTTACTCTCTTTTCTCTTTGCTCTCTTTTAAGGATTTCGTTGATGATTAAACTTGTATGGTTCAACCGGTGAAGTAAAACTGAACCCATAGAAATGGGCAGCAGAAGCTGGGAAGCAATTCTGTTCTATGTTCTTTAGGGGTAAATAACGAGCCCCACTAGAATTCCCTGTGATCATAGACAAGCACAAAGACATGAACATGTTAATGTGGAGGCGCGGCGACTGGACACTTATTGTATTTGGTTAGGACCCCAGCCCACAAACAACTGGAGCCTGACACTCCGAAGAGTAATTTAAATTCAAGATACCAATTTCTGCATTGCGGATTGACAGTTCTACGTGGCAACGTGGTACGTGGTCACGGGATTGATGTATGGATGAATGGATGGATGGATGGTTGGTTGGATGGGTGAATGGATCGATGGATGGCAGGTTGGATTGATGGATGGATTAATGGATAAATGGATGGATGGATGGATGAATTATTTTGTGTTTGCTTATTTATGTATGTCTGAATTAGTAACATAAATAAGGGAATATACCTAATTAAAAATAAAATAAATAATAAATAGAAAAGGAAATATCTGTCCCTTAGAATACACAATGGGGTCATGGCGTCGCGTTTGTGTTGAATAAGAACACGCAATACACAAATAGAGGAAAGCGAGTCTCAAACGTTTCATAACGTCACTTATGACATGGGATCGCTAGGGATGCTGTGCGAAGTTATCGAAAAAAAATATCGACAAATTGCACTAAACCTACATTTTTTCTATATTGCGACAGAATCAAAGTGTCTATGTATATCTACATAATAATATGTACTTGTATAGGATATTTAAAATTCTTACTAAATAACAAACCTAGGTCTCAACTGGTGTTTCATATTAATTTTATCTAAGTAACTCACAGAATTTAAATTTCTAATTTAACTTTGTTGAATATTGTTGGCAGAAAAAAGGTAATATTATTTAAATGCGACAAAAAGTTATCACACCAAATTATAAATAATGACGTCAACGCAGTTTTCTTTGTTTTGTAAATTATTTAGTTGTTAACATGGTTATCATATACGTTTTTTGTCCAAAATTTGTTAATTTACCCACAGATAAGAATTCTTTTTTATATATTATTTATATACGGAATCATTGTGTGTACATAACTAATTTTATTTCGCTAAATAATCTTATATTCTTTTGGAATTAATTATTAATTCTTCACACTCAAAAAAACTTATCGACAACATGGCGAGTTGTTATACGTTAATTTTGCAACTGTCATAATATCAATCTCTCAATTTAAATAATTTTAACGAAATTATTTGTAATAAAAAACTTCAAAATTGCAGCTAAATGTCGCCTCGTGTATGTTTGGCCGGCGACCACAAAACTATAAATGTCGATATAACATTCAGATGAATTCTCCATAAGGTCAGTCAGAAAATAATTCATTATTTTCACGAGTCAATTTAATTAATAATTAATATTTAATGAAGCAAATTAATTAACAGATGATCAATATAATCTAATCTTTATTATTCCTTCAGCACATGAAGATAAACCATTTGGAAACATAAATCCACGATCGCCATACATTACGCATAATAACATGTTATCAAGTGTTAGATTCGATTCTAATCATGTAGGTACAGTATGTTCTCTGCACGATATGGATGTTATACTTGTAAATTCTTTTTGTACTAATGTTAATTAAAATGATTAAATTATCTTGCCTCAAGAATTTCTACAATTTATTTAGGTAGGTACCCTAAGTATCTATGTACAGAATTTTTGTATTGCTACAATAACACTGTGAATCGACACCCCTATTTTTTACAACATATAATTGTGTGTAACTACGGTACAGATCGCACACCTGGCACATCCTTACAATGCTGCATATTTTTCTACAAAGATGCCTTTACTTCTTACTTACAGAAAATACTGGTATTTTCTGTAAGTAAGAATTAGAGAATCTATTCTTACTTACAGAAAATACTGGTATTTTCTGTAAGTAAGAATAGATTCTCAACCCATGCAACCCAAGTAAAAAATCACTTGGACACTTGACTATTTTATTAACTTTAACAAATAAAAGGTATTTATTTGTAAAGTAAAAACATCATTTGGAAACCTTATAGCTAAGAAGCCCTAGTGAAACGCGTTACGTATAACGGGGTTAAGTCTAGTCGTCTTCGTAGTAATTGTCTAGCAATTTGAACTTTACGTCGATTATTGTTTTAATTACAAGTACGGTATGTTTTTTAGAACTGGTCGTAATTACCTGTATGCATGTTTGCCTGTAGATACGTCATATATATTTTACCAAATGCAACATGCGAAGAGCCATCATTTAACAACAGTTCTGATAACATATGTCAGTACTGATGTTTGACGAAAGGCCAAGCTACGATTTTTTACTAAAGCGTAGAATTTGAAAAGTTGGGCCTGTAGAGGGCGTGTGTGAGTTAGAGGCTAGCCTCTATAAGAGATATAAGAGATCATGACTCTTTGACAATGCGAACCTTAATAGTTCCATCATTATACATTAACATAGTTTTTGGGGAATCGGACGTTGTATTTAAATTTATGAAGCTTAGATTCAGTTTGTTTAAAAACAGATATTTGTCGTAATGTTTATTTCACAGCTGTTATCGCTAATTTAATAGATAATTGTTACAAGTCCAAAAGTATAAACATAATTTTTATGATAGCCACCATTTACACGACGTCAATGTTATTGGTATCAAGATTATTGCATAATAATTTACAAACATAATGTATGACGGTGTCATTTATTTTGTGTTCATAAACAATGATTTGAATGATGATTTTTATTAAAGAGCGCTAACAGCAGTTGCCATTTTATTTTACACGGTTGCTGTAGCTGGAATTACACTGATTATTATCGGTAAATTTAGGCATCGATTTTTATTACATAGATAATACTGTAACATTACTACTGTTACATAGATAATATCCAGGCCACATTTTCAAAATTTAAAAATAATGACGCTCCCTTCCTTATACATTTACGAGATCTCTTTAATGGTCAAAACAGAAATCACAAAACTCTTAAATCAAAAAGACATAACAGTAAATTATGTTCAATCGCTTCCAAAACAAAACAATATCATAACGGTGTCTTTTGCATGGGACCAAAAATATATAACGGTCTACCGGAATTCCTCAAAATTAAAATGGGCAACGAATTTAAAAAAGGACTTAAAACGTATTTACTGAAAAAGGCGTATTACTCAGTCACTGATTTCATAAACGATAAAACGGCATAAAGGAATTCCATAAAAACCTGGGAGGTTTTTTTTCCGCCGGCTTTTTTTCCTCTCAGTGTACAAACACCCTGTGATATGGGTACCCAAAGCTGACGATCGGAACCGATCCGAAATATAAATAAATAAATATTTTTATTTTTATTTATAAAAGGCGCAATATGGGACAAATAAAAATAATAGTAAAATAGATGTAAATGTACATTTCGTAATTGTATTATAGTTTAGTTTCTTCCTTTTATATTTTTATCATTATATATTTGCATACCTCATGAAGGTAAATATGGCGAACTAAATATATATAAACAACTTTGTAAACACCCATATTTGTGCAAATAAATGTCTTTGTCTTTGTCTCTTTGTCTTTGTAACTCTTAGGCATTAAATTGTGAAACATCTTAACATTGTAATATTTCATTACAATGTTTTCTTACGCACATAACCTATTTCTTAATATTACCTACAGGAGGCCGCATCGCCCGCCGGGTTTGGCGCCCAGACTTTACTACTTGGCTTTTGTTGCTCCTTTTGCCATAATACCGCAAACTATTATTATTAAAATCATTATTTTCAGTTAATAAAATTCATCCAAAGGATATGGACGACGGTATCGCCTATTTAGTCACTAAATTTTAGTGCAAAGTATGACTTGCTTCGGAACTTCGGAACTGCGTTCACGGAAAACGACCGGTATTTTATTTGACAGCCCGATACCGGGTCGCAACTCGGTAAATGGGAAACACTGGTCAAGAGTTTATCGTTTAGTTGTTTATCGATACCGATATCGACAAAGCAACATAATTAGCTCAACTGCTAGTAGGTACATCACTAGTCGAAGTGACCGGAACGAAAGCAGCTTTGCGCAGACGATTGCCCAGTAAGGGCTTTTGCACACGCTTATGTTGATTTTGAGAATATTTCCCAATGTTTAAAAAAGTTCACTTTAGAACTTCTAAAATTAAGTGTTAGACACAAGTGGGATTTGAAAAGTCCTTACTCCTTACTGTCTTTTTAGACAAAAATGACATCGTTGTTAAAGCTTTAGAAATAAGCTTTATGCCAACAATTTTTTGTCAGAATTTTCCTAGTCCTAGTCCTGTCTGTCTCCGTATGCAGTTACACTTTACAATTTTCAAAAGGCTGCTCGCTTCATGTAACACTGGCCAGTAGCCGCACCTTTCCACAGAAAAACAAAAGAATTGGTTCACGGCAAACGTGGATGCCTCGTTGGTACATCTCTGGTCGTCGTAAGAATATTAAAGATTCATTTTGAACAAAAAAAACAGTCTTCAAAAATTAAAACTTTTCATGGCGTCTTCAAGTATTGGCTGAACATACATTAACACATGAAAAAAAAAAAACGTGACGAATAGAGAACCTCCTGCTATTCGGAAGTCTGTTAAAAAGAAAATAATTTGTGAATATCGGTTGTGAACGAGTCTCTACACAAGTCGACCAGTGGAGATTATCGCGAGTGTGTGTCAGTGTGACGCAACCAGTCCCAGCTTGTGTGCTTTGTGTTATACTGTGGTGTTATAGGCCTCGAAGTATTTATGTGTAAGTGACTAATTAGTTCATTTAAGTACACTTTCGCGTATGACGTTGTTAATTGATAATGACATATTTAGAAATGTATGCGTCTGTAGCGATGAAAGAATATTTGTTAATGTGTGACAAAATTAAAATGTGTGCGTTTTTCCCCCGCACCAGATTTGGCACAAAAATTATGCATCGAAGCAAGGCGCTATGCCGTCTCTACTGAAGGGTGAGTCAGTAACTTTGATGCTCTAAGCCGGTGACAGATTCCCTTTAGGTTCGGAACCCTAAAACCGGTTACAACTTACAACTGCCAATCAATTCACTATCGCAGTTGCGACAAAACTTACAACCAAATGAACTGCAATCTTCCATCTTGCGACACTCATCTAGTATTCACTGATTAATTTGTTTAATGGAATTGGTTCAGTTACGTAATAAATTTACTAAATAGGCAGGTATGTGTATTGGATGCATTCCTTCCAAAGTGCCATTGCTGGGAGTAGGGTTGCCACCCGTCCGGGTTTCCCCGGATTTGTCCTAGTTTAGAGGGCGTCCGGGGAGCGACCGGGCCGGACTACATTTGTAGTCCGGGTTTAAAAAAATAAAGCCTTGGGCCTCCCGCGACACACGCACTGTGCCCGCACGTCACGATCAACCGACACGCTAAATTCACCATCCTGCTGTTGACATGTCCGGGTTTTGGGCTCTAAAATCCGGGGTTATAACGCGTCTTGTCCTGGTTGACAATTTTAGAGATGGCAACCCTAGCTGGGTGGACACAGCCCTTCCTTTTTTTCAACCTTTTTACTATACTATGTCTGGCCAAGTGCGGATTGGTGGGTCATGCCTTCGAGATATTATGGATTTTTCTCGGAGATGGAAAAAAACCATCGTTATTCGTCATTAATTAAATATCACCATAATTATCTCACCGTGAAGCAGCGATAAATACGCACTTAACAAATTTCTTTATCTGAGGTGCGAGGTTTGAAGTTTTAACTCGGTATCTCTATTTCGGAGACCGCTGGTTTTACGGCTCAACCATCGCTGCTCACAATCATTCCTATATGTTGAGAAATATAGGTACTTTCCTACGTACATTGAGATTGGTACAACCCAAATAAAAGTTTATTAAGTTACTTAGCCCAGGTTTATGAAATTAATAATAAATCTCTTACCGTCCTACTATCATGGCACTGTTGATACTGAAGGAAATATTAACAACAAAAATTACGTTTTCCAATTCTTCCGACACACATAGATAGTGACAGAAACACAAACATCTCGAAAAGACATCTAAATTCATAATTCAGACATCCGCCTCCACTGAAACTCTAAGTTAAGACTTATTGGAGATCGCCAAAATTGCCATCGCCATCGAATTAGTGACTATTGCTGGTTATTGCTAATCAGAGTGGCTGCAACCCTCTTTGTATCTCAGTGCTGGGCACGGGTCTCTCCCCATTATTGGAGAGGCCTGAAGCTAATCAGAGTACCAACACTTTTTACACCCACAATGAACTCGTAAGTAAAGTTATAATGTCTATTTCTGTTTTTGGAAAGCTTGAATGTCACTGACATTGTAGTAGCAAGCAAAAAGTATCAAATAAGAATGTACAGAGCATGTACTGTATTGTTATAACGGTGACACCACTTTTTGCATCGTAAGTAAACATTGTAAGCAGTGAGAGCCTCTGTAGGTTAAAGCCCTCGGACGCCCACGCTAGCAGTCCAGGTTTGGTTCATTTTCATTCACCATGAAGGAAAACTCTTGAGTTCAATCTTTTGGAAATACTAATATTTGCACAGTGAACCTCAATATTTTTACAGTCAAGGCATCATAGTGAGGGTTAAAAGTTAGTTACCTACAATAATATGAAAATTCCACAATCCCGTGATTGACCTTGTGGCGAATATGGGCAACTTTGGTCTAAATTGTCCACAGCAGGCAATGGAACCAGCGAAATAATGACAAAATTATGGGAAATTATGGAAAAAAACTCGCACTTGAACAGCGTGGTGACTTCAAAACTTCAGGCCTCAATAATTATGAGGGGAAGGTCTAACCCAGCAGTTGGACACAAAAATTGTTGCAGCCAACCAAGCTTATGGTAAGAGTAGCCAAAAACATCAGGAATTTTGAGAATACGGGTAGGGCGAAAAGTCGTGTAAAAAGATCGTTGTAGTATTGTAGTAGTAATATTAATTACTCTACCAATTTAATCAGTATTTTATCGGTCAAATTTTAAAACATTTTAAGTACTCGTAAGTCGTAACTGTATAATAATTGTATACAATACAAACATCAAGGTAAGTTTACACAGGAAGCGAGCAAGTGCAATATTTCCTCTTTATCCTTTAACTCAGTAACTGGACTATGCTTTCCTGATATTACCCTTGGAATAAAAAAAAATAATAATATTGTACTTATATTTTGAACTATATTGGTTTATGACCAGGTAACAATCATAGATTACAGAAGTGCACAGATAGAAGTAGCTAACAGTAAAGTCAATTTATTACCGCCTGAATAATTTTAGTTTGATAAAAATTAACATGGACTGTAACGCCAGCTGAAAGATGCTGTTTTTATGAGCTATTGTGTTAACCTACCCGCCAAAAACCCCCAAAACATTTGTCGTAGTGGTAGTTTTTAGATGTCAAGACTCACAAGAATCTAATGACAAAACGTTTTAAGATATCATGAACAACCAATCTCCTAGCTCTACAAGGATTTACTTCAACTCTGCAAATCCTACTGAATCTAAAGTCAAACAAAACATATCGGCATTTTTTACAATTCTCTTTTTATGTAAATTTGAAAAGCATGAAGGCTCCGTTGTGTTAAGAAGTCATTTAAACACTATTATATATATACATTGTACATTACATTTTTTACACACCAGTCACTCCCAAGAGTCTAGGGTAGTCAGCACATGGATGGGTTAATTAATGGTGGGGAAATCTATCATGAATCCCCCTCCATTACGAGAGCAACAGAGAGGTTATGCCGGACTCGAACCGGCTAATACCCCACGGTGATGCTCAGCACAACTTTTGTGAGATTTACGGGTACGATCTCGCATCCTTCCGCAACCTCATCAGCGTCTCTTAAGACCCTTCAATCTTGTGGAATGAAGTGGAGCCATCCGTCATCTTTTAGGAGGCACACATAAGCGAGCGCGCCCTCGCGTCTACCTTGACCTCAATCATGGGGGTTAGAGGAGGGCGAGATACATCCTCCCCCAACGCTCTGCTCTCCTGCTGCGGATAGGAGGGTCAGTTGTCATTTCCCTCTCCCGCATCGCAGCTTCCTTCTGCTACATCACTTATGGTTTAGGGCCTTTTTTTGGTATCGGGGGGGGAACCTCAAAAGGTACCCGGCACCTTGGGAGAGGTGTTACCGGGTTATGTGGGATTTGTTACCGCATTAAAACCCCCTCGGTGGCCTGCCTCTGCCCTTGAGGAGGATTCCGGGATCTCCAGTGGAACGCACCGGTGTCCTTCACGCGTGGCGCCCCAGAACGGGCCTATTCTCGGAAGAGCAGATGTGCTCTCCTGCACCCTCCGATGCTTACGGTGGCATGCAGCCACGCACACACCGCCGTCCTTCTCGAGGCCGCTGGCTGAACGGATCGGGCTCCCACTCTTACCGCCCAAAATCCCGGAAGCCCCCTTTTAGTCGCCTCTTACGATCAGGCAGGGGATACCGTAGCTCTATTCTTAATCCCGATGCTACAGGGACTATGGTTTAGGGCCTAGACCATTGACTTTAACTACAAAGGCACCTAGTAACGCTTGGATACGATTAGCAGTGTTGAGCATTATGGCACCTTGAGAAGGGTGTAGGTATTTTCCGAAGGGGGCTGAAAATGTCTGATGTGATGATAATAATAGCGATAAATTTGTAAAAACTTTAACTCCCATTGGACTGAATTGTGAAACTACACTTACAGAATTGTGTAAAAAAATGCAGCAGTATTTCTCAACCATTTTAAAACTATTTCTTATCGTTGCGTTGCAGTTACTTGTATTGCACTTGTACTGCATTGATTAACAATATGTAATTAAATTGACACATGGAGTGATTGACCACAGACAAAGATGGTTGCGGAAGAAATAACGCCAAGTTTTCACCGCATGCAATTTTTAGACGGTATGCGACAACAAGCTCGCACTATATTGTGCGCTATTTGTTACCCAATTTAAAGAAAATAAAAAACCACTATAGTAGAATAGAATGCAATATTGTATTCTTGAACTGCACAGCAGTTTTGTAATTTTTAGAACATGTCATCTTAGCAACAACTTATCTACACAACAATGAAAATTCCAAGGGACTTGGAAAATGCTAGAAATTACAAAACATAAAGACTAATTGCAAGGTAAACCACATTTAATTCGCAACACCTGAACAAACGCTAAATTCGCATTGCCAACTGTTTCGAAAGGCTTCCTCGCTTCAGTTGCAACAGTAGGTACTTGCATTTCCTGCTGAAGTATTGAAAGGATATTAATATTCATTTATATGTGTATGTCATACAAGCGCGTATGGCCCGGCGGTTAGCATAGAGCGCAAACGATCTATGCAACTAATCCAAACGGGCGCGGTCGGGTGTGAGATGGGTGACCGTAAGTGGCAAAAACATTTCACGCGCGTTTCCGTGCTCCGGAGGGCACGTTAAGCCGCCTAGCCGTCGGTCTCGGTTGTTGTCGAAAGATAACAGTCGTCAAACCTTGTCGGAGGCCTTATAGGCGGTTTGAAAAACATCCGGCAGCGGGTTGGCCACTGACCCGCATCTCCACTAACCCGCATTGGAGCAGCGTGGTGGAGTAAGCCCCAGACCTCCCCAATAATGAGGAAGAGACCCGTGCCCAGCAGTGGGACGCAAAAAGGGTTGCAGCCAATGTCATACAAACAGTGTTCGTGTGTCCGGATAATATAAAAAGAGAACATGTAGATTTGAATCGGAAAGATACAAATCATGCTTGTTGCACTGAGTTAAATATATAGTAATACTAGCCTTCCGCCAGCGGCTTCGCCCGCGTGGACCCGTTTTATAGGTTCCGTAGGATAAAAACCATCCCATGTCCTTTTCCAAGGTCCACTCTATATGTGTTCCAAATTTCTTTAAAATTGGTTCAGTAGTTTAAGTGGGAAAGCGTAGCAGACAGACAGACAGACGGAGTTACTTTCGAATTTTTGTTGGGCTTTTGGAAAGTCAAACTGGATTAATTTTCGATCCAAATAATATAAAAACATGGCTGCAAACCTTTTTGCGTCCCACTGCTGGGCGCGGGTCTCTCCCCCTTATTGGGGAGGCTTGGAGCTTACGCTTACTCCGAAGTACGGTCACGCGCATGAAACTTTTGCCACTAGCGGTCACCCATCTCACACCTGACCACGCCCGTTTGGCTTAACTGCGTAGATCAGTTGCGTTCTACGCCAGCCGTCGAGCCATACGAGCTTCGTATGAAAACATTAATGCCCTAAACTTTTAAAATTATAAAAATAAAAACTTGTTTAGTATCGTTATCGTTTGAAATTTAGTGAAACCAGAAAGTGACCCCAATTAAAGTTTTCATACAGTTTTTTTCAGTCCGTTTGTAGTAGACGTCTTTTGTAGTGATTGGTCTCATCATGTCTTTTTATTATTTTGAGATTTAGGACATCGAATAATACTCACATGGCATCACGGTGGCATCTGAAACAAAAGAGGTTTATTATTTAACACAAAAACACATTACTTTACACGTACCTACAGTGAAAATATTTTAATATTACCGTAAGGAAGATAGCGAAACATCTTGCTACTTCCTAATGTGGTCCTTCTAGTTGTGATGCACTAAACAACAAGCGGATTATTCATTCATCTAGGGAGGTATGGATTAGTGCCACACGAAGCCAAGCAAATCGCCATCAATAAAATTCTTACTGAAGGACACGCCGAAAACCCGTGGCCAGCAAAAGTCATACACAGTTTGCAAATCCTGCGAGTATCTCTTCATCCTAAACACGAAAACGATCGCCAGATCGTTTCCTAGAATCAGCCCAGTGAACGTAGCCGATCGGCAACCGGTTCGGAAGGCGCAATTGACGCAGGGCTAGGAAGTTGCAACATTGCAGTAAAGGGCACTACGTGATTTCATTGCCTTAAGCGATGGTAATTTATTCGTTCCATCGAAGTATTGGTTACGGTTGTTCGGAGCGATGGGGAGCTGGGATTTCGTAAAGGAAGGTTTAGATGTGTGACCAAAATATGTCTGACCTCAAGCTAAAACATTCTATCCAGTTCTGAGACTCGGACTATTTGATATCTTTCTATATTCTTAAGTGACTCATGTCATCCTCTAACGGTCATTGGAGATTATAATAGGGGTGGTGACTGTTCAAATTTCACCAGGTTTTTCAATACAATGTACACATTCTTAAGCTTATGATTACCCAAAGACCGCAGCAGCAGACCACCTTAAGATGGTCTAGATTTTAAAGTAGTGGTTATGAAATCAGTAAGACGGCTACGTTCTGGGATACCTCGCAAAGTGGGTGTCACTTTTGCAACGTGTATCCGTCCCTTTACATGTTTGACAGGAGAATACTCAGGTCATGCATGGCTATGAATCGCCTTTAGGACATTGTATTAGTGATTGTTTATCCATATTAATATTATAAATGTAAGTGTTTGTTTGTTTGTTTATTGTTTGTCCTTCTTTCACGTCGCAACGGTGTTACGGATTGACCTACTTTTTCTATGGAGATATGTATGTATGTAGTTTGGGGCTGGAGAGTGAGGAGGTAAATCTCGGACCCATAAGTATGAAACGGAATTGTTAACTAGTAACAAATAATTATTATCAACATATCTGGCTATCCACCTTATATATTGATTTCGTATACCTGTCAGTTGCCAGTTTAGCATCAGTTAAATGCAATGAAGTGTACAGCGTTCGGATAATTGCGTCTAAATTGTGTTAATATCTTAAGAAATCTGTGCCAAGAACGGTGAGATAAAATCCTATGAACCGTAAGCTTGTTAACCTATTTACAACGCATTATAGTAAAAGTCAGTCATATACGTACTTGTAAGAACTTTATATCGTTGGTAAAAAGCAAGGAAGATATCTTTATTGCTTGGTTTAGTGGGGTAGGGACCAACCCTAAGGTCACTGCGACCAGTAAGTAATCTATTGTAGATAGGCTACACAAGCTTTAAAATATTCTCTGATAAATGTATCTAGTCTACATAGTACATTTACTTGTGTCTTTTTGCCAAACTCCTGAGTTAGGTTTTTTATTTATTTAAAATACTGACATATTTTCTGGCTTTACCAGAGACCTTATTTGCGGAACATATTATACACTAAAACACTAAAACATATTACACGAGTTAGGTTAGAACTCTAACAGCCTTAAATTCACCAACTCAACATCAGTCATAATAAGTGACTTCATGAAGATGCTTCATAGGTTGTAATTATGGACTATACTTACACTAAATAGTAGGTATTGTGCATACCGTACATCTTTACCAAAGGTAAAGTCCATGTAACAACAAGCTTGTAACCTCCAACAAAGTACTTAGAAATCGAGTGCAAAATTTACATAAAATTAGCAATTATGCTTTAATAACCACCAATAGTACCATTTTGCTAAAATGGGGTACTGACTTTTGTAACAACGTAGTTGTAGTACAATGCTTAATTACATTTTTAATTTTTATTAATCTTTAAAGTAACAGCTACTAACGGTAGTAATAGAACACTAGTTTGTGTAATTACCGCCTTTTAACTTATGGTTCTGCGTGGTAATTAATGTGTCTTAACAAAATGTATGATTTTGTTTGGCTTAAATGATGATTATAAATTAATTTTATCAACAAGCAGTAACATAGTTTTCGTGAAAACGTATGTTTACCATTCACATTTAAATGAAGCTACCTTCCATTAATACAATACAAGTACAGTACAATGACACGAAGTTTGTTGTGCCTTCTCCTTCTCCAAACAAAATCAGAAAATATAATGATGATAATGAATTAAGACCAATGAAAGTCATCGACATAGCTCTCATAGTTTGCGAGCTCAAGTGGCAACGGGCAGGCAATATTGCTGGAAGGACTGATACGATACTGGACGGAAGAAAGATCCTTGAATGGCGACCACGTTACGCCAAAAGAAGCACAGGCTGCTCACGATATCTACACGCCCATACCTACAGTGAAATGAAATGAAATGAAATATTCTTTATTCACTGTACGGTTCATTTACAAACTCTTAGTGAACGTTATTTTTTTTTGTTCTGTCTGCTCTGGGTGCGCTTAGGCAATGCTGAGCTGAAGAAAAGAGCAGTGGAATGACGACCCGAAGAAACTAGCGGGAAGCCGCTGGATTCAGAGAGTGTAAGACCGAATGAAGTGGAGAATGTCAGGGGAGGCCCATATTCAAGAGTGGACCTGCAAAGTCTGATTGATGGACGGATTGGCCTGCATGATACGCTCTTTTCGCTTCATTACTTTTGTTTCGTCTATTCCCAACGTGCATAATGTAGCAATTTTATAGTCAACATAAGTTTTATAATAATAACTACTAGATAAGCTTTGACGACAGCATCGTTCATCATCATCAAATTTGAATCGACCACTTCACACACAAACAGTCAGCAATCAAGCGAGTACACACAAAAAGTCGTACAACAGTATGACAAACACGGTTGATTACTTAACCCAGATAGTCTCAAGAGCTTCTATTTAGTGTTTACATTTGAGTCTAATAGTAGGTAATCCCCAAGAGGGGATTTTGGATTTTTTCTAGAGTGTCAAGATACGGAGTGTACCCCTGTACCCTTCTGAGTACTCCCACAATTTACAAAGAACCTCTACTCTAATGTTATTGGTTGTTTTCTCTCACTTCCGGTTGTCGAAATAGGCAGGTTTGAATATCCCGTTACCGTCTGACGATGTCTTCGAGAGCTGGCAGACATTTTTGTTATTTCGTGCTAAAATCGTTAGATTTCTAAAATTTTATTTACGTGCCGGATAGTTTACCCGTCGAACTTAACCCACCAATAAAACGAAAACATCAAACATATAACCAGTCTCATGACGCTCTAGTAAATCCACCTTTAGCATCTTGGTTTCCCTCCTATAACTGTTTGTATGCATTTCCCACTAACAGTACCTACCGTTGGATCAACGTGCGATTGGCCTTCAAGTCGACTTTAATGAACACCAGTAGTTTTCTCATCTCTATTTATTGTAGTACACGAAATAAAGGTTTTGTGGGTGGTACCTACTACCGCTGAAATTATTTCTGTCGCGAATGAATTCTATTTCATTGTATTCAGTGGAAAGGTGAAGCTGTCGGCCAGACTACATAAGGCGACCATCATCTTCATGAGTAGCAGCTTGAGTTGAGCGCCGGTAGGTACTTCTCTGGAGTCCCTGTTGCTTCAGAATTAAAAATAGAGCCACGGTATCCCCAGGGGGCTTCCAGGGTTCCGGGCTGTGAGAGTGGGAGCTTTCTAGGGAATACAATCTCGCTTCAATCAATCAAATCAAGAACGAGATCTCGCAAGATTTTTTAGCGAGATTGATCTCGGACGAAAAAAGGGCGAGAAAAGATTCGTGAAAATAAAAGTTTATCTTATAATACTTATAATTTTTTTTCAAATTTATTAACATACTAGCTGTGCCCGCGACGTCGTCCGCGTAGATAAAGACTTGTACAAAAGGCTTGATTAGAGTTGGATTATTTGTTCCTCCTCCTCCTTAGTCGTTCACTCTTGTCAGAGTGGTCGTTGCTGATGAGGTTGCAATTTCGTTCGTGACCGTTTGCCCTCCACTGTCCCTTGGATTATTGTTACCTTTTATGAAATTACTTATGATACAAAAGTTCATATTATTATGTTGAGTAGATACATTCTTCCTGAGTCCTTACAATCTTACTGTACTCCTCTTATAATCGACTTTTCAGTCGTTATCATCAGTTTCTCTTTACAAATTAAACGTACTATAATAGCCTGTTTATAAAGTGTTTAGATAGGACTGCTGTGCCCGCGGAAAGGATCATTATAATTAAATAATTTGTGCTGCAAATAATGCATAGATTCATTATCATCATGTAACTTAAATATATTGCAGAAAGGTGGTGAAATGTCTACGCTATGTCAGGCGTGGTTAGTAGTTGGTTATTCAAATTCTTGGTTGCTTACACGTTGGTTGCAATTGTCGTTAACATACTGTCGTTCATACTTAATGGAGGTCTTTTGAGCGATTTAAAACTTGCGACAGCAGTTAGGCCACTAACAATGAAGACGTCATCAACCTGAATTGGAGCAGCGTGAGAGGATCAGGCCCTACGCGATTAAGAGTCAATTGGTCCTATTAACAACCCTTCACACAGCATCAGAAATAAATATATCGATTACTAATATTATTCTGGGCGTGACCACCATGCCGTGCTGCTGCCGTGACGCTTTAGCATATTAGTATAACACCAGTGCCAGTACTGCGTATGTATGTAATAGCTCTTATTAAATTAACCACTGAAAACGTCTGCTCATTTCTATAACATTTTTTTATTAGACCCTCAGCAATTGCTTATTCGTTTATTCGAAATCACTTTTTTTATAAATAAACCGAACAAAGAGGCAGAAAGGCCGCGTGGTTAAGCGATCACTGTCGCCTATGGAAACGGGCAACCCCAGCGGAGCCACCCGAGCACTGCTGGCTTTCAAGAAGAGCTTTCTTTACAGCTTTCTTGAAGAACCCTATGTCAAAGTCCACTGGAAATGCCTCAGCTGGAAGGTTGTCCCATAACTTACACATCCGTTCAAATATCAAAAGGAGCGTGCAAAGCGGCCTGTGGAACTTTAACCTTCGACTGGTGGTGTAATCATGATATGGAGACGTAGCTATCATTTTGAAAAGAACACTCAGCATAGTAAAGTCGGTAGAACACTTTGATTTTTTTACGTTTCACACTGATAGCGCCAGAGTAGGGGAAAATATACACTGTGTAATGGGTACCATGCGACACACAGAGACAGAAATACAAACACTTAAACCGAGAACAGAAAATTAAACTCATCATTCAAATTTCTGCTTCGCCCCGGAATCAAACTCGAGACCCTTCGATTGGCAGTCCGGCATGGTAACCATTGCGCCACGCGAGTCCAGGCGCGGTCGCAGCCTTCAATTTGGGGGGGGGGGTCGCCAAGAAATTTTGGTGGGGGGTCACTAAGAAATTTGGGGGTTGAGGTGTCTCAAATTGGCTTGATTCGCCTTCCATCTACGCATGAGTGAGGGATTTTGGGGGGGGGGTCATGTCCCCTGTCCCTGGGACCGCACCTGCGCGAGTCGATAATTATTATTGTCTATTAAATAAGGTCGATACCAATAATATGTGGTTGTAACCACCGCGCCGCGCCTCCATAATGCTCTACCACAATGAGTACAATATCAGCGCCAGTTCCAAAGCTCTGTGTTGTTAATTTTTTATTAGATACTTTATTAAGTAAATATACTCGTAATTAATTATTTGAAATAATCTCCACCTATCCACTTTGTAATAGCGTTATTGGGTAAAATAATGATTATGTAACACCACCTGTAAATCTACCTGTAAAAAGCAATTAAATATGAATAAATGAATAACAACGACATCTATCGTATAGCATGTAAACTAAATTGTCGATATACCGAATTTGCAACAGATCACTAAATAGTTCTGAATGTGAACATAGATGTCGGCAGTAGCCTCGTTTTGTTAAGGTTTTGTACATTTTGTATTGAGGATTTCTTTGAATATTTGGTGATATGATGTATGGTTTTTTTAAATATTTAGAGATGAAATCTAGCATAAGTGTTTGAAAACTTGCTATCAGAATATTAAGAGATGTTAGTAGTTATCGAAACTTGTGGTGTGACCGCTCGCATTAACTTTATTATAGCGTGCAGGTGTTCATCCATTTCATCATTCTTGAAATTGACGTAACTTTTTTGTTTGTGAACCGATTTAAATAAAACAAACCCTAAATGTTAATCCAAAAAAATACCAATACTTCAGTGAAAACCGCATCCTTTTACGTTAAGCCGTTCCTGAGATTAGCGCGCACAAACGAACAGATAAACAGACAAACAGATAAACAGACAAACAGACAAACAGACAAACAGACAAACAGACAAACAGACAAACAGACAATAATTCTAAAAATCATTGTTTTGGGTTCTATTACGCTAATAAATAGCCCTAGTGACAGTTTTTTTCAAATATCTTCAATGTACAGAAACGGACTTGTTACAGATTTATTATATGTATAGATTGTGATTATTTGCAAAAAACACACAAAACTGCCAATCTCGCAAGATCTCGAAATTGGCGAGATTTCGCAGTATTGCTATTAATAAACTCGCGAGATCTCGCTTGAGCCCCAATCTCGCGAGAATTGATTCCCTAGTTTTTTTCTTTCTAATTCATATACGAATGGAATTGTACTATACACTAACACACCGCATGTATGTCACGGGGGCCGTCTCCATTTCTATTTACATCTCCAAGTAACGCGTAAAGTGGCGAGAGAAAATGTTATAGGTAAGTGAGAGGCTGAAAGGCGTGAAATGCTCGTTTGTTTAGTTAGAATCGGTACATTGTACACGCAATGTACACTACAAAAGTATATCTATCTATACAATGTGTTGTTATCTATTAGATACTTACCTTTTCTCAAAATGCTTCGTTTTTTTTTTGGAACCCCCATAACTTTGATTTCGAATACACCAGATAGTTAAATCTCGAAAAATGACATCAATAGTGAACTTATTGAACATAAAAAGTTTCAAATTCAGATCTCTGATACTTTACATTCTATTGGTGTCTAAAATACTCCAGTATTGATGATCATAAAAATTTGTACTTACTGAAGGACTAGAAAACTGAAAATTGAGGTCGAAGGTTTGTACTTATGACCTTTTATCCGATTAGCATGCTACAAAGTATGAAAAACAACCATTACATAAGCAAATTACAAAGACATTAAATCTCATCAAAAACATTTTCATAAATTCGTAAAATATACCCAAATCTGTCAAGACAGATGAAAAATATATTACATCTCAGGTGGTGCTAAGCTGATTACACACACTCTAAGTGTACCAGCGCGGCAGCGTTCAGTCTGAGTAAAGTTCACCAACTACTCCGACAGAACAAGTTACTTGCTTGGCCGTTTCGTTTCAGGTGCAGAACCCCAAAAAACCAAGAAGTACATATCGAAGTTTGGAGGCATCGGTTACTTTCACCACATATCGCAAGCAATAAGTGTTGCAAATTCGCATAACTGCAATCAATTTCGCATGAAAAAAAGGAATCATGTTCAGATCATGTAGTAATTGTGTCGTAAACATATTTCCAAAAATGCATAACAGAAATTATTACACACCACACATACAAGTGGTACGAAATACGAAATATTAAGTGTTGTTTTGAAGTATTGATGCAAATAGTGGTGACGACACTACATAGAGGCACGGGTTTAATTCCGGTACACTATTCTAAATAAGAAAATATAGTTTAAAAAACTAAAAAACACGCACAACAAACTAAAAAAGTAAAGGGAAGAATTATTTTTCACTTTTTTAGTTTGATTTGCTTCAAAAGCGTCAAAAGTGTCAAAAGTTTGAATTAAATTTGTCCGTTGAAAGTCGGTCATAATCGAGTCCAAAGGAGAGTTACAAACAAACATACATAAGACTTAGGCTTGCTTGAGGCTGTGTCCTGTGTGCAGATGTTCATTGGCTGCAGCGACTACTTACACAACGTGGCTGCGTGCTCTTCTGCGACTCCATTCAAATAAAAAAACGATCTAAAGTGAAAGATACAATGGTGATAAAACGTAGATGCCAGATAGTTAACAATTTTTTTCTTACTCAGTCCTTCTCACTTCTGAAAAACATGTGCCAAGCAGTACTGTATTACTGTTGTAAGGGCCGATTTTTCAAAGTACCTATTCGTCGAATAAATGTTATAGCGCCGTCGTCGTAATTTATTTATGACTTGAAAAGTGTAGCTAGGGATTGAAAAATAGTTACTGTAACGGTAACGTTTTTTTTCAAATCGGCTACGGAACCCTAAAACCGGATTATACTAGGGTAAACGCAACTACAGCGAGAAGAACTACAGGTTATAAAGATATTCGTTTCAACTAGAAAGCAGTTAATACCAGACGTTTGCAGTAACCTTGCTTACTGTTAATTGCCTTTCGAAGTTCGTGCAACGGCGGGATACTTGCTCACTTTCTGACTTTCATTATTTTGTTGGCTGGCAAACCTTCAATGATTAAAGTCTTTCTACTTGATTAAAAAAAAAGTGCTGTTGGGAGGTTTTTTTGATCCCCAAGGCCCACCATTATTGCTAGCCTTAGCTCAAAATATTTAGCCAAAACAGGTAGAGTCCTACCTGTAATGAAATATGTATCACAATATTTAATTAAGAGATATTTAATTAATAACAGGTATGGCAGCCGTAGAGTGCAGTAGAGCCGTAGAGCAGCGATAAATACGCACATTACAAATTTCTTTGTCCACCCCTGAGGGTGCTCTTCGAGGATTTGAACCGGATAACTCCGTGTAGGAGTTTACCGTTTGGCCATCGCTGCTCACGGACTTGTAGCTCAGATATTTCCAGAGATTCTTAAGAAAATTGTAGATACATTTTCCTTCATAGCAGACACAGATAGCGGGATCCGGCATTATTATCCGTTCCCGCAAGTTGCTATATTACTGGTACGGTATACGCTCTAGTCTACAGGCGATATTGATACATATTATTATATAAAAAAACCATTAAAAAGTGAGAACGCACCTACGGTGTACGATACAGATAGAAAGTAGCGGCCGCCGGCGCCGGTCGCTTGCACTAACCTTGTACAAGTAATTGCCTCTTGAAGATCTTGTAATAGCGCGGAAAAGATACTTGACTACTTTCTGATTTTCATTCCTTAGTTGGTCGCCGACTTACCTAC
This sequence comes from Pyrgus malvae, assembly GCA_911387765.1. Classification (NCBI taxonomy): domain Eukaryota; kingdom Metazoa; phylum Arthropoda; class Insecta; order Lepidoptera; family Hesperiidae; genus Pyrgus; species Pyrgus malvae. Next base: position 13,655,751 of record OU426971.1, on the reverse strand, counting down.
AAATGATCACTTTCAAAACATTACCGTGGTTACTACTTGATGGAACTACAGTCTATATATATAATATAGATCCAATCACATTAATAACAGTTCTCCAATCTGGAAGATGCACTGCACGCATAGATCTTCGGCTGATGGGAGATGTAAGCAATACAAAGCTATATATTTTTTTATTTTTTTTCAACCTTTTTTTTTTATGTCCCACTGCTGGGCACAGGTCTCCTCTCACAAGTGAAAGGGATTTAGGCCATAGTCCACCACGCTGGCCAAGTGCGGATTGGTGGACGTCATGCTTTCGAGAAATTATGAATTTCTCTCAGGCATGCACGGCGATGGAGAACATCGTAATTAATCAAATATCACGATATTTTCCATCACCGTGGAGCAGCGATAAATGCGCACATTACAAATTTCTTTGTCAGAGGTGCGCGCCGAGGATTTGAACCCGGGATCGGTCGCGTAGAAGACCGTGGCTTTTACCACTCGGCCATCGCTGCTCGCTTATATTATATTATATTCATAATTATCCTGCTTTCCAAGCGTGGTTAAGTGTAACCTTTTTAAGGAATTCATTTTGAAATTTTGTGCATAGTGTCCAAGATTCTATTGCTATTGAGCTCTTTTCCACAACTGCTATTGAGCTTAGGTCTCCTCTCGGAACTGATAAAGATTTCATAATTTATTCACCATATTAGCGAATTGCAGGTTGATGATGATTTGAGATACATTGACCAGTCGAACCACGCAAGTTCTACCTCCACAGATCAAATCGGCTAATGGGCCATTAGGCTGATGAAGATTGGAGCAATCACATCGACGGTACCACGTGCCACATTGAACCAATTTTGACAATTAACCTCGATTGCTGCAAAGACTTAATGGCATAATGCAAATGAGATGCAAGGTTAATATTTGTTTTCGCTCTGTCTCTTTCTGGCCGGCATACAACCAAAAAAAAGACCAGTATATAGTCCACGCGTTTCCCAATAACAACCCCTTAACACCAACCTGTTGTTTTCGTCTCACTTAAGTTTGAGCAGCAGCTGGATCTTTTAACCAAAACCCAGTAAAATTGCACGGCTGCTTGCAGCGCTGGTACTCTCCTTTTCTTGTATCGGGGGAAACCTTCAAAAAGTACCCGGCACCTTGGGAGAGGATACCGGGTTATGTGGGATTTGTACCGCACCAAAACCTCTCAGTGGCTTACCTCTGTGCTTGGGGAGGACTCCAGAATCTGCAGTGGAACGCACCGGTGTGTTCTCCTGATGTGCTGCAGATGTGCTCTCCTGCACCTTCAGGTATTCACGGCGACATGCGGCCACGCATACACCTCCGTCCTTCCCGGGAGCTGCTGGCTGGACGGGTCGAGCTCTCACCGGGTGCAACCCCGGAAGCCCCCTTTTAATCGTCTCTTAAGATCAGGCAAGGGATACCGTAGCTCTATTCTTAAACCCGAAGCTACAGGGACTAGAGCTCTTAAATTCTACTCTCCTGATAGAACAACAAAAATTTTACCACGTATAGTAATTAATAAAGGAGTGATTTCCAAAAGAACCTTGAATAAGATGGTCTACGTATTACAACAAAGAACTTACTTTCACAAAATTTCTGCAAAAACACAAACAGCCTTTGTCTTTTTAAACACACACACACACATACAACACAATCGTTAACAAAAGGAAGGCGGTCATTAGAAAATCGCTCAAATGTGAAATTGCCTCGTTATGGTAGTGGTTACACCATAATGGAAAATCATTACTGGCATGCATGTCCGACAAAATATGTTATTTTTACGGCACCATATACCCTAAAACGAAAAAAGAAACGGTTATGCATCTCTATGTCGACCGTCCGTCTGTCTGTAAGGACCTTATTTTAGGAACTTCCGTGGTGAAGTTATCCTCTATTTTTTGATTAAAAACTAAGTTATTTTGCAGGGTGTCATGGTAGTGTCGATATTGTTCGCAGACTTTTCATGTTTCCATTTTACAGATGATTCATAAATGAACAGAACCAAAGAGCCTTGTCAATGGAACCTTTTTTGTACCGGGGGGAGGAGGAGTGATACCCCGGAACCTTGAGAGATGCGTGTGGTATTTTCACCACCCTAAAACCCCTTCTGTGGCCTTCGCTCTCCATTGGAAGTGGTGTCCTCCAATCCATGAGTGACTCAAAACGGCCTCATATTCGACTGTGTTTGGCCACGCACAAGGCGGTATATTATGGTGTGTGTAACCTTTGGACGAGCTCCGACTCTTGAGACTACAACGGAAGACCCCTTTTAGAAGCCTCTTACAATTAGGCAGGGGATATTGTAGCTCATATTTTTAGTTCCAAGATACAGGAGACATGCCTGTGATAACTAAGTGATTTCAGCCTAAAATGCAGACCACTTTTCTCTCAGACACCACCAACCGTTTGGCCTTTTTTGGTACCATTTTGTTGGTGAAGAATCTCAATGTCAATCTCATCAAATTGATATAAATAAGACTTACAAGTAGTTAAATATCCAATGATGCATTCTTTTAACACATAGGCTATTGTTTAAAGGTTAACCTTAATTACTACAAATAAAAACATCCCATAATCAGCAATAATTACACATTAAATGATAAGACACTCGTAAATTTATTCGACATTGACAAATTAAAGGTGATATTTATCCATTTATTACTTTATTTTACTGATTTGGGAAGATGAATGCATTTTTAATTTTTCATGCATTTCTTCCGCGTGTCTTTTTTGACCTCTTGTTCGATCATACACGAAAAGCGATTAAAGTGCTTGCTACGGTTAAGTCTGTTTTGAAATAATTGTGGTTGTGCGGACATAGGGAGGCTTTTTGATTGCCTGTCCGACCAAAAGAAACGGTGTCTGGCTTATTTTGTCTGCTAAAAGAAAAAAGTTTTGAACACATTTCTAGCATTTGTAGATAGCTGTATGATTGAAGTGGCCATGGTCAAAAACATTGTCAAAAATTTGAAGACTATTCACAGCATAGGAACTCGAAAGTACTTGATGTGTTTTGGTGAAAACGTTATTGCCTAGAAAATAGGAGAGATTGTTAGTATGCTAAACATAGTTAGTCATCTCCATTTTCACTTTAGAGCACGCTATACTGCAATATACATTATCAAACCTCTTTATCTCGCTTCTCGCTTCACTCTCGCGATAAAAACCAGCCATGTAATTTGCCCATCAGCGCACATATTTTTAAAATCATTTAAGTACCTACGTAGGTGCTACAATCATTATTTTCATGTATGTCCTGGTATTGAAAATTCTTGAGTGATTTGTTGTTCTTTTATTTCTTTTAATTCGCGAAATAAATTTTAATTTCACACAGGACAGGAACAATGTGGTAACATTTTTCGAAATGGAAACCGAGTTTTATTCGATGGAGTTTTTATCCGTGTCGGCGCCTTAGCGCACTCAAAGCGGATGACGGTCAGCCGATGGCCGTACAATAACAATGACAAACATCAAGTATATATGTATCAAGTATATATCTGACGACCTGCGTGGCGCGATGGTTACCATACCGGACTGCCAATCAAGGGGCCCCGGGTTCGATTCCCGGCGAAACAGAAATTTGAATGATGAGTTTAAATTTCTGTTCTCAGTCTGGGTGTTTGTGTTCCTGTCTTTGTATGTGTCCATAGTACCCACGTGTAACGTTTATTTAATATTATATATTATTACCTAGGATGTTAATAAACTATTTTATTTAAAACTATTTCATTTCATTTCAAAAGAATGGTTGGAAACCAAGTTGAGGACTGTCTTGAGATCTAAACAGATAAGCTACGTTAGGCATGGTCAGGTAGTCCCTGTAGCTTCGGGAGTAAGAATAGAGCTACGGTATCCCCTGCCTGATCGTAAGAGGCGACTAAAAGGGGGCTTCCGGGGCTGCGGGCGGTGAGAGTTGGAGCTCGACCCGTCCAGCCAGCAGCCCCGGGAAGGACGGCGGTGTGTGCGTGGCCACATGCCGCCGTAAGCATCGGAAGGTGCAGGAGAGCACATCTGCTCTCCCAAAGATGGGCCCGTTCCAGGGCGTCACGTATGGAGGACACTGGTGCGTTCCATGGGAGATCCCGGAGTCCTCCCCAAACGCAGAGGAAGGCCACCGAGGGGGTTTTAGTGAGGTTCAAATCCCACATAACCCAGTGTCCTCTCCCAAGGTGCTGGGTACCTTTTGAAGGTTTCCCCCCCGATACCAAAAAAAAAGGCATGGTCAGGTACTAAATGGTTCCAAGTGTATTGTTAGTCTTCCCCTGTAAGTTTGGTGATGGGTATGGAACTGCATTCAATATCATATAATCATAATTAATAAACCAGAAAATCAAGAATATTTTGAAAAAGAACTTAAACAGCATCACTGAAAAAACAATTGTGTAAATTTTTTTTGTTAAATATAATAAATAAAAATAAATATAATAAATATAAAATGAGTACTTAGGTACAATGATATGACTGTTACAAGTAAATAAGGAAAGGACTGGCCACAAAGAGAAAATGCATTATACATTTTCAATATTTGCCAGCAAATATTTAACAAAGGTTTATGTTGTGCATACATATCAGCGCTACCATCAAACAGTCCCAGCAATTCATGACTTGATGACTAATTATAAACAAAGGCCTTTGACATTATCATTGTTCCTTAGTCACTTATATTAACATTGAACAATTAAGAAAAACAAACCCTGCTGAATAGCAGAGCATCAGTTGTCTAATATATAAACACAGGCGCAGCGTGAACTGAAATTGTACACAGAGGGAGGATTCAATACCACCATGTCAACACTAGCGGATCCATGGAGGGGGCTAGGGGGCTCAAGCCCTCCCCCAAAACCATTCGGATTCACCCTTAACAAATCTCAAATTATACTCGTAGGTATTGTGACTAATTTTAAAGTCCATGCGCCACCCACGTGCGTTCAGAGCACTTGCGAATAGCACAAAAGTCGCACAATGATGCCCACAATGTTTCAAGTTGGTGAAAATACTGTTTATAAATCTAGTCCCAGTCCCCAAACTAAATACGCGGTCTAGGCACGTCATGGGTCAGCCCCCTCCCCCAACTAGATCCTTCATATAGGATGTTCAGCCATTGGTCCTTATCAATAGATAATGGTTGTTAAACCTTATTGCAGGCCTTATGGGCGGTTTCAAAACATCTGACAATGGCTTTGCCACTAACCAGCATCTTCACCAACCCTCTTTGGAGCAGCAAGGTGGACTTAGCTCCAGGCTTCATTAAGAATGGGGAGAGGCTGTTGTCCTGCATTAGGTCGCAAAAAAAATGGTGACAGACAAGTGATTGATACAGGATCTTTAGTTGGGAGAAACTAGTCCCAGCTCAGATCAGACGTATCAAGACTAACATCCAAAAATGTTTACAAGTGATCCTTGGTATAATGATCTATAAACGTATAACCTTTCACAGCAAATAGGAATTATGTTATAGCTTTATCAAACCTAGCTTTAAATAGATCAAGTGTTAAGAAAATTGTTTAGCGGGGGAGCTTGAGCCCTTCATTTCCTTCTTGTTAATCTTGCAAGTACATGTCCGCATCATGTCCGTCATATTTTAAAAATATGATCATGATAAATTAGCTGAAGTACTATGAACAAAATGCAGGGCAAATACTTTTATAATGTCACTAATGTTTCAGAACGGAAACTGCCATTTTTTCCTGTAAAAGTGAGAAATATATTAAAAATATTACTGATTTCCTTCCGTGCATGGTCTAGAGCAGTGTTTTTTTTTTTCAATTATGGCATTGCAAACTCTGCATATTCCCAGGGTCAGGTACAATTTTTGCATCACATTTTTCGTTGAAACTGGCTGAGTAATAATAGGTAAAGTCTGTAAGTCAACAGTAAAGTCAGGCAAGTCAGTCAGACATTCAAATAAAGTGATGGCTTCCTTACCAGAATGTGACCATTGGAATTTTAGAGGCAAGCTGAAAAAACATATTTTTGCACTGTTATTTTATTTTACAACACTATTGCACTATAATTAATATAAATAAAACAAAATGCCATCTAATTTATCCACTATAACTTTAAAATCCTCCCCATTAATGGGGAGAGACCCGTGCCCAGCAGTGGGGCGCAAAAAGGGTTGCAGCCAACTTAAAAATACACCAAGAAAATGAAAATAAAACAAGAACACAATAATGTCTTTTTCAACTTTCCAAAACTCCTAGAGCAGTGTTTCTGAATACACATTTATTAATAGCATAATATGGTTTCATTAATACATACTATTACTAATACTCTCTAAATTTTAGTACTAAGTAGAGAGCTGCAAATTAGTTTTTACTTAAGAATTCCGGTGCATGGAAAACAACTGGGACCTTTATTACATTTTGATGACCCAGTACCAGGTCACAACCAGGTAAATGGGAAACACTGGTCTACAGTTTGATTTATGTTACCCTAATAAGATTCTAATAAGAAAATTTTAATGTTGAGTGCATGTTACAACATATTAGTATATTAAAAATTGAATGTAAAACTTAGTATTTGTAAGTAGCATGAATTAAATTTTAAACCTATACATTTAAATCTATGTTTAAAACAATAATACACTTGGTAGATCCATTTAGAAAGTGATGATACACAGATCCACTTATTTAATAATTTTAACGTTTTTATGTACACTCAGCTGATTACAGAACTCGAAAATTATTAAAAGAAAGGAAATACTAATTAGATTGGTAATAACTATCTTAGATAACACCTCATAATAATAGGTAACAGTGCCTATAGTTAGACAATAGCTTTGCTGCTTTGATTTTTAATTACTCACCAAGAGAATCCTCTGGAAGTCACTGAGTCGATGAGAGATATCAGATAAAAAACAATAACATCTACAAAGTCCTATAAAATTACAGTTTTGAGATGTCACTTCGAACTAAAACATTGTTCTTTTTTAAATAACTAACTTTACACCAAATGCACGCAACTGTGTATTTGTGTAACACGTAAATTCACTTGTAAATGTTTTTTCAAACTCGCACAAAGCAAAAGTAAATAAATAACCAGCAGCGACACAGCAAATGTTACCCGCAAAGCCGCAGACTGACTGACTGAACTGACTGACACAACAACAACAACTGACTGACACAAGTGACGTGACGTAATCTGTTGGTGTTGTCAACGTTTACATAAAATTTACCATTTGCCGTTTTATGGCCATAGTACAAATTCTGTACTAAAAAATAAAAATTTAAACGTATGTTTAATATGAAATTTATAAATATACATACATAATGAAATCCACTTACCTAATATTTCATAATGTTCTTAGGTTCATATCTTAGAGCATCACAGTTGCTGACAGGTATGACATCCGTTCATAATATAATTATACAATAGGTTGGATCTTTTATGTATAGCAACTTGTTGTGATGCAAACATGCAATACAGTACAAATTAAACAGATAATAATATCCCTATTCATTTCGAGGCAATAAAAAGATTAATTTTATATAATTAAATCAACAAGAGAAAGGGAGCTTTTATTTTATTCTACATTGTTTTGACCACGTGACTACCGGACCACAGTTTTAAGACGAATTGGTAGCGAAATCCGCGTAACCTTCCTTTTTTGTTTATAAAAGGCGTCGTAACGTAAGAAAGTCCCACTTTCATGTTTTATATAAGGATATTTCCAAAATATCATTTGTTAAGAGATTAGCTCCTTTTCTTCAAACAGACAGTACACCTTAAAATGCCATGACATGTAGGGATTTAAAAATTAGGACTAAGCAACACTTAAGAAGTTGGTGCAACAGTTCTTGATACTATCAATTGATATTTTAGTATGTATTTATTTGCACTTTCATTACTAAGATTAAGAGATGTAGATAGACGAACACTCACAACTCACAAAATATCTAATACTTTTAACAAGCAATTCTTGTATAAACATATAAATTGAATCTCGGAAACGCGTCCAACGATTTTCATGAAATTTAGTACCCAGTTTTTTCGGGGATGATAGATCGATCCAGCTAGGTTTCCTTTGTAGAAATAGTCGTTTCATCCGTATTTTTAACGATACTGAGTGATAGAAGAACGCCGTCAAACGTCATCCGCCGTTCAAACAAATGACAATGCTGATTTGAAAGAGCTCTATAAGAATTTCGTCGATCGAATTAAAAGCTTCCTTAGCTGAATGGTTACATGAATTAATTGCGGAGCTAGCGAGGCCCTGTTTCAATCCTCTATCCATGCATATAGCATTTTTTGTAACATTATTTTTTTAATTGGTAGCTATTCATATGGCATTGTAACACTAAGCCAATGAGTGTTTTAGTTAGTAGTGTAGTAAGTGTTAGTGTTGTAGTAAGTAGTTTTAGTTAATAGTTTTTATCCGAGCAACGCTCGGTCATCCGGCCATCCGGATACTAATAATTGTAAATCCCAGTCCACATAGTTGATACTTTATAATACTTATATAAAATCAAGTAATAAAACGAGGTATATTATAGACTTTTTTTTTCAACCTATTTTATGTCTCACTGTTGGGCACAGGTCTCCTTCTCACAATTGAGAGGGATTTAGGCCATAGTCCACCACGCTGGCCAAGTGCGGATTGGTGGACGTCATGGTTTCGAGAAATTATGAATTTCTCTAAGGCATGAACGGCGATGGAGAACATCGTAATCAATGAAATATCACTATTATAGAGTAATAAAAGTAAAAAAACTAAATTTTTTTAAATGTTCGTTGAAGTTCAAGGATGTTTTTTACGGTGAGAAAAATTCGAATAATTGCCGGAAAAACCATTAAAACAGCCCTTTTCTTTTTCCCATACAAATGTTTTCTAACTAAAACGTAGTCAATTTGAGCTTTATTGCTATTGTATAAAGTTCATATTAAATTACAAGCACTCACTGTTGTCTAAGCAATGTAGGTGTGTTCCTAACGTCAAAGATCATATCTATCAAAACAGTGTGCGTGTGTGCGTTGGAGCACAGAATACATCGTAGGAGGAGTTTAATGTCGCATAGCATGATGTTATATAGCATATAGCCTTCCCAAATAACTGGACTATTCAACACAAAAATATTTTTTCAGTAGTTCCTGAGATTAGCGTGTTCAAACAATCAAACATCCACGCGGACGAAGTCGCGGGCGGCCGCTATCCCTTACTATTATAAATTCGAAAGTAATTCTGCCTGTCTGTCTGTTACGCTTTCTCGCTTAAACTAATGAACCAATTTTAATGAAATTTGGAACATAGATAAAGTGGACCTTGGGAAAGGACATAGGATGGTTTTTATCCTACGGGAACCTATAAAACGGGTCCACGCGGGCGAAGCCGCTGGCGGAAGGCTAGTTTATAAATAAATTAAATAAAAATCTCAAACTATCAAGGTATTTCAATCCAACTTCAACGATGTTTTTTTACCCTTTTAAAGTTTATGGGTTGAAGTTGTTTTTATTAAAGAAATTAAATTTTTCATTACTATTATATTACATAAAAATAATATAGTTTTGCCGATTGCCTACATTCATTGTCAATTTTTTTCAACAAATTCTCGCAAGGCAGGTTTGCATAAATATTTTATTTTGGAATAGATAATAATCAATGGTTTGGATCCTCCTAACGGCAAAATTATTTTTTCAAAACATGACATAGGTACTAAAATAACAGCCATCTTTATTCTTAAAAGACAGCATCTCAATAATTAAATCGTTGCCTACTATTTCAATTAATACAGATTTTAAAATTACCGCTTTTAGGTCTTCACGCCCAGTTTGACGTCACGCTGCGGGGTTCTCACAGCGCTCATACCGCACCCATTTCAGCTTAGTCGAAAAGAGCTTAAGTCTCCTGAAAATATACAAAAATATAACTTATCTGGTTGACTTTCAGTAGTATTTTGTATATCAGGAATTTTAGTACATTGTTTTATCTCCAGATAGCGACACCGGCCCCAGTTACATTAGCGCAGAATCCACCAATAGGAATGAAGAAACTTTGACGCAATTTGCAAATGGTGGCTCAGTGCCTAGAATCCTACCGAGACTGTGTATGAAAAGTAAATGGTTAAAGATTTCGTGTTGAAAAGTTGTGAATAAATCCTTTGTTCAGTGTAGTGTTGTTAAAAGGATACAAAATGTGCCAAAAGGATAAAATCGAATCTTAATGGTGGTCTAGGACGCGCCTGATACCTACTATTGGATTTACCAAGGAGTAGCTTTTCGGGTAAAGTTCTTTTATCATTTATCATCGTTCTAATGCTTTTTGCTGCTTTATCGCTTGATTAGTGTGTTAATTGGTGGATCGCGATGTTGTTGGTTTCCTTAAAAGTGTTCAGAAAGCAGGCAAGCGTAATGGTAGCCGGTGAATAATGCGTGCTACACCCGAGGCCTCGGTGTAAAGTTACTTAGTCCAAATCCGCCGTTTTTATCGTTAGTAATAGCAGAATCTAAGCGGTTGGATACCGTGCTTGGTTATTTTTTGTCAGGACGTGGAAGTAGTATGAGATTTAAACTAAATTATACGTGTTTTATGTATAACATGTATGTATATGACAAGGCACTGCCCTGTTGCTAGAGGGCGGCTCATCGATTCGGTACTGTGCCTTATCAATGTTTCCACTAGGACTTTTGGACGGAATCGGTAATTATCCTGGATTTCCAACAGTTTCCTTCGGGTAAAACCTGAGTAATAATCGGTCTAAAGTGACTCAGTTCAGCAAGTTACCACAACTTGCCTGATAGTAGTGGTAGTGCTGTAATTATTTCTATATTTTTGTGTGGATACAATGGGCACTTATATAACGTGGATATCCATTTATTAGCACATTTTAGCATGGCAATTCTGATAAGTGTTACATGTTCTATAATTAAGTTTTTTTATAAGCAGCCAGTTTTGTTGGATTTGTTATGATCTTTAATTTCAAACCAGTACACAATTTTTTGTATACTTCATGTTAAAATATATAATAATATTTGTTAGTTGTTACAATTTTTTGTAACAACTGTCGATTGAAAATATAAGTAACATATCTATACCTTTAGAGTCTAAGAAAAACATTCTTTTCATGATATTAAAATTACTTCTAAAATTAAAAATAGTAGATCTACCTTGATGGCATGTGTGGTTAGTTTGGGACCTTGAAAATATTTTTTTTGGTACATATCCCTGTGTGTGAAATAAATAATTACAATCACCTTGCCAAAACAGCTGTGCCCAACTTTTGTGCCAAAGTTAGAAAGATTCAATTGGACCTATTTCTTATTATTAGCAAACCAGAACCAATCCACACTCATGCCGAAATTGAGCTAAGTACAAAGAAAAGCTTAAAATTGCACCTTCTATCGACCCTGTAAAGATCAAAATGATCTGACAATTTTGACAGAACAAAACATTTTCATGACATGTTTACCAATCCACAAAACATCAGTTGTCTAATATATTAAACAGCTTTTTCTCAAAACTATCATCATCATCATCATGTGTGGGTTGGTTCAGGTTTGCATAAATAAGTCCAATTACCATTTAACAAATTTTTATAAGTTTTAAGATTAATATTATTGAAGATTAATACATTTTGGTGACTAAAACTTTGGTACTATGACTCTGCAAATTGAAGGGAGTTTGATTCACAAATGCATTAAGGCGGAAAACAACTCACTTTTATTATAAGTTATAATATAAAAACAGAAATTAAGATATATGATTAAATTCTTTCTTTTCTTTTTCTTTTCTTTTCTCTTTATTACTCAGTGTAATCTAAAAAAATATTCCCCTCATCATATTTAAAAGCTGATGTGTAGTTGATATATTCAGTGCAGTTTTATGTTTGACTTTATGCAGTTGTGATATAAAGTTGACAAGGCTCCTGCAGTCATGATTTCAATTTCACATTGTCAGCCGCAGATATATAAACATAACATTGCACACTCATAGTCCCACAGTAGGGTAGATATACCCTGTGTTGTGGGACACACACAAAGACAGAAACACAAACACCCAGACTGAGAACAGACATTTAAACTCATCATTCAAATCTCTGTTTCGCTGGGAATCAAACCCAGGACCCTCCGATTGGCAGTCCGGCATGGTAACCATTGCGCCACGCAGGTTTTCAATCTAACATTGCATGCTAAAGAGCCATCCTGTTGGAAGTGTTGCTTCCAATTAAATGTGGATAGAATTCCATGGCCCTCATTGTATACTGGAACCCACATATTCTTCTTATATGAGAAATGTATCACAACTGACTAACAGGTGCAGGATATGTATTAAATTTTTTCTTTGTAACAATTACCAGCATAAGTAAAAGGAGATGTTTCAAAATGTATGGACCTTTGGCCAGGTATTTGTACACCGTATTAATAAATTGCAAATATAGTATAGAGCTGTTTTTTGTTAAGCGTTTTGTAATAAACGACTGGGATTTTTGGTACAAAACAATAATTTCAAGTCAGAATTGCAACACAATATACTAGAAAAACATAATGGCGGTAATATGTCATTTTGACAATTGAAATTATTAATCTGTGACAAACAGTTAACAGTTGTACCGCCATATTGAAAATTGTTGATTTAAATTGGTTTTGTACCGAAAAAGTACATGTTTTAACAAATTTTAAGTATTTTTTCGGAGTCTTGAGATTTTTCTCGAATTTTTGAGATGGTGTACAATACCTAGCCAAGATTGAAACATCTCATTTGGTCACACATTGAGTTACAAGTGATCCAGCCTGGCTTTGCTAGAGTGACTTGAGTTTGTATGAGCAATACTAATCTATCTTATAAAGATTAGTCTATGTGCTATTCCAGACTACAGTCTCTTTTCCACCCAAACAGTTCAGCCATTCTTGAAAAAAAAACATTTCACACTCATAGCCCCACAGGTAAGATCCCTGTGTTGTGGGTACTATGGATACACACAAATACAGAAACATGAACACCCAGACAGAAATTTTAAAGTCATCATTTAAAATTTCTGCTTCACCGGGAATCAAACCCAGGACCCTCCAATCACCAGTCCGGCACAGTAACCATTGCCCCACAGGGGTAGTCAACACATCCAAACTTTCTTGACACCTTGCAATTACCTGCCTGTGGGTGTCCCCATAAATACACTAATCTAATATCTTTAAGTGCTCTAACAATAAAGCAATAATAGTTTTATTGCATATTTATTGTTCTTGGGATACCAAACTTACATATTTCTACCATATCTTAAGATTACTTCATATATTTTCATTTCATTCACTCTCTTGATATTGTATCATAAGGTTTTTCCTATGTCATAATAATTTATATTCAATACAAATTACATACTACGGATTTGCACTGTTTTAGAAATTGCAGTAGTGTTAGCCAGGTATGTTGTTTATTATGAAAATGTTCATTTAAGTAAAGTACAGTGTATCAATTCTTTGATGAAATATGAAAAAAAATTAAGTGATGAATTAATCTATACATATAAAAGAGGATGTCTGTATATATGACATCGCAAAACTCAGAAACTATTAGACCGATTATTATGAAAATTGGTATGTATATGTATTTTTTCACGGAGAAGGTTTATATGCTATCCATTATTATTATTATTTAATATTTAAACGCGATACGGAGTTCGCGGGGTCAGCTAGTTTATAATTAAAGTAGTACTGTGATTTAGAATGATTTTTAATACAGTTTTTAAGGAACAGAATGTTACAATAAAGATTCACCTACTTAAGTAATTTTATAGGACAATTAGTATTTTTATAGTAGACTGATTGAGAAGACTGTTGTGTTGAATGTTGTCTGTTTTCCCTTTTTAATACTTTGTCATACTTACTTAGTGTATTTTTTGGGTTATTATTTATTTGGTTGGGAATAGGTTATGTTGATTAAGGTGCATGGAATAATTTTGCATATTTAAAGTACTGAATTTATTTTTTCTTTAAATTAAATGAAGATAAACCATTCTCCAATTGTACTTCCCATATAGAATGCCATTACCTACCAGTAGCTTATAATAGAAGCAGTTAGGTATGCAAATGAGTGAAATGTTAGCATTGACTGACTTTCTGTCCTTGCGTGATGGATGTGCTAACAGTTATTTCTGTTTATGGTATTACTTGTTTTTGTGCACAAGAGCACTTGATTGAACATCACAGGTAAACACTTAAGTAATTGCTTATTAAGTCAGACTCTCACTTATCACTCCCACTAATAGTCCAGTGTCGATAATTTTTAAAACCAAAAAAAATCATAATAGGATGAAACCCATTAGAAAAGGAGGGAAATATGATAAAAATGAAAGGAAAAATAATTTACGGGCGATCTGAGGTTGGGAAGGGGATGGGGGTGAGTTTTTAAGGGTAAAAAACGGTTTTTCTCGATTTCCGGCAAAACTAAAAGTCCTATCGAAAAAAGTCAAATGGAAAAGTTGTAGATAATAAAAAGATCTAAAACTTTTGTATTTCCACTTTTTTCACATAACCTCAAAATTTATGTGAAAAATTCAAAAAACCAAGTTTTTGGTTTTTTATTTTTATCTTTTACAAAATTTTTTTTTTTTAACGAAATTTTGTGAAAACTTACCTTTTTATGTCCCAAATACGCTGTAATTTATTTAATTAAAAATATTTATTTTTTCACCTTATTTTGAATTAATATCGAAAAAACAGCCTAATTTTCAATCGAAAATTCACCCGTCAAAATATCAGCTTTTTTCAAAAAGTTGGTGTGGTTTCTGTTCGTTGGAATCTCTACTTTCCGATGGTAAAAAAAAAATATATGTTACTATGGTAAATCTTCTCAGAAAATGCAAAATTTCAAAATTTTTTTTATTGCATACACTTGCTTATCATCTGCCTTATTGCAAATGATACAAACAGACAGATTCATCCATACTGATAATCTGAAAAGACAAAATCGAATTAATAATGTCTTCACTATTTAATCGTGAATAAACTCCCATGAAAAAAAAAATATTAAAGAAATCAATGTCAAAATGTATAAATAATATATTATAAATCTATAAAAAAGTATAAAATATATATGAAAATCGGCCAAGTTTGTTTTATTAGAAATATATTTACGACATATATTTTATATATTTTTTATAGATTTTAAATATATTATTTATACATTTTGACATTGATTTCTTTAATATTTTTTTTTTTCATGGGAGTTTATTCACGATTAAATAGTGAAGACATTATTAATTCGATTTTGTCTTTTCAGATTATCAGTATGGATGAATCTGTTTGTATCATTTGCAATAAGGCAGATGATAAGCAAGTGTATGCAATAAAAAAAAATTTGAATTTTTGCATTTTTTGAGAAGATTTACCATAGTAACATATATATATTTTTTTTACCATCGGAAAGTAGAGATTCCAACGAACAGAAACCACACCAACTTTTTGAAAAAAGCTGATATTTTGACGGGTGAATTTTCGATTGAAAATTAGGCTGTTTTTTCGATATTAATTCAAAATAAGGTGAAAAAATAAATATTTTTAATTAAATAAATTACAGCGTATTTGGGACATAAAAAGGTAAGTTTTCACAAAATTTCGTTAAAAAAAAAAATTTTTTGTAAAAGATAAAAATAAAAAAACCAAAAACTTGGTTTTTTAATTTTTCACATAAATTTTGAGGTTATGTGAAAAAAGTGTAAATACAAAAGTTTTAGATCTTTTTATTATCTACAACTTTTCCATTTGACTTTTTTCGATAGGACTTTTAGTTTTGCCGGAAATCGAGAAAAACCGTTTTTTACCCTTAAAAACTCACCCCCATCCCCTTCCCAACCTCAGATCGCCCGTAAATTATTTTTCCTTTCATTTTTATCATATTTCCCTCCTTTTCTAATGGGTTTCATTCTATTATATTTTTTTTTCACTTTTCATTATTTTTAAAGGCTTCTACCCTGGACTATAAGCCTAGACTAGGAACTGTTATTTTGTCCTACTATCTGCGAGAGCTTTTTTTTCTATGTATATTGAATTCTGAAAATACCATAGACTAATTCAAAGATAAGTGAAACATAATTGCCACAGTTTTTTTTTTAAAATTTCCTGAATTTGTTTGGTTTCTTGACAATCAATTGTCTACTAGGACTAGGACCCAGTTTATTCACTTATCTGCAGTTTCAGCATTGAGAAGAATGGCCGCAACCCTTTTTGCGTCTCACTGCTGGGCACGGGTCTCTCCCCATTATTGGGGAGGTCTGGAGCTGAATTAAATGAATTAAATTAATAAATAATAATTATAATTAATAATAATAATTAATTAATTAAATTAATTAATTATGACAAGAATAAAACAACTTATTTACTATGAGTAAATTAAAGGGTAAAATTCTTTTTTTGTTCGTATGCTTATACTCCTGAGGTGGTCCCATTGTCACCAAGTCAGGGTCTGATGATGGGATCCCAGAGAAATCAAGTGAAACTCTCAAATTTTATAGGCACACACATAAATTTTCTGATACTTTCTGAATCATAAGAGATATTTGTAACTGATGATGGAAACAGTTAGAAGTTGAGAGCAAATTCTTACAATAAATGTTTTTTTGTTTGAAATCTTACATTACCAAGGTGATCCAACTGTCACCAAGACAAAGTCTGATGATGGGATCCCAGAGAAATCGAGGGGAACATTCAAATTTTATAGCACAACAATTGATTTTCATATATTTACTAAAGCAAAACAGACACTTGTGTATAATATGTATGTATGTATCATCATATTATGTTGCTGAGCTGATGATGGAAGGTACTATGACGGTTAAGAGTTGAGAGCAAATTCTTTCAATATATCTTTTTTGTTCAAAAACTTTTACTCCAAAACTTACTAGCTATTTTAGACACGACTGCACTTCAAATTGTATTCGAACACCAAATGTAGTAAATGATCACCAAATCTTAGAGAGCAAATTAATGCGCTATTTCTGCCATCGGCTAATTGTGGACCCGCCACAATACAGAACAGAAGTCAAAAGTAGGATGGGTGGCCATTAACCGACATCTAGTGCGGTCGTAAAAAGGATGGGTATCAATAAAGCTCAGCAAAGTCGAGTGCGGTCATAAGTAGGATGGGTGGCCATTAAGCAATATCTTGTGCGGTCATAAGAAGGGTGGCTAACAACAAAGCTAAGCAATTTCGAGTGCGGCCAAAAGTAGGATGGGTGTCAACAAAGCTAAACATTGTCGAGTGCGGTCAAAACTAGGATGGGTAGCAATTTAGCAACATCTAGTGTGGTCATAAGCAGGATGGGTGCCAATAAAGCTAAGCAATGTCGAGTGCGGTCAAAAGTAGGATGGGTCACTGGACCAAGTAACTATAAGGAATGTCTCTGAGACACATTGTACCTTCAAAGCGGCCTATCAAAGATGTACCCTGTTTGTATTCGGCGTTTGGGCGGCACTTTATTACGCCACTTTGACAAACGCGAAGTGCTCATA
Source organism: Pyrgus malvae (assembly GCA_911387765.1). NCBI lineage: Eukaryota > Metazoa > Arthropoda > Insecta > Lepidoptera > Hesperiidae > Pyrgus > Pyrgus malvae. The sequence goes on along the minus strand of OU426971.1, from coordinate 13,638,300 downwards.
AGATGCGGCGTACGTTAATTTAGCTGAAATGCAATCCGGCTGGACGAGAGTGCGTCGCATTACAAAACAGCCCTGTTTTAGGAAATGGCTAGCCGTAATGTACAACAGCGGAATATGCAATCCGACTGCGACATATATTATACACTAATGCATCAGCAAAATCAAGCCATCATGGGATGATAACAAGTTATGAAAGGTCATCATTGTGTATTGTTTTCTTGATGTAAACTGTAATTTGCATGGGATATGGATGTAAAGGTTATTTCTATTATTTTAATGACTGAATGACAAAAGTGATTGCAACCATAGCTGTAATTTGAGCTCATTATAATTGTTACTTATGCTATTATTCTGTTGTTGGAAAGGAAAGTTCCATCTTATTAGATAAGTACTCGATAGAAACTTTAAAAGCTATTAGAAAATCTTATTTCATATTGACCTTTACCCCTCGTAAAGGTATATCTTTATAATAGTTGGGGGGCAACTAATCTTTTAAAATTTTGTATTGAGAAAATAGGTTCTTGAAAATTATAGAGGCCTATGCTTAAGGTAGGAAGAGTAATCTATGTAGATTACTCAAATATAATAATATTGATTTAAATTTTAAGTACTCACATATATCACGAGACACGATCTTTTATTGTTAACCTTTTCCACAGGCTCAAAGTCGCTTAAAGATAGAGCTAAGCATAACTCAAAGAAGAGCTATTCTTAGTGTTTCTCTAATATGAAATTGTAAAATCGACGAACAAAAGTCACTGAAATAGCTCTCAAAATTTGCAAGCTAAAGCGACACTGGGCAGGCCACATTGCTAGAGGAGGACCAATCATTGATGGGCAAGAACAAGAAAGTTTCTCAAAAAGGATTGCAGGCCTCCCTCAAACCAGGTAGACTGACAAAAAAATAATATGGCGTAAAGCTGTTGGATTCGCAGGTCACGGACATGATGGATAGATGAATGGAAAGATTAAACTATTTGGGCCTGAAGTGAGTGATTGGGATGATCTGCAAGGTTAATAAGGGATACTTCATTATTATTTGGTGGGGAAGGTTACAACCCTAAGGCCACTGTGACCAGTAAATGATCTTTTGTAGCCTAGCCCCGCGTTTATATCTGATTACCAAGGCCGACGGTTGTTAGGAACCGTACGATGTGTTTGAGGTCTAGAAGTTTGACATCTTCCGATGTGACTAGCCTCCTCGCCATAGCAGAATCTGCACATAGCAGTGGAACTTAGGTTTAGTTTTAACATAGTCTGTTTAGTTTGCAGAGACCAGTAAGAATCCTTACAAGTAGACGTATTTCATTGCGTCCTAGATTGATTACTTGCTTTGAGTATTTGCTTGAGTAGCCAGCCACTAGCGCTCTTGCATACGTCATGCCTGGCGCGGACTCCCATAGGCCCTTGCCCTGGCTCGTAGACCAGATTTGAAGCATGAACCGGGAAGCGGTTTTTGCAATGCCTAGCGTGGCTCAATGAAGGGCATCGCAGCACGTTTTTAAGCCAGCTTGTTAGCGACTTCATTACCGCAAATACCTACATGTCCCACCCACCCGATGGTATGGTATGTGCACCCACCCGAGGCTTACACTGTTGTGTGCGCCCAGCCTTGAGTGCGTGGATACATTCTAAGGTCAATTTTGACTGAGTTTCATGGGACTGGAGAGCAGCCTGACTGTCCGATAGAATCGTTATGTTTTTTTGGTATAATTCCTGTCCAGGCTTTCATACACGCATTGGATTATCGCGTACATTTCTAAGGGATACTATACTGGAAATAAAAAAGAAGAGAAAAGACCAACCAAAATTTCCTATTTATCTAAGTAGTGACAACTTATTTATTTATTTATTTAAAACTTATAGTATAACCTTAATCTAAGGATACAAGGGTGTGCTTAATGCCTAATGGCATTCTCTACCAGCCAACCTTGGGTGATAAGAGAAAACTTGTGGCAGGCGCATACTACGTTTAAAATTATATATAAATATATTGTATTATAATACATAAAATACATATACAAATACATATTATCATAAATAACTAAATACTAACATATATAAATATACATACCAATACATACATATAAATAAATATTACCTATATGTCAAATAAAATAAAATGGAGTGAGATAGCCGTTTAAACCGAAACAAAACAGATCCGTAAATGATTCAGTCGTTATTATTCAAGAGATGGTCTCGAACGAGTCTCTTGAACACGCCTCTACTTGGAGCTTTTCGAACAGTCTCAGGCAGGGTGTTCCATAGCAGTATAGCCTGAATAGTAAAAGAGTATCGGAAGAAGTCACTTTTATGTGAAGGAATGTCGAGCTTAAGATTATTGGAAGAACGTAAACCTCTGTCATGAGACGAACAGAGGTAGTGAAAGTTTTCCTTTAAATATTGAGGAGAAGTTGGATCATGTAAAATAGAATACAGAACCAAGAGAATTCTAGAACTACGCCTCTGTCGAATAGTAAGCCATTTAAGCTGCTTTCGGTAACTGGAGATATGATCGTATTTACGAAGATTGAAAACAAATCGGATACAGTTGTTAAGGAGGCGATCTAGTTTGTCTAGAAGTATTTCATTAAGGTCCGGATATGACACATCACCATAATCAATAATGGGTAAAATAAGGCTATATACAAGCATTAGTTTCGTTTTGAACGGCAAAAAGTTTTTTAGCCGGTATAAGGACTGCAGGGAGCCGTTGACTTTCCGGCTAATTTCGTCTATTTGTGCCCGCCAGCTCAAACTACTGTCAAGCTTAAGGCCAAGGTTTTTGACAGTGTTGCTAATGGGTATTGTAACGTTGTCGTATAATACTGCAGGGAGATCTAAGATGTTGACTTTTGCAAGTAATCTGGAGCTGCCCATCAATATCGCCTGGCATTTCTTGGGAACTTAGTGTGAGTAGAATTGATGTTTTTTTTTTCTCTTTGAGATTTTGCTTGCATGCCTGACGACGGATATTGGACTATACTATTCAGTCTGTTGTGAAATATTTTTTTTGTCTTCTCCTCTAAATACAAATTTTACTGATATTGAAAACCAAAAAGTTACGTCTCTCAAAAGCAAATAGGCGATTTATTACGTTCTTTGAGTCAGCGAAATTTTCGATTCACGTTCATCATCTTTGCTTGTCGATATCTTGATGGTTTGTTTGTCTGCTGTAAATAGCTAAATCGGCACAGTCCTCGTGAATCATGGAATCGTGATTCTTCGTTTTGTAACACTGATTGTTATTGTACTAATCGCATCTTATATTTTGTTAAAGGAAGTTTTTGCACAGTAGCATGAAATAATATTGTTCGATTTGCCGAACTTTCCACGCCGAAGTAAGAAAATTTGTTATGCGCTTGTTCATCACTATTCCGAAAGGTAGCGTAAAAAAACTGCAACGATTTTTACTCTCGACGGTATGGAGAGTAATAGAGACGGTTTATGCGTATGGGGTTAGAGTATTTTGTAAACCAAAGTTCTCTAGTTTGTCAGATCAGCGGTTTTGGTGATGGGCTTGAATTTGATTGGTGTATGTTTTTAGGCAGCAGTTGATAAAACCAAAACTACTACGGATTTTCTTGAGTTTTTTAATAAATTTAGTCGGGGTTTTTTACACGCTTTTTATTAGCTTCACCTGTATGTTTGTATGTTTGTTTGTAACCGACTTCTTTGGGCGCGATTTTGACCCACTTTAAACGGCCAGATTTCGTTCAAACTTTGTAGATTTATTGAGGACCGATGACAATACACTAATTTGATAAAATTATTCCATTTTTCAATTTGCAAAATATGATTTTTGTTAATTTATATAATTTTCTGGTTAACTTGAAAATTTGCATAGGGGTCAAGGGCCGATGACAATGCAATAATATGAGAATAAAAATCCAACTAAAAAATTAAAAATAAATAATGTAGTTTAAAAAACTAAAAAAACACGCTTTTGAGAAAATACGAACTAAAAACTAAAAAAAATAAGAAGAAAATGTATATTACTGTAAATAAAGCGTGGGGTGGTTTTTAAGATACTATTGACACCATGCACCCCACGCTTTATTTACAGTAATATACATTTTCTTCTTATTTTTTTAGTTTTTAGTTCGTATTTTCTCAAAAGCGTGTTTTTTTAGTTTTTTAAACTACATTATTTTAAATTATTTTGTCCTTTTTCAGTTCCATTTTAACAGTCATGGGATATTTAAAAAAAACTATTTCACTAATTTATTAAATTTACATAACAGACGTTTTGAAATTTTCAAATCTTTGAAGATCGAGATTTGGGATCCTTGAAGAGAATTTATAGCACAACATGAACTTAGCGCATTGCACCAATTTATAGTTTAAAGTAAGCCAATAATATATTATTATGTATAATACAGTACAGTGTGAACATGTCCATAACAATGTATGGTATACGTTGTATTGTTGTGCTATGAGTGTATAGCTCATTACAGTTTAAAAAAATGTTTTGTGTTGGATAGTCCATTTATCGGGGAAGGCTTTAAGCTATATAACACCATGCTATAACGAATAGCAAAGTCCACGAGGACAATGTCGCGGGCGGCCGCTATAAAATAATAAGCCTTTTTCTTTCTCATTCCTAAGAGAAGACTTGTGCCCAGACGTGGGACAAGAAATGGGTTGTTTGTTGGTGACGCAGCAAATAGACATGTAGCCAGTAGTAAAGTAGATTTAAACGTAAATATTAGTTTGATCAATGAAAACGATTTTTTGATACCATCAATCGGTAATTGGTAATTGGCAACTAATTATAATAATTATGTTTAGTTTAATCTACGAATTGTGACTACTGTTTAATCAGTTTTAATCTTGATTTCATGATCACGATATCATCGTATCAGTTAGTCTATAAATTACTTAAATAGCCATCACATTTGTTTTCGTATTCAAATTCTGCACAAGAATATTGATTTCAAACATTAACACATAGCAAATTGATACCGATCGAATCATGAATATTTTCTTCTAAGAATATTGTCGGGACCAGAATACGGGCTAAGGTTTCTTCAGCATGTCATAAGAGGCGACTAAAACTAGTTTCAGAAGGATATCTTAAGCAGTAGTCAATGATCCCGGGAACGGGGCATACAACACACACAGACACGCCTACTCCACTGAGTAGGAGAGCTTAGACTCCCCGAAGATCTCGGAGCTCCTCACAAGCACCGAGGAGAAGGGTTTTAGCGAGGTAATCATTGATGGGACTCGTTTTCCGCCGACTTTATTCTCTTTACAAAACCAAACTAAGGACTGAAGTCGATTCATAAAGAGAATGTCATTTTTCGGCCGCGATTAAAGTACATAATTTGCAAGCTGGTTTTATCGGGATGTATTTCTTAACCGCAATTTTAATGATGAAATCAATTTTTCATAATTATTGTTGTCGCGAAGAAGACTAGCTCACTATGAATAAGGTGCCACAGTTTGCCTTGGATATGTAAAGGTTTTGAAAGATACAGTATTATTTTAAATGATTTGATTTTGTAAGAATACTGCTTTAGTTAGCTTTGGTGGAATCTACGAATACTTGTAATTTAAAATAACCTAGGCGTTGACAGCACTTGTATTCTCAGTATTTAGGCGAATGGTTTGTAATCGTTCTTCAATACGTACCTACATCATGCCACTAGATATTTATTAGTCGAAATCGAAATAATAGGTTATCATTATATTTATATCAATTGCTTATCTTTGTGGCTTTTGTGGCTAATACCTGTTTATATTTTACGTAGGTGGTAGCTGCTGAAAATTTAAATAAGAATTATTAAAATTTTCAGCAGCACCTACGTAAAATTTAATATACATCGCCCCAAATTAAGTCATCAAAATTGTTGTCAAAAGGTCTAGGTAGAAGCATTCGCTGACATTGATTTTTGAAAGGATGTCCATACTTCTCTTAATTATTATATTTCAAAGTCTATTAGAACTAAACGCATGAGAGAAGATAACATTACTTTTATCTCATCCTTAGATTACAGTCGCTGTATTGTGCGAAATCCAATATAGTAATCGAATGACTGATTCAAAGGCAAGGATCGAATAGATATTCAATATGATGATATGTCAGCAAGAGCGTTTTCCACTCCGAAGGGCATAGTGCATAGGCTATCGATGTGTGACATACGTGTAAAGAGATAATCGATATTCTAGATACACTATAGGCTTACAGAATACCTCAGTTAACAGTACCCGGAGTAGAGAAATTCTCTGTTGAAGTAGAGTCGGCAAAGTTGGGGGTTTATAATGAGTCGAGTACGTAATTAGGGTTGAACGGCACTTGCGTTTTAAGGCGGTGGCCGGCCATGCATATGCGTTGCAACCGGCGCACTCGTAGGCCTGATCGCGTGGTCGGGACAAGTCACGTTTACGCCTCGCGCATGTCAACTGGACGCCGGCCCGCCGCGCATGTGCCGGTTACCTGGGAGGGACCTGCGTAGTGCGAGCCCGGCCTTTGCTTGCTGCACGCCTATTTTGCATTTTACACGTTTTGAAAACGCGCTCCGCCGTCCAGAGGTCCCGTTGGTACATCCGTTACCACGAACTCTTTGGTGTGGTGCATCGTCCTGGAGTCTGCCGGCCCGATGATCGATTGAGGTGAGCGGATCCGGCGGTGTGCCATTGTTGGGCAGGCCTGTTGCAATCCGCTTTCGTTTCACCGATGCCAAAGCTGAGCGGGTTCTTCTGCCGCGATTTGTGAAATAAAAAAATTTGGAAAGTGCTTTGATGTGATACGCCAGTGCCTATTTTCTTAATGTAATAAATACCTTTGGGGCGACGAGGAAGGATATCCGCCCATAGTTCAATGTGTCAAGGTTGGTAATACCAGACGCCCTGCCTGGCCATTCCTTAAATGAGATGTAGCAACGAATTGGTTTTAGTGGACTTTAGATTCAGGGAAATGTACTTGCTGTGCAATAAGGTAGGTCGAATTTATTTGTTCTTACATTTTGATTTTGAGATTAGGATCAAAAACTATTTTCTATATTTTATCCTTCTGCTGTCATGCTGCTTAGCGTACGATGTTTCAAGAGTTAACCCTGATCCATCTTTAACAGTGGTTTTGTCCGGGATGAAACCTTGATTTTATCAATAGATGAGTGATCTCCTCGTGATAGACCCTAAACTATACATTGTTGATTTCCTCGATACTTCCAGATACAGATTCGATAAAGCACTCCATATGGTGTGCTTTATATTTGAAACTGAGTTTGAGAGAAATCCATTAAACAAATGAATTCCCCGAGTGCCGGTTCTTTCTAATTTAAATTAGCCAGGTGTCTTCATCAGGCATTTAGCTGTGCGACGTGACAGATGTGACAATAGACAAACAAATCGATATCATTCGTAGATAAACTAATTATGGACGGAGGGTTGAATTATTGAAAGGAGACTCGTCATGGCCGCGGTGCCGACTATCGAGTGGCCCGACGAAACGCGCTCGATAAAAGTACACTGCCTATATGCTACAGGTATCTACAGGTGGTGTGGGTATGGAAGAAGTATTTGCATTGATGAGCGTTTTGGCTTGTCTTTCGTATTTTTACTCGGCAATAAGTGGATCTATCGTACGAGTAGATCGGCTTTGTATGTGCAAAACGCTTTTATGTTTTTGAGCTTAAAATTTACTCGGCGTTAGTTTGACGGTGGTTGGTTTGGCTCTGTTATAAAAACAACGAGCAGTGCTGTTTGTATTCTGTATATTACAATCGCATACGAGTAGTAACAATTTTTCTGTGCGTCTGTGAGTGCTTATATTAAATGTTTATATAAATCATATTATGATTTGATTGATTGTTACTTCAGAAATACATATTTGCTTGTGTAAACAACTTTAAATCGGCTTTTTTATTCCTAAATCCGTTATTAACCTTTTCATTTTGCTTAATTTTCTTATAAATAAATTAGTATGGTCTGTTATCTATGGAATTTGCAGTAATGAGATATCCTATGGACTAATGCCACTAATAATACGCAGACTTCTCCGAATGCATCACGGTAGGGCATCAGGCATGTTTGCCTGACTGCGACGGGCCTGCACATAGCATGGTGATGCTCCGCTGCCATCATTGTGGTCTAGGCCGCATAGTGGAATTCCCTTTTTATTACATCAGTGACTAAACCTAAGCTCCATTGCTATGTGCAGATTTTGCAATGGCTATGAGGAATCTGGAATTCACATTTACTGTGACTGCGTCGCACTCACTCATACACAGCAAATATCGGATACTGGTCGGCAGCTTAGTCATATCGGAAGATGTCAAACTTCTAGATCTCAAGTGTATCGTACGTTTCCGAATAGCCGTCAGCCTGGTGCATTAGTAAATTAGGGATCAGGCTATAGTAGAACATATTGGTAGTTAACAGTGGCCTTAGGGTTGTACCCTACCCCACCACACCAAATAATAATACATAATATGAATTAGTGAGTATGACCACTGACACTGATATACTTTTATTGATTCTTTTATCACACTGAGGCATATCTCTTCGTTCATCCCCCGCAAAGCTTTCTTTTGCTTAATGCAGGCTCCAAAACTCCCACCACTCCTACCAGTTTACTTTTCGTTATACCTGTTTGACTCGCCTAAAATACTCTCTAAAACTGAAATGTCCGTTAGAAAGAAATAAACTATGCTTTGACTTATTGCTAATTTCAATAAGAATATTGAGGCACAGAGTATACAAAATTTATATTCGCCGGTACGATTTCCAGTTTATCTATTTCGGATTCCTACCTCGAGGCTCCAACCCAACCCTGAAAGAAATGAGATGGTAAAAAGGTTAATGTTTATGAGCCTGTACACTACTATATGTGCTATTATATACACTCTGATGCAATAAAAAATCATAAATCAGAACTCACTAACCCACCGTTCATGTTACGTAGAGTACTATGAACTCGGTAGCCATAACGCTTGTTACTGGACTGTGAACCTTATTGCATGGCAATAAGGGTTATGTCATCGTTGGTTAGGCAAGCGATTTGTATTACGCTCACGCTGCGAGCCTGCGAGTATCCGGCGTTATGCATCATTGGAGGGACCGTTAGGTAATGGTTGTATTAAGTAAGAGAATAGTGCTATGAGTTTTCTTTTTGTTTTCTTACAATTTGGACTTCTTACTTTTTAGGTGGTAAAACTTGCATGGTTCTGGTTGGAAAGTAAAATATCATTGATATGAGTGTTTACCAGCCCCACTGTTTTGAGCCGACAATTGCTTCCGGAATAATTGGTTATGCATGCTGTAGCTGAATATAACTTTGAAAAGATACTTGTTTGCTGTGGATGTAGATTTAGTCTTGAAACCGCGATGCTGTATCCTTAAAAGTCGGTACAACGCGCAATTCAGATGCCTCATCCAAATTGCCAAAACGCGATTCAGCAAAGTCGTCGATCGCTGTACGGCTTGGTTGGCTGACTGACATAATAATATACAAACCATATAATTTGGCCAATGGCAGTCATGAATTGACGAAATACTCGTCATCAAATATTTTTACGTTTTTGGTTCTTATATCTTCGATTGTATGGCTATGGGTTAATGGTTATTTATTATGTGAATTTCCTGTAGTAAATTAATATTTACTTCTATGTTTTTAACTAGAAACAATGGGTCATCTATTTGTTAGGTATTCTGTGGTATTCAATATTGTATGTTTGATGCTTGCGCATAGGGCATTTAGTACCCGGTCCGGATTTTATCAAAAACTTATTTTAATCTCTGGCGAATCGAAGCAATGATAGTCAAGCGTTTAAAAGCTTAGATTAGGATTCGTATAGTGCTGAATCTTTCGTGTGTTGTATCTGAGTAATCCAAAACTACCCGAAAGCGATTAAATCCCACCAAAGAGATGACCATTCTCAGCTAACCATAAACCAATTGAGGAATTAAACTAAACAACATTTAGCATAATATACTCTGATTCTTAGGAAGCATAGATCACACAGATAAATTTAATCATATATCAATATTATACTGTTTTTGTAAAACAATAAATCATTTAACAATTATTAAGTATGTTCGCTGGTAACAGCTACAGAAAAAAAACTAAATGAAACTTCGTTATTACGAATGGCATTTCAGTCGTTTGACCATTTTGTCAATGTCAAGTGAACATATTCCGGTTTTCACCCTATTATTGTATTTCACAACACTCGGGCACTGTAATTACTCTACATACCATTGCCAATGCCATCAACTTACGCGCCATAACTCAAAAAATACCTTAAGGTAAATGAAAATAAAACAAGAGTACAACATGCTTCTTTTAACTACCCGCCAAAAACTCGAAACTAGTTTATACGTAGTTCGTCCATAGTCATAGCTAAAGCTCCCGAAACTGCCTGATGTGCTTAGCAGTGTAACCCCACTGCAGCCACAGCATTGACAGGCTTTACCAACATGAAATCGTAACACCTTGTTCTACATAAATAACAGGTGTTAACATAAGTCCAATTAGCCACGCTAATCACCGGCAAGCGTTGCAGACAGTGTTTCAATACTCAATGCGAAAACAACACAACTCCGCAAATGGGCCGTGAACGTCCGCTGACGTCTGTCAGTCTGTCTGTCCGTTGGACGCGATTATGCGGCTGAACTTTTGTTATTCGTTGCAATATAATGGTTTGATAGTTGATACTAGTATTATAAATGCGAAAGTGTTTGTTTGCTTTCCTTTATATTTCTGTCACGTCGCAACGGTATGGAGGAGTGTCATAGGCTACTTTTCACCTGGGGAGAATAGGAAATAATGTTTGGGAAAAAACTTGTATGTCCATAGGATAGAAAGATATAGTCCCTGTAGCTTCGGGATTAAGAATAGAGCTACGGTATCTCTGATCGTAAGAGGCGACTAAAAGGGGGCTTCCGGGGTTGTGGACGGTGTGAGTGGGAGCTCGATCCATCCAACCAGCAGCCCCGGGAAGGGCGGCGATGTGTGCGTGGCCGCATGTCGCCGTAAGCATCGGAAGGTGCAGGAGAGCACAGCTGCTCTCCCGAAGATGGGCCCGTTCTGGGGCGTCGCGCGTGGAGGACACCGGTGCGTTCCGCCGGAGATCCCGGAGTCCTCCCCAAGCGCAGTGGCAGCCACCGAGGGGGTTTTAGTGCGGTCAAATCCCACATAACCCGGTACTCTCTCCCAAGGTGCCGGGTACCTTTTGAAGGTTTCCCCCCCGATAACAAAAAAAAGGATAGCAAGATAATAGATATATTCAAATAATATTTAATTCAAAGTTATTTATATTTACATATATTCGTTTATAACATAATACTTGGAGAATAACGAATTACGTATTCTTAATTCTGTATAACATGTCTCGGTGTCGCAAGCATTCTAAGCCTGTGAATGGTTGAAAAACTTTTCAAAGGATGGAAACGCAAAGTCTACAAACTTAGTAAATAGCTTTACTAACTTGAGATAGGGGTGGCCTAATTAAACCCTTTTCACGCGTGAGAGACCCTTCTCTGGGTTATGATTCCACAGAACAAATTCTCATTTTAACGACGGGCAGCCTGAAAGCCCACCGAAGGTTCATATCCCGGCGGGGCAAAAATTTGAATAATTAGTTAAAATTTTTGTACTCGCATTTCTTTTGGTCCCATTAAAAGCCGATTTAATAAAATTTGTTGTGTAAACTAGGCTTCATGGCCATGTCCATGGCCCGGCGGTTAGCGTAGAACGCAAACGATCTATGCAACTAAGCCAAACGGGTGTAGTCGGGTGTGAGATGGGTGACCGCTAGTGGCAAAAAAATTCATGTGCGTTGGTTCGCCGTCGGTCCCGGTTGTTGGCGATAGATAACAATCGTTAAACCTTGTCGGAGGCCTTATGGGCCGTTTTAAAACTTCCGACAGCGCGTTGGCCACTAACCCGCATCTCCACCAACCCGCATTGGAGCAGCGTGGTGGAGTAAGCTCCAGGCTTCCCCAATAATGGGGAGAGACCCGTGCCCAGCAGTGGGACGCCAAGGGTTGCAGCCAAACTAGGCTTCAAAAGGTTCTCTTATACTTAGGGAGACACAGGGTTATGTGGAATACCGTACCTTACCTCGATGGAGCGCTTGAGAAGAATTCTGGTATCTTCAATGGAAGTTGGAACGCACCGGTGTCGACTATGCACCGCGACTCACCAAACAGGCCCATTATTTGCCAGCGATGTAACTTCACTTTTAGGTCTTTATGACGGCATTCTTCCTTCGGAAGCTTCATTTAAAGATTTTTCAGTTCAGTTGGATCTGTTAATGTTCTGAGAATATTCACTTCATGGTAAGGAATGATGTAAAGCGTGTGGAATCGCAAGTAGTATCGCCTGTTTGAGCAGCGATGGCCGAGTGGTAAAAAACCGCGGTCTTCGACGCGACCGATCCCATGTTCAAATCCTCGCCTCGCACCTCTGACAAAGAAATTTGTAATGTGCGAATTTATCGCTGCTACACGGTGATGGAGAATATCGTGATGTTTCATTGATTGCGATGTTCTCCATCGCCGTGCATGCCTGAGAGAAATTCATAATTTCTCGAAAGCGTGACGTCCGTTAAGATTATTCTTATCGGATCTTAAAACAAAATATTTTTAGTTAATTTTAATTAATAATATTGTATGCCAGAACATGGTAGACTGTTTAAAACTCCAATTATAATTTTAAACATCTTATTTTATGTGTGTAAACAGTCAACAATAAAGTATTTTCATTTCATTTCACCAATCCGCACTTGGCCAGCGTGGTGGACTATGGCATAAACCCCTCTCAATTATGTGAGAAGTAGACCTGTGCCCAGCAGTGGGACATAAAAAAAGGTTGAAAAAAAAATCGCCTGTTTAAGTACTTAGCTATTTTAACCATTACCTAAAAACTTTTATTGCATTTTTGATGTAAGTACATACTATCAAAATCTGAAGAAGGTTGGTAAAATTGCGCTCCTCCAATTTCCAATATTTTATTTTTTGCTTACTTTGCCAAGTTTATTTATTTTCAGCTTCCAATTTCTAGATGCCCTTAATGAAGTGATTCGACAGCTTAATTTCATGTCACCTATTTTGCACCTTATCGCGTCCAAATAGGGTCGATTTTTCCGGATCGGCTGTGAAGTATTTCCGAGCACCCTTGAAAGCATGAGACGTCAATTACACTTGTTTCTGAGTGCACTTACGAGTAAAGAGGTGTGCCGCTGGACATCCGATATGAGGCAGCGTTGGAAATTCATGATATTTTTGTACCTCGTCCGTCATTATTAAGTTTTAAGAGACTGTCACGAAGAACAAAACAAACTGTGGCATTAACATCCGAGTGAATAGAGTGAATAACGCTCGAAACTTATGAGATGGCATCTCAGAGATGCCATTAAAAAAATACACATTATTTCGCATTCGGAGTAGCTGCGCAACTGAGAACGACCTCAGTCAAGAGTTAGGTTTGTTTGAAGTTGTGTGTAGATGTCGATGGACTGCAGCGACCACTTAATATTAGGTGGCCTGCATGCTATTCTGGTACTTAATTGAAAACTATATTCAAATTTCTTTACTTCTATTCACTGTTCAAACTTTTTACCGCCAACATTTAGCAAAACAGTTTAGATTGGCAACATTTGCGTCTGAGATGAAGTACTTTTAAAAAATCAACATGTTTTGTTTCAAAAGAGACTTTATGTGCTAGTTGTTGGGTAGATTATCGGTTGTGTCTTGTGTGTGGTGTTGACCGTATAAGATGGTGCTTGGGCTATTTTGCCGTGTTTGAGAATTTCAGAAGCATTCTAGATATAGCATCTAGTATAAGTCTATTAATGTTTGTTCTAAAATGGGAATTGAAACTGAGTTCTATTTTTGGTGTATTAGCTTATGCAAGCTGTCTGAAACATTAAGGTTTAATTTTATAGTGTCTGATACACTGTTGTTTCGCCTCGTCCATGGTATAATCGCCCACGGTCATGTTTGCGGAAAAACATTTAATTTTTTGATCTTTCCTCTACACATTTTGGGCAGAATCTGTATTGAAAGAGTAATATTTGTAATAAAATACACAACACACTAAAAATTCGGGGGCTAGTGAGTGAGTGATAAAGCCTACTTTTTACCCGGAAAAAATACTTATTCCATACTTAAATTATAAAATTACTAATTAAGCATTAGTAGCATCCTGTGTGTGTGTGCGTAGTCCACGAAGCGGAGCCGCGAGCTTTGTATTTTATATGGATGTCAGCAATCTTGCTAAAGATTGATTTGTTTAATAGGTTAAGATTATTGATCAACATATGCAACAACTTGTAACAATCTGTCAGTTGATATAAAATGGTTGTCTGGCTGGCTGCAACCCTTTTTGCGTCCCAATGCTGGGCACGGGTCTCTCCTGGAGGTCTCTCTGGAGCTTACTCCACAACGCTGCTCCAATGCGAGTTGGTGGAGATGCGGGATATAAAATACAAACGGTAAAAATAAACCATAGATTACTTCATACAGTCCAAATATACCATTGGAGCATTGCAACATAATTATATTTTCATAAAAGCAATGCAACTCAAGGTTGATGGTTAGATCTGTTTATTACTTTGGGTGTTTTTGGCTTCTCTGCAAAGATAACACGAACATTTTTTTCAATTTCACTTGCGTTTCTTTTATCAATATTGTATTGACTGTTTCTGATAAAATGAGTTAAAAACTATGATAGATTATTTGTTAAGAGCTCAGATTCTTAATGTGGAAGGTTCAAGTCTAGATTGAAATCCAGGAGCAGAACTTTTCAGTTTGAATTTCATTAAAACAAAAGATAAATCTGTTTTAGATTGCAGTGGTAAATTTTACGGAACACGTTGGAGGTAAATCCATATCGAAATAGACTATATTTCCATCCATCCGTCTGCCTATATATTGCTTATAATTATTAGAATTAGAATAGAATTAGATATTATAGAATGAATTTAGATCTCTATAAAGTGCAGTTCTAGTGTTATGTTTACTTGTTAGATTGATACAAAAAGTATAAAAATAAACAGTTACCGTTTCTTCTTTCCATTTGAGACAACAACTCAACTGGCTGGCGTATACACGTTTATTTAAATATTGTTATGTTATTATGAGGAAACGCGGGTTCAGTCGAATTTGAAAAATAGGTATTTTGGAATAACTATTGCTATCGCACTGCGCCCTGCGCTATCCGCCACGTGCAATAGGGACAGATGCAGCTCAGACCGATAATACCTACAAACTTTCTTACTAAATCGATGTTTCGTATTCTCCTCTTCCCTCCTTCAAAATTGAGTTTATTAAAAAAAAAACACAAATATCAAGAAATAGAATAAGTCTATGCTCCTATGTTTTTATTTGGTCGTAAAAACCTTTCAAATTTGTTTTGCAATTGTTGGATTAGGGCTGTATGAAAGAGGCATTTTGTACGATTTTTGAAGAGTCATATTTTCTGATCTAATAAGTTGATTGAAAAAAACAAATCATAGGGGCATAGCTATAGCAGACTTAGATATTGTCACAAAAATCATTCCTCTAGAAGCATTATCCAGGGAGAAAATAGGAGAATACATTTGTATGGAAATACGGCGCTAGCGTTTCCTCTTAAATGTAAAGTAGTTTTTTTAAGTAGTTTTGACGACCCGCGTGGCGCAAATGGTTACTTTTCTGGACTGCCAATCGAGGGATCCTGAGTTCGATTCCCGGCGAAACAGAAATTTGAATGATAAGTTTAAATTTCTGTTCTCGGGCACCCAGACCGAGAAGTTGTGTTTCTGTCTTTTTATGTAACCATGGTACCAACGACACAGGGTATGTACTCTACTATGGAGGCTATGAGTGTGAAGCTTTATTTATTTAAAAAACGTAAACAAAATACACATAATTATATTTTTTCCAACTATCAAAAGCTACTCTTTACGCTAAGCTATATTTTGTTATTTAATCGAAAGAGGCTCTTATCTCTGCTGAAGTATTAAAAATCGCCCATGTGCGAGTCGGACTCACGCACGAAGGGTTCCGTAGCATTATCTATAAAAAATCGCGTTTATTGTATGGGGGCCCACTTAAATATTTATTTTATTCTATTTTTAGTATTTGTATAACTATAGCGGCAACAGAAATACATCATTGCCTTTGATTATCCATAGAAATCATTGCATTAAGATTGAATGAAAGGTAAATTGTGGTTTACGATTTATGACGTATTAAAAAAAACTACTTACTAGATCTCGTTCAAACCAATTTTCGGTTGAAGTTTGCATCGTAATTCGTAATGTACATCATATATTTTTTTTAGTTTTATCATTCTCTTATTTTAGAAGTTACGGAGGGGGGGGGGACATATTTTACCACTTTGAAAGGGTCTCTCGCGCAAACTATAAAAAAATGATATTAGAAACCTCAATATCATTTTTGAAGACCTATCCATATATACCACCCAAGTATCCCACACGTATGGGTTTGATGAAAAAAAATATTTCAAGAGTTTCAATTCTAAGTATGGGGAACCCTCAAAATTTATTGCTTTTTTTCTATTTTTGTGTGAAAATCTTAATGTGGTTCACAGGATACATCTACGTACCGAGTTTCAACAGTATTGTTCTTATAGTTTCGGAAAAAAGTTGCTGTGACATACGGACGGACAGACAGACAGACAGACATCACGAATCCATAAGGGTTCCGTTTTTGCCATATGGCTACGGAACCCTAAAAAGGGGTATGCCAATTTAAATTAAGTATCGGCACTTCGGATTGTTTGTGTTCCGAAATTATTATTTTTAGTGTTACTCTGCTACTCCGAAGGGTGATTGGTTTGTAGTACCTTTTTACCAAAATAATAATATCAAGGCAAAAATTTATTAAAAAACTTCCACTTCTTCCAAAAACCTGAAACATGTAAGTTCTATTAGTGGCATTGCTGGCAGAATTGTTCCATGCTCAATTCATTTTTTTCCTTCCCAGGTGGTACCAGTGCACGTGACGTGAGGCACCACGGTGCGGCTAAGTGGTTCAGAGGGGTACGGACGGGTTCAGGGGGTGAATACGATGAATGAGCTGGAGAGCCTGCGCCAGGAAGCGGAAACGCTCAAGAATGCTATCAGAGTGAGTATTGCTATTTCATTTTAAACCAATTTAAAAAAAAACTTATTTGCGGAGAATGTATTGAAGCGTTAGTGGCAATACGGATCCAATACCTTAATCATATTAAGAACGTTATGGGTACGGGTACCACCAAAATCTGTCACATTGAAATATAATTATGTAATGGTGGACCCATTTAAACCTAACAATAAACTACTATGATAATTTGCGATCACAATACTAAGGTACAACCTTCCAGGCCTTCCAGCTCGGGCATTTCTAATGTAAAAAGCACCAAATTTCGCAATGCTTAGTGTTCCCTGGAGTTGCTAGTTTCCATTGGCTACGGTGATCGCATAACATCACGTGGTCCGTCTTTTTTTCCGGTTATGTCTGCTGGGCACGGGTCTCTCCCAATTATTGGGGGGGCCTAGAGCCTACTCCACCACGCTGCTCCAATACGCGTTGGTGGAGTAAATATCGTTTACCACAATATATCTCTTATTACCCCATCTGATTCCCCGAAGATTGAAACTTACACAAGTTGTTTATACGCTTCTTTGCGCCGCAAAGAAGCGTATAGGCGGCGGATAATACAGAGGCGTTTTTCTCTTAATTCTGAGGTTCTTCCTCATACAGATCCGGGGTGCTACATGACTGGAAGTTTCTTCGAATGACGAAAAAGGAAAATTGGCTCCACAAATCTGAGGCTTAATATGACAATATTCAGTAAATTAAGACATATTAAGGACATGGTTTTTTGGGTCTTCTACTTGTACAAATTCTTTTAATCAGAAGTTGCTTACTTGTTTTTCTAACCCTTTTCTCGTCTGCTTTGACCCTTTTCCTTTCTCTTACCAGTCCAGTTAGTTGCAGCCTTTATATTTGTGGAGTCCTTGATTAACCCTACACTCTTTATTGTGTTTTTGTATGATTACTAGAAGCTACGGACATGAAATAACACTAGAATAATAACTTGTATTTATAAATTACGAGTAGCTAATAATGATGCGATAACTTTTTGCCACGGACGTAAACTGTAGGACAACCTTCCAGCTGAAGCGACTTAAATAAAGTTCTCCTTCTATCCTCAGGTTCCTTCCCCCTGGACATGCACGTGTCCATAGACGACGGTGATCGCTTAACTTTACGCGGC
This sequence comes from Pyrgus malvae, assembly GCA_911387765.1. NCBI lineage: Eukaryota > Metazoa > Arthropoda > Insecta > Lepidoptera > Hesperiidae > Pyrgus > Pyrgus malvae. The sequence goes on along the minus strand of OU426971.1, from coordinate 13,620,083 downwards.
CCGTCTTTTTGTCCGGTTATGGATAAAAAAAGCACCGTTTACCACGGTACTCGTATATCCCGTATCCCACCTGATTCTCCGAAGGTTGAAACTTACACAAGTTGTTTACGCGCCCGGAGAGGTGTGTGGGCGGCGGATAATGGAGAGGCGTTTGTTTTGCTCTCAATTCTGAGATACTTGTTGCGTATCGATGCTTCAAATTCATCAAAATATACTGTATTTGGGAATAAAATCATGAGAATGTATAACACTTTTCCCCACGATTGTCAGATTGTCATGGTTGTGGGGCAGTATGCACGTGTGAAACTGACTGTTTGATAGCTTGATAGGTAAGAACCTATCAAGCTATCAAACAGTCAGTTTCATCCGAGTGGCACGGGTCGGAAGATAACTACAGTAATCTGCTGATAACAGTCACCTCTTAATACTTTTTTTTTTGTGTATAAAGTACAAGAAATACTTTATAAATATTACGATCTAGCCTAATAATCTGACTAATGAGTAATTTTACGCTAACTTAATTTGCTAATAAACATATTATTGAAGAACGCGTCCACTGACACAGCACTTCTTTGTTTTTACACATAAGGGTTTATATACATTGTTCTTGTGTAATATTTGTCACTAACTAATTAGTCACTTTTCACTATCACTACACTAAGTTATATAACTAATTCAAAGGGTTTTGTCCGTTTGAGTCTTCTCACTAAGTCCGTGGTGTCGAGCTGCTGGATTGCCTCAACGTTCACGTGATGATGAAGTCTTTGTTGATGACCTTCTGCATATTTTTTAATAACATTTTTGACTAAGTCTACTTTTAAGTCCCGGTGCAGATCTTCGTTGCGTATGTACCAAGGTACGTTAACGATTCCCCTAAGTACTTTATTTTGGAACCTTTGTATTACTTCAATGTTGCTCTGTTTGGTACAGCCCCAGAGCTGTATACCATAGGTCCATACTGGCATTAGGACCTGTTTAATCTTAATACTGAGGACTACTAAACAGCTTGCTTGAGAGGTCAAAAATGGTGGTAAACCGGCATTGGTAATAAGAGAATTATAAAAATGTGAAGGAGTGGTGAAGTTTGGCAAATCAAAGATATTTCTAATGTCAAGTGTCAGGAATGAAATTTAGCCTTTCGTTTTTTAATTTTACTCTTTTATTTTTAATAGTTTAACTACACAGACTTGGCGTCCGTGCCTTTTTTGCGTCAAGTTATTTTATTTGCTGTTTCTCTTAAAAATTTTTTTGTCACGATTAATCATTTGCTCCAGATTTTTTTAATTTACTTTGTTAGTATTTTTTGTATTTTTTAAACTATTATATTATTATTATTGTTAGTGGTGTTAGTTGAGGTAGTTGAGGTCCCGGTGACATGTTCCGGGAGTCGTTTTAATGTTTTGTCCATGCCCGTTATGTCACCGAAGACGTATGCAATAGCGCTATAAACTAATTTGATGATTCTTACGCAGATCTATAGATACCTAACCTTATTTTTGCTAACGAACCCCGAATGGCGTGCGTGACCTATTTCCCGCTACTCTCATTAATCTCGTGTACCGTCGGCACTCATCGCCAGGTGAATCCACATGTATACCTCCGCCCCGCTTCCAAGATTATTCTTGTAAACAATCAATATTATGTCTATCAAAACTCTAGCACTGTTTTTTTTCCCCAACTTTGTTATGTCCCATTTCTGGGCATATGTCTCCTCAAACAAGTGAGAGGGACTAGGCCATAACCCACCATGCTGGCCTAGTGTGGATTGATGGATATCATACCTTCGAGAAATTGGAGTTTCGGAGAGAGACCAGGAAAAAAGTCCAAATTCTATATTCAGATTTCTGCCTCGTTGCTGCTCGTTTCTGCCTGCGCATCACCCACTACGCCACGGAGGTTGTCAAGTAAAATATTATTATCATAAAAAGTTCTAAAAAAAAAAATCACAAATTATCTTCTTATTTTTTAACACGCTTTTATTAACTTGACCTGTATCTATCTATGTATGTATGTAATGGAATCTTTGAACATCATTTTCACTTACTTCTAGGAGTCTGATTAACTTGAAAATTTGCACAGCGGTCAAGGGTCGATGACAATACAATAATATCATAACTTTTAAAGTCGTAACTAGGATCATCAGGATAAAAAAATATACGACGGGCGGCTGATAAATTCGTGGCCTAAGGTACTTAATGAAACAAATATATATATCTTTAACACGTCTTAGCGTCTGATTAACTTGAAAATTTACACAGGGGTCAAGGGCCGATGACAATGAGAATAAAAATCCTACTTAAAAGTTAAAAATAAATAATGTATTTAAAAAAACTAAAAACACGCTTTTGTGAAAATACGAACTAAAAACTAAAAAAATATGAAGAAAATTTATTTTACTGTAAAAAAAAGCGTGGGGTGCATGGTGTCAATAGTATCTTAAAAACCACCACATTATTTATTACTTTTTATTTATTATTGGAATGGAGTAGCATACGAGCATGCAGGCCACGTGATGTTAAGTGGTCGCTGTAGCCCATGGGCATCTACATACAACCTCAAGCAAGAATAGGTAAGTCTTATATACGACCACAGAGTATGCAGTTGCGCTGCTACTCCGGAGGCTGGTGGTCGCCTCATGTAAGTGTGGCCGGCAACTGCACCTTTCCACCGAAACACAATAGAGTTGGTTAACGGCAGAAGTGGGTGCAGCGGAGGTCTTCCCGGGCGAACCATAATAGTTCTACAAAGTTGAAAAACAAAGTGGAAATACGGAACGAGGACAATGGTTTAGCCGGTTGGACCACGTGCTAGAAAGAATTACCATTGATTTGGAGAGATTTAGGGTATAGTCCAACCACGCTGGTCAAGTGCGGATTGATGGACGTCACGCTTTCGAGAAATTATGAATTTCTCTCAGGCATGCACACCGTGAAGCAGCGATAAATGCGTACATTACAAATTTCTTTGTCAGAGGTGCGCGCCGAAAATTTGAACCCAGGATCGGTCGCGTCGAAGACCGAGGTTTCTTATCACTTGACCATCGCTGCTCTGCCCTGCTTATATCAAAGTATAATCTCATTATAATTACCCTACATGTCTCCCCTAATTATGCAGCCTCTGTCAAGGCCCGCTATCGCGGTAACTTTGTCAGTACATACTATACTGTCGGATATTATGTATGACGTCCTTGGGCTAAAAGATAGAAAGACGCAGATTCATTGTTATTCTGCATGGTATGTTTGTCTGTTTAAACTTACATTGAAAACAACATCAGTGTTTAGTAGGTTTATTTGGTCCTTCAGTCGGATTTAAGAAGTTTTGTAATTGGTTGTCCAATTTTCATTCCAATTTCAGGCAAATCAATAGAGTTGGGTATCTAATATCACAAGCACCTCTCACCTACACAAAAAATAGTTGACCCTTCGAGAATCTCCGTAAAATAGAGAAAATATTTGTCGAATATCCGTTTAGAGCGCTAGACTGTACTTTTATGTATTCTGTGGCGCTAGAGCGAGATGTAATTAGACTAATTAGCTGTGGGTGCAAATCGCGTCAGTCCACTGGGGCCCACGTTATTGTTTCGCCGCGTATAACCGTAATGATGTTAGGTTCGCTTTTAGTGGGGATTTGAAGTAGATAAATAAACGCTTCACACTCATAGCCCCACAGTAGGTTAGATATACCCTTTGTCGTGGGTACCATGGACACACACAAAGACAGAAACACAAACACCCAGACCGAGAACAGAAATTTTAACTCATCATTCAAATTTCTGTTTCGCCGGGAATCGAACCCGAGACCGTTTGATTGGCTGTACGGCATGGTAACCATTGCGCCACGCAAATCGTGAAATAAAGTTAAATATACCTAGGTAGTTTATAATAGTTAAAGATTACTTTATATAATCGGATAGAGTACGCCCTCTTTAAAGACGTTACGTCGCCTATTGAAATGGGAGTTTGGGAATCAGAACTTTTATGGTCGGCTAAGGAAGTACCACGGTTGCACCCCTTCTGCCTTAAAGAAATTATATTGTTTGGCATGCATGCTCTTCTGATGCTCTATTTAAATAAATGAAAAATTGATGAAGACCCGTGTGGCGCAATGGTTACCATGCATGGCTACACTGCCAATTGGAGGGTGCCGGGTTCGATTCCTAACGAAACAGAAATTTAAATGAGTTTAAATTTGTGTTCTCGGTCTGGGTGTTTGTGTTTCTGTCTCTGTCCATGGTACCCACGACACAGGGTATATCTACCCTACTGTGGGGTTATGCGTGTGAAACGTTATTTATTTATTTATAATTGAATGAAATAACAGACAAGTAGTACTTTTAAAGTCGGATGCAGTGGCTCCCATCATGTAAGCGCTCCTCTGAAACAAAAGGTTGCAAGTTATACCACTAAAAGGTACTCGGCACCTTGGCATACCGGTTTATGTGGGATTTGTATCGCACTAAAACCCCTCGGTGGCCTGCCTCTGCGCTTGGGGAGGAATCCGGGATCTTCAGTGGAACGCACCGGTTTCCTCCACGCGCGGCGCCCCAGAACAGACTCATCTTCAGGGCGAGCGGATGTGCGCTCCTGCGCCTTCCGATGCTCACGGCGGCGGCATGCGGCCACGCACATGCCGTCCTCGGGACTGTTGACTGGACGAATCGAGCTTCCATTCTCACCGCCCACAACCCCGGAAGTTCCCTTTTAGTCGCCTCTTACGATCAGGCAGAGGATACCGTAGCTCTATTCTTCCCGAAGCTACAGGGACTTGCGAGTTCTACCACTTACAAATTAACTGACAAATTATGCCCATTGAAGGATGAAACAAGAGCTGTCTCTGGTTAAAACTGTCCAATACCTGCTTATCTAAGCTCGCTTGTGCGAGATATATTTAGCTGTGGGTGTGAATCTCGTCAGTCCACTGGAGCACGTCACGACCACTGTAATGTAATAGACTTAGGTATCATATTTACGTGCCATTTTAAAAGGGAAGTTCGATTTTCAAGTTCCTTTTCACGTTGGTAGTATTTGAGCTTGAAATTTGATGAAGTCTAAAATTAATGTAAATTAAATGAATTGGAATGGTATTAGAAGAAGTGAACAAAGTTCAGATAATGTTTGTGAAATAAAGAAATTGTTCAATTTGAGATTTGAACTGAAAGAGAAACATTAGCGTGTTTAAATAAAACGGACATACTCGTGTCGTTATACAACCTCCGCACTTTCCTTCCTACAAAGATACATGTGAAGGTCGCGGAAGTGTCACTCTAAGTAAAGAGCGGGTATATTTTTATTCCTTACCTTAATTTTGTGTGTGTGTGTTTTTTTTTCAATTTTCTTCAATACTTTTATGACCTTATGTGGGGCATACATCTCCTCACAGAGTTAAGAGAATTTCGGTTACAGTGCATTGCATTCAAAAAAGACCTAAACGCAAAATGTAATTTAAACTACGCAATTAAGTAAAACAGGCGTGGTCGGATGTAAGATGGGTGATCACTAGTGGCAAATTATATGCTCGTTTATAAATGTGATTCGGTGGGCACGCCTTCGGTCCCAGTCATTAAACCCGCCCGTGAATGGGCAGTTCGAAAACATCCGAGAGTGCGATGGCCACTAACCCGAATCTTCACCAACCCTGATGGAGTAACAACATTCTAGAGATAATTTTTTCGATTACGAGAAGAAATATGAAGAAGCCCCTAACATCTTTGAAATGTTATCAATAATAACTTAGTAAGGTCCATTTATTTATGTTTTATATTTATTGTTGTGCAGGATGCAAGGAAAGCCGCGTGCGACACGTCGCTCGCGCAGGCGACCGCGAACCTTGAGCCGATCGGACGCATTCAGATGCGCACCCGCCGGACCCTCCGCGGCCACCTCGCCAAGATCTACGCCATGCACTGGGGCAGTGACTCCAGGTGAGCCTATTGTTTTTCTGTTTTCTGAACCATATCGCAGCATGGGCAGCCACTCGCGAAAATGTACGCCATGCATTTGGTCAACGATTCTAGTTGAGCCCCTGACTGTCTTTACTGACCTGGAATCTGGATCCTTTTGGATCAGATAAGAGTCGAAGCTTAAACCGCGTGTATGACGTGTGTGTGTGTGACGGTACTCCATTGTCAACTCTGTATACTTTGACTTCCAAGATGGAAGCGCAACTACGACAGAAAAACAATTGTTCCACTGTAAATTCTGCTGTCCTCTACTAGTGCCACAGAAAACTACTTGAAAGGTTTTAGAGCACTCTACTAACATCTCTCCCTAAGTACCTACTAGAACGCTATTCGATGGGTACCCCTTGCAACAAAAAAGTATTAAGTATGTGACAACGTAGGTATAGTGCAATCAGCTTGCCAAGTTGTAAGCTATGCTAGAACAGTGAGTCCTGTTGGGGTTGGGGGCTTATCGTTCGTTAATGTTAATAAATTATTAGTCCATTGTGAAATTGTCGAAGCTGCGCAGGTTTCCTGTGCTACGTTATGCACTGAGATCTTTCAGATTAATTATGTAACAGGCTAAAGTACTCCCGTTGCGAACTTCCACACCTTACCTTACTAATACTGTAAGACCTTATTTCCAGTTTCTTCCTCATGTTGTGAAGGATCACTATAAACATAAAATAAGGAAAAAATTGACAGCTGTTTGTCAAATGGTTATGTCAGATTGTTTTCCCATTTAATGTTTTTAACTTGCTTCCTTCTTGGTATCACATAGTTCCATCGAATGAGTCTTATACATCTTTGAATCATAAAAAAATTAAATCTAATCAATGTACTATGCGCGGCGAGAGAGTCACGGGGCTTCCCGGGATTTATACCGTGACCTGTCGTAGTGTAGTTTGTAGCGTTTGGCTGGATTTTAGAATCTGGCTAGCTAGACGGTTTAAGCTCCCATTCTCGCCGCTATCGACCCCATACCATAACATCTTACCACATCTACATACTATAGAGCAAATTCTCATTCTCGATCTACAGGGACTTAAATATCAAGAAAAACTCAAAACCAACTTCTCCATTTGCATCGTATCAGGACTACAACTTATTCGTTGCCAAATATGACAGGGAAAGATTGGATTTTTTTGGAAGAACTTATGCATATTCAATCTAGCGCACAAATCGTTCATGATTCGCGAGCGTAGACATTAACAAGAAGTATATGGCATACTAAAAATAAAGACGATTCAACTTAATCGATTCGATTCGCAAAACATCGATGCACGCAATTTACCGGGATGTGAATTAGACGTACATACGAGTATACCGTCAATGTTGCATACGAACGTGACGACATCTAAAATTCTAAACGACCACGTTGCTAATACAGAATTTTGACGCAGTTATGAAACATTTCGTATTACTGCTGAAAACAGAGGATTTTTTTATCATATTTTTTCCACTTTAGACTTAAATAGAAAGATAAGGTGCACCTTGATTGTGTAATGTGGTTTAAAATTGGGAGTATTATTAAAGTTCCAAAACAAAATTTATTTATCTTTATTAACAAAAAATTAAGTTTTTAACAAAAAAAATAGAACCGACTTCAAACGGTATAAAATAAAATTGTCAGTACCTACTTCTTCTTGCTTATGGTAATGACTGTTAAAACTATATTGGAGTCGGTGCCCATTCAGAACGAAAGGTACACTTTATTTACCAAGACAGGACATTTTACTAAGGGCCCGACTTCAAAAATAGTTTTAAAAGTCATTACCATAAGCAAGAAGAAGTAGGTACTGACAATTTTATTTTATACCGTTTGAAGTCGGTTCTATTTTTTTTGTTAAAAACTTAATTTATTTCACTCTTTTTAGTAATTTTAATAATTCTGCACATATGTATAAGCATAATTGGAATTTTTTTTCAGTTAATTTCTAAACGTTAAATAGATAACTTTTATAATCATGTTTATCTAATAGCCATCTTATACCCTGAGAGAATACTAATATCAGTCCACCTGAACGTATAAATTAATGAAAGAATTTGCTCTCAGCTCCTAACCGTTGAGGAGTTGTACCTTCAATCATCAGCTTAGCAACATGAGGTGATAATTACCGGACATAAATATTTGTATTATGTTAAAAAATATGACTAAAAGAATGTGTGTGCCTATTAAGTTTCAGTCTTTCCCTCGATTTCCCTAGCATCACATCATCAGATTTTGCCATGGTGAAAGTTGGACCACCTCAGCAATGTAAGATTTCCAACAAAAAACCATTTATAGAAAGAATTTGCTCTCAACTCCTAACCGTCATAGTACCTTCCATCATCAGCTCAGCAACATGATATGATGTACACAAATTATACACAAATACCTGTTTTGCTTTGTAAAAATATGAAAATCATTTGTTGTGCTATAAAATTTGAATGTTCCCTTCGATTTCTCTGGGATCTGATCATCAGACTTTGACTTTGTGACAGTTGGACCACCTCAGGAATGTAAGATTTCGAACAAAAAACCATTTATTGAAAGAATTTGCTTTCAACTCCTAACCTTCGTAGTACCTTACATCATCAGCTCAGCAACATGATATCATTATAATTAAACAAAAATGCCTATTTTGCTTTAGTAAAAATATGATAATCATTTGTTGTGCTATAAAATTTGAATGTTCCCTTCGATTTCTCTGGGATCCGATCATCAGACTTTGACTTGGTGACAGTTGGACCACCTCAGGAATTTAAGATTTGGACAAACTATTTATTGAAAGAATTTGCTTTCAACTCCTCACTGTTGCAGTACCTTCCATCATCAGCTCAGCAACATGAGATGATGATTACTATGCACAAATTTCTCTTAAGCTTCAGAAAGTATAAGAAAATCAATGTGTGTGCCTATAAAATTTGAGAGTTCCCCTCGATTTCCCTAGGATTCCATCATCAGATCCTGATTTGGTGACAATGGGACCACCTCGGGAGTATAAGCATACGAACAAAAAAAGAATTTTGAAAATCGGTCCACAAACGGCGGAGTAATCGGTGAACATATATAAAAAAAAAAAAAACATACAGCCGAATACAGTACCTCCTCCTTTTGGAAGTCGGTAAAAAGTAATGCTTAACAAACAGACCTCATGTTGGCGATTTCTTCTGTTAATACTCTTCGCATGACGAAAATTAATTTAAAGATATATTTACTTACGCTCTTTTGCAAGTTTTGCCTTGTATAAATAAACATTAGTTTTTAACACGCTTTTATTAACTTGACCTGTATGTATATATGTATGTAACGGAATCTTTTAACTTCATTTTCACTTACTTCTAGGAGTCTGATTAACTTGAAAATTTGCACAGGGGTCAAGGGCTGATGACAATACAATAATCTCATAACTTTATAGTAAAGTCCTAACTAGGATCATCAGGATAAAAAAATATATACGAGGGGCGGCTGATAAGTTCGCGGCCTAAAGTACAAATAAAGTTGTATATTTTTAACACGTCTAAGCGTCTGATTAACTTGAAAATTTGCAATATTTGATGACAATGCAATAATATGAGAATAAAAATCCAACTAAAAAATTAAAATAAATAATGTAGTTTAAAAAACTAAAAAACACGCTTTTGTGAAAATACGAACTAAAAAGTAAAAAATAAGAAGAAAATGTATGTTACTGTAAAAAAAGCGTGGGGTGGTTTTTAAGATACTATCTATACCATACACCCCACGCTTTTTTTACAGTAAAATACATTTTCTTCTTATTTATTACTTTTTAGTTCGTATTTTCACAAAAGCGTGTTTTTTATTTTTTTAAACTACATTACTTATTCTTATTGGACACTTGTGAACAGTTTTACGGACTAACATTTTGCTAGGTATCTAAAACTACATACATATCATAAAAGTGTGGAAAATGCATTCACTCCAAATTAACAAGTTTACGAGCGTACATCACAAAATTTTTCGGTGTTGCCTACGTGAAATTTTTAAGAAGAATACATAAACTTTATTTCTTGTAAATATCTTCCAATAAACAATTTAGACGATCTTGTTACAATTAAGAATGGCGTACTAACTTTGACACGAGGTCTATCCGCTCCCGCATACAGGAATATAGTTAACCTGAAAAGATTATTTTCCTCTTTTGTTTAATTAAACCTGGGAACTAATGTGCAGGCAACGTTGTTCAGTTGTCGTTGCAGACAAAGCACGTCTACCTGCAAGCTTGAATATAACTGCAACGGGCGGTGTATTAGCAGAGAACTCTTCAAAATTATGTCTCGAAAGTTATGTCTCTCGAAAGTTCTCTCAGTTCTGTCTCTTCGAAAATTATGTCTCGTTCGTACCTATTTTTGTTTCGGGGGAAACCTTCAAAAGGTACCCTTACACCCGCTGCCCCGAACCCCGGAAGCCCTCATTTAGTCTCTTAGAATCAGGCTATCTAACCACTGACCGCGTTCTACCATCCATTGCGTAATGATCCCGTATAATCTGAATCAGCCGTAGTACTTCCCTCTGTTAGCAATGTCAAGCTTCAAGATCACTGGCATAGTTCACTCTGTGCTAAAATACAACCGGGATTAATTTAAAAAAAAAAAATAACGCATCACACCCATAGGATTTTGACACAACTAGGATTTTGTGTTGCTACGTTCATGCCATGGACATACGTAAAGAGCAGGTCAGAAACATCAAGGCCAAAAGCTTAATCACATCATCGTTTGAATTTCTGCCTCGCTGGTAGGAATAGAACCAAGGAACCTTCCAACGGTAGTCGGTAGAACGTTTTGATTACCACTGTTGGCATATTCTTTGACATGAGCAAGGCATTTGACCTTGTGTGCCTTATGATATTACTGCATAAGCAGTCAAAATATGGCATTAGAGATCTTTAATAAACTGCACTAAAGCTGTAATACAATGTCGATACAATCTTTTAAACATAAACTTTATAAATTATTAATAGAGAAATGTTATTATAGTGTTAGAGATTTTATAATGACAATATTATTTTATAACTCTGAAGAATTATTAATTATTTTGTAACTGACGAATTATGTAATGTAAAGATGCAACTTAAAATTTATGTACTAATGAAATTTATTAATTTATATGATGTAAACTTAACCAAATACACTAATATCTATGACATTTGCACGCCAGTATATGCATATATGTAGGAAATATTTAATATGACCATCGCATTGTACACATATTATTTTGCAAATAAACGATTATGAATTATGTTCCATAGAGGTCCATTTCATTTTAATATTGTACGATCGGTCGAAGCCCCCGGTCGCCCCGGTAAGCCCGGCGACGGCTTTTCCTCCTCTCGTTTTGTTTCCGAGTAGCCAACAGACTAATAAAATAATCCATTTTCATACAATAACAATCATTTCGCCGAATAACGTTAAATATCCGCCCGACAACGGAGGAGATTTTATTTTGCAATGTTGTTTTGGATCGGGATTATTGGCTTTTTATACAAATAGGCATAAGCGAAATGTGCATAGCCCTGCGGCTGATGTATAATGCGAGCGATCGGCTCTGATTGTAGTAGTTATTTGGACTAAAAAGCGCGCTTGTGTGCTTTTTAAATGTTACAAAAAAGTCCAAAAAATTTATATACGAGTAATAAGTGAAATAGAACCTCTTATAGATGCAAAATCGGATAGGAGGGATACGATGGGAGAAAGCTAATTGCATTAAATGAGCTTTTCCGTGTGTTAGTAGTAAACTAGGACTGTTTACTATATTATGAATAGTTTGTTACTATTGAATAATATAAAACAAAATCAACAATAGACAACAACAACAGACAGAACAAAAAAATTACGTTCACTTAGGGCCTCGTTCACCATCTCCTAGTAAAGTGTTGATTAGTAACGTACCAAGTAAAGTTATTTGGCAAGTAAAAGCTATGAGTACGGGTCAAGTTATCATATGATTAGTGCTACTCGAATATCGTGAAATTGAAATTGAGATAACGGGTGACTTTAACCGACAGTTAGCGTACTTGTCACTTTACTTGAAGGTGGTGAAAGAGGCCCTAAGAGTTTGTAAAGGAACCGTACAGTGAATAAAGAATATTTCATTTCAATAAAATTTTAATATGCCTGCCTACCTATCTACGATTATACCACAAACTTTAAATCTACGAAACTTAAGCATTTTAATAGGGTCGTCTAAAGGGCAGTGCCGAATTTATATTTTTTATCAGTGTAGGCCACTTTATTTCTGCCGCCCCATGTACATACCTAAGGAAAGCGGGGGTTACTACGTTGCCAATGCCGTCTGCCCGCCTTGCTGCTCTCATCTATCACTCACACGATAATATAGGTTTCGGTAGGAATGAGTTTCTATACATATTTTTTTAAAGTACAAAAAACCATGAGAAAACTAGTGAACGGCCGCCCCTAGGACGCTGCCGCCCCTAGGCCGCGGCCTATACGGCCTATTTATAAATCCGGGCGTTTATAAAGGGGGCCCCTTTATCCGCAAGAAGGATACAAATTAACCAATAGTGTGCTACTAGCTATTTAGCACAACTCAGGTTTTCCTTATTCAAGCTTTGTTAGCCACTGTTTTGAACGAATTGACCACAATAAATCTGCGGTTGGTCACACGATATGCGACATACGTGGTAGGAAGTCAGCTAGTTTGTGTATTGATATTATTTTTGGCAAAGGGAGATCTCCCGCCGGGCGAGATGGTCATGCCCGGGGAGCGGCCGCGCTCCATCTGACTCAATTCGGAGCTTGTATATATGGTAGGATATTCCGAAAACTTCGATAGCGTGATTCAGGAATACCCGTAGCGCCATCTCTTGATGAGTAGCGGAAGGTCGCTACATTATTGATATCTATGATCTGATCACGGCGAAAGTGGTCATATTTTGTTAGTGGGATCCGCAACCCTACTTTTAAATAATTGTCAAGTTCCTACAATTTTAATACCTACTGAGAGTACTAAGATAAGGTATACCATTACAGGGGGACAAAATGCGCTCTCTTGCAACATCTTCTTTTGGGGAGTACCTAGCAAGAATAATAACTCCCTCGTTTTTCTTTCTTAGATGATGTAGGATCAAAAAAAATTTCTTATTGCTCACCAACACAAGTGCGTTGATTGAATGCTGTCATGGGAAGTCTATATTTAACAAGCAGATTTTATGAAAACCCTAGTACTAACTAAGTAGCAACGACTGAGCGCAAATGATCTCTTTATCAGTCTCCGACTACGCACCTCTGACAAAGAAATTTGTTAAGTGCGTGTTTGCTGCTTCACAGTGAAGGAAAACATTGTGATATTTTATTAATTACGTTATTTTTCAATACCGCGCATACCTGACAGTAACTCATAATTTCATGATGTTCACCAATCCGCGCTTGGCCTTGGTGGAATATGGCCTAAGTCCCTCTAACTTCTAAGAGGAGATCTGTTCCCAGTGGGTCAATAGTAAAGGTTAAAAAATGTTCGAAACTAACCATATTTGTTTCTCTCCACAGGAACCTAGTGTCCGCCAGCCAGGACGGCAAGCTGATCGTGTGGGACAGCCACACGACGAACAAGGTGCACGCGATCCCGCTGCGCTCGTCCTGGGTGATGACATGCGCATACGCACCCTCCGGCTCGTACGTCGCCTGCGGTGGGCTGGACAACATCTGCTCCATCTACAGGTATGTGTTTAAAGAAGCTGTCAACTCGCAGTTGACCAGCGTGGTGGAATGTGGCCTTAATCCTAATACTTCCGAAAGAGGACCTTGAGACAGTGAGAGAGACCTGTGGCATTTTGACCAGCTTTAGGGCTATGGCCTAAAACCCTCTGTTCGATACGAGACCTTGAGACATTAAAAATAAAGTCCACCAAATGCGGGGGCGTTGGGCCTTCCCTTATGGGGTAAGACCCGTTCCCATCAAACGCAAACGCAAAAAGGGTTGCAACCCATTAGAGGATTACCGAACAAGGTGTCGTTGCGGATTGTTGCAAAGTAGTTTTTACCTAACTTTATATCGTTTGAAAGGGACATACTCGTATGTGAAATATTCAGCATGCAATTGAATATGACAGAGCTTGAATGTTTGACCTGGAAAAGAAACCATCGCTACAACCGTCTCAAGTATATCTGAAGTTATTTTATTCAACTTACAGCTATCGGCTCTGGATACCATTTTATAGAAAATAGAGTTGCAGGAGAAAAACTTCTAGCAGCAGTAATTACATACTATTATAGTGACAGTATGTCAATAGATCGGAAATGATCACACGTGACAGCTTTGTATGTGTCATTGTCAATCCACTTTGGTCAACCAAGGATGGAATCGTGTGCTAATTGGCCTATATGAGGCAACCGTCACCTTAAGAGTAACAACGTTTACATTCGACCTCATAGACAATCGGAATTGCTTGAGGTTGGATATATAATGTCCATGGGCTGCAGTAACTCACATCACGTGGACTGCATACTTTTACATGGCGTTGCATTTTACAGTCATTAACAAAATCAGTTTACGCAAGATTTAGGAGAACGAAGCTGTTGTGAAAATTAAACCAAGTTCTGTTTATAGTAGGCCTGTCGTAAACAAATTGTATGAAGTTTTATATTTTCTTTGCACGGCACGCAACCATGTTCGTTCGTAAACCCGACAAGAGATATTGTCCAGGTGTGGAGTAATAAAATATTGATGGGTTTTTATGTACAGAGGTTGCCAGTTTGCGCTGCCATGCAGAAAGTTCAGAGTTCAACAACCAGTTGTATCGACTTGGTTATTGTTTCTTCACACCTTAATATAGGTCTAAAACAGATGATATGATTTGATGATGATGATTGATGAGGGCCTTGCATCCTAATTAGTGCAATTCAGTTCCGAATATTCATGCTACATCCTCAGTGATCGCTGGCTTGATTTTTGTCTTAGGTTATTAGGTTGTATGTAGGTATGTTGTTACTTTAGAGGGTGATAGTCTCTCCATGTAATTATGACCAGCATATAATTGTACGCCTTTTTACTGCAACCATAAATAGCAATAAGCACCTCCAATTTCCTTCCTATTAATTTTAAATGTCATTCTTATGTAAATGTAATGATTTTTCATTCTTCAAAAAAGTACCACCACTGCACTGTTTTGGTGGAAAAGTGCAGTTGCTGGGCTGACACGAGGTGACCACCAGTCTCCAGAGTAGCAATGTAACTGCAAACAAGCTCAGGCTTTACTCAGGCTTGCTTGAGGTTGTCCCTAGACTGTAGTGTTAAATAATTTCCTGAGCATCCAGTATCTACAACAGTGCAGCATTGCTGTCATTTAGTACAGTGATATTGTTTAAGTTTAAAACACCCACTGCACCGTCAGTGTGGTTAGGTACTGACACTTGATGTTGAGCATATAAATAAAGAAAGAAATACAGTCATTACGGGTAACTTTGAATTGACTTTTAACTTTGAACAAAGTAGGAAAAAAGATTTAACAATTTATTACATCGAAACTTTTTGATGTTTCTATATAATATCTGTATACAATGGATTGCCAAAATGTTTTTGTACCAAATGAAAATTAAAAAAATAAATTGTTATGCCATAATTCTGAAAACTCCCGCCTTTTCCGTGGTGAAGTTGCTGGAAGTTTTTGAGCTCTGATTTGGAATCGTAAACTGGTCGACTTTGATTTATATGGCAAAACCAAGCTATTTGTTACTTTTTTACGTCAGTGTAGATGTCATTTTTATAGATAAGGTTTTTAAATTTAATAATACCTTCTTTTTGTTTTACCTAAACCTTAAAATATTAAGGTTTTTTACATTCTAAAAATATTCAAAGTTACCCAAAACTCATGATAACTTTGAATTTGAGTTTTAGGGTAAATTATGGGTAGTTCTGTTGTTTCTTCCGCAAATTTATTTTGTTAGACTGAAAAACCAACTCAAAAGGTGTCATAAATAGAAATCAGTTTTAATAATACAAATAATGTAAAAAATGTTCAAAGTTACCCGAACTGTACGTAATAAATAATGATTATGCTTGCGACGTGTTTACACAATGTGGCGTTTCTCCCGCAGCCTGAAGACGCGCGAGGGCAACGTGCGCGTGTCGCGCGAGCTGCCGGGCCACTCGGGCTACCTGTCGTGCTGCCGCTTCCTCGACGACAACCAGATCCTCACCAGCTCCGGGGACATGACTTGGTGAGATGCTGTCTTATTGAAGCTCATTTTGTAGGTTTTTCTTCTTCAATAATGCTAACGCTCTTCAGAAGCTCCATACATGTCAAGGATAGTACCCACCCACTGTCATTCATTCATACCCACTGGGTACCGTACGCACACAAAGGACAAAAACTGAAAACACCAAAGCTTTTTCTGCTTCAATATGAAATTCAACCAAGACAATGACAGCATGATTTGAAAGTTTGGAGTGATCAAAACCTTCTTCTTTCTTATTTTGATCTGCAAAGTAACTGTATATATGTATTAGCTGCAAAACTGATTTACAGATTGAAAAGTTTTTTATGACTTAGTGTATTTACTGGGGTATATTGATTTTTTATTAGTTGTGAGTAATTGTGGGTACAGTTATTACAGAATATTGTCACATTCGAAAAAGTGTCAATTGTGTTGGATTTAGTTTTATTCTCAGAGTATTAAATCACACTGGTAGGCTCTTCTCAAAATTTTTACATAGTATCAAACTTAGACATCATAATAGTTTTTGTCACAACATTGTTGTAATAAGTTTTCCATAGTCCCACATAAAATTGATCTGATGCTCCGTGATTTCGCTGAAACTGCCATTATGTATATTGATTGCAATATGAAATGAAATATTCTTTATTCACTGTATGGTTCATTTACAAGGTTTTACTGAACGTTATTTTTATTTTGTTCTGTCTGCTCTGGGTGCGCTTAGGCACACAAGTTCAGGCGTGTTTTTATGTGGTTGTCCAGCGCGCTGTGGGACATCGAGACGGGGCAGCAGTGCGGGCAGTTCACGGGGCACACGGGCGACGTGATGTCGCTGTCGCTGGCGCCCGACCAGCGCACCTTCGTGTCCGGCGCCTGCGACGCCTCCGCCAAGCTGTGGGACATCCGCGACTGCCTCTGCAAGCAGACCTTCCCCGGCCACGAGAGCGACATCAACGCGGTCACGGTCAGTGCACACCTTCTAGCGGTAACACCCACCTTCGGACTGATGCCGGGTTACTCGTATCGCACTCAAACCCCCTCGGTATTCAGCCCTTCAATGGCACCTGGTAGATGCTGGGTTATGTAAGATTGGTACTGTAATAGAAACCCCCTCGGTATTCTGCCTCAACACTAGGTAAGGTCTCCGGGACCTCCTGCTGAACTGCTGCTGAATTTCACGAAATTCCTAGGGATATCACAAAATCCCGGTAGGTGTCGAATATTCTTCGTAATAACGTCTTTTTACTAAAAATATCTAGTGATATGACAAGATACCATAGTTATAGTCAGTGATATGTCGTTTCACTAAACTAAATCTAGTAAAATGTCAGAAAAACGAATACTGCCGAATAACCATGCATTTCTCTCGCTCGCTCTAGTACGGGGAGGCCAAACAATAATACAAAAAGTACTAGTCATTTAAAATGAATGGGATCGGTTAGGTTAGGTTGGACTTTTTTAAATCAACACAAAAAAAGGAACCCCGCCCAGCGGGGTTCCGTCGACATGGTGCCATTAACTTTCTTTCGCAGTGGCGAAAAGGGGGCGAAGGGATTACTTTATTCATCAACAGTATTCTTTTTTTCACTACATTAAGTTTAGTGAAATGACACATCTCTAACTTTATACTAGTATTTTGTCATATCACTAGATACTGTTAGTAAGAAGACGCAATAAACAAGAATATTATGGACATCTACCGGGATTTCGTGATATCCCTTTCGTGAAATTCCTGAAATTGATATTCTCATTTCCCTGCGACATATTATATTTACGATGTTTTCAATCACCGTACATGACTGTAAGTTATACTCATAGCTTCTCGACTCCTTCACCATTCCGGCGTGGTGGACTTTGGCCTACATTCCTATCTTCCAAGAGGCCTGAACTCAGATCAAAGAAGGGTTAGGGCCTCTTTCACCACCTTCAAGTAAAGTGACAAGTACGCTAATTGTCGGTTAGAGTCACTCGTAACTTCAATTGTACTATGTTCGAGTGGAACTAATCATATGATAAACTGACCCGTACTCATAAGCTTTTACTTGCCAATTAACTTTTTTGGGATGTAACTAATCAACACTTTACTTGGAGATGGTGAACGAGGCCCTTAGAAAAAAAAAGAATGTTATCCTCTCCCTGCAGTTCTTCCCGTCGGGCTTCGCGTTCGCGACCGGGTCGGACGACGCGACGTGCCGCATGTTCGACATCCGCGCCGACCAGGAGCTGGCCATGTACTCGCACGACAACATCATCTGCGGGATCACCTCCGTGGCCTTCTCCAAGTCGGGCCGCCTGCTGCTTGCCGGCTACGACGACTTCAACTGCAACGTGTGGGACTCCATGAAGAGCGAGCGTGCCGGTCAGTTCACCGTATTCGCATTCGTGTACACTGTACCCCCACATCACATCAATATCGTCACCATTATCAGTAACTTTAGTAGCTAAAGGTTTGACTATATGTCAAACCTTTAGCTTTGTGTCTCCTCTCTGAAAATGTATTATATGTAAGAATTACAGAGCTTCACTCCCTCTTAGTCTAAGGATCTGTTTGTACTTTAAGAAGATATCATAAGCTAATCAGCCTTTAGCACTCCACTGTTGGACATGTACCTCTCTTGTACTTTTGCATTTTTTCCTTCTATTCTATTTGGCTGTCTCCTTGAAACTAATCGTTTGGCGCTGTTTTCTTCAAGTTGTTAGTTGGTCTAGCTACAAGGCAGCCTGTGCCCTTTTGCTGAAAGCAAATCGCAATTCGAGTATCTTTCTTTCTCATCAGTTATCAGCCCACGTAGCAATATGGCCCGACCATAAGTCAGTAATTCCAACAATAGTTAAAAAACGTATTGTCTGTTCTTAAATTTGTTCATTTTAGATTAATAAAAATTTGTATGTTTTAAAAATGGATTGTTTTTAATTTACTGTTTTTTTTATTCCGCAGGTATCCTGGCGGGCCACGACAACCGCGTGTCGTGCCTCGGCGTGACCGAGAATGGCATGGCGGTGGCCACCGGCTCCTGGGACTCGTTCCTGCGCATCTGGAACTAAACGCGCACCACACCCTCGCACACCCATACATACACACCTCACCCCCTCTACACTTCATCCGTGGACACATGCTACTGAGAGATTACACGAGAGTTAGAGAGAAGTTGCCCCTATAGGTCAGCCTTAATATGGCAAAAGTAAGTCCTTTAGGTCATTACCCTTTGAACGTTATTATGGGACATTGACATAGCCTAATTATAATAAAGGAATTTCAGAGCTTATAGTGACAATGAGTCCTAAAGTCTTTTTGATAGATTCTTAATACCTTTTGAATATTAAAGATTACAAATAAATAAAGGAAGGGAACAAAAGTGAGTGCTTCTTTAGATCTTTGAAGACTTAGTGTTAAACTGTTAATAGAAATCACCAAAAACTTGAGGTTAATGAAAATGTTGAGATACAAAAAAGATATTCAATAACTCAAAACGGGTAAAGAATTTAAAAAATGTTCAACCTGATCTTGAAAAGGGGTCCCATATAATGGTCTGTTAAAACCGACCAAATTAGCAAAAATATTATACTTACCTTAAATCTCTCAGTAACAAGTGGTCACATCCTACGCAACGATCGCCTTGACCTTCTTATATACGGTCTAAACAAGATGGCGGAGGAGTCATAAGATGGCCGTCGCATTTACAATTTTATATGAATGAAGCGATCGTTGCCAACTTTTCGGTGTGTGAATGGGACGCGCAAACGCTTTTCCTATGTGAATATTTCTTTTTAGATGCACTCGCGTCCGCCGCTAAACTATATTGAAATGTGAACTGTATGTCGTGCGCAACAAAGTCAACATTTCAATGCGTTTCGCGGAAACGGGTGGCATCCGCATAAGCTTAACGACACCGATCTGATACATACAGAGCACTTCGACCCTGACCCCTTATTCTTTGGGTCTGTTTTACCAAAGTCAGCCTCTTTTCCAATGATAATTGTAACAATAAACATTAATTATAATAAAGATATTGAATTTATTAGTCAACAACAACCTGACATAAGTATAAATATTGTACATTCATTTTGACCAAATTGTATTGTAAATCACTCTATAATTCATTCTTTATATTACAATTATGATAACAGCTATGGGCGTACATGAATTTAGTATGATTTACGAATTCTAAAATGTTCAAAAAAAAAACAATATAAATGTATTGTTGTTACCAATAGTCTTGGTTAGCGACGTCTTTGGTGAAATGCACCCTTCGAATCCTAATAGGGGTGTAAACAGGGAGCGATACTATTACTTGCTTATTTATTTTATATGTATACAATGATAATTTTTAACAAAACTGAAGCATTTAAGCTACTAGGGACGACTGTAGTGTGCATGGGCCGTATATGTCGCGTGTGTATCACAAAGTTCACTTATACATTTATATATGTAATGTAATGATACGTTGTAACGATTTATGACTAGCGTAGCGTTCGGGAGCCTTTCCGTGGAGGGGACGAATACTGCCGGTTTTTGTTTCTGTGTCTCGGTAAGTTGGATTTTGTTTATATATATTTAATTTCACAGTTTTTGTAGTTCATATTATTATTATATTAGGGTTGTGTCTGTATAGATAATTTTGAAGGATTTTCTGAACGTAAAACTTTACTTAAATCGTTACTTTTTTATAACAGTACCTTTGATTGTCTTTGTAAAACATTAAGCTATAGAAAACAAACTCATATACTTTGGAATATTGTGTTTGGTTAGATATTATAAAATTAAACCTGCAGTAAAAGTTGAAGGCTAGATCGTTAATAATAAAACTGTCAAAAATTGTTAGCTCTCACACTTCAAATTCTATCAAAAGTAATAGCTGCTTCAAGTACACGTAATGATGGTAACTGTTTTCCCTTTTCAGATTTTACCTTTTCGCACAACAGGACATCGTTCAAGTACTTTAATAAATAAAAATAATCACATAACCTTGTAAAATTAAAGAACCAAATATTATTATTAATGTGTATCAACATTTAATTTATTGAATGACTTGTTTTTCGTTACTATAATAATATATTATGATTACATGATATGATAATACGCGAAGAGTGGTAAGCGCGGAGTTTGTTGTCGCACAAAATGTATTGCACAAAGAAATCACGCACACGTGATTGGTCTAATTGAAGCGCAACGATTGGTGCAAACAATGTCGTGTCTTAGCCAATGACATTACGCGTTCCATAATTAAAAATTGCAAACTCCACGCTTATCGTGCTCTGCGAATGTATAATTGTAATTTTTCCTAACTCGATGCTATAGTATGAGTTAATTTGTAATTGTATGTTAGGTTAAAGCTATCATGGAAGTTTTTAAATGTAAGAATAAAAATATAACTATTGAATGGATCTCTGACGGCAGAGGCATGTGTGGATATTTATACGATTTTACTGAATTCCCTGGTTCTGGATGTATTGTACTGTATAATATAAGTCTGTATACATGGACCACTTGATGCTGTTATTGTTTGGCGTTGCACTAAATGTTGTACAGGCTGCCTATGACTTGAGGATAGCCTTCGCTAATAACAAATATTGCCTTTTACGAACTGAGATTGAATTTCACTTGAAATATTAAAATTATTAAGAGGATGAGGAGATTTACGAATTTAAAATTGAAAGAGTCTCCATATAATATCGTAAGTAACGCGTTACTATATCCCAGTAAAGATAAAATAAGAGTGGTACAATGAACCTATTCTACAACATTTAGTGCTATGTCAGACTTTATTAATTATACTTAATTTTTCTATGAATGTACACATTTAGTTTTTGTACCTAATTTATAATAATATTATGGATCATCACTATCTTAGGGCAAGGAGAGATTATTTTATAAACATTTTGGGTGCAATCATAGAGATGTAGGCAGGGGAAAAGGGTTGTTTTGTCAATGGTCCATGTATATAAATGTTCACGGATTACATAAAATAATGGATTATGAACACTTAGACGTGATTAAGATGATTTATACTTTGACAATGTAATATATTGATTTATCACTGTCACCCTCTGTATTATTGCCAACCCTATCTAGGATATTTCTAAACGATAGAAAAAAAAACGCAAATTTTACTGCCGTTCTAGAAGAAGTCGATGTAGATATTCTATTTTACGAAGTCCAATCGGCTCTGTTTGTAGTAGTGTTGTGTACTGACAAGCGTACTTGGTATTGGAGCGTTAGCAAAGAATTCTGAACATCTATTAAATCACTAATAAAAATCTTTTAACAATATTACACAACTCTTCTTTATTTAGTTGTCATGCTGACGTTACTTGACAGTTGACACAGCGCTCTCGAGATTACGCACACTAAAACAAGTACATACACGTGAATTCGTGACGTAGAACATCTATAACAGAATACAAAAACATGTAAATTATTGATCTTATTTGTATCTGGGTAATGGACTGTAACTAAATGTTAGAATTTAATCAACGTAATATTGTCAAAGTATTCAATTTATTTAAATAAATTCATCGTGAAAGAAAAGCAAAGTAATTCTAAATAAATTTTAAAATCGATGTAGCTTTTTTTAAACGCTTCTACGAGTTGTATAGGCCTTCTACTCTGAGCTGTTTTTTACAATAATTTAGGTTTTTTAATGTCACTATTCCCACGGTATTTTTATTCACGGTCATGTTTTGTAAAGTTCGACTTGCACGGAACATCATTATCGCGAACTGTACTTATTTACACATACACACACACATACGCAGCTGTGTCTGTGTGCCAGCGTACTCGGCGTGCAGGTACCTCACGAGTTCTTGTATAATTCTACGTATTTCATATAAGGACGCCTCACCAGCCGGCGTCCTCGTTCATAAGCTAGGCTAGTTAGTTTTAGGTGTGTAAGATTATAAAAATTAAAGGCATTTCAAGTTTGGACGTTCTGTGTTGCTGATCGAAGGATTGCATTTTCTTTGTGGTAACACTCGGCGAGTAATACCCTCTTTTGTTTCAGTATTTTCGACAAACTTGATTTGACGGCTTTCGTTTACGATTTAGTCGTTGCGGTTGTCACGCTATACGTTTTTCTATCGTTTTAAGCCTCTACATTATATAGATAGGTTACGTAATATGTAGGTGTTTATATGTAAGGCAGGCGCGTTCCGATGGCCACTTTCTGAATGACGGTAACGGCTTCGACACGACGGGAACTGTTAATGCTTGAAATATACTTGTATTTAATCATACCACCATAGGTTCACATTTTATGCTCAATATTGTATATCGTTTCGACTCTGCACAATTACTCTGAACATGTGATTCCCGCCTTTTTTAACTTTTCTACTTTACATTGAGGCTGGCAATGGATGGTTGCACAATAGAATAAAGACAGACAAAACCTGAATGGCATATCAATCGGTGCCGCCGTTTTCTACGCCCATATCTCCGTGTTAATTTTTGAACACCTTTCAATGGTTCAAATATTTATATAATTTCCACCTAGCAATGTATTTGTAAATCACACGCATGCATCTATTTGTCTATGTAAGGGTGTTTCGCATAAAGTTTTTTTGTCTGTGCAACGTTTTTTTAAAAATGGAACGTGCGTGACGTATATTCAAAGGTGTGGAAGCCAAGCGTTGGACAGATAAAGAATTACATTATGAGTATGCTCTGGTTCGCTAGAATTACGATAGGATATAAGACTTTTTTAATATAAAATTGTTTTCTACTGTAACGGCTTCTTTTCCGATCGGTGTACTATACTTACGGTTTTAAATTATGGATTATTTATACGATATTTGATATGTATAAAGACCATTGGGAAGGACTGCCATACTATTATTACTGTAACTATATCATAAAATGGAGCATACAATATATCGGAGCATTGTAAGTTGCTAAGTCGCCAACAGATTTTCAGCGCTGAGTTAAACTGTACTGATAATGTTGTAGAGCTGTCATTTCACGTGTAAGATGGAACTTCCTCGTATGTATTATATATAATATGGTTAAATTAAAACGGTCCGAGAGCGCGGTGTACAAAATAGGTGTATTACTAATTTAAGTTGCAAAATCTCGAATAACTATGATTTTTTTTATTATCCATTCCAGTTGTGTGTTTAATTTGAGACTAGATGGCTGAATTAGAAAAATATGTAATTGGAATAATTGTGGGAAATATTACTGACGAAAATGTCTTATCGTTGTAAAAGAGAGGTGATTTTAGACAGATTTTATAAACAAATGTTGGGTTATTGTAATATACCTATTTGTTACGCGGGGCTCTCTGCCTATTAGAAAGTTAAATTCTAAAATAAATCCACAAATTGTGAATCAAATTCCTTAAAACTTCTATAAAAGTTGAAGGATTTGTATAAGTTAATTTTTATTTGCTAGTCCACATCTTTGATATGTTAAAAATAATTATTCTTAGTGGTGTAATACTAATTATAATGTATTGTGTAAAATATTTTTTTTAGT
Source organism: Pyrgus malvae (assembly GCA_911387765.1). Taxonomy (NCBI): domain Eukaryota; kingdom Metazoa; phylum Arthropoda; class Insecta; order Lepidoptera; family Hesperiidae; genus Pyrgus; species Pyrgus malvae. Next base: position 13,595,496 of record OU426971.1, on the reverse strand, counting down.
TACTATTATCAATAAATTAAAATTTGTTTATTTTACATTATGCTTTTTATTTCTTTTCTTCCTTTTTTACGTATGGACACACCAAAGAATACACTTAATTAGAATTTAGTGGTTTTTCTACATAGGTAGAGAGCCTGTAATGAAATATTACATTACCTACTTGATCAATTTATGCACACAACTGGACTGGAAGTAATCTATTCAGGGGGGGGCTGTCTAGCTTTAAAACTGGTCCACGCGGGCAAAGCCGCTGGCGGGAGGCTAGTGTAGGTACGTAAAGTAGTTTAAATAAGATCAAATTGGTTGAGATTTCAAATAGAAACGTTATGAGAAAGGATAACGCAGATATTTTATATCTTATGTATATAGCCCCCCAAAATCATTCAGGTTTACAAAGCTAGTACTCCAATTAAAGCTTTATTACTCCAAAATGAGTTTAAATTTCTGTTCTCGGTCTGAGTGTTTGTTTTCCTGTCTTTGTATGTATCCATGGTACACACGACACAGGGTATTAATTACCTTACTGTGGGGCTATGAGTGTGTAACGTTTATTTATTTACCTACATCATGAATGATACGGGTTCGTAAGAATCATAAATCTCATGACATGACTTAGCAGGAACTAATTATTTCTAGTCGAAAGAACTCTTATAGCGTCCTTAATATGAAGATAGTTACCCAACTACGAGTAACATTAGGCGCAGATATACCTATAGATGTCGCAGCCATCTGGTTAAATCCGCCACTCAATTTGATAGGCTAGCTAGCCCGTTAATTAAACACCGGCATTAAATGAAGTGGCTAAACAACAACTAGCCAAGTCGTTGAATGTAATGTCAAACGACTTTGCTGAACTTGGCCATTTTTGTAAATGAAATATATGAAACTGTGTTATATTTGTGTAGGATGATCATCAGTACGCCAATTAAATAATTACTTGTCATAAAAATTTAAACGAATTATTTAATATTCGATTTATTAACAAAGCAAACAACTTTTCATAAAAACTCAATTTGAACAAAAAATAATTTAAAACATTTTAACTACATGAAAACTTGTAGCCGGCGACGTAATATCCATGTTGTCATACTTTCTTTTATTAATAATGACGTTTTAAATTTAAGAAACACAAAAACATTGCTTGCTTTTCGAGCTATCTTACGCCATACCTATTTGTTTTGGTGACAGTGACAACAAGATGAACAAAATTTAACTCACCTGCCCGATTTTACGTCAGCCATCATCAAAGGGCTAGTTTTTTTTTTTCAACCTTTTTTATGACCCACTGCTGGGCACAGGTCTCCTCACACAATTGAGAGGGATTTAGGCCATAGTCCACCACGCTGGACAAGTGCGGATTGGTGGACGTCATGCTTTCGAGAAATTATGAATTACTCTCAGGCATGCACGGCGATGGAGAACATCGTAATCAATGAAATATCACGATATTTTCCATCACCGTGGAGCAGCGATAAATTCGCACATTACAAATTTCTCTGTCAGAGGTGCGAGCCGAGGATTTGAACCTGGATCGGTCGCGTCGAAGACCGCGGTTTTTTTTACCACTCGGCCATCGCTGCTCAAAGGGCTAGTTTACAGTAAGACAGCTAGTTGAACGTTGAGTGATGTCATTTCAAGCAGCCATCGGCTTTGACATTCATTTGAATACTGGCGTTTAATTGACGCACTAGCCTATCAATTGGCTGATTTAACCAGATGGCTGCGACATAGATACAAATCACATACATAGATACACAATATCTGTGATTTGAACAGATTTCTAAGTTGAATGAGTTGAAAAGGTCCTGAGGTCATCAGTAACATGTACTCGTGTCTACTAACGCCACACCCACTTTTGCTGTGAAGCCGTTCTACTGTGGTTCGGTAAAAAAGTGCGGTTGCTGGCCAGAGGTAGAGGATGCAAGACACTAGCCTGCGGTGACCACTTAATACCACGTGGCCTGCATTTCTAGTTAGTTTCAGGCTCGTCAGACTCCATTTATAGATTAAAAAAAGCAATTGGAATATTATGTAGTATTTATTTACATGACATACTCCACTCAGCCATAGCATAAAGTTGTACCTAAGTACCTATGTAACCTGTGTAATGTTTATCATTGAAACGCTTGATAATATCTTCAGATGAGTACATTAACACTTGTTTGATTAACAAAAACACCTTATATAACAATATCACAACACTCGAAAACTATCATTAATTAAAATAAAAGCAGCCATTTTGATTTGTTTGTGCAACCCTTTTAAGCCCCACTATGTACTGGACACGGATCTCTCCCCATTACAGGGAAGGCCTGGAACCCACTTCGCCACAGTGCTCCGCAGGTTAGTAGCCAACACGCTGTCGCATGTTTTCAAACACATCATGTATGTTTACCGAAGCCCGCCAGAATCACCGGACCCGCGCGAACATCGCCGCGCATTTAATGTACCTACTTACGTTAGTCTGTAAGGTAAAATAAATATTTTATGGGCCTCGTTGCCTGAAATAAAGGACTTAATTATTATTATTATTTGTATCTCTTCTTATGGATCACGGGACGAAGATGTTATTTGACCCGGTCATTTGGAAGGCTTGCGTGGGGACACAGGTCCAACGCGTAGAGGCCTCTTTGAGACACTTTAATGTTGTTACAATGTGGCGGAAACCATCCTTGGTCGTATCATATAAAAGGTTATATGACCCGAAGATGGTCCCCGCCAGGTGCACAGGAACGCTTGCTACAAAAGGGGAAACTAATATTGGGTCTATGGGGATGAACGAACGAGGGACTGGTAAAAGGGCTATGGAGAACTATGGGACACCTGCTGTACAGACTAGAAAATAATCTAAAGTAAGGCAAGTGGTGACCAGCCACTCACTGAATGGCCCCCATAAAAATGGCGTAAATGCCTGGGAGCAATATTGGCGTGAGCAGCTAGGGGTGTCGAGAGGAGCGGCACCGATTTCACCATCGCGAGAGGATAAATCCAACCCTGAGCGGGTTTCCTCGCTATTACGCCAATTGCTTACGACTCCACTCTAGACGGCCAATTAAGGCAAGCCAGAGGTGGGGACCTGTTCCTCTGGGTTATCACTCCGCCTACCGGAGCCGATGAATAGGGGGACTTCCCCGGGAAAACTCAGGTCCGCAGTGTCGATATCTTCACCAACGGCTCGCCACAAGGGTTATTATGGTTATTATTATAAAGCCTGCGACATGATTTAACGACCGAAATGAATATCCAGAAACATATTACGATAAAGAACATAGTTACATAGACGATGCTTTTTAAACTTGCCTTCACTTCATGTCGTGTTACGAGGTCGTACGAATAAAATGATTCTCAACGTTTCGTCCGCAATCCTTAGTACTCTTAGTAGATTTGTCATTACGATATAAATAAGAAACATAAAAACATTGACGATTATTCGTTCGTTTGGTTGGCTGTAAAATGAACTGACTGAAAGAAATTGACAAGATTTTCTAGCCATGAGCTCGTCTCCAATGGGTTTTAAAGTTCCGCAAAATTAAAAAATGTAACAATTGCATAAGTTCAACTCCTAAAAATTTAAACCTTAGTCATAATAAATTTGTCTGTAGCTGTGCAAATGGCGGCAGAAAATTTATAGCTTTAAACCTAGAAATGTGAAAAACCTTTACAAGAAAAAATCTTAGATAATACCGCCATCAACTTGGTTTTTCCTCCACAGGTTACTCACATTAATAATAATAATAATAATAATAACCCCCCCGGGGGGCCACCTTGTCGTGGTGGGGGGGCTTAAGGGAGGCATGAACTTATTTAGTAAGCCAAAACATCTAGGCAACACCCTGCATAAGAATGCAGGAGGAACGAAAATTTAAATTACTAATAACATCTTAGTATACCCTCCTAAACTAACGGTCCCAAACACAAAAATGCGATGCGCCTAAGATCTAGAGTAATACCCCAGGCGGGTACCCGTGAGGGAGAATCCCGCCCCGGGCCTTCAGGTTCGGGCAGCCCTGCGTATTCTGGGGTGGGCACCGCCTCGCATTTGACTGCCCAGACTTCTGTTGCAGTCAGTAAAAAACCTTTATCACCTACCACAGGTGACTTCCAGACAGGTTCTCCTACACGTACAACATCTATGGAGAGTTTATTTGAGTCACTTGCCTCAACCCCCCGCTCCTATGAAGGACTGTCTCCAACACATTCGCGATCTACCACCTCATCGCCTAGGTCAGTAGATGTTGTGCAGGAGGCAATAGCCACTCGTCTTGCACCCACTACTGGAGCTATTAAACGTAAACGTCGCCAATGGACCGCGGAAATGAATAAATTTATATGGCATACGTATTTAGTAGGAACACAATTAGAAAAATATACCCGTGGATATCTGGACTACTTATACCAAGAGTTCAGCCGAAAATACCCAGAAATGGATGCTTCTAGACAGAGATTAGGTGACCAGTGCAGAGCAATAGTTCGTAATAAATTCCTTGATCAAACAGTTCTTGATGACATTAGAAACCAGGTTAGAAAACAACTCCAAATAATAGGCTCTCAAACGACCGAAAACGATTTACAAATTCCAAACCAAACACAATCACAATCTGCAACGACTAGGATGAAATGGACCGATGAAATTAATGAATCCATTATGAAATTTTACTTTGAATCTTCAAAACTAGAAAAAGACATGACCGTATATAGGAAAAGAATGCACGAAAAATTCATATCTCACTACCCACACCTTTCTCATATCTCTGAACAGCGCTTGGCTGATCAAAGAAGAGTCATCGTACACAATAAAATGCTTAACACAGACAGAATTCAGGAAATAAGGGCGGAAGTCCAACAAATGCTTGAGCAGATAGAAACAAAAAACGATGCTCCTAACATCACATTACATAACACACCACAAACAGAACACACAGAAATTACTGAAGCAGAAAATGAACCTACTGACGACGAATCACAAGAATGGGAAGGAATAGATTACTGTCCAGGAAACAGAGTACACAATAAAAATAAAAATGAAAAGTATTTAAAAGAATTGGACTTGAATTTTGTTAATAACTTAGAATCATTTAGAAATACTGACCCGAGTTCTAGACCATACATCCCCAAACAAAAAACGTCGAAAAAGCTAGCTTCAATAGTATGTAGTATCAACCAACATATTTTGCCTAAATACCTTTTACCCGAAATCGATTTTAAAACACTTCACACGTTGATATATGTAGCAGCATATACAGCAGCAAAATGTAACGGCGCAAAGCTAAACTTACAAAAACATAATACACGTGTTAGGGGAAAGCCAGCGTGGCATAAACGTCTAGAAAATAAAGTAGAGGAACTTAGAGCACATATAGCACGATTAAAAGAATATATAAATGGAAATAGAGGACCAAAAGTACTTTCATCAGTAGAAATTGTTAAGAAAAAGTATAAGTTACATGCGCAACATGAAGACGAAAATGTTAAACCAATCCATTATTTAGACACATTAAAACAAAAACTAAATACAACAGCTAACAGACTTAGACGGTATTTAAACTGTACAAAACGAAAAAGACAAAATTCACAATTTTATAATAATGAAAAATACTTTTACAGGGATTTAAATACATCCCAAAAACAGGCTGAAGGAACAGTAGCAACTATTCCGTCAGTAGATAGGCTCCGAGGATATTGGGCTGACATTTGGGAGAACCCGGTGCAGCATAATGCAGAGGCTGAATGGATTAGCTATAACACCACTACTATATCCGATATGCATTTTGATGAAATAACTTTAGAGACGCTCTTGCAAGTAATTAGCAATACACATAACTGGAAATCCCCAGGAACAGATCACATACACAACTACTGGTACAAGAAATTCACCTCCACCCACACACACTTACATAAACACATAAATAATTTCATCAAAAACCCCACTTCAATGCCGACATTTATAACACATGGAAAAACGTATATGGTGCCCAAAGATGGTTATACTGATGACCCTACAAAGTACAGACCTATTACCTGCTTACAAACGATTTACAAAATTATTACAGCATGCATCAGTCAACACATTTATACACATTTAGATAGCAATAACATTCTCGCAGAACAGCAAAAAGGCTGTAAGAAATTCAGTCAGGGCTGTAAAGAACAACTCACAATAGATGCGATAGCCATGACACAAGCCATCAGACGAAGAAAAAGTATACATTCCATGTACATAGATTATAAAAAAGCATTTGATTCAGTTCCTCACAGTTGGCTTCTACACATACTCGACCGATATAAAATACATCCACAAATAACAAACTTTCTTAATATCACGATGACAAACTGGAAGACTGTCCTTAATCTAAATTATAGCAATACTACAATAACAACTGATCCGATTTGTATACGAAGAGGTATCTTCCAAGGAGATGCTTTAAGCCCATTATGGTTTTGTTTAGCTCTTAACCCTCTATCGGAAATGCTAAACAAAACCAAAATGGGCTACAAGCTCAACTACAACCGTTCACACCATACATTGTCGCACCTCATGTATATGGACGACATTAAATTGTATGCGTCCAGTAAAGAACAATTATTCCAACTTGCCGATGTAACTCAGAAGTTTTCTAATGATATTGCAATGCAGTTTGGAATTGACAAGTGCAAAATACATTCAGTCACACGTGGTCATGTACAAAATACAAATTATACTTTAGACAGTGGTGAATTAATTGAATCATTAAATGAAGAGGTTGGTTATAAATATTTAGGATTTCACCAATCTAAACAGATACATCATAAGCAAATAAAAACAGACATTACAAAAAAATTCAAGCATAGACTAAGTCAAATCCTCAAAACCGAACTAAATTCCCGAAATACATTTAAAGCAATTAACACTTATGCCATCCCAGTTTTAACTTACTCATTTGGAATAATAAAGTGGTCACAAACAGATTTAATAAAGCTACAGCGAATCATCAACACTACCCTAACAAAATACCGCAAGCACCACCCAAAATCCTGTATTCAACGTCTTACACTACCTCGCCGTGACGGAGGAAGAGGCCTAATTGACTTAACAAATTTATATCATAGTCAGATTGATAATCTTAGGAAGTACTTTCATTCTAAAGCAGATACATCAACACTACACAAATACGCAACGGATATTGATACTAAATTTACACCTCTTAATCTCCATGATAAAAACTTACAGCATACGAAACAAACCGCTAGTATACAAGAGAAAAACGATGCTTGGGCAAGAAAGGCCCTTCATGGAAGGCACCATGCCGATCTAAGACAACCACATGTCGACAAAAATGCGTCGAACGCGTGGCTTAGATATGGTCAGTTATTTCCTGAAACTGAAGCTTTCATGCTGGCTATTCAAGACCAAGTCATCAATACAGCAAATTACAAAAAACACATAATTAAAAAAAACGTGCTACAAAGCGACCTCTGTAGACAGTGTAAAAGTAGTTCAGAAACAATACAACACATAACAGGAGCTTGTAAAACACTAGTACAAACTGACTACAAACACCGACATGACCAAATTGCCTCAATCATTCATCAACATCTTGCGCACGCATATAAATTCATAAGAAATAAAGAACCATACTACAAATACAAACCTGAAGTAGTCTTGGAAAATAAAACGCACAAGCTCTATTGGGACAGAACAATTCTTACTGACAGAACAATACATTACAATAGACCTGACATTACCTTACACGACAAACCCAATAGCACAGTATATTTTATCGATATAGCCGTTCCGAATACCCACAATTTGTTGTCCACCATAACCGAAAAGACGTCAAAATATAGAGAGCTTGCTATAGAAATTAAAAAGCAATGGGAAGTCAAAACCGTACATATTGTTCCAATAGTTATATCGTCTACAGGAGTCATCCCAAATGCATTATTTAATAGTTTAAAAACATTACACATGAATTCCAATTTATCAGTTATATTACAAAAAGCATCCATATTGAATACATGTAGGATAGTGCGCAAATTCCTTAACGCAACATAAATATCGCTATCGCACTTGGCCATGGCCCGTGGGATAGTCATAGAACCTCTTCGGAGAGAATAAAAATTTAATACTAACATAATAATAATAATAATTCCTTTATTTCAGGCATCAAGGCCCATACAATAAATACCTTACAGACTAGCATATATAATAATTATAACTTAAAAACTACGTCACACTTTTTGCGGCGATGTGAGCGCGGGTCCGGTGACTTCTGGCGGTCGTCGACGTCCATGATACTTTCGGAACACGACCCCCTTTGGCCACAACTTCTCATCCATAAAAGTACTGAGAAATTCAGTGGGGACACGCACCGCAAACGAACTAAAGTTCACTGCGTTGCGTGACTCCAACTTCTCAACACTTAATACGAATTTCGTCTTCACTTTCAGGTACTCCACGACATCGGAGGCCTTCGTAGTGAAGTGAAGTCGAGAGACGTAGATGTACGTCGCTGGGATGGCGGGACGCAGCAGATTGTTGTGTCCAGTCGGTGCAGAGCCGCACTGGTTGCGACAGGGAGGCCTCCTCTTTTTCCGCTCCACCTTGATGAAGCCGTCCCTATCGGTCTGCCCCTTAGGCACTGCACTACGAGGGGGTTCTTTGCGAATATTTTCGCTCCCACTCTCGATCCTCACTTTAGTCCGCTTTTCGGGTTGCTGGCGGGTGGCAGCGGCGGCGTAGTCACGTTGAGGAGGTAACGTAACTTGCGCAGGCGAAACCTCCGCGGGGGGAGGCAGCGGGCGGGCAGCGGATGCGACACCGCTGTCACGTGCGGGAACAGCGGCCGGTGACGCGTCAAGTTTCGCTGACTCGACGCTTGACGGCGAAGCGATGCATGCCCCACGACGCGTGTTAATGTTATTGGCCTCAGGTGACCTAGTTACTGCCAAAGTAATGCGCATTGTTTCAACTTCGGCCCGCAGGTCACTGATGGTGTTCTGAGACGCCTCTAACTTTAGCACAACATCCGCCAGGCTCGCCTTCAGGGATGTAACCTCCTTCAGCAGCCTAGTGACGTCGACGTGGTCGAACGTGACGGGAGGCAACTTATGTAAGTTCCTTGCCACGAAGGTCGGCACGTCGTCAGGATCGGTCACCTTCAGTATGTTGATGATGTCCTGAAGGCTTCGCTCCCCCTTTTCATCCCTTCTGCGGGACTGCATCTGGTCGATCTTGCCTATCGACTCATACAGGAGCGTCTTCGATTCGATGATCTCCTCACATGAGTAGTTAGACGAGCAGATCTGGATGATACTGACCTCGTCCATCGTATCGATAGCGTGCTGGAGAAACGCCAGCAGTTCATTGGCTATGAGTTTTTCAGAACTCATAGCCATTATAACGTGTCGCGGCAATCGCCGCGCAGATCGCGAATAGTAATTTATTCGTTAGTGCACTGTATACGTACGACACCGAGCGCGTACAGCAATGCACTTAACTTCGAATACCTAGATACAAAGATCCGAAGTCAGAAGAATCCGTGTTAGGGCACAAGTTGTCAAATCTTTTAATTTTGTCGGAGCCATGGGATGTATACATTCGACAACGGATCGGTGGGTACCTACTTACTATTATAACCCATATCTCCACCAATCCTCAATAGAGCAGCGGACAGAGATATGTATGTACGTAAGTATGTTGTACTAACAAAGAACCAAAAAGTTTGCATCTGTACCTACATCTCCATTATTTTTGGCGGTGTCAGCCTGTGAAAATAATTGAAACCAACGACCGATTACAACCGATTTACAAAGTGTAAAAAATTCTGAAAAAAAATTCACTAAACTGTAAATATCTGTAAATATGAAGCCGCTCAGTAGCGATGGCGAAACATCGGCGCAGGCCGCGGACGGATTTAGACTCTGGCAGTAAGCGCGTCCAACTAGGGCTCCCAGCCCTGGATACGAGAGTGGATTTTTCCCGAATTAACAAACTATGCTTACAAGTGTTTTTCTGCTAGGTCTCCTATCTAAAATAAGAAACATTTAACCGAATGTTTAGGTTATTTTTTTTGTATATTAATGAATTAGCAAAAAAGCATACAGACCACGTGGTGTTAAGTGGTCACTTTAACTCATGGGCATACGACTGCAAGAAAAACAGAGGTAATTGCTTGGGAGTCCACTCTTTATGCTCCTGCGTACCTATACTATAATAGTTCTCTTATAACAATTCCTACATAAACATATACAATAATTTAACGTAGGTACCCGCTTACTATGAAAATGTATTTTATGAAAAACCTTTCTGATGACTTCACCTACTTTCATTTCTTCGAGGTATTAAAACACTTGGGATTAATAATAGCTAAATTGCTGATGAATGTATTATAATACAAAATACAAAATAGGTAGTTACTTAAATACTATAAGCATAATCGTGTTTTCTTCGAACGAACAAAAGAAAATCGAGACACGTCCCAGAAAATACTCGAAACATATCGACTCTACATTTCACAGAGCTTTTCTCCGCATTATGCAACGACTGCTTTATTTCAGTTAGTTCGACCATTCGCCGCCGCGTACACGCAGACAGACAAACGTAGTGTTGTGATCAATCAATAATTCATCGAAGGTGACAGTGATTTGAGTTTGCATTGCGTAGGTGTGTGTCAATGATCTTAGTTGACCATAAACTGTGATGAGTTAGTTGAAATTTTGTGATTTTTTTTACGTGAAAAATTTATTGGATTCGTGAAGGCTGAACGTTAGATTAATTTAACTGTAAGCGGCGTAGAGAACATTTCACAGCCCATTTGTTAAAGAAGTTATATTTATATTTTGCGTATTTTCATATAGAAAAGTAACAGGAAACTCAAGTATGTAATTAAAAAAAATGGTTGTTTATTAGGAGATTGAGCTCCGAAAGTCCATCGTTGGACATAAGCCTATTTACCACTTCATCCACTACAAAACAATCTGTATTCATAGGATTATTTTCTTCGCAACGCTTTTCTCGGCCATAATACTTATAACTTTATCGCTGACCAACGATGAGACGAAATATTGCGATATTTAATTTAAATACAATGTATTCCTTCATAATGCTTGCCTGAAAGTACGCTTTTTCTCGAAGACATGGAGGATTGGTAATCCGTACTTAGCCATTCGTAGTGGACTATTGCTTACATCCCTCTAACTTTCGAGACCTGTGTGCAGTAGTGGCACATAAAATGGGTTGAAATAAAAATAAAAAAACTGATTTGCTAAAGACTAACGAAATAGTAACGTCAAAGTAAAAAATGCAGACCTACTTTTTGACAGGGATATATATAGATAGATATAGATAGATATATAAATTTCATGATTTGGTACAGTAAATGAAGTAGGAAGCTCGTTTTAAAGCTTATCTTGATGTTTAAGAAAGATAACACGATAGTATAATGTTGACAGAGTCTCACCCACTCTTCTGAATCACTCGACTCGAGAGGGCGATGAGTCTTATGACGTGTTTATTTAAATAATCACACACGTGCAAAAACTACATGTTGTCATAAGTATACCTACAGTCCTTATTCGTATTGTTTCAAAGTACAGCTAGATACTCAAAAGCCAATGTCTTGCGTAGGTATATATTTGCATATTATTCTTTTTTTCATCATAAGCCTTCCATACTTTTAGTCATAATTAAATATGTTTTAAAAAAGTTTAAAAAATCAATCTGATCTGTAATTTTTCAAGAAGAATAGATTACATAATTAATAAAAACTATCTGACCCATATTCCGAATTCAAGTCAAACACACGCTCTACACACTAAAATTACGGCGTTGGCTCCGATGCATGGTTGCGATGAAAACTTTAAATTTCACATATTTCTTAGCAGCCAGCTAACTACTTTAAAATATTAGATATTAGAAGCTTTTTAAAGAGAAGCTGTTTTTTTATTACTGCTGCACCTACTCAAAAGCCTTTATTTTAAAGCGGTTTAATTAATAATGGTCTGGTATATTATCAGATTCTATATTTTTAAGCTATAGCCAAACAAACCCTGGCCATGAGCTTGTCCGAGCGACCTCGCAGGAGTCATCTAGCATTAAGCAACAGCTAAAAATGATCCCTATTGTGTTCGTCATAAACAACATAATAGCGTATAATAAGATTGACAGCTGGCTGGCTATCTTAGCGGCCAGTAAATTAGTTATAAAGAATTTTGCCTTGAATTCTGCGAAGAAATATGATCTAATAAACTAATGATGAACGTATGAATAATGAAGCAGTTGGAATTAAAAATAAGATTGAATAAAAGTGGTTCAAACTGTGGTTTGTACTTACAAATGCCAGTATAGATAGTGCCCATAAGAAAAGAAGATCAAACTGGTTATCTCATTCTTCGTCTTTTCTCTTCAATTTAATTAGCGTAACACCAAATTCCTCCAATCCGCACTTTGCCAGCGTGGTGGACTACGGCCAAAATCCCTCTCACTTGTAGACTTGTGCCCAGTAGTGGGACATAAAAAAGGTTTATAAAAATAACACAGCCATGATGATGATGGTAGCGTAGTCGAAGCACAGAGATGATAAACTCGCACTCGAGATGATAAAATATGCACTCGTCTTCGCAATATTTTACACGAAAATAGTTTTGGTGGGATTTAAATACATGGAAATATTTGCCATGAAGAGTATAGATTAAATTAAACTTAATTTCACTATTTCTTAGGCAAGCAAAATCAATTACAATACAATTTCAGTTTCTGCTTATAGAAATTTAGAATTGTTTACCTGAATAAAAAATACCTACTATTACTATTACTATCAGGCGTTTTTCTCCAGTGAGATACAGTTAATTACCCAACAATATGTAATCATACACATTCATATGGTAAACATGAGTAGTTCCAGTAACATACTTCCATTTAAAACAATGGTTATTCAGAAAGCTTTTCCGCAAATGTCAGCAATGTAGAACAGAAAATTGAAAATACCGTAGCGGACTGACTCTGGGGCGTCTCGAAAACGTAAAAAACTTACGAGTTTATACTGAAGTCTCCTAGCAACTGCTTTTCAGACATTATTTCTGTCCTAAAAACTTCAGCGCATTCTCGACCTTATTACTATAACGATAAAACTTTTAAGCAACAAGAAATCGCGAATTTTTATGTAGGTTTCGGGCGGTGAAACAACGTTCAGCCTACACGATATTACCATTACAAAGAGTGGTCTTACTCATCGAATACAACGCTAATTACAAAGTAATAAGATCCAGTTTTCAATCTTGCAGGAGGATAATACAACTCTTTGCTTCAGGAGAACCGCGCGCAAACATTACTCATGTCTTCTTTAATGCCCCAAACCTCAGTTTGACGTCAACGGTGCTCGACGTAAACAAACGCAGTGACAACATTGAACAAATTGCGTGAAAGTGAAGTGCTAAGTGATATTGACAAGTGAAAAACGAACTCCTGAACGATGATGACGATAAGCGAAAGCCAGTACTCCTCCAACAAGATGTCCAGCATCCACAAGATCAACGACCGCGTGGTCCACCGCGACAGCTTCGACGACGTGAAGAGCTCGTCCAGCGTCAACAGCGCCCTCATCACCAAGCGAGGCTTCAAGCCCTCCGACATGTTCGACCCTCAAAAAAAAGAGTTCCTCACAAACCTCAGTTATAAGTTGTTCCCTGTAAGTTGGGTAAGTCGATCTTGTTCGATTACTTGCAGCGCTTCTAACTTGCATCGGCGTGCCGCAAGGAAGAGTTTTGGGTCCTATGTTTTTATTAGGTATCTATTTATATATTTACACGATATTTTTACACTTATTCTTATGTATTTCTTTAAATAGAACTTCAGTGTAATTTGTAGAAAGTTTAATATAATACTAACCACTACACAACAGCATCTCATAACACTAACACAATTAGATGAAAATTAACTTATATTTGCCAATATTTTCAAAATTATAATGAAAATGTAGCGTAGCGTTTAAACACTTTGAATATATATTTTTAAAACAATTACCAATGTAGTGTTAATACTAAAATTAACATCGAAGCGTAATTTTCCGTTAAACTCCAATGAAACAATTAACTTTTTATGACACGCCTGACAGCCTACAAGAGTGCATTTGACGTTCCTGGCGCGGCTCCAGAGGCAGCAGTCGAAATAGACCTTCCTTGAACGCAATCGGCCACAATTCGTGTTTATAACGCATGCAATGTAAGATATCTTGTAGTTGATAGCTGTAAAGCCATTTTATTGGTAGTTACTCTTTGGTTTACTATTGTGAAATGGACCATGGTTTTGTTAGGACATTCGAAACACAAATAGCAGTTATCTAAACAATAGCTACTGCTGCTTACGATACCAAATTTATACTATTGTTAATTGCTAAAGGCTGAATTGGAACACCTTGCTTAAAAATATTATAAGACGTATTTTCGGTTTAATTTCTTGAGCATGAAGAGTCACCAAAAGTCTCAGAATGCAATATTCTATGTAACTATTTGAGGCGTGACAACTTTAACTGCCCTTTAAATTATAATTTTGTTTCTTAATTTAGAATTAATTTTTTTTATCTTAACTTCATAAATTTCACAGTAAAGTACTTTAGTTTTGAGCGTCAAACTTTATCTACCTGATTTAAAAAATATTATTTAAGTTGCAATTCAATGTGTCAATTTTGATCTGAGCTCCTGTAACTAAAAGTACTGAATTCGATAAAAGTAATAGGTAGGTAATTTGGCAATATTTTTCTCAATCCAAAGACAAATCCGGGGATGAAATAGTCGGCCTTAAGTCAGCATAGCACAACAAGACAGACTAGTATTAATCTAACACGGATATTTATAAAAGATATAAAGAAGTCCCATAATAAAACATGCAATGGGACTGTATCGTTATTTGCCAAAACTGAATGTTATTTATTACATAGGTCCTACATCAATTTCAATTAAGTTTGGAGGAATTAGAGATTTGTCAAGGGCAAACCCGAATAGTTTTGGGAGGCGTGCATGCTCGTCGGCTACTCCATTCCAACAAAAAAACCATAATGCTGGTAGAGTTTGCATATGTTGACCGGGGAAGACAGCTTCAGCTTTTTACCGTGACATAAATATATTATCCTTCGGTGGAAAGATGCGCTGGTCGTTCACACCTCGTACATAAGCTCACAATAATTCTCTGGATTCTTCTTCACCAATCCGCATTGGAGCAGCGTGGTTGAGTAACCAATAACGGGAAGAGACCCGTGCCCAGCAGTGGGATGCAAAGAGGGTTGCACTTGCAACTAGTCCTCGGGAGTAGTAGTGCCTCCTAGTAACTCCTTGTGGCCTCAGACAAAACTCGAGCTTACTTGTTGGGTATAGACGCCAAGGCCTGCAGTATTTTTTACATCAAGTGGCCTACATTACAGTCACGTTTATTGTTTTATAAAATTTTGACTTTTAATACTTTCTCTCTTTCGCAAGCTTAACTCCTGTGAGTCAGTGTATGTTCTTTCGATTTCATCCATAGTCTTTTCTGAGGCGAACAATCATCTCTTGTTATTGTGATTGTGTGTGATGGATGAGTGGCAACCGTAAACAGTAGAATTTCTTAACGTTCCACTGAAAACAGAACGATTTGCTTTGCTATTGAAATAGGTCTTACAAAATGCTACAGATATAGTGTTTGTGGATCTTCTCCAGACGTTAAAACACCGATACAGTACATGATCGATGCGTTAAAAGTATCTATTGATAAACAGTACCTATAATAACTATATTTAAGGGACCATCCCTTATAGAATCTATGGTCCTATTATTTGATAATAATTTTGACCATATTTCCAGAGAAGTAGTTCCGATTTGGCCGGCCCGTCAGCACATCTTACTCATTATGTAAGAACGACACTGCGGCGGTGCAGCACGGCGGTTACGTACAACATATTATTGGTAATAAATAGATCGAGGACTTCATACGTAATGCTGTAGATAATTTTAAATAAAATAAGGACTAAACAAATTTGCTGGGTATATTTACTTCATGCTAATGATCCTTTCTAACGCAGGTGAAACCGCGGGGCACAGCTAGTGACAAATAAGTACACAATTAGTTCAAAGTAAGCAACGTGAATTAAAGTACGTTTAAGAAGTTATATTTAAAATACAACTAGACGCATTACAAACTTTTAGCATCTGTCAAATTCCGTTCCACATCATACCATTCAAATGGGTACTTGAAACAAAAATGTAAAATCATAAATCTTTTAAATACTCAGAGGTCAGTAACCCCTACAGTTAAGACAACACGTTTTCAGTTAAATAGGCTAATGGACTCTCGTCAGATATTTTTTTGTAGGAAGTAGACTAAAAATATCCACCATCAGGATCTGGCGCTTTTGTGAAGTTTTGAGGCAGATAAGATTACTAAAGATTAGTGAAACCAAACAACTAGAAAACTTATCTATTTATGTTGTAACAGCGCTTTTCAAGTTTTAATAGAAAGGAATTTTAATGAAAGGTGATAACGCTTCAGAATTATAGCTCCACAGTACAGTACACATACCCTGTGTTGTGGGTGCCATACACACACCAACAGGGACTTAAGCACCGGGTATCACTGGAAATCGAACACCCCTTACACTATTATTCGTTTTCTCTGTATTTAGAGAGCTCTTGTCAAGCCAACGTTACTACTACCGACAGATAGTAGTCGTCAAAGGTTACCGAATACTTTATGGTTACATAGTACAAAAATATCGCGTAGAATTTGTATTATTTGTATGAATTCTCATGGAACATGCTGGTGCTGAAGATATTATCCAGAGCCTCCCTAGTCAGGATAAAAATCCATGCACGGTGGGAATCTGATTTCATGGAATTTAAATTTGAAAAAGCTTTCCAAAAAAGTATCTATGCGTTGTAGATTCTAAAATTGTTAACCTATAGCGTAGAGCGTCAAAATTGACAGGTATGACACCCCTTTGTTGCTCTTAGACCTATAGAAATTATCTAAATGTAGGTATACTATGAAGTTTAATAGGGCATAACGCCTAGTTATAATTAATGAGAAAGCCATTTATAAATGCCGGAAGCCATCGCTCCAGTTCTTACACAGTAGGAGCTAGGACCTTTATATGCCAAGACCTGACATTTTCAGAACTTGTCTGGTCGCGCCCCTAATTTATTGGCACCATAAATTAATATCAAAGGAAGTTTAGGCTTTCTTTTTAATGTGTAAAGGAAGTTTAGGCTTTCTTTTTAATGTGTGTTACTTATGATATGTTATGAGCGTTTGTGTTTATGTATGATCATGTTGACGTTTAATCCATTATTTATATTTGCTGTGGTAAAATTGATAGCTTTTTAGTCACGGTAATAGACCAATAAAACACTCATCTCATAATATGGATAAAAGTTAAGCTTTCATCCATAGTCAGGTATTGAAATCTAATTGTTTTATTAACCATTTACATTGATAGATCTAGATTGAATTGAATCACATTATCAAGTTATATCCCGATTGTTGATAAGAATGTCACATTATTCTTGGATAATATTTTAGTATTGAGGCTTCCAAGCACGTGTGCTTTCGTAAGAGTTAGTGAGTACGTATTTTTGTCCACTAATTTCTCGAAAACTACAAGTCATGTCGAGATGATCATTTCGGATTTAAATCAGGTATATTATTATTTAGGGTATAGTTTACATTTTATCAAAATCGATTCAGTAGTTTTGAGATATGGGTAATTACGTATTTCTTCAGGAGACATTTACAATTTATGCACATCGTGGGTACCTTAGACACACACAAAGACAGAAACACAAACACCCAGACCGAGAACAGAAATTTAAACGCATCATTCAATGTTTCGCCGGGAATCGAACCCGGGACCCTTCGATTGGCAGTCCGGCATGGTAACCATTGCACCACGCAGGCCGTTAAACAACAACTTTGTTTTTTTTTATTATTATTATTAACACACAAGATAGATATACAATGAAAGTAGTCGTCATCTGTAGTAACAGTGGTTAATTATAATCTGTCGACCTAGGCGCGGTCCCAACTCGCCCGGGCATCGAACCCGCCACCGACGCGTATTCATGACCTGTAGTACCCACTTACCCACCACCCACACGTTACACAATAACAATGGTATTGATTTTCCTTACGAAAAAATAAATATTCATTGACTTGCACAACCGTCGCTTTTTTAGCAGATTTTCCTGATGTCGATGACCGAATATGTAGTTGGATGTACCTATACTATACCTAATTGCCGGATTTGCCAATACAGGGGATATGCATAAATTTTATTGTAACATAAAATGTACATATTTCAATTAGAAAATTGTAAATAATAATGACAAAATGGAAAATGTTTTTTTTTTCGAAAACTAGTAAATATGGAAATGTGGAATATGACAAAATTTTAGATTTTTTAATTTCATCCAATAGTGCTTTTAATATTTTTTTCACAATCCTTATAACTTAACAAGAAAAAAAATGACAACTATATACATAAACGCAAACGCATTTTAACGGTTAAAATTGCAAATCACTTGTTTTTCCTTATTTTAGAGTATTTATTAGGTACACGCAGTACTAACGTTGCGGTTGGTGTCAGCCTTAGAGCATCAAAGGTACTGACTTAACGAGAGTCAATACCTGTGATGCTCTTAGGTGTCGGCATATCTTTCGCTTTGTGTTAGTATGGGCCTTAAAGCATCAAGGTATTGACAGGTATGACTCCCGATTGATGCTCTAAGGCCTCTAAGCTATGGGCCCTTTTCAACGCTACGCGGTGAGGTTTACTTTGGCTCATATTTCTGTCTTCCCGGGTGCTCCAATCAATGTGGTACTTTAGAACGCTTGATCCCTATGCCAAATATTATCGATTTATAAAAAAAACATGCAAGTTCCCTATTACAGGACCTAGGCCTCAGACCATGTAAAAATTACATCCCATCGCAGTACCCATCTTATACAAATAAACCAGGTACATAATTAAGTAATTGATTTTATTAGGAAATTTTATGAATAACTTACAGAAAAGCTTAATAAAAATTATGTACTTAAACCTTCATCAATCACTCGGTTTATTGGTGGTAATGGTAACTGCACGAAAATCCGTTGAATAATTTTGTTTCTGGGATTGAAGATTTTTATTCATAAAGTGCAGTTCAGCATGCAATAATGTACACAAGCAATTTATTCAGGTTCTCTAAGATAATTCATATTATCAGGAATTATTATTTATTAGTCAGGAAAGTTTTTGTCACGGTCGCCTCTAAAATTTGACTTTAGGCCCTAACAGAAAATCCACCCCTACCTACAAGCTCTATCGTTTTCTAGCTTAAAGTTTTCTTGTCGGTTAGTATTAAAGCCCATTGGTTCGTCACAAGACTGTGTGTTTGTATGTAATTGTACATTATATTTAGATAGAAGATGAGAGAATAAGAGAGAATGGAGAGTGAATGGAGAATGGAACTGGTGTATCTACAGCAATTTTTAATTGTGTAGGCACGGCTCACAGATGTCTCTTAGAAGCGACATAATCACCATCATCATATCGAAGTTGAACCGAAGTGGATGAGAAAGGTGATGGATTCTGGGGTGGTGAATTTGGGAAGGCCTGGACTACACTTCATCTTCAAGCGACGCGGATCGACGCGATCACTGATTATTATTGGATATTTTCAAATTCTCACAAGTGACAAGAACAAGGGTAAACGTGCATTCTGAAGAAATTGGTTTACCAACTGTACTTTACCATTAACTTAGATATAGGTAACTCAAAAGTCGAGAAAATGGAAACGAAACAAGACTACGACGTACTTCTTTCAAGTTTCCGCCAAAAAGCATCTTGCTCTTATCTGCTTTATGGTTACCCCTTGAACGATAACTTCCGACAGTTTACCAGTCAGAAATCGGCCAACGTCAAACCAGCCTTAAAGAGTTTCACAACGCTACGAGTAAACGTATTTTACAGAATTATTGCTATTCCGTACGTTGGCTCCTATCCAAAATAATCCATATTGTATGCTCTCATTCTGCAGAACGGCGTGCTTGGCATTGGTGTAACAAACTTGACTTTACACCGTAAGCTGATATTTTGTGCCACTTACTTACAGGGTGATAGAAATAAATAAGTATGTTATTTCTAGCAGCTTGCGCAGTCGTTTTAACTATTTGCCGTTTTACCCACATCCATTTTCGATGTCGGTAAAAACTCTCAAAAGCTATTCTTACGACAGATACTGGGAGCGCGAAAAGTAGCCACATATGGGCTTATGAGGGAGTAATAGTTTTCTTAATTCATCAAGTATAAATAACTGCATACGATATCGTAGCGTCATCTTCCTAGGGCCGCTACCCGTTTTTTTTATTTATTTTTTTATTTGATAGGAGTAGCAGACGAGCATGCAGGCCACTTGGTGTTAAGTGGTCGCTGCAGCCCATGGACATCTACATACAACCTCAAGCAAGCATAGGTGTCTTGTCTGAGGTCGTATGCAGTTGCGCTGCTACTCCGGAGGCTGGTGGTCGCATCATGTGAGTGTGGCCGACAACTGCACCTTTCCACCGAAACACAATAGAATTGGTTCACGGCAGAAGTGGGTGCAGCGGTGGTACTTCCCTAGTTCTATCACCTACAAAATGTTTATAACTCACATTTTAGCTGTATAGTAAGCGCGCATGGTCGATGTAAAACGCAAGCCATACCCGAGAACGAGATACAGATCGAGATACAGACGCGGCTGACTGCCAGTAGCAATCTTTATGCACATTTCTGGGGAACGCGTTAAGCCGTGCGTCGGTACGGTTGTTGTCGTTAAAAATTGGAATCGTTGGAAAATAAATATACGCTTTGAAGCAGTGCTGTGGAGTAAAGTAAGCTGGAGGAAAATACGGGAATTAACCTCTGCCGCAAAGGGGAGTCGAATTTGATATTTGTGATTATCACCTGTCTGTTGTTTGTCTATGCTCCTAGTTCAGTGTTCAGATGCATCAGATCTTGGCAGCTAAATGAAGCTACCATTTATGCAATCCAAAACAGTCAAACAGGTGTTTCTACTAATGATACTCGTAATATGATGTTAGTATGACCATATTCCCTCCTAAAATAAGATTTTCCTGTGTTCTTCTATCTTTGCAATCATATCGTAGTTATGTTTTTTTTTGCAAAGTGTAATTTTATAATATTTATTCCATGTCTTCTTGTCTTAAAAAACATAAACGTTTTTGTCATACATTTAGTACCTACCTATTATTTTAAGACTAAATGACTACGGGTGATTACTGCACAATTATATTATTAAAAAAACAACGGGTTGTACTCCGGTAGTCCCGGCAGAAGTGAAAACTTGAACATTAAAACGTTGTGCATTTTTGATATTTTGGAATGGTTAGGGAATAATTTCGCACGAATTGCTTTTATTATCAGTATTATTTTTCATCTAGTATTTTCAGTAGGTTTTACTTTAAGTAGTATTTTTATAAAGTACTCACACATTTTCTTTCACTATTTCTTCGTCACTTTTTTCATTAATAGATGCACTTTGTTCAATGTCCATATTTTAAATACTTGATATAAACGAATTTTACAAGTATAGACAGTCGAGCCATCAGCTGTCACCCCTCCGTCTTACGAATATTCGATCAGGCCACGTGTCCTGACGCGAGTTTAACATTTTTTACCCATCCCAAAAAAAATGCACAACGCCGCTAAAGAAGTTTTCACTTCAAAATATCTTTGCGTAGCGTTATGAATATTTACGAATATGTGAATGAACTTGAATGAAATATCTGGTCACAGTATTATTATGAAACATTTTAGTGAGTCATAAAATTTATGGTAGACTCTTAGCCAATGAATGAATCTTATTAACATTAATAACAGTCATTATAATTCTGAAAAATGTACACAAGCTCTGTGTGGAGTAGACCCAGCTGTGTTAACAAAGATGCAGTTTTACTGTGAAAATACTTGGCACGCGAAGTGTTCCAATTTGCTACAAAATAAGGAAAATATTTTTTTTGGTCCTAAAATTTTACGTTCAATAAGACTTTAATAAAACTGTGTTTTGTTTTGACAATTTTTAACGAAGAGGCTTTCAAAATATTGTAAACCAAAGCTAAATAAGTACTGTTAAAAATATGAAATATGTAGCAAATAATAATATGAGATGAAAGCTCTTAAATTGAAGAAAAATACATCTAACATCAAAGTCAAAAGAAATTTTATGCATTATACTATTTAAAATATTGTTCCTCGTTATAAGTTTCATAGACGCTTTGGCCTCAATTACAAAAAAATAAAAGCTAAATTGGCATGACGGCCATATTGGCAGCGCAACGCTGGAAGCGCGCCAAAACTGCTGTCAAATTAAATACGAATCGTCAAACGCGCACTCAAATACATTCGATTTCAAACTTAATATTATTTTAATTCGGTTTATTTAATATTAATAACATTTTAGTCGAAAAATCTCACACATTTCTTCAAATATTAGTCATTATTTCTTGGCATAGCATACATACGCTACATTTCATCGTTTATACATTTCATTTTCAGTTTACAATAGAATTGCCAAAACAAACGGTTGTTACGAGTCATTACGAGTTGTAGATTGTAGATTTAATGTTGTAACCGTCTCGAAGATTCTACAAATGTTTTTTTCTTAAAGAAAACCTTCACTTGCAATACCTACAGCACATTAGATCCACTTACAATTTCTATGTAATACAATATACTTGATAGTATTGTTAAAGTTAATCGTATTTATCATGGCCATTCAGGGCGAACTGAAAGTAGAAATATGAAATGCCAGCGGGATGTATAATATAATAGTGTTGAGCTAAGGAATGATTTTCCGATATTTCAACGTTACGGGGATTCATTGCGGTCAAATGTTATATGAAAATTTTGGAGCGGTACTTATATAGGTATCTACTTTATTTAATTTAAAAAAATTGCTAAGCCTTTTCTTTTAATGAAGAGGCTTGATGACACTATTAAAGAATCGGAGAATAAATGGTTTTTCAGAAAAATATATGCTAAAAAAGTTCTAAAATATGATCCCGTTTTATATAGGTAAACATTAAGATTAATAAGATTTTCAATAAAATAAAAGTATTAAATACAGCAATCGGCCATGTTATCTGAAACGTCAATCAAAAGGAATGACGTCACGTCTCAGTAAAAGTCATCGTGTTGCATGAAGTTTGACGAGCAAGCCGACGCCATGACACCTACGAGCGTTTTCGCGCTTAATTCAAATTACATAGCAGAAAATACATTAATTTACGTTAAAACTTAAGTTTATTGCTGAAATAAACTTTTTTTCGAAACTAGGAGACGACAATAAGGAAAGGTATTTAAAAATCTGTCATCATGCCTATTCACACTACAATGTTTATAGCCTTGAGGAAACACAAATCATTCAGAACACGATTCATATCACAAAATTATCTATATAAAAATTAATCTTATGTATCGCTATTATACAGAATGACGTGGAATTACCCAAGGAGTCTGTGCTGTCCCTCGAAGACGTGTTGCCTGTAAGATTGCTGGATTATTGCAAACTGTTTGATTTCAGTTGTAAATATCATTTAAAAAAATTGTTTTCGATTCGATTTTGATTAATGAATCATAAAACTTGCCATAACTGAAACGCATTAAAAGTTAGTGTTGCAACATCTATACATTTTATAACAGTTCAATAAAACAAATTAGTAGAACAGATATACGATGACTTATTTATAACATTTGCATACATTGAAACACGAACATTTGTATGTGCAAATTCATAAACATAATATTTCAATCACTGATTGGTTTTCAAATAACATTTTTACTGTAGTCATTGTTTAGTTCTAATAGTCATTAAATAGATGCAAATTAATAAAAATGTTATTGTAGAGTTGTAAGTTATTGTAAAGCTTGTAACAGTTACTTGTAACTAAGAACGAAAGAGAAGGAGAATTCTGACGTGAAGCAAAATTCCATTGTGCTCCCTCCTAGGTTCAGGCCCGACCACACTGACATAAGACTGACATCCGCCTCCAGAGTAGCAGGGCAATACGACCTCAGGCTCGACCTTGCTTGGAGAGTATGCAGATGCGCTAGACCCTGTAGCTTTGGGATTAAGAATAGAGCTACGGTATCCCCTGCCTGATCGTAATGCGACTACAAGGGTGCTTCCAGGGTTGCAGATGGTGAGAGTGTTCCGATTCGATCCGTCCAGCAGCCCCAGGAAGGAAGACGGTGTGTGCGTGGCCGCATACCGCCGTAAGCATCGGAAGGTGTAGGAGAACACATCTTCTCTCAGAATGATGGGCCCGTTCCAAGGCGCCGCGCGTGGAGGACACCGGTGCGTTCCACTGGAGAACCCGGAGTCCTCCCCAAGCGCAGAGGCAGGCCACCGAGGGTGTTTTAGTGCGGTCAAATCCCACATAACAAGAGGTGCCAGGCACCTTTTAAATGTTTCCCCCCGACAAAAAAAAGGAAGCAGCGACCACCATTGCTACATTTTGAATGTTTTGATTTGAATGGAGTAACCGACGAGCATGCTGGCCACGTGGTGCTATGTGGTCGCTGCAGCCCATGAACATCTCAAGCAAGCCAAAATCTTGCCTTATACAGTTGCGCTGCGACTCCGAAGGTCGATGATCGCCATGTAAGTCTGGACGGCAACTGCACCTTTCCACCGAAACACCGAACTACTTCACGGTAGACGTGGGTGCAGCGGTGGAACTTTCCCGGTCGAACCAATAAGTTCTACCACCTACAAAATTGAATAAAAACTATCAATAGTAGCAGATATGTACTACTGAACTACTTCACTAAATTATTATTAATAAATTAAACTAATATTACACAGAATGACGCAGAGATATCCAAGGAGCTAGTCCCGTCCCTGGCTGAGCTCGCACCCGTAAGCTTGTCAAAATTGTCTAAGGACTTGTAAATACCATTGGAATTTGTTCACGAAATGGTCTGAATGGTGAATAATGTTGGAAGGCTCATTTATTTCTCTTATCTAAGCTATTTTCTAACATTTGGCTAAAAGTATGACAGTTAAACATTTTAGTGGACTGTGAAAATAATAGAAAAGGTACCGAAGATTCCGCGAGTCCTGAGTCGGTTGATAATGAAAATTGCCATGGAATAAAAGTTAATAAGACATGCATTAGTATGACTTAGTAAATGACTTTTTATGGCTTAATTTCAAATTCACCGCTAATAATATTAGAAATCCCAAATATCAAATAAACTCCATTCGGACCATTACTACATCTTTATGTCCCCCGACCTTAGAGGATAAAAGGTACTGAGGAGTCACTGACGGGAGTCAATACCTGTGATGCTCTAAGCTCCCGACAGTCAACATCGTGTAAATAGAGTGTGTCGTTATTCTAAAAGCATATTTTTTTCATCCACAGTAAAGTATGTAGGACTGAATACTATGATGTATTTCTTCACCAGTATCATTATTACTTTTATAAATAACTAACTACATAACCTAATTCACTATTGACTAACCGCTTTGCGCAATAAAACTAACATTCACAAAGTAATTTTATTTTTCAATAAATAATAAAATTATCTAGTGAAATAAATGCATGTATTTTCTTCTTACTGCAAACAATTTTTTTAATTTAGTACATACATATCTATTTATGCATCATTATCATTTTGAATTATACTCGTGTTATACGAAATAAGCAGCGATGGCCGAGTGGTAAAAACCGCGGTCTTCGACGCGACCCATCCCGGGTTCAAATCCTCGGCGCGCACCACTGACAAAGAAATTTGTAAAGTGTGCAATGATCGCTGCTCCACGGTGATGGAAAATATCGTGATATTTAATTGATTACGATGTTCTCCATCGCCGTGCATGCCTGAGAGAAATTCATAATTTCTCGAAAGCATGACGTCCACCAATCCGCACTTGGCCAGCGTGGTGGATTATGGCCTAAATCCCTCTCAATTGTGAGAAGGAGACCTGTGCCCAGCAGTGGGACATAAAAAAAGGTTGAAAAAAATAATACGAAATAATATATTATTATGCAGGTCTTAAAATAATACAGCTATTTTCAACTGTCATTGTGTTACAAGTTTGGTTTTACAAGACCATGAATAAATACTGTAAATGTTTACATTTAGAGAAACAAAATCAATCAAAATATGAAGATATATTTTTAATATAGCAGAATCCATACTTATCAAAGAGAATTATTACTGTAACACAGCCAATATAAATGATATTGCACATAAGGCAATATAAAAAGGTATAACCGCTACAATACCTTTTGGGAAACCTGACTGACTGAAATTCAGCGCTACATGAGAACACAATATAAGGCATTTCAGCATTATTTGCTCAACCATTGACCATACCTATAGATTCAAATTTTTAGTAACACGTATTTTGTCGTTCTCATGGTATGTTTAATGAAATAAATGATTTTATCATATTATTATTATATTAATTTATCTATTAAACATATTTATTCAAAATATCAGAGTATTTTCTCGATACTTCAACTTATTTGTCACACATTACACTAACCAATCAATAGGTATATAAACTTTATGAAATGGCAAATTCCAGGAAGATTTGGAGAACAAACCGCTCATCGTCGGAGACAAGGAGGTGGACCTGAACAAGATCTTCACACCGGCGCCTGACGCTGAGGAGCACATCATCAAGAAGGACAAAAAGTTTGGTAAGCATCTATCTTGATTTGCGAATAATTGAAATGAACCATTCTTCTCGAATGGCGACCACGTCTCGGCAAAAGGAGTACAGGCCGCCCTCCAACCAGGTGGACTGATGACCTGAAGAAGACAGCGGGTAGTCACTGGATTCAGAAGGCCCAGGACCGGAAGGAGTGGCGAACGTTAGGGGAGGCCTATGTCCAGCAGTGTACTATAAAAGGCTGATGGATGGATGGAAGCATCTCTCTTTAAACTTTCTGATTTGAAACATGCAATGTGTATACGCAGATTTTTGGCGTGATGACGTATCTAGTCAAAACTTTAGAACTGCTGCTCTGGAGAGTTATGGTCGCCTTATGCCACTCTAGCCGACATGCCGACGACCGCATCTTTCTGGCTGCAACCTTTTGTGCGTCCGTTCCACTGCTGGGCATGGGTCTCTCCCCATTGTTAGGGAGGCCAGGAACTTACTCCACCACGCTTCTCTAATGTTGGTTGGTTGAAATCATCCGTGGACATCGACCGCATCTTTTTACCGAAACACAATAGTTTAGCTTCTCGGCTGAAAGGCTCCACCCCTGATGACTTTCCCGAACCCACGAAGGTACCTTACTACCGAGCAGTTGTCGGGTTTAGTCGCCTTTTACGACACCCTGGTATCCCGACATGGGGCTGGGGTTAGTATTCTTAATCCGCCCACAGCACGGACACGAATAGAACGATCAGTGCGATCTTTATTATTGAGTGAGGGTAAATCTTCAAAAGCTACCCGGTATTTAAGGAGCGATACTGAGTTAGTTAGGATTTCTACCGCATTAGAACCCGTTCGGTGGCTTGCGTTGCGGAGAACTCCGTTTTATTAGCAGAACGTACCGCTTTCCTCCATGCGTGGTACCTAAAATGGACTCTCCCAAATGTAGATCGCGATATAGCTCTTTAAACCCATATGCGACCACGTAAACATCGCCGTCCTTACAACCTATTTACCTTCCATTTTTACAACCTTCCAGAAAAGACATTCGCCTCGTCTGCCTTCTATGTGCCCGGCGTGCACCCCACAGTGAAGGAACAAATGGACCTGGCGCGGGCCATCTCCAAGTCCCTGAGCGACTCCAGCAACCACATGAGCAAGGGCCAGAGCATGTACGTCAACAGGAAGAAGAGGTCCGTCAAATGGGTGCACGAAGGACGAGGTAAAGCAATCAAGAGAGCCATTATACTATCTTAATTGTGAAATTCAGTACCTACCTACATATTAGAGAATGGTTTAGTGACCATTTAGTGAAAAACTTAGTCATGTAAGGAAATGTCAGTTATGAAGGAAAACGCCGAATAGCCAGTTTATTTTCCTTTTCATCCAGCCAGAATTTTTATCCAGTTTTTGCCAGTTTAATTGAATCCGGGTGTTATAAATCATAGTCAAAATCCAATCAGTCGTTAGTAATCATTCAGCCAAGTCAATCAGTCAGATATACGTGTAAAGTAAAACTTGACTTTTCATAAATTATGGCACAAAGTAAAACAATACTTTACATCTAATTTTCTGATAGTTAATTGTTGGTATCTCACTAACGTATAACATGGTGAGGGGCCAAGAACATTTCCATTTGAAATTAATGGAACTAAAATACACTTAATTTAATTGCCTATCATTCGGTTGTCAACTTGTGTCTGAAATATAGAAATATATATCATAATAGCATCATTTCTAGTACACAAAATAATTTAATATTACTAGGTAGTAAGAAACTTTGGGGTGCAAGGGAACATCACACCTTAAGTTCCAAAAGTCAACCTCACCTGCACGCTTTGCACCCTGCTGAGAAACCGACGAGGCTCTGACGACCGATTGATGGCGGGATAACCATCACAAATCAACACCGGACACTAAATACTGTCAACACTGACGGGCAGCAGCGTCATTGTTCGAAATGTCCAGGTGTCTGCGATCGCCAACCCGCTTGCCTAGCGTGGCGATTAGGGCAAAACATCCCATGAATAGTGCCATATACAAACGGCCCCCAGTTCCCGGCCGCCCCACTAGGCCGGGCCAAGGTAGCGGTCATGGTATCGGTGGGGCAGGGGGTGCTAGGAATCTCCGGGCTACGGCAGGCTACCACAAAAATCTGACACTGGCTACGTATAATGGACGAACGTTAAGGCTGGACGAGAACTTGGCTGAGCTCGAGGTAGAGTTGGAGAACATAAATTGGCAGATTCTGGGATTATCTGAAGTCCGAAGACAGGGTGAGGACACGATAACCCTAAAATCTGGCCATCTCCTCTACTTCCGAGAGGGAGATCAACTATCCCAAGGCGGAGTAGGTTTCCTCGTCAACAAAATCCTCACTGACAACGTTGTTGAAATATCTAGTGTGTCGAGCAGGGTCGCATATCTTGTAATGAGATTATCCAAAAGATATTCTCTTAAGATCGTACAAGTTTATGCACCAACTTCGACACATTTAGACGAGGAGGTCGAAACCATGTATGAAGACATCGATAGAGCCTTAAACGGTACCACAAAGGCTCACTTCAACGTTGTCACGGGGGATTTTAACGCCAAGGTGGGTATACAGACTGGCATTGAATCTTGTATTGGCCCCCACGGTTTTGGAAGGAGAAACCATCGAGGGCAAATGCTGGTCAATTTCCTCGAAAGTCAGGGGTTATTCTTGATGAATTCTTTCTACAAGAAAAAGCCTCAGAGGAAATGGACCTGGCGCAGCCCTGATGGTAAGTCCAAAAACGAGATAGACTTCATCATTACGGACTACAAGCGGATATTTAAAGACGTCTCCGTGATTAATAGGTTCAACACCGGCAGTGATCACAGGCTTGTAAGAGGCTCTTTAAATATAGATCTTCAGCTCGAGAGACGCCGTATGTTGAAGTCTACGCTCCGACCAAATCTCCTCCAAATCGAAGCGGGGTCAAATAAATTTCAGCTGGAACTGAAAAATCGGTTTGATGCCTTGGAACCCACCATGGATATTGACGAGGACTATGAAAATGTGGCTGATACCTTAAGGGATGAAGGTAACAGGTTTTGTCGGACGAAGCATAAGGGCAGGAAGTCTAAACTTTCGGATAGGACTCTCACGCTTATGAAGCAAAGACGCGAAGACCGTAATGCCACACCATCAGAACTCCGATGTCTTACAAAAGATATCCGGAAAAACATACGCAAAGACCTCCGGCGCTCCAATACACTTGCTATAAAACAGGCAATTGAGAAGAACCGGGGGTCTAAGGTACTCGCTCATCGTCTAGGTATAAGTCACCTTACAAAACTTAAGACGCATGACGGCAAAACGGTCGCTTCTAAGCCAGAGATACTGTCCGAGGTTGAAGACTTCTACAGCCGATTGTATGTTTCACGTATTCCGCAGCCTGAGAACCAATCCACTGATCCCAGAGCCACATTAACACGCCACTATACTGACGAGCTTTCCGAAGTCAGTGTTGAGGAGATCGCGTTGGCCCTCAAACAGCTTAAAAACGGAAAAGCCCCTGGCGAGGACGGAATAACAGCGGAGCTTATTAAAGCCGGCGGCACACCTATTCTTTTACAATTAGCCCGAATATTTAATTCCGTCTTGCAGACAGGGAGAACTCCGCAGGCGTGGAACAGGAGCATTGTCGTTTTGTTCCATAAGAAGGGGGACAAAACACTACTAAAAAACTATCGCCCCATCTCGCTCCTGAGCCACGTCTATAAGTTGTTTTCGAGGGTCATAACGAATCGACTCACCAGAAGACTAGACGAATTCCAGCCACCAGAACAGGCCGGGTTCCGACGAGACTTTAGCACCATAGACCACATTCTCACAGTGAGGCAGATAATACAA
Organism: Pyrgus malvae; assembly: GCA_911387765.1. Taxonomy (NCBI): domain Eukaryota; kingdom Metazoa; phylum Arthropoda; class Insecta; order Lepidoptera; family Hesperiidae; genus Pyrgus; species Pyrgus malvae. The sequence continues at coordinate 13,564,955 of OU426971.1, read as the reverse complement.
AAAACACATGAGTACAATCAGCCCCTGTGCCTAGCGTTTGTGGACTATGAAAAAGCTTTTGACTCGATCGAGACCTGGGCTGTTCTGGAATCCCTGCAGCGATGCCAGGTGGACTATCGATACATCGATGTGTTGAGATGCTTATACAACTCAGCCGTTATGTCCGTCCTAATCCAGAACGTCCAAACAAGACCTATCCAGCTGCACAGAGGTGTGAGACAAGGGGACATCCTGTCACCGAAACTGTTTACCTGTGCACTGGAAGACGTCTTCAAGTTATTGGACTGGGAAGGACGTGGCATACGCATAGACGGCAAATATCTCTCACATTTGCGTTTTGCCGATGACGTAGTCCTCATGGCAGAATCGCCGCAGGAGTTGCAGGACATGTTGTCCAGCCTAAATGAAGCCTCCCGACGAGTAGGGCTAGGAATGAACTTGGACAAGACCAAGGTTATGTTCAACGCACACGTTATTCCTAACCCTATCAACGTCGAAGGTACGACACTCGAAGCTGTTCAAGAATATTTGATATAATGAAATATTTTTATCTTTTGGTTAGGGGGGATATATGCAACCCTTCAGTGCTAGAGTTAATATCGCTGAATGTCACAAAGACAAGCGTCAGACATCGCCAACGAAAATTGTTTTTCGTGCCAGTATCTAGGACGGTTTCTTTTCGTGAGTCGCCATTTGTTCGCGCCTTAACTTTGCTCAATGGTGTGCTGGCTTGGGATCCAACCCTAGACTTGTTTTCTTCTACGCCTGCTGTGTTTCGCAGAGTTGCAGAAAGATATGTACAATCTCGTTCAACTATGTAAGCGTATTGGATTTAATTCTGTAATGTTTATATAGTTGTGTAAATAAGTAAATAAATAAATAAATAAATAAATAAATAAATAAATAAATATGTTTACCTTGGGCAGACCATCCAGATTGACAGAAATAGCTTCGAGAAGGAAACCGATAGGAGGATTCAGTTGGGCTGGGCAGCATTCGGGAAGCTCCGTCATATATTCTCGTCATCTATACCACAAAGCCTCAAGACGAAAGTCTTCGACCAGTGCGTCCTACCCGTTATGACCTATGGAGCTGAAACGTGGACACTGACGATGGGACTGGTCCACAAGCTCAAAGTCGCGCAGCGAGCAATGGAGAGAGCTATGCTCGGTGTGTCCCTTCGAGATAAGATCCGAAATCAGGAGATCCGAAGGAGAACTAAAGTCACCGACATAGCTCTAAAAGCCAGCAAGCTGAAGTGGCAGTGGGCTGGTCACATCACATCTGTCGTAGAGCCGACAATCGTTGGACGAGACGGCTTTTGGAGTGGAGACCGCGTTCGGGCAAACGTAGTGTAGGACGCCCCCCTGCGAGGTGGCGCGACGATCTGCGCCGGGTGGCGGGAAGTAACTGGATGCGTAGAGCCGAAGATCGGGCTCAGTGGCACGCCTTGGGAGAGGCCTATGTCCAGCAGTGGACTGATACGGGCTGATGATGATGATGAATGAAGAAACTTTAATAAAAACTAGTAAGTGTTTTCCTACGCAATCTTTTGATTACTGCTTGTTACAATGTCACTGTACGACAACGACAACAGCAATGTACAGAAACTGGTAACCTCAGATAAATAAATTTATCTGAGCTGGTAACCAAGAAAACTACAAAAGAATGCGTGTATAAACATTATACCAATTGCTAAACTAGTTTTCCTAAATCGTAAGAATTTATTTTAACAATCCCAAAAAATATAATTTCACTTTAATTTTAAGTTTTGCGTATTGATAAAAAAAGCTTCTTTGAAGACACTGATATTTAATCCCAATCCTAAGGTTGTGTTATATTGTTTCTCTTAATCCAAACAAAATTTAAATTGACAGATGTATAGAAACATATCACGGACATTTTATGTTCCATCAATTTCAGGTCGCAACACATCCAACACATGCTCAACGCCGTCGCCGGTCGCCAACCACGACACGCCATACCGACCGCCCTCGAGCCTCAGGAACCAGAAGACATATCCCAAGTCAGCGCTGAAGCACACCTCCTATATCCCTAAAATGGAGCCTTTCCCGGTCTCTCCCCCCACCATAACCCTACAGAACGTGGAAATTCCAGTGCCTCTTGCACCCACCAAGCTGAACGACGTGTACGCCTCCCCCAAGAGCCCGAGGCTACCACTCGTATGCGGTCCAAACTTCAACGTAGCCCCACGAGGCTGGGGAGAGATGCAGGACTATTACCGACCGATCTCGCTAGATGGCATTGGAAATGTATCAGTACCATACACAGACTTTTAGAACTAATACTTTAAGTATTTATTACGCAAGTCAATTGATGTTCTTGAATGATAATTCCACAATATCAGATCTCTCCAGAAAGTCCGATGAGAGACACTTAGCGATAGGTGGGTTTGATGAGGACGTGAATGGAATCCGTTTGTGTATTCATAAGTTCGTTTTAAACGATAAATGTGCTGATATACCTACCTACTCATTATTCGAAATTTACAGAAAGAAAGAAACTACGATATTACTTAATTAATATTTTATTTGGAAAACAAATCCTACAACACCGAAGTAAATTTAACTGAAACCAAAGTATTGTAAGACATTTAAACTGGCATTATTTTAATTTATGAACAATAGTTTTAAGCATTTAACATAGTACTTACTGTTAAAATTTTCAGTAACAAATCGTTTAGTTTAGATAAAAATTAAGTTATTATTTTGTTGAAACTAAGTAGTCATAAACTAGTCATAATAAATTATATTTGTCATTAATTTTATAGACAGAGATTTAAAGTTTTCTTAATTAAATGTTTTATATGCCTTAACGTATCGTATTTTTGTGTATCTAATAAAATGTTATATTTTAATTTAATATGGATGCTGTAATTACAGTTAAATTAAATTATTTTTAAAGAGTAAAGGTAATTATAAACATCACAAAATGTTTTATTTATTTTCCTCCCTGCAAATTTTTATTTCTGAAAAGCGTTTCATACGATAGATAATGGTAAATGGTAAAATGTAATTCTCGGTAAACTTGCAGCTTTTTTGTATCTCGGGGGAAACCTTCAAAAGGTGCCCGGCACCTTGGGAGAGGATACCGTGTTATGTGGGATGGTGGTTGAGCGCACTAAAACCCCCTCGGTGGCCTACCTATGCGCTTGGTAAGGACTCCGTGATCTCCAGTGGAACGCACCAGTGTCCTCCACGCACGGTGTCCTGTGGCCCACTCTGTACGCCCGTATCCGAAACTAAGTGAATTTTCGGGCCTTATTTTTGGATAAGATTGAAGAAATTCTAACAATATTATTCATTCAATATATATTATATTATTCCCGATATACACAAAAATTTCACGATAGTCGGTCAAGCCGTTTCTGAGGAGTTTGGCAACAAACACTGCAACACGAGAATTTTATACCTGTAGGTAATAGAAGATTCAACAGTACAAAAACATGGCATTTCGGGTTGCTTCCAAAATTCCACGTTCTGGTAAAGTAGCTATCGATTAATTTTTTTTTGACAAGCTTACCACTAACATTACAGTAACACCAATTCATTAGCGTAGTCATATCTTTTTTTTTTCAACAATATTTATATCTGTAATACATGCGCACATACAAAATTGAAATAGTAATAATAAAAAATCAATATAAGTTCAGTGTTTAGTCAGATTTTCTTAACTTAATTTAATAACCTTAATTAAAAATATATTGTCATGTCGAATTTTAATTCATTTCCTATAAAATAAATTCATTCACATTCAAATTTAAAATTAAATATAACAGAAAATAAAATTATATAGGCGAAAATTAATAAATTGAATTCAGTATGTCAAAATAAATAAGAAATGTCAAGTCAATTATAAAATACTATTATTACATTATGGGGTAAAGTGGGAGTGAAGCGTTCCAGTTTTGTTAAACATTTTTCGATGCTGTGCTGTTACTCTGGAGTAATTTTTGTTTCATCAAAGGCGGCTCCGGGTGATAGTGGTACTTTCCCTGGTTAAAGTCTACTAAATCTACACCTACAAATTTCTGTAGTGATAACTTGTTTTTACATTATCTAACAATAGTTTCATTTTAGCAGACCGGGCTTAGATAAAATCAGTTTCATTTTGTGGGTCTTCCCCATGACGCATCTGAGAATAATTTATGTTTATTGTCATGGGCGTAACGAGGGGGCAGGGGGGTAGCTCTGGATCAAGGACTAAATTCAGGGTTTCAAAAATCTCAAAAGATCTCCCAAACGAAAAAGAAACCTATAAATAATAAGCTAGATATGCTACCTGTGACGTACAGCACAAGAATCAGTACGTGTTGCTCGGTTGACTACCAACGGACGATAGATGGTATGGTAGTCAAGAGACTACCTGCTTTTTATAGATAAGCGAGTTGTGAGTTTGGAATCTACCCTCGACACCACACTACCTCCTGTTGTTTCCGTTGTATACTTATTTAATATTTTGTGTGCGTGTCTTCGTGTAAAATGCAATTTACGCGCGGTACCCAACTTGAAAAAATTTGATCGCGCTAACCGCCGGGCCATGCGCGCATAACATTATGTGCATGATACATGATCAAACGAACACAAATTTCATATCAAATCCTCTGTAACCTCTTAATATATACGTACCAATTACTTACAGTTGTATAAAGAATTATTATTTATGATAAACTGAGGTTAGTATTTAACTGGGGTTAGGCTAAAAGTCAGTCTTAAATGTTTTATTAAAATGATAATAATGAACGAAATTATATTTACAATTATACTTTGCTTCGTCCTCGAAATTAGATTACTTGTAGTAGTAGACGTACTGTACTAGCCATTCATACACTAAAGTTGAGAAATACAACCTAAAAAATAAAAAGGTTGTAATAAAAAAACATAAAATCACTCAAAAGTCTGTACACTGACAACACCTGTCATTCGTCGCTATCTTCATTCGCGTTTTAGTGCCTAGCCGTTCAACACGTGAAAGTATTTTCTTATAAAGTGAAGTTGTTAAACAGGAAAAATAAAGATGTGAATTACTGATTAATGTGTTACGAAAAATAAGAAAGCAGGAAAAAATGTTAGAAACAAAATCAATAATGGATATCGAGTGAATCTTCTGAAAATAAAATTCTATTATGAAATTGTTACCACAGAAAGGTATGTATAGTATACAATAACTATTGCGCGACATGGTTGCAACACCACTATTTCCGTCCCACTGCTGGGCACGGTTCCCTCCCCATTGGGGAGGCCTGCAGCTTTTTCCACCACGTATACAACTATTGTAAAAGATGGCTGCAACCCTATTTCCGTCCCACAGCTGGGCACGGGTGCCAATGCTGGTTGGGTGAGACATACAAGCGTTTTTTAACGCGCTGTGTAAAGTATGTAGTAACAATATAAATATGCGTTGGGTACATTTCCTTTTGAGAATGTTACGTTCGCAAGAAATTACATGAGGGTAGTTCATGGGACTATCGCCTTGTAATAAAAATCGTTAATATGAAATAACGAAAAATGTAATGAATGTATTAATCTACGAATTAAGTAGTATTCAAAATCTTTTGTGAAACATTCTTACAAGCAAATAAATATGCGTTGGGTACATTTCCTTTTGAGAATGTTACGTTCGCAAGAAATTACATGAGGGTAGTTCATGGGACTATCGCCTTGTAATAAAAATCGTTAATATGAAATAACGAAAAATGTAATGAATGTATTAATCTACGAATTAAGTAGTATTCAAAATCTTTTGTGAAACATTCTTACAAGCAAATAAATATGCGTTGGGTACATTTCCTTTTGAGAATGTTACGTTCGCAAGAAATTACTTGAGGGTAGTTCATGGGACTATCGCCTTGTAAAATCGTTAATATGAAATAACGAAAATTGGAATTGATGTATTTATCTACGAATTAAGTAGTATTCAAAATCTTTTGTGAAACATTCCTACAAGCAAATACATATGCGTTGGGTACATTTCCTTTTGAGAATGTTACGTTCGCAAGAAATTACTTGAGTTCAAGGGAGTGTTGCCTTGTAAAACATTTTTGATATAATGAAATGATAAGTGATGTGATGAATAAATTCATCTACGATTTAAGGATGAGATTCATCTATTACGGATGATTCCTTCATTGCATGAATGCATGAGTATAGGTTATTTGCTATATGAGTATAGGCTTGTATCTATATGCAAAAAATTCATGCTTTCGTATACTGCAAAACTTATATTTTGTACATTCTATCATTTCAGGCAATCAGATGTGTGAGTTGGCAGATTCAACAAACACTGACGAGATTAATTAATTTTATACACTTTAAATGTCGCCAACCGAATACCGAACCTTTTAATTCGGAATTACCTCATATTCCGACCCATTGACCCCACTATAGGTCTTTGGATTCGGCCTCACTGGCACCATCGACACCATCAGAACCTAGCGTCAAGCATTGGTGTTTCTCTTTCTAAAAATAAGAGAAAGACTTCACCTTTTCAGGATGAACTGGCTGTTCGTTGGGAACATATTACTATACCTACTTCTAGTCTTTCGAAAGAAATGAGTTTAAGATAATATTTAATTTTACAGAACTGTCCCGTCGTCCCGTCTATCGAACGACCATTGAAGCCGATGATAGATGAAACTAAAATTTTGTATGATTCACATTATGTAGAATCTTTGTCGCAACGAATTTTCTGTCGTCTACAATCAAATAAAGATACTTACCTAAGTATAAAATATCAGTTAATTTCTACCAAAACTAACAGTTATGCATTTGGGGAAAAATTGGCTGAAGGGTTAATCAGCAAAAGCTATAAACACTCCAGATTTCTTCAGGATCAAGGTAAAAAAAAATAATAATAATAATATAGGTACCTAATAATAAAGACGCTATAAAAAATATCAACAGCAGAAACTTCTACCACTCTCAAGACTTTAAATTCGAGAGCCCGCTCATGTTAGCGAGACAAGCACGAGCGGGGAGAAGTCTACCATTTTTTGGTGCAGCAACCACGTTGCCACAACAAGCCACGGCTGCTGCGCACCCAATGCTTCCGACGCCGCTGCACCAGTGCGCACACAGACTCGCCGATAACAGAGGTACACCACGTTCCTGGAAGATTAGCGCTCTTTCACACCAGATGGAAGTACATCACTAATAATAGTGTCGTGTCATACTAAAAATATCTTTCAAAACCATAGCAATACAAAATTTTGTACCGCCTCTAAAAATTATTTGTATATTATCGTATATCCGTCGAAACAAATCAATTTCAGGCGATATTAACATCATAGTTGAGTTTTTATACTCTGGTGCAATATCTAAATGCAATGCTATACATTTGATTCACAGTATCAATGAATAAAGCAGATTCGTTAATCAAACTCATTATTACAAATTATTTTAAAATTGATATTTATAAACCATTTTAAATTTAATTTCAAAAAATATTGGCTTAAAAGATTGATGCGATCTTTTATTGTCAATTAATAATGAATTCAAAAATATTTACGCTTCACATTCAACAACAATTTACATATATGAATTTAACATTTTTCTTTTTGGATTCAATACAGCATCCCTAGTTTTTGTTTATTAATACAAATAAGGCTATTTAACATCATCAATTTGCTTAGATGATTAGTTTATCGCTCTTACTCATATAAAACAAATTTGAATATAACAAGTAAACATTTACGCCAGTTCGCTCATTTAGTTGGTCTCCTCGCCTCCTGTCCTGCCTGGCTGGTTGTATAATACTAGTATTGAGATTTGTGCATATCTTGCTATAGAAACTGATGATTATGATGGTTTCATAATGATCTTAATAACCGACACATATTAGCTCGATAAGAGACGATAGCTTTTGCCTGAATATTTATTCCAATGCAAGTAAAACTGGACAGGGGGGGGGAAGGCTGCTGTGATATGCGGTGAGAATATGGAACGAGATCTTGACTGCATATTTCCGTTTAAAATTATTTGCCCGGCACATAATGAAGTGTTAAATTCTTCTTCGCAATCATTAGTTGTGTATCTATAATATAACTTCCATTTCGTATATTAAGAAGGCTGGTATGCGTTTCCCATATGCTCACATCATATAAGAATCACCAAGATGACTTGGGAATGATGTGATAATAAAAATATTTATGTTTTTTGCCTCTTATTAGTTTCCAAGACAGTGAGTGGCATATATGAATCGCGATGTACATACCTATATGTCCTGATATAGAATGTGAACCAACCGACCATTGTGTTCAGTAAAATAGTCGAGCTTTTAGAAATGGCTGACATAGACTTGTTTGCCACAAGATTCGAAATGTAAAAAGTTGCTATCTTGGCATAGCATAGCTTGATATTTCATGGAGACCCAGTCTCATTAGCTATCAATTTATTTACTTTTAATTAGAATAATCTATATATTTACGCCTTTCCAACGATTTTAGATACTTTAAAAATAAGATTTGAATCATACTATAAGATTTGAACTATTTTAACTGATTATAATTTGAGTTATGTTACAGACAAAGCTGAAGGTTCAGTGGTTGAGAATACCAAAGGCACTCTCAACCTTTGTTTTCTATTTTTGAAAGTCTAATTATTATGCCCGGAACAAAAACAAATTCTATATATTATATTCTGTTCCTAAAAGGAACCTCTGAAACAAGGTTATCAAAAGTTAAGTTAAAATAGTTGCCGCGAAGCCTTAGATATTTTGTGTACCTCCTTATCTGATAACTCGGTAAAACGAAATGGTGTTGCTTTCAAAAAATAGTTTTATTTTTTGCAACTTTCTTTAAATTAATAGTATGAAGCATTTTTTTTCTCAGGGGTATATCCTTGCTAACACTATGCTTCTATGATAGATAATGCTCACTTAAGTTCATTAAATAGTTACAGGTTTGCATTGTCTCGGAGTGATTACACGTAAAAAATGTTCTGATATTAGAATTAGCCGTAGTAGTTAAAGTTTTTATTACCGGCTTTACGTTTTTGTCTTTAGCAAAATTAAAGTTACCTGAAATCCAACAACTGGGCTATTTTTTTAGAAAATTGGTTCCCACATATCAGCTTAGAATAATTATTGAGTATTAAAGCTGTCATTTTATTAGAACTAGTCACTGTTTATAGAGTTCAAACTACTACTTAAAGTAGTAGACTTGCGAGTACTAATAATATTGAGGTCATAAATGGAGGTAATAAAAATAATTACTAAATACCAGATTTAACTAAAACATATAGATAGTGACTATATCCAACCCACATTCATTCTCTCATTTTTTAAATAAAAAATTCAAATTAGCCCAGTAACTGTTTTATTGGATTTTCTTATTGAACGAATCGGGAGTGTACACTAACATTGTAGTTATATATATGACACGGCTGTATTCACGTAAATTTTATCGGATTTGCCGACATGTTTTGACGAGGACCTTCTTCAGGAGCTCCTGCCGGTCGCGGTGGCATCGCGGCGGAGATGGATATTGGATTACAAAAATAGAAACAGAAAATATAAGGTATACTGTAAAACTTTAGTTCTGTCTAAATATTTACAGTATTATATAATTGTTTTTTACAGTATTATATATTTAGCGGTATAGATACAAATATTTACTGCTCATTCCACCAGACTATACTTCCACGTCTTCTGCACGTAACAAGTACATAGTCAGTTTGGAACTTACACGAAAAGCCGCCGTAACCGTCTATTATTGCAGACGAACGATATAATTATCTTCACGATATTTTACAATGAGTTTTTATTTTTACAATCAAATTACATTTTACAATCAAATGCGTCATAAGTCATATCATAAGTGACAGTGACTGTATATAACTGTTTAAGGAAAAAGTATATATTTACTTTTGTTGATATGTATATTTTATATAACAACTGGAGATTTTGTTTTAGAAAAATACCAAGTTGTGTTAAAAATGCATCCTATATTCTTTTGCTTGTTTTTACTACAAAAAAAAAAACATTTTTAATATAATGATATTAATATAATTATATACTTAGTGAATAATTTATTTACTAATAAATAAAATTATTTAATAATTGAATTTAAGAAGTAAATAAAATTACTTATTCACTATTTAAATTAATTTTTATTTACAAATTTTTCGACTCTCAAGATCTACAAGTAATCTAATTTCGAGGACGAAGCAAAGTATAATTAATGATTAAACGAACTTACCTTAAGTGAAGTTCTATCATAATTATACGATGGCTTCGTCTGAGAAATTAGGTCCCTCCCACCCTACCCCAGGGAAAAATTTGTCATAAAAATAAAATTCGTGCATTGCTCTCTAAACTAAATGAAGATAGCGACGAATGACAGGTGTTGTCAGTGTACAGACTTTTGAGTGATTTTATGTTTTTTTATTACAACCTTTTTATTTTTTAGGTTGTATTTCTCAACTTTAGTGTATGAATGGCTAGTACAGTACGTCTACTACTACAAGTAATCTAATTTCTCAGACGAAGCCATCGTATAATTATGATAGAACTTCACTTAAGGTAAGTTCGTTTAATCATTAATTAAGTACCATTACATTATACAGGCGTTAATATCCGAGTAGTTAAATTTAAACATGGAATATCACGTTGAGGTAAGAAAACGTTACTGAAGAAGCATGGAGCTTGATGATGAAGAAGAAGCATGGAGCTTGCTCCACCACCCTGCTCCAATGCCGCGCGTTGGACCAACGGTTGTACCACGGGGATTTTTTCCCCGATGGACTAATTGGGTACAACTTGTCAATTTAAAATCCAATTAGGAATAATATGGACAAGATCATCATGTACAACCACCATTTCACAAATATTTGATTCAAATTTTATATTCATTTTGCACATTATTTTTTATTTGCGGTTTATAGTGGCGAACCCGCAGTCAGATGAGATTTAATGACTGCTAGGTATCTAACGACAACAGCCAGGACCGACGACTTAACGTGCCTTCCAAAGCAAGGAAACGCGCATAAAATTTGCCAGTAGCAGTCACCCATCTCACTCCCGATGGCATCAGTTTCGCGTAGGTCTTTAGTTGCTGGTAGTTGCTGCAGCCTATGAACATCTGCATAAGACCCCAAGCAAGACTGTTCTTGCCTGACGTAACGCAGTTGAGCTGCTACTCCAGAGACCGATGGTATTCTTATGCCAGTTGGGCCGGCAACCGCCCTTTCCACCGAAACAAATAATAATAATAAACTAATAATAATAAACATTACACACTCATGGCCCCACATTAAGGTAATTAATACCCTGTGTCGTGGGTACCGTGGGTACCGTGGTCGTGGATACAAAGACAGGAACATAAACAATTTAAATTCATCATTCAAATTTCTGTTTTGTCGGGAATCGAACCCGGGACCCCTCGATTGGCAGTTCGGCATGGTAAACATTACGCCACGCGCGGGTCTTCGAATAATATTGTTTTACGGAACAAATGCCAAATGTGCCAACATTGTTCAATGTGTACAAGTTATTTTGTACAAGTATGTAATTATCTCTCCACCAACCCGCATTGGAGCAGCGTGGTGGAGTAAGCTCCAGGCCTCCCCAATAACGGGGAGAGACCCGTGCCCAGCAGTGGGACGTAAAAAGGGTTGCAGCCATGTAATTATGTCTCCTTCATCGTGCATGGCTGGAAGCAAATACAAACTACATACATACATACATACTAAATACATAGTGACTCGCCCGCGTAACATTCGCGTTTATTTATTCAACGGATTTTTTAGGAATTGTTTTAATTTTACTTCATTAGTAATTTTACTTCATTAGTATTTTCAAATATGCAAATATATATTTTTCTTTTTTTCTTATCATTGGTATTTTACAATCACGACACGGTAATATTATCTACTATAAGATAGGTAATATTATCCGTGCCCACGCGGTGACCTTTATGTATGTATGTCCCCACCATTGGGCAACCACTATTCTGTGCACTACCACTACGTTCGCGAAATTGCAGCTTGACTTTCTTCTCGCGCGGCGGGTCTAACCTGCTTTTAGGGTTCCGCAGCGATAATATAAACCCAAAATTAAATGTTCATTTAACATCTCACTTCCTTAAAGTGTATGTAACTAAATTATTGCTGGCCCCTTAAAAAAGAAAAATAAATGAAAATATTTTATTTGCACGAATATTGGTAAATAATATTTTACAAAAATAAAATATTAAGAACATGTAACGTCATATTACCCCTAAAGACTTCGAAGGTTTAAAATTTTTAACTATCGGCTGCCCGCGACTTCAAACGCATAGCGTGATATAGCTAGGGTTGCCATCTCTAAAATTTGTCAACCAGGACAAGACGCGTTAAAACCACAGTTAAAACCCCGGATTTTAGAGCCCAAAACCCGGACATGTCAACAGCGGGGGGACGGTGAATTTAGCGAGTTGGTTCGTCGGTTGACCGCCGCGTGCGGGCACAGTGCGTGTGTTGCGGCCGTTGCGGGCGGCCCAGGACTTTATTCTTTTTAAACCCAGACTGACTGAGCAGCGATGGCCGAGTGGTAAAAAACCGCGGTCTTCGACGCGATCGATCCCAGGTTCAAATCCTCGGCGCGCACCTCTGACAAAGAAATTTGTAATGTGCGAATTTATCGCTAATCCACGGTGATGGAAAATATCGTAATATTTCATTGATTACGTTACGATATTCTCCATCGCCGTGCATGCTTGAGAGAAATTCATAACTTCTCGAAGGCATGACGTCCACCAATCCGCACTTGGCCAGCGGGCTATGGCCTAAATCCCTCTCAATTGTGAGTAGGAGACCTGTGCCCAGCAGTGGGACATAAAAAAAGGGTTAAAAAAAACCCAGACTACCAATAAAGTCCGGCCCGGACGCTCCCCGGACACCCTCTAAACTAGGACAAATCCGGGGAAACCCGGACGGATGGCAACCGATCTAGCCAAGCTAAATATAGCCTACCTCAAAAAATGGACTATTTAACATAAAAAAATATGCGAACCCGTAGTGCCTGAGATTAGCGCGTTCAAGCAACCAAACTCTTCAGCTTTATACTATAAGTATAGATATGTATAAATAGCACAACAGCACACAATTAGAAAAAAATATCAGTAAAAATATACAATAGGTACCTATACTCATAAAAGTTATTAATTATGATTTGACGTATGAATACTAAAATAGTTACCTAATAGTTTTATGTTTAATAAATTTCAGTAGATAGTAAAAGTCATTATTATACTAAAGAAAATTTGATAAAACCAGCATTAAATATTTCTGTCATTGGTTAAAAGTAGCAACCCATTGCCCTTACTTCTTGATAAGATGTTCTGGAGTCATTTTACTCTAAAGTTTAATGAAAATATCAAAAATATTTTACCGTAGACATCTACACAAATGCGATATTAAATCTTCATTATATCATTAAAATAATAATGACTATTTTACTATGTAATTTACGCGCAGTACCCAGCTTAAAAACTCAGATACAACAACAATGAATGATGAATTTACAAAAAGTACAGCAAAAAACCTAACAAAAAAGGTACGGATCCCTTGGGTTAAAATTCAGCTCACACAGTCGCATTTAACGTGAATTTGCACACACATTCAAACAGAAGACGCACAGTGGAGTGTTATTCCGGACTCCGGACGCTAACGGTCGCCGAGTAGTCGCGAGTGTAATAATATTGTACAAAAACTCTTATACACTTTTATTTAACACGTGTTGTATACTGCTGTGTGGAAGTGATAATACAAATTTATTTCGTGTCGTTCCATTTTTGAAATTGAATTGTGTAAGTTTTTTTAAATTTTTGATGTACTTAGTTACTGCTTCTTTTAAAAATTCCGGTTTTATAGATGTATTATTCATGGCGTATTGTTCTTTTGTGGTTTTCTGATAAGGATTCGATAAAGATTTAAATTACCTACTTTAATATTCTTATTATTCTTCATTCCTATATCCTACTATATCTTATTATCTACCTTTATTATGTAAACGGGAAAATAATTTACCGTATTTACAAATGATTAAGATTTAATTTGCTCTTAATAATTACAAAGCTGGTGGTTACCATTCCGAACGTTGCCGCGTTGTTTACAATCAAACATTACCTATTAATAAAAATTTATATATTATCCTTAACATAAAAAAATAAAAGTCCTTTAAACGGTTTTATTTACATGACGCAGGAAAGAATTTTAAACCTGTAGTAGTTATATTATTGTTAACAGTACCCAAAGAAGATAAAAAATATGGAAATAAGCTGTCATCTTTCATTATTTACTAATTTCGAAGAGCAGACATTTTCATACTCATATGGATTCGGAGTTTCATAGAATTTCAACATTTTTTTTCAAACTTTTTTATGTCCCACTACTGGGCACAGGTCTCCTCTCATAAGAGAGAGGGATTTTAGGCCTTAGTCCACCTCGCTGGCCAAGTGCGGATTGGTGGACGTCATGCTTTCGAGAAATTTATGAATTTCTCTCAGGCATGCACGGCGATGGAGAACATCGTAATTAATTAAATATCACGATTTTTTCCATCACCGTGGAGCAGCGATGAATGCGCACATTACAAATTTCTTTGAACCTGGGGTCGGTCGCGTCAAAGACCGCGGTTATTTACCACTCGGCCATCGCTGCTCTGTTTTTTTGCTCAATTTCAACATACCTATTTAATATCTTTAACACTGTCCTACACGTTTAGAATCGACTCCAATATATAAATTTAGAGCCACTTATTTGTAAATTGATTTATGTACAATCGTAATAAATCGTAATAATTGGTAAAAACCGGCCAAGTGCGAGTCGTACTCGCGCACCGAGAGTTCCGTCAAACGGTTTACGATTTATGACGAATTAAAAAAATTACTAACTAGATCTCGTTCAAACCAATTTTTGGTGGAAGTTTGCTTGTATGTACATCTATATTTTTTAGTTTTATCATTCTCTTATTTTAGAAGTTACAGGGGAGGGGCACATATTGTACCACTTTGGAAGTATCTCTCGCGCAAACTATTCAGTTTAGTAAAAAATTATATTAGAAACCTCAATATCAATTTGGGTGTAGTTCCGAAAAGGTCATACCGCTTTTTTCCTTGAAATTTAGTACACTTACTTTATTTCGACAAGCTGATTACGAATGATCATGAAATTTGCGCCAATTTCATTTTCGAGGTCAATTTCAATAAAAAAAGCGGTATGCCTTTTTCGGAACTTTATCCATCATTTTTGAAGACCTATCCATAGAAACCCCACACGTGATTTTTATTTAAAAAAAATGCGTTTCAATTCTATGTATAGGGTACCCCCCAAAATTTATTGTTTTTTTTCTATTTTGTGTAAAAATCTTAATGCAGTTCACAGAATACATCTACTTACCAAGGTTCAACAGTATAGTTCTTATTGTTTCGGAAAAAAGTGGCTGTGACATACGGACGGACAGATAGACAGACAGACATGACGAATCCATAAGGGTTCCGTGTTTTGCCATTTGGCTACGGAACCCTAAAAATAGTAGTTATAATAGGAATGCAACCAAGAAAGCAACGATTTTATTAAAACCGATCAAGCATCCTCTATTTGCCTATAAGTTCCCCTACGTTAAATCGAGTAAATTTTTAGATACTGCTAGATTTAGTAAAACAGACTAACTTCATTAATGTACAGTAAGTCTCTAGATTAGTCAAGAGTCAAGACATTCATTCCAATAATAAACATGGATTTGGATGTTATACATCCAAAAACATTTTTAACAATATATTTTGTTTGCTACCTGCTACATTTAAAAAGACTATTCAAACTCGTCCCCACAGAACATTATTAACAGAAGTTAGAATGGAAATGTGGGCGGGGCAGACGTCGCCAAGGAATTTTGGGCAAACGCTCAAAATTCCAAAATCTCTACAGAAACACGCGATTGTGCTACAATATGCGTGCTTGTGTGCGTGCTTCGGTGTGATTCGTTCATTTGAAATCGCGTGATTGTGCTGCGCTAAGATTGGCTAGATTTGAAATTGCAAATATGTGCGTAAGCTTCCTATTTATTTAAGTACAGATGTAATGGAGGTGAAAGGCGGGGCTTAATCGGCAACACCAGTCTTCATACAAACGGCGTATTATTGCCGTTCTACCTCTCTTAATAATGTTCTGTGCTCGTCCCATTTTATACCTGCTTATTGAAAATATTTCATTGTTACAATGAGGCCCGGTTGCAGCTTTCATTTTGGGTCGCCAAGAAATTTGGGGGGGGGTCACTAAGAAATATGGGGGAAGACGTGTCCCAAATTGGACTATTTCACCTTCCGCCTACGCATGACTGATGGATTTTGGGGGGGGGGGGGTCATGTCCCCTGTGACCCCCCCCCGGGACCGCGCCTGGTTACAATCAAATAAACCTCATTGGTTACAAAAGTTCTAAAACGCGTTAGGATCATTAGCATGAAGTTAATATTCTCCGTAGATTTCATGAGACCCCCAAAGATTTATTACTTTTTGCCTGTGTCATCTTTCTGAAACAGTAACATTTACTCACCTTGGTCTACTTCCGATTCAAGTTTTAAGTACGCAGCACAAAATAATGTTGGAATTTTATATAAACTTGCGACTTAGACCAAGAAGGTCTGTCCAGTCTGTCCTATTCAGTCCTATTGCAAAATCCGTTGTTAGCGGACGTCTCTTAACACAGATAATAATCTGTGTCTCCTACTTATAAACCATTGAAACCACCTCATTGCCAAATTGAATATTTAAACGTAAATCGTTTTTGTAAAGTTCGTGGTGGTTGAGTGGGTCACCTTTTGCTTTTATGTGTTTAGAAGATAGGTTGATGTAAATGATAAAAAGTAAGTAAGATAGAAGAAGAAACACATTATTATAATTATAACTTTTAATATGGAGTAACTTTTTAATGGATCTTACCAAGGGATTGTTTTACCGTGGTAAAAAGGAGCCTATGTTACTGTACAGCCACCTAACTATGTATGTATCTACATAAAAATCAGAACAATCCGTAGCACGTGACGACGTGAAAGACGAACAAACAAACAGACACAGTTTCCTTATAATATTAGTATGGATATTGATGTCGTGTAACGGATAGATGCAATTACAATTCCCCAATTCCCATAGGACTACCATATTATTATATATAGGCTTAAGAATTATTAAAACTATGTGGTCGTTTACAAAAGCTAAATCGGTCCTCTGAACCTTTTTCTAGACATTTCCATTAAAACTTCGTATCTTCACATTACGAGTAACGAGTTACTCGTTAGCAATGCATTATTCAAAACATACCTATTCAATTACATTCCGGACGGTGACAATCCGACAATACTTAAAGGTACCTAGGTAAGTAAGTAATTCGCACAGACCGTCAGTAGTCATCAGCCAATAAGCATCCAAAAGTATATAGCTGGTCACTCCATTAAGCCTGTTACATCAGGGACCTCGGGACCATCTACGATAGCAAAAGTTAACGTTCTGCGACCAAATAAACAATCTGCAAACTAGTGGATGACGAAATCTAGGGTACGTATTCCGTCAGTCAAAACATTTCCATAAGTTTTGCACAGTGAAATGAAAACCCTTTATACTGCGTTTGGTCGCAGCAGACTTGAAACAAACGCTATTATTTGGAATCCATGTTCAGCAATCCAAAATCTAAATATCGAAAAGATCCAAAAAAGATTTGTACCACAAAACATATTAAAGAGGTTAGAATAGAGTGGTGGGTGGGGCAGACGCGCTAAGGATATGAGCAACGCTCATATCTCTACAGAAACATGCGATCGCGCTGCGATATGGGTCCTTGTGTGCTTGCTTGGGTGTGATTCGTTCATTTGAAATCGCGTGATTGTGCGGCGCTAAGATTGGCTAGATTTGAAATTGCAAATATGTGCGTAAGCTTCATATTTATTTAAGTACAGATGGAGTGGAGGTGAAAGGTGGGGCTGCATCGACGACACCGGTTTTTATATGAACGGCGCATTATTACCATTCTACCTCTTTTAATATGTTCTGTGTTTGTACGGTATGCTTACAGTAAAGTATACGGGTACTATTCCTATCTACTCGTATATTGTTATTGGGCATGCTAGAAATGCAAACATTGGAGGTACTTAGACAAATTACTTTGGCTATGTACTTCTTTAGTTTAGCCTATAACCCGGAACTACTGAGAAGGCTCGGATTCGCAGTACCAACCTGGAGTCCAGTGCGGTCCGACTGAACCGACTGTGTGTATTTCAGGTACCAGCGGCGCGTACCGCTCTTGGACACTGGGCTGCCCTGACAAGGGCGATAAGACTGATCAATTCGATTAATATGAGCAATCCTAATCTAGACCTATTCGCATGCAAACCCGGCTGTTTTCGCACAGCTGCTAGTCGCCTGATAGAAAGTATAGTTATTAGCAGCAGTATTGCACCTTGAACTTGTTTTGTTGAATCTTTTTTTTTAATTTATGTACACACATAATTATGTTCATAAGAAATCTTACAAATAATGCTTGCACAAGGGCAAGGGGGTATCTTATTTATTATTAATCATTATTATTCATTATCAACTTTCCAATTAATTTAATGTGTTATCTATCAATAATATCATTATATCTATTGTCTTTTTATATTTAAAAATTCGTATGAATTTGGTCGTGTATTGTGAACTACATTTTGACTTAAAATAAATTAATAGTTTAATGCATGTGAGTGTGTGTAATAATAATAATAATAATAATAATAATTATTTATTCATTTCACAAAGTATTTTTACTTAAATAAGTGGCTAGAGCCTCCCTTTAAGCTCAGAGCGCCTGTAGTAGGAGGCTCCGCTCTTCCACAAGTTACACAAACAAAAGTTATGAAATAATTTTAAATGACTATTATAAAAATGTGCATTTGTGTGTGTGTGTGTGTGTGTGTGTGTGTGTGTGTGTGTGTGTGTGTGTGTGTGTGTGCGTGTGTGTGTGTGTGTGTGTGCTGTATGATGTATGGATTCATGTGAGTGACTTTTCAAGTAGTAATTCAGTCTCCTCATAAGTAAGTGTCTGTAGATACTTTTTTATTGCATTTTTACATTCAAAGTGGGACATTCTGTATATTTCTATCTGTTTATTGATTTTATTATATAGTTCAGCTGCGCGTTTACTGTACTGTACTTTGGCAAATAACGTTTGTGTTTTGGGAACTTGCGCTACTATTTCTTTTCTCCTTTTTAGTAAGTAATTTGGATTGAAAAATATTGACATAAGTTTCTTTAAAATAACCTGTAGTATATAAATTTTGCGAACTGATAGTAATTGTGTTTCTTTGTAAAGACATGTTGTAGGATATCTTCGGTTTTTAAAATACATATTTTTTATTAACCCACGTTGAGCAAGTTCTAAGTGAATAAATTTTGTTTTTCGAGCACCCCCCCAAATAGATATGCAGTACCCCAATACAGATTGCACCAATGCTGTGTAAATATCATTTAATAATTTATATTGAGTATGTTCAGTGGATGCTTTCCTTGGAACCACATGTCTTAAAGTACGAAAAATCCAATTTAATTTTGCAATTCTGTTGGATACATGTTCTATGTGAGGATACCATGACAATTTCTGATCTATTATAATACCTAAATATTTTGTATGGGTTACTTTATTTATAATTGGGCAATTATTTAGCGGGCAAGTATTTACATGATTACACGTATGAATTCTTATGTTAAAATCTTCGGAGGGTTGTGTGCGTTTAGATATACTAAAACATATGTAATTAGTTTTAGCTGCGTTAAGGGTAAGCAAATTTAGATTTAACCATTTTGTTATCTGAGCCATTCCAATATCTACCCTTTCCTTAACTTCTTGCCATGATTTACCTTTAAATATAACTGCTGTGTCATCAGCATATGAAATTATTTGCGCGTTTTCTATTTTTAAATTGCATAAATCGTTTATGTAAAGCAAAAACAAAGACGGTCCCAGCACACTGCCCTGTGGCACGCCGTATGATATAGACGAGTCCTCACTTACATACTGATCAACTTTTACACGCTGATTTCTGTTAGAGAGGTAGTCCTTAAAAAGTTTGAGGGAAGTTCCTGTAAATAAATATTTATTTTATTTTGATTTAATTATTTATTTTTCATTAAAGTGAATATATTTATATAGGTACCTAATAACTAGCATCTACCAGCATTATTTATTAAGATCGAGAAAAAAATTCAAATACGTTTGTTTTATGGAAATATTCATTTTCCAGCTTGCGCTGGTGTTACTGTATACCTACTTTACTTATCTCGATGTTCTAATATGAACTTTTTTATAATTACTATTCAGTTTCACTGAAGCAACCTTACTGAGCTACGGAACGTGATAAAGAATTGTGTTAAACATTATGTACCAAAATTAGTTACTCTATTATAATAAATTACTACATTAGAATTGGTGACCCCGACAATACATTAATCTTTAAAGTAGCAGCTGTGTATACTGTGACTTTGTGATAAAAATGATGTCACAAAGTTACAATACAACTTTAAAAGGTCAACGTGATAAATATAATTTAATTTATGGTTCCTATCACACTCACATGTTTGGGGACAGAAGGCAAAATTAAATGTTGTAACATAACTCTTTTAATAAAGTTAGAACATTTGCCTTCTGACCCTTATAGCCCCCTCAAAAGTTACGGGGCGCTACAAGGTCATTTGGGTTTTTAATTAAAAAAACATCAGCGAAGGTATTTTTTCAAGTATGGCATCGCTTGATTTAATCTGTGCCTGTTGCAAGTGTCAATTAAAAAAATTTGAAACTCATTTTGCCGCTGTTATTTAAACTAAGTACTATGAGTTACAAA
Organism: Pyrgus malvae; assembly: GCA_911387765.1. Classification (NCBI taxonomy): domain Eukaryota; kingdom Metazoa; phylum Arthropoda; class Insecta; order Lepidoptera; family Hesperiidae; genus Pyrgus; species Pyrgus malvae. The sequence goes on along the minus strand of OU426971.1, from coordinate 13,544,098 downwards.
GACAGTGAGTCATCAAAACTGGAAGATCTTAGTACTTAAGTGATGGTTACTTTATCGGAACATGTCTGATTGTGTACTAGTGTTGGAGGCAACCCGAAAATATAGCTTTTTATTTTCAGTTTTGATTCCAGAATTCTATACTCCAATTAATTTATACCCAACAAAATATCACGGTCATTTTTACTCGACATAAAATATAAAAAAATACACCAATTAAATGAAAATAAAACAAGACAACTCATCTCTTTCAAATTTTCAATGAAAAAATGGCATTTTTTATTGTCTATCAGCCAAGATGCAAACTATGTAATAACATCAATGTCAAAATATTTAAATTTTATCGGTTGATTTGTAAGTACATTATTCTTAGTCTAAGGTTGATTTAGTTGACTTAACTCTTACTCTTAAATTTACTTTTAAGATGCAAACTATTTTATAACATCAACGAAAAATGATCGATTGACTTATTTTACTCCTAACAGACTCAGCGCCGGAATTAGACTTCGGTGGCCCATAGCCAGAGCATGTGGTGTAGGCCCTCAAATCATGATCGAATGACTTATTTTACTCCTAACAGACTCAGCGCCGGAATTAGACTTCGGTGGCCCATAGCCAGAGCATGTGGTGTAGGCCCTCAAATCATGATCGATTGACTTATTTTACTCCTAACAGACTCAGCGCCGGAATTAGACTTCGGTGGCCCATAGCCAGAGCATGTGGTGTAGGCCCTCAAATCATGATCGATTGACTTATTTTACTCCTAACAGACTCAGCGCCGGACTTAGACTTCGGTGGCCCATTGCCAGAGCATGTGGTGTAGGCCCTCAAATCATGATCGATTGACTTATTTTACTCCTAACAGACTCAGCGCCGGATTTAGACTTCGGTGGCCCATAGCCAGAGCATGTGGTGTAGGCCCTCAAATCATGATCGATTGACTTATTTTACTCCTAACAGACTCAGCGCCGGATTTAGACATCGGTGGCCCATAGCCAGAGTATGTGGTGTAGGCCCTCAAATCGATTGTGGTTAACTGTTGAATGGGAAAGTCCTGCTTTTTACACGCTTTATATTAGCTTCACCTGTATGTTTGTAACCGACTTCTTTGGGCGCGATTTTGACCCACTTTAAACGGCCAGATTTCGTTCAAACTTTGTAGATTTATTGAAGACCGATGACAATACAATAATCTCATAACTTTATGTTAAAGTCGTAACTAGGATCATCAGGATAAAATAAAATATACGAGGGGCGGCTGATAAGTTCGTGGCCTAAGGTACTTTAACACGTCTAAGCGTCTGGTTAACTTGAAAATTTGCATAGGGGTCAAGGGCCGATGATAATGCAATAATTTGAGAATAAAAATCCAACTAAAAAATTAAAAATAAATAATGTAGTTTAAAAAACTAAAAACACGCTTTTGTGAAAATACGAACTAAAAAGTAAAAAAATAAGAAGAAAATGTATTTTACTGTAAAAAAAAGCGGGGGGTGGTTTTTACCACTGTTACTGTTGACACCATGCACCCCACGCTTTTTTTTACAGTAAAATACATTTTCTTCTTATTTTTTTACTTTTTAGTTCGTATTTTCACAAAAGCGTGTTTTTAGTTTTTTAAACTACATTATTTTTAATGGTAAAAACAAGTGATGCGCGCGCCGTGGGACAATCCATATTCCGCTGTGTTGCTATTGGTCTAGGTCTAGCGCGGCGCGGTGGAATGCGCGAAAAGCGCCATTCGTGTTCATATTTCGTGCTGCTTGATCTCGAAGATTTTAAAATTTAAAATTTTCCCGCTCAAAGAATAAAAAAGTTTTTCCTTCATTTGTAACGAAACTCGAAAACGTATTTTTTGTTTGAGCCCTTATCTATTTAATTTTTTTTTTGTTGTTTGGTGACGCCCCACAACTGCCTATATTGCCTAAGCTTAAATCCGGCACTGAACAGATTAGTTGACAGCATCAGATCTGTCACCATTGTGTAAGCCTAAACATAGTGCATACGACTTGCGCAAATACAATGCTATTTCTTCGTGTGCTTGCGTCAGCGAAATGGAATTTTTAATTACGTATTTATTGTGCTGTGATGGCAGAATAATTAATTATATTTACATAATATATGTTTAAATTTTAACAGAAAAATTATCGCCGAGTGGTATATTGGTTCTGAACGTCAGGGCCTGGATTAAATGCGTGCACTATCAGTAGTGCCTACAGGTAGGTAAGGGTCTACTCAGGTAGACCCTTACCCAGAATTGGGATTTTAAAAGAAAGAAAAAACATGAAACAATTGTAATTCACTGAACATGAAAAGATAAAACTTAACTTCAATTCATCAATAACAAGCCATCCTATATACATATGTACGTATATTAATAGCGCAAGCCGATTTTTGACTCAGTGATCTGATTACGGGACGGGGGACGATAGCTGCACATAAAAAAATCTGTTATGGTCTCATTTTGAAGAGCTCCAGCCTTTGTGCAGAAGAATAAACATTTAAATAGTAAATCAATTTAAATACATAATAAATAACAACAATTTCTTTTCCATTTAATTAATCCGAATGTTTGTTCCTCATTCAAAAATATGACAAGTATGAAGTCAGAGGCATCTGTCAATACTTTTTTTTCGAATGGCGTCTCGGTCCACCGGAAGCCCCCTTTTAGTCGCCTCTTACGATCAGGCAGGGGATACCGTAGCTCTATTCTTAAGACCTACAATACCAGAACCACCTCTCCGCGCCGAGATTTCAAGATTTGAACCCGGGACCTCTTACACACACGACCCTGTGCCAATTTTGCAATAAATTAGATAATACTGATAAGGTGCCATGTAATGTGACCTCTGTGCTGTTACATTATTGAGTAGGTATACAAAATGTTTAGTTACGAAATTAGCACAGGGTCAAGTCTACAAAGAATTTTTAATGCTTTGTTTTAATTAAACTCATTTTTTAATTTCTGTCTAAAGCGAACGCTTCTGACTTTGTAGTTTTAGTGGTTAGTTAAAATAAAAAGTACACTGGCTGTCAGAATCAGGAAAGCTTGAGTTTACCACCAAGCTGCTCCAATGCGAGCTGCGCCGGAGATAAACTGTGGATATATGAGTTTTTTGAAAAAAGTTACCTATTTACTATAAAACGTCTCGTGAGGGTAGGTAACAGTAGGTAAATATGTTTATAAAGTCCCGGCTTACTACGTTTACCTGTTAATTATTATTATTGGAAATTATTTAAAATGGTAATTTAATACCAAAAAAGGAATTTCTGTTTACTGTTCAGTATTAATTTATTAGGTAATAATCTTCTTATTTTAAAAAATGATGCCAGGACTGTAATGTTTTCCCAACTCTATACCTACATGTCCTAGAAAAAGCAGAGTATAAATCGTTACTGTTGTAGGTCGCTATGTATGAACATGGACTGCTCAAATAGTATAAAATAATATAATAGGTAGTATAATTACAACAAAATTACGTAGAACTAATCCCCTATTAGACCTTCTAAGATTTTATGAGTGAAAAAGTTTAGGCTTCTTAGCCATGACGACCGATTGTGCATGGAGAGTAAAACTGAAAATCAGGCACTTCCGCCGCATCAGCCGGATGTTGAATCATTGTCATGGATACGTCGAATGCCATGTTTCGATGTAAATAGAAACATGGCATATACGTACATGGCACAATGATTATACGTAGGTATTTTGACGTACTATGTGTATATGAACAGCTGTCGAGTAGTAGATATAATTTACTGTGTGTAAAAGTCAGCCGATGTGGTACGCGCTGATAACAAATAATATAAAATATTAATTATAATTAATTAAAAATTATTTGTGCTTTGTTGTGTGCAATTAATTACCGATTTTATTACGTAAGTACATCAAAACTTTTAAGATTTGCAAAAGAAAAGTATCGATTAAGTTCGTTCAAATTACTAATATATTATTTAATGCACTGAAATTGTACACAGTTTCAGTGCATTAAATTCAGACCGTAAGTACTGGAATGTCATGCATGAATAAAATTAAATTAAGAAATTAGTGTTAAAAATTTCAATGAATATAAGTTAATAATAGTGTGAATAAAAAAAAATTTATTTTAAAAAAAGCGTGGGGTGCATGGTGTCAATAGTTATAAATATTTTATTGACAGATATGAGTAGAGTGATTATCATTTCGATAATATTTTAAAAAGCACCCACGCTTTTTTTTAAATAAAATATTTTTTTTATTCACACTATTATTAACTTATATTCATTGAAATTTTTAACACTATTTTCTTAATTTAAATTCATTAAAATTTATTTTCTATTTTTTAGTTCGGTTTTCTATAAAAAGCGTGTTTTTTAGTTTTTTTAAACTATTATTTATTTTCTACTTTTTAGTTTGGATTATTTATTCTTTCCATGGTGTTTCCACGAGCAATGGACTGGTTACTGAGAACCTTCTTCTTTCTTTCAAAAATATCTTTATCTATCATTAGGCTTGTTACATAACAAGGTTACATATTTTTTTAATTTTTACGTTTTCATAAAATTTCACCTGTCTTACGACTTAACAAATTATTTATATTCTTTATATATCTCATACACGTTTTCGGTTACTGAGCACCAATAGTCTACTCCCCTACATAAATATGAGCAACCCAAGCAGCAAAATAGTCGAATAGTAATTAGATTACTCAGCCTTTAATCGTATAAGAGCCGAGTAACCGTTCTTAAAACACCCATTTATCGTGTAATAGCGGTTATCTCGACTATTTGGCAATATTTGCTAATGTGTGCTTTAAGGACGTCGAATAAACGTTTACAGCACTATGTTTTAGCACTTTTACTCCACCTTTTAGCAGATGCTGAATTAAAGTGGCTAAAATACTCGTTATTAGATCGTTTGATCTATAACAGTCGTATAATAGCTGTAGCTCTATAAACGCAATCGAACAAAAATCATATTTTGCAAATTGAAAAATGGAATAATTTTATCAAATTAGTGTATTGTCATCGGTCCTCAATAAATCTACAAAGTTTGAACGAAATCTGGCCGTTTAAAGTGGGTCAAAATCGCGCCCAAAGAAGTCGGTTACAAACATACAAACATACAAACATACAGGTGAAGCTAATAAAAAGCGTGTAAAAATGTTCATTGTTGGTAATATTATGTAGCCGGTAACTCTTGCTTTGGCCTTTTAATGGAGGCCGCACACCGGAGATACATTTGTATTAAAATAATTGTGGCGCCACATTTCAAACGCGACACATTTATCGTCCCCGTATATTTGTGTGTAAACGCACACACCAAGAACACATTTGTAGTAGGTGCAGTTTGTGTCAAGACGCTTGCAGCGCCACATTAATTCAAGATCGAACACGTTCGTTTTATGTGGCGCCACACCTAAGAAAAATGAAAGACAACATTGAATTTTACGTCAACTTTATCGCAGAGTTTGAAAAAAAACCCTATTTTATACAATCACACGCTCCTTGATTATAACAGGCAGATTATATAAGACATTTTATATCGGATCGTTATTCTCGCGAAATTATTAAAATAATTTTTATTAAAAGGATGAAGCCAATAACGTCTTTTTTTCTCATTAATCGCCACATTAAAAACATGTCGTCGTCGGACAGAATGTCGACATCATGACATTCTGTTGCTGGTGTCACGCCACAACTGTGTTTCCCTACTCCTGTGTTTTCCGATGTGAGCATACACAATACCTACATTTGCTGAGGCTGAATTGTAGCGTAATAATTGTGGCGACGTAAATGTATGTTACGTGTAGCGTGTGGCGCCGGTGTGCGGCCTAAGAAGACCTTTTAAGGATCCGTCCGAAACTTGGTTTTGAACAAGACTGAACATATTTTAAAAATATACATAATTCATTCAGTCTTCAATGACTACTGTAACCTTATAAATTCGTGAAAGAAATAAAGCACATAAATATGTCTAAAATGACTCCGAAAATGTTAGAAATTACAGAGGGATGCGTACAAAGTAGGCCTCCTAAAAAGATCTACTTATATCAATTTTCTTGATGTATTTTTAAATTATATCCATTTTGTAATATAGAATTAATTCAATTTAATTTAATAATACTATAAGATACGGATTTCCTTCAAAACTAACACTACTTCGAAAACCAAAAAATTCTAGTAACTTAAATTTTTATTTTTATTTATTTATTTGCAAGAACACAGTAGGTATTTACATCGATAAGGCGTTACATATATTTTCATTCCAATGTGTCCTACATGCAAAGGTGTGCAAATTTACAATTATTATTGTAAAACTCAAGTCATTATTGAATTTAATTGATTTATATAAAGAAAGGTTACTGGTGATCATTATTAATAGTTAATAATTCAATGTCAAAATTAGTAAATAATAATAATAAATTTAAAAAGTCATAAACATTGCAATAATTTATCAAGTCACAAGATAACATTAGGTATAATTATCTATATTGGTCAATCTTTATAATTATAATTATAAAAGTCTTTTAGACTGTAAAAGTTATTGTCCAATAGCCAGTAATGTTGCTCAAAAAGTGACGTATTGCAGGGACGTATAGCGTGCGGGAAGTGGGCTGTTACACACTCGTGCTTTTTCTTTACCTTTTCCGCAATCGTGCGTTCTCTTTCCCAACTGTCAAAATAATGTAGAGTCTATTAAAAAGAAAAAAAAACCAACCACGAAGTTTTAGAAGTTTTTATGATTCATGCAAATATTTCTAAAAAGAAGCTTTTGTTTGTTTCAATATCAGATTAAATGATTTGATTCAATGAGATAGGTTAGATTTCATTTCATCTCATTAACATTTTCATTTCATATCAATAAAAAAAAATTACTGAAGACTTGGTTGTATTGGCATAGTTCCCTTTGCCTACTCAGAATGGGTGAAAAAACAAAAAAAAATCTCTGCATAAAGGTATTCTTTTACGGTTGGCGCCATTTTTTAAAAATGTTCCCGGCGAGTTTTTATTATTTTATTAAATTGCTTCATTTTTTCGCAACAAAAAACAAAAAACTTTGCGACTGATGATGACATACAGTTTTAATAACTTGAGCGGTATGAATTAGATTAAGCGAAAAATTTACTAAACTAACGACGAATATTGATAATAATAAAATCCAGAACGAGCTTACAAAAAGTGGATTGTGATTAATCCATTTCAGATATTAAAATTTTATCCGAGCGACTACATTACTAAGTGAGCGACTGGAAAAAAACCACTCTGCATTCTGTAAGTTTACACACAACGTTTGACTACCATGGCGTCTCCGAAGCCCTTTGCTTCTGTGTCTGAAAAATACCCAAAATCAAATCAGAGCACCCCACTATCCACGTGGTCTTATCTGTACTACCCCTAGAGTGTATATAAAAAGCCGGAGGCGCGGAGGGAGAACACTCCCCGCCCGCCGCGCTTTCTTACGCTGGGGCGGAGGGAGTGGTTTTCCCGCAGCGCCGGAGAAGTCACGGAGCCAGAGCTTCTTCCCACCTCCATTTTTGATGGGAAAAATCGCTGTACGCTGCGAAAATAAATTGTAGTGTGTTTAGTGATATTTTGAGTTGAATATTATGCTGTGCAATCAGTAATTTTGATGGGAATTTGGAATCTTATTGCATAGAAAAAGGATATTTTTTGATTTGCGTTTAAATACTACCCTTTCTTAAATCATGCTCCGCCCGAGCGAAATAAAATTAATGGTACCACGTCGTCGTCGACGTGGTACTTACCATTGACTCGAACAAATATTAGGTCGCTCAAATATTATGAAGCTGCTCAACTTGTATTTTAAGTAGTTCAAATTAATGTTTGTAAGTTGCTGTTCTGTTGATTTCTCGTCACTCGCAGACAGTCGCTCACTTAATAATTCGATAACGCAAATTGATTAATTTTGACACTTAAAAGTGTAATTTACAGTCACTCGTTTTATTGCTACCCTTAAAAATAGTTGTTCAGTACACGTGCGAAACCGTCATTGGAAGGAGTTCCGACTGTTCGGTATTTTGATTTAGATTTTTTTCAGTACATCGGGTGATCCCATTACTCAAAGAAATAAACTATACCTGCCTATCTTGACAGTCGATGTTGAATGCCACGGAAGGAAGTGAAATAGGAAGTAAATCTCATTAAAATCGTTACAAATATAGAATACCAATATAATCTAGATTATAGTCACGGAATCACAGATGGTTACCTACTGTATGAACTCACAACCAGAATGAATAATATGTAAGGAAGTGTCATAAAATAGAATAAAGTTATGAAAGGAGTTCCAGCAGACAAGGTTTAAATAAAATAGTATCGAAAGCCACCTAATGCGGCATTTTTTTTTTTTTTATCCGTAGATAAAATTATAAACATACGAACTGGGTTGTGGACGTTAACCCGGGAGCTTTGGCGGGAAGTCAGAAAGGACATGTTGTGCTCTTGTTTTATTTTCATTTTCTTAGTGTATTCTTGAGTTATATCGGGTAAAATTAGTGGAATTTTGTTTGATATAGGTTAATGTCAGTAGACGAAATAAAGAAAGAAAGAAAGAAAAAATATTTATTTCATATTAGGAATACAAAATATTCGCTTAATGAATGTCATTTTTTTCCGGTCATCGCCTTTAAGTGCCCGTTTGGGCTAGATGTTGAGCTGAGAGAAAAAAGGCGGCGGGAAAAAAACTCCCAGCACTCTTTTAAAAAAAACAGTACATAATAATATATTTGAGATAACAGAATGGCTATGGGTCGATAATGGTCACACGTGACAGCTGATCGTGTGAGACACCATCAACCCACTTCCACCTGCTCACAGATGCGAGTAATTACTAAAACTAATACAATCTATGAAGAAGATCATTCCCACGCTCCTTTATCATTAAGATAGTCCTTAGTGTTATAATAAGCCTTACGGCACAGGACTTGTTTGACTGCCTTCTTAAAAGGTTTTAAAGGCAGGGATTGAATCTTTATTGGGATTTTATTATATATCCTGATGGACATCCCAATAAAAGAATTACTTTTTTTATGAAGCCGGCATTTCGGAAATGCCAGCTTGTGGCCGTTCCTAGTTGAAACACAATTAGGACTATGCAAGTCCAATATAGTAGTGAATTTTTCTTTGTTTTTACGTACATATATGATGTTTTGGTAAATATATTGCGAAGCAAATGTTAGAATATCTATCTCTTTAAATTTTTCTCTGAGAGATTCTCTAGCACCTATGTTATAAATTGCGCGAATAGCCCTTTTCTGCAAAATAAAGATTGAATCAATATCAGCCGCATTACCCCATAGTAAAATGCCATATGACATTAAACTATGGAAATAACTGAAATAAACTAATCTGGCTGTTGCAATGTCTGTGAGGGAACGAATTTTCTTTATTGCAAAAACTGCAGAACTAAGTCTATTCGCTAACTGAGAGATGTGGGGTCCCCACTGTAATTTGGAGTCTATTGTGATTCCAAGAAATGAAGCTTCTTCAACAATGGCAAGATCCTCACCATTTAATTGAGGATTTACATTTTCTTTCTTTACATTTGGGGGTGAAAATCTTATACAATTAGTTTTTTTATTATTTAATAGTAAATTGTTTACATTAAACCACTGGAAAACCTTAGAGAGAGCATTGTTCACGTCGTCAAGATTTGATATTCGTCTATTAATTTTAAATAAAAGAGAAGTATCATCTGCGAACAATACAATCTCATGACTGTTTTCTACCATGAATGGAAGATCATTTATATATAATAAAAACAGAAATGGTCCTAAAATTGAACCCTGTGGGACCCCCATCTCTACAGGTGACCCAGACGACCTTTTACCATTCACCTCAACTCTCTGAGTCCTATCCCTCAAATAGGATGACAGGAGTTTAAGCGCGGTACCTTTAATGCCATAGTGGTTGAGTTTCCTTAGAAGGGTTTCGTGCTGAACGCAGTCAAAAGTGTTGTGAATTAAAATAACAGTGCAAAAAACGCACGAGTGTTGTGAATTAAAATAACAGTGTGGTAACATGTTTTTTCAGCTTGCCTCAAAAACACCATCGTTCTGGTAAAGTAGCCATCGCTTTACTTGAACATCTGACTGACTGGACTGACTGATTACAAATGTCTTACTGATTTTTTGTGTGATGAAAAAATCACATGTCGCCTTTTTATGTAATAAATGTGAGAGCCAGAAATAAGATTAAAATTAAACGTTAATAATATTATCATACAACTTTTTATATGATAAAGCCGAGGATGGTATCCGCCACGTGTAATTTAAGTACCAAATTCATTATTAACTGCAGACTGGGCATAAGTTGAACGACCATCTATACGTAATCCTTCGCAATATCTATTTAACTTAACTTTCAAACTAGTAGACCTGGTTCGTCGGGAAAGGTACTATAGCTGCACCCATTTCTGTTATGAAACAACAAAGTGTTTCGATGATAAGGTGCAGTTATTGGCTACAGTTTCAAGCTTGTTCCAGTATGAGTGTGTCAGTGGCGGATTTAGAAATTTGCCGCCGCTATTCAATTTTTGCGCCCCCCAAACTGACCTCTGAAATTAGATTCTCTGACAAAAAAAAAATACTAAGCTTTAAGAAGATCATATTGAAAGTTTTTTTACGCAGTCAGGTTGTCCTTTAATTTTGTGAGACAAAAAAATTTTCTGGCGCCCTAGGTTTCAGCCTACTCAGCCTTTTAGTAATTCCAGCACTGGTACATAAGTAAATAGATGTTCAACTAGTCAATCTATCCATCAGCCTTTATACATCCACTATAGGCTTACCGTAACATTCGCCCTCTGTCCGATCCTGCACCCTCTAAGTCCATCGCGTTCCCGCTGTCTTCTTCAGTCGTTAGTAGTTAGCTAGTTGGAGGGCCGCCTGTGTTCATTTTTAGGGTTCCGTACCGGAAGCGTGCCTACGGCCCTATTACAAAGCCTCCACTCCGTCCGTCTGTCTGTCATCAGGCTATATCTCATGAACCGTGATGGATAGACATTAGAAATTTTCACAGATGTATTTCTGTTGCCGCTGTAACAACAAATACTAAAGATAGAATAAAATAAATATTGAAGGGGGCTCCCATACAATAAACGTGATTTTTATAGATAATGGTACGGAACCCTTCGTGCGTGAGTCCGACTCGCAACTTGGCCGGTTTTTCAAGACGTGGTCGCCATTCGAGTACGTTTTTCTTCGTCATTTTCGTCAACAGATTTCATCGTTTAATTAGTGCTTAAGATAGTCTCCTGTACCTATTTCCATAAGTTTTTGCGTCAGCGGGAAAAACAACGACGTCTTACTAAAACCCACTTAACAAAAAACTCAAGGTGATGAGTATATACATAAGTTTTTGTCAGTTTTCTATAACAAAAGACAATTGAAATATTTTTATATGACCGCCAGTTGAGGACGTCTTTTTTATCTTTAATCCGGGATAACGACGATTTGTCCCGTATTGGAATCGAATAAGAAGTTTTTTTATTATTAATGGGTGCAGCGATGGTAATTTCATCGTATCATGCAAGGGGGCTGTTCACCACTTCTAAAAGGTGCCTACATAGAAATAGTGTATATAGAGGGTGCCTTATACTTAAAATATACAAAAAACGCAGCTGAAATTGCACCGCACGGTATGTTTAGTTTCAAAGTTACAATAATCTTGACGCTCACAGAGCAAAGAAAAACAAATTTCTATGTGAACACTATTACGAAATTAAGACGAATAGAACAAGCTTGCCTTGTCAAAACCGGACCAAAAACACAATGTGTACAACCTCTCTCTATGTTCTTCCCATGGTCATGGGAAGTAATGTTGGAAAAATTCGTTTTAGCTTCATTTGAATCGCTTTAGTTCTTGAGATTATACTAATCGTGTCAAAGTCTATTATTAATGTTATGTGACTAAATAAATAACAAATTAAGGTTTTCGACTAGCGATCTGCCCCGGGTCTGTGGTAGGGTCAATTCAGTAGGGTGTTAGGGTTTATTTTTGCGTATTTTGTTCGCACCAAACTCAAATAATGTTCAAACAGGAAAATCTAAGCTTTTTTACTTTGTTTTTATTTTTAAGTGATTCAAGTTTTTATTAAAACTTGCAACGGTAGCTGCTTTTTAAACAAAAAAATGTAATCTAACTACATTTTGTAGGCGGTAGAACTATTATCGTTCGCCCGGGGAAGTACCACCGCTGCACCCACTTCTGCCGTGAACTAATTCTATTGTGTTTCGGTGGAAAGGTGCAGTTGCCGGCCATACTTACATGAGGCGGCCACCAGCCTCCGGAGTAGCAGCGCAACTGCATACTACGACCTCAGACAAGACTTACCAAGAAGACTAAAGACTAAATAAGACAGTTAAGTATAAAAGATAAGCATCGATCATATTATTATACTATATCGATGAAGATAAGATAGAAGATCAGTGCTAACTACGTCACGTGGCTCATCCACGGACACGAATACCTACGAACTTGTGTGTCGTGGTATGACATGAAATATTATTATTATTGAAAATGTGAGACTGAATAACATTGTCATCAAAAGTAAAATACTAAATCATAATGAATGTAGCAGGAATTATCTGCAACGAAAGATGATTGAATACATTATATTATTATTTGAATTTTGACGACCTGCGTGGCGCACTCAGATAAAATAAAGGTGGCGCCATAAGATTAAATAATAATCATCATATCTATAAAAGAGAAAGTGTGTATGTATGTTCCTTATAGACTCCGAAACGGCTGGACCGATTTCAATGATATTCTCGGAGAATCTTCAGATTGGTCCAACGAGTAATCCTGTAAAGTTTGGTTCACTTCTCTTTCTAACGCGGGTGAAACCGCGGGGCACAGCTAGTTATACATAGAACGCAATCTTCTTTGACCGCCATTGAAACGCCGCAATTTATACACCTACTTCCCCCTTCACCTCGTTACGCCCCTCTGTCGCCCAGGCGTGTTGCCAGGGTTGTGAACTGTTAGTAATGTTTATGTCTAAAGATAATATCGCTAAAATATAAGTTTTAAAAATCATTATTTTAGTTTAGTATTACAAAATATGAGAATGATAAATAAATACCTACTCTATAAATACTTATAAAGAAAAGTGCTTACTTAACTTTAGGTATAAGTAAAGTTATCCTGAGTACCATCCTGAGTAATTATTATTACTTACATGGCTTCATTTGGTATTACTTACCTACATAGAGGTTAGTACTTATGTAGGTAGTTTAGGTTTAAAATAAACGAATATGTGCGCCACACGCCACCACGCCGCGCCGCCGCCATCGCAAGGCAAAGCAGTCGAGAAAGATACAACGACCGATGGTGGGGAGGGGGAGGGGGGTAGGCTATCAAAAAAGAATTTGGAAACATGTTAAAATGCTGTATGTATCTAACAAAATTTTTCCTATCGGGTGAAGCTATACAAAAAGAACTGTTCATCTCCTTTTGATGAATTAGGTACCTACGCAAACGGAAAAAATTACTTACCTTGTATCTTTGGGCAAACTAAAAAAAATTAAGTATGGCATTATTTTTGAATTGTTTGTACAACCAAACACTCCACAATAACTTGGCGCCATTATTGTTTGTAATTGACGCGCCGGCCGAGACAGCCCGACTTAGTATTCTGTTTAACGGTGTAGGCTAATATCCTGACTTTGAGCATATCCGGAGGTATTATTTATTCTTATGGTGGCGCAGTGGTTACCATGCCGGACTGTCAATCAAAGGGTTCCAGGTTCGATTTCCGGCGAAACAGAAATTTGAATGATGAGTTTAAATTTCTGTTCTCGGTCTGGATGTTTATATTTCTGTCTTTGTGTGTGTCCATGGTACCCACGACACGGGGTATATCTACCCTACTGTGGGGCTATGAGTGTGAAGCGTTGTTGTTATTATTATTATTATAATTACCCATCTGATGTTTGATATATTTGTAGGAAGATCATTTTGGTAAATTACTTTTATTAGAGGTCATGACTCTAAACAGAGGCTGGCTGCCAACTGTCAATGGTAAATAATAATGGTTTACTACCAGCTTCGTCGTGATAGAGATCGAACTTACTATCAAATAAATCTGACAACCTTCGTACAAACGAACGAGAAGGAAGTATGGTTCATAAACAGACGACCTCCTTTCACAACTCGTAATATGTTCCACTTCTTATCTACGAATATCTCATTATTTTTTGTGATTGAAGCTTTCTCTCGATAGATTCATATCACAATTCATATCGTAAAGCTTTCGTAATACCTAAATATCCAAAATAGTTCAAAATACCCGTAGAAAATCAAAGGTATTGAGGCAGTCCTTCAGAGTCCGCTTTGAACACTCTTTTTGTCACCAAAATGTTAATTGTGGGTCAACCTTCCCGATATTTCATTGGGAAAGCCAGTGGACTATGATATGGTCGACCTGGAGTTTCTTCAACAAAGTTTAAAAAATTTGGTCTCCTTTAAAGCACAGGTTTCCCGGCATTGCTCGTGTCCAAAGGCGACGTCAATCTCATACCATCATGTTGCCTTCTGCTCGGTAAATTAAAAAATTGTACTGAGTGACAATGACAACCGTGGAGAATTAACGTTATAGGCAGGATAATTAATAAAGCCTAGCAAAAAAGAGGAAATAAAACGAAAACTCCAGCAACGGTGATTGCTTGCCTATTGAATGAATGTAAATTCGCAACAAATTATGCAAGGAGAAAGTGCGCAGGCAATGTAGAAAAAGGACGTGTTACATAGGATAGGATATGCAAAGTAGTTCTCACCTACTTGTGATTTCCTAGTACTCTTACACATTTTAACTTAAATAACGAGTAATATGAGTACAGTATTATAAGTGGTCGTTGCAAGCTATGGACATCTAGTCCCTGTAGAGGCCTAAGGTATGACGTAATTAATAATACGTACGGTATCGTACGTAACGGTACGTAAGAGGCAATTACTCGGTATGTAATGGAAGAGAGGCGTACGGTATCGTTAGAGACAGTTAAAAGGGGGCTTCCGGGGTTGCGAGCGGCGGGAGTGGGAGCTAGAACCGTCGAGTCAGCGGTCCCGGGAAGAAGAATAAGATAATATAAAAGAATGACGCTGTTCGGATGATGGGGCTGTTTTAGGCGCGGCGCGTAATCGGTGCGTTCCCAAGCAGGCCACCGTGGGGGTTTAAGTGCGGTGAAAATTAACAAAACCCAAAAATCTTCAAAGTTGTCAGGTACCTTTTGAAGGTTTCCCTCCCGATACAAAAAATAATTAGTAAAAAAAGTCCCAATAAAAAAATCACAAACAATCTAGACTCTTGCAGGATGTCGTATATACTCGTAGTTCCGCTGCTACTCGCGGCAGGCCGCCGCATGTAATTATCACCACGGCAACCAAATATATTGACTTAAATTAAATCTGATCAGACGCATCTAGTGGGAAGTTACGGAAAATTTAATAACTTTTTTTTCTTTACAGGCGTAATTGCGTCACCGGGAAAAGCAACAAAATGAGTAAGAAAAATAGATGACTGAAGAAATAAGAACAAAAATGGAGAAGAATGTAAACACGCCTGATGGCGTCAATTATGAGAAGCGAAGTTTTTCGCCGTTTTTGAGACAGGTAAAGTTATATCAAATGTCGTAATACGAAGGCAATCTTGTATGGGTCGCTCAGATCACTACCTTATTTTTGGATAGAAATAAAGAAAGAACACATCCTCCATCCATCCATCAATCATACTGGATTGGACATAGGCCTCATCTATATAATATTCATCGCTCCACCCGCCTTCCGGTTGTCTTCTTCCGGTCGTCAGTCTACCTGGTCGAAGAGCAGCCTGTGCTTCGTTTTTCTGAGGACCTTTCTTCCCCAACATTTAGAGATAGGTCCTCCTAACAATATGGCTATTGCCACTTTAGCTTACAGATTTTGAAAGTTTTGTCGGTAACGCTGTCGCTTAGAGAAATCCCAAGCAAGGTCTCTCCATCGCTCGCTAAATCAAGCCTAAGTTTTACCTGAGGTCGTATGCAGTTTCTCTGTTACTCTGGAGGCTGATCACTCATGAAAATCTAGTAGGCATCTGCACCTTTTCCACCGAAACATAATAAAATATTACTCAGCAAAAATGGGTGCATCAGTGGCATTTCGGTTGCAACCTTACTAAATGATTTTCATCTCTTTCACTCCAGTTCCTAGCCGTGAGCGGCGTGGTGATGTACATGATCGGCACGGGAGCCAACATCGCCTACCCTGGAGTACTCCTGGAACAGCTGAGGCAGCCCGACTCCGCTTTCAAACTGACGCCTGAACATGAGTCCTGGATTGGTAAGCTAGTTTTTTTTTATGGAGTAGCA
The DNA here is from genome assembly GCA_911387765.1 of Pyrgus malvae. Taxonomy (NCBI): domain Eukaryota; kingdom Metazoa; phylum Arthropoda; class Insecta; order Lepidoptera; family Hesperiidae; genus Pyrgus; species Pyrgus malvae. The sequence continues at coordinate 13,527,758 of OU426971.1, read as the reverse complement.
GAACAGCATGCAGGCCACGCGATTTTAAGTGGTCACTGCAATTCACTGCAGCCCAGGCCCATCTACACACATTCTCAAGCATCATCATCATCATCATTTCAGCCATTCATAGTCTACTACTGGACGTAGGCCTCCCATAACGGTTGCCACTGCTCCCGGTCCTGCGCCTTCCAGCGACCTTGAGCCTGTGGAAAAGGCTAACTGTAAAAGACCATGTCTCAGCGCCGTAGGTCATCACTGGCAACACACACTAGACGAGAAGACACTTTGTAATTTCCTCTTTCAAGTAGGACTTACCCATACGGATCACTTTAATCTCAAGCAAGCATTAGTATGTCTGAGGTCATATGAGTTGAGTTGAGCTGTTACTCCGGAGGCTAATGGTCGCCTCATGTAAGTCTGGCCGGCACATGCACCTTTCCACTGGAACACAATAAACTTAGTAAGTAAACAGTACTTCAACCATAAAAGTTCTGCGAACCTCCTACAATGCAATTTATGTTCCCACCACCACTACCAGCTGCAATAGGCATGATGACAGATTTTTAAATACCTTTCCTTACTGTAGGTACACGTTTCCTAGTTTCGAAAAAAAGTTTATTTCAGTAATAAACTGAAGTTTTAATGTAAATTAATGTATTTTGTGCTATGTAATTTGAATTAAGCGCGAAAACGCTCGTAGGTGTCATGGCGTCGGCTTGCTCGTCAAACTTCAATCAACACGATGACATTTACAGAGACGTGACCTGATCCTTTTGATTGGCGTTTTAGACAACATGGCCGATTGCTGTATTTAATACTTTTATTTTATTGAAAATCTTATTAATTTATATTAGAACGGGATCATATTTTAGAACTTTTAGCATATATTTTTCTGTAAAACTATTTATTATCTGATTCTTTAATAGTGTCATCATGCCTATTTGTTTCTCCGGCAGAAATTCATACTAGGACATGCTTCCAATATCTAAAGGCTCCTATAATTGAAGACCGCCGTGTGGACGGACTACCTATCAAGGGTCCCGGGTTCGATTCCCGACGTTGCAGAAATTGAAATGATGAGTTTTATTTTCTGTTCTCGATCTTCGTCTTTGTGTTCATGTCTTGTGAGTATGTCCATGGTACCCACAGCATCCTAATGTGGGACTAATAATGTGTACTTTTCTCGCTTCTAATACCTAATGCTTAAAATAAAGCCTCGGCAAAATTGGAGAGGAACCCGTCCCCAAAAAGCCTATCATTACATCCAGAAATACATACAAAGTTTATTTTTAGAAAATAATAATACACATTTGAATCTGCTCTCGAAGATTTGTTTTCCGTGGAAATAACATTCGTTTTCAATGGACGTGTAATTTTGTGTTGTAACCAACAATTTGCGCTTACCAATCAGTGTAATGAATAGTAATGATAGTCAATTGCTTTAGATGCAGATTGTATTTAGATATCGTGGAGTTATGTTGCAACAAGGTTCGGAGTTGGTGACTAAAATGATTTTTGTTTCAAACATAAATGAAATGAAATGTAATGAAATGACATAAAATGAAATGAAACGAGACGAAACGAGACGAAACGAGACGAAACGAGACGAAACGAGACGAAACGAGACGAAACGAGACGAAACGAGATGAAACGAAACGAAACGAGATGAAACGAAATGATATAAAAATACTTTATTGTTGACTGTTTTCACACATAGAATAAAATGTTTAAAATTATTATTGGAGTTTTAAACAGTCTGCCATATTCTGGCATATAATATTATTAATTAAAATTACTTAACTAAAAATGTTTTGTTTTAAGATTAAGACAAATTTTAACGGATCATCGGCTTTTGACGCCTACCCACCGTTGGGTCAATTAGAGCAAAAAAGCGGGCGGAAAAAAAACTCTCACTCTGTCAGGAATAGTAATAGGAGGAGAATTAACCTTTTACTGTAAAATTTTAAAAGTCAGGCAATTCTTTATACTGCATCCCCCATAAAGAGGGAAAGACGCGTTCCCAGCAGTGTTACACAAAAAGAGTTGCAGTCAAGCGAATTGACTGCAGCGAGCACTGGCCAGGTGGACGGCAGAATTATTCTGATATTGATTCAATTTCAATAAGAAAAATATTGAGTAAACTATGAGACATCCTTCCAGCTGAGGCATTTCACTATAGGTAGAACTATTATGGTTCGCCCGGGGAAATACCACCGCTGCACCCACTTCTACCGTGAGCAATTCTATTGTGTTTCTGTGGAAAGGTGCAGTTGCCGGCCACACTCACATGAGGCGACCACCAACCTCCGGAGTAGCAGCGCAACTGCATACGACCAGACAAGACTTACCTATGCTTGCTTGAGGTTGTATGTAGATGTCCATGGGCTGCAGCGACCACTAAACAACACGTGGCCTGCATGCTCGTCTGTTACTCCATTCAAATAAAAAAAAATTATAGCATGGGGTTATTCAAGAAAGCTGTAAAAAAGCTCTCCTACAAGGCCGTCAATGCTCAGTGACATGACTCCACTGTATAGTTACCCATGTCCATAGGCGACAGTGATCGCTCATCAGCACGCACACGCAGCCCGTCCACCTTTTTGTCCCGTTTAAATATAAAAAAATGCTACCTTTGTAATTTTTCAGAGGTAAAAAAACTGTATTGCCCTAAAACATTAAAAAGTCGTATTATTTTTGATTATCTTTGTTCCTGAGATAAATATTTTTGTCAGTAACACAATGAGTACATAACGGATATGTTGACGGTTACCTGTACCTATCATGTAACATGTAACCTTGATGTGTAGAAGATTGGCCGTCGTGTCGTATTAACTTAACAATCTAGCCTAGACCACAATTATCACTACATAATAACTACTTAATGATCTTACTGGAATTATTTTCCTTATTATTTATTTATTTTAAATTGTAAATATTACAGATTTTGCATCCAAAGCGTTTACAGTGTCTCAAGATATGTCCCGGCCGTTCTGCGAAATACATCAGGAGTAGAAAAGAATAGATCAAGACTTTGGTAAACTCCAGAGTATCATTAAGCAGGGTCAATGCTCGTATAAGAGGTGACTCTCTCACCAGTTGCAACCTACAACCCGGCACTGCGAATAACGAATGCCGTCAGACATATCCATAGGCGACAGTGATCGCTCATCAGCACGCAGCCCGTCCACCTTTTTGTCCCGTTCAAATATAAAAAAATGCTACCTTTGTAATTTTTCAGAGGTAGAAATCTGAGAGGTAGAAAAACTGTATTGCCCTAAAACATTAAAAAGTCGTATTATTTTTTATTATCTTTGTTCCTGACATAAATATTTTTGTCAGTATCACAATAGGTACATACGGATATGATGACTGTTACCTGTACCTATCATGTAATATGTAACCTTGATGTGTAGAAGATTGGCCGTCGTGTCGTATTATCTTAACAATCTAGCCTAGACCACAATTATCATTACAAAATAACTACTTAATGATCTTACTGGAATTATTTTCCTTATTATTTATTTATTTTAAATGGTAAACATTACAGATTTTGCATCCAAAGCGTTTACAGTGTCTCAAGATATGTCCCGGTCGTTCTGCGAAATATTGCGAAGTACCATTAAGCAGGGTCAATCCGGTCAATGCTCGTATAAGAGGTGACTCTCACCAGTTGCAACCTACACATCCCGGCATGCACTGAGAATAACGAATGACGTCAGACGTGGGCATACTTTGCTCTGTGGTATCAGCCTTAGCACTGACGGGCTACAAATTCTGCCTGTGATTAGTTACATTATATAAATATGTACATAGCAAACATACTAAAATTAAGAACATTTTCATATCAAGACGGTCGAGATACATACGAATTTTGAAAAAGATTTAGCGTTTGTAAAATTAGGCCTTATTTTTTTATGTAAAAAAACTCTCAAACAGGCATACGGGCCACCTGATGGTGAGAGGTCAGCCTCGCCTATGGACATTTGCAACACAAGAGGAGTCTCCTATGCGTTGCCAGCTTTGTTTTCAAGTGCTCTTTTAACGCCTTTCTTAAAGAACCCCACGTCGTAGCCCAAAGTGATTACCTCAGAGGGAAGCTTATCCACAATTTGCACGTTCGTGACAGAGACATAATGCATAATGTAGTTAGAGTTAGTACGTGTAGAATAAGAAGTGATCATATAGAGATATGAGATTTGGTAACTTTTTGATAGTGCAAGCCATATGGCCTTATTCATAGACTTAATATTATAATATATTATGTACATACTAACGGCCGTATTAAAGAAGCATACTTACTTAAGTAAGCAGCCACAATGCTATGCAAAGAGCGCTATTTGACGGGCGTTCGATATGTCAAGCCATTGTTGATTCTTGCCGATTTTGACAAACGCATAGTAACAGGCTTCACTCAAGTATCGTCTATGAAATCGTTTAGATGACCCTATGCATTGGCAGCTCTTTGTATTGTGGCATTGGCGAGCACTATGAGGCCTCATAGTATGTTGAATACGGGTGTGAGTTAGCGTCTATGATCTTATCTTATCAACAATTTACATTAAATGTTTTGGTAGGATACTTTCTTCTTATTGTGATTCGGATTTCAATCCGGACCTAGGCCAACATTGCTGTCTAACCTCAGTTTAATTTTTTTAATAAAATAAACAGAATGCAATTATTGTGACTATGATTCGGCTCGTCAGATAGAACTTGTTTTCCAATTTACATATTTTTCAAGATTCGTGAAATGTCAAGGACCAATGTTTACTTTATAGACCGAGCTATTAAGTAATTTTGTTTTATCTGTTACACACATTTTTTTTCTTTCTCTAAGATCTAAACATTCATAACAACGCAACGCTTGAAAATTAATTTCACGGTGTTATTTTGGAGTTAAAATCTTTAGATTCGTCTATATAGTCAGTTTTTCAGAAACATCATGCCAACCAGATGATTTCATCTAGCACCTAAAGGTGGTGTCAGATACAACTCTCACTAGTGGTGATAAAACTTGCAAGTTCAACCGGAGAAGTACCACCGTTAAAGTTAAAGCAAATCTGTTGTGTCTCGGTGCAAAGGTGCATTTGTCGAATAGCCTTATGCCCGCCTCACACGTTACAAGAAATCGTTGCGATTTTAGACTTTACAGATAAATCCAACGCCCCTAGTGTCTTCCGTTCTGCGTTTTCCGCAGAAGTTCAAATGCCGATGACGCACTTGAGTTGTTGGGCCTAATAATGTGCGTAACGAAAAAAAAGTCAAGGAGGGACAAACGCGAAACCGCCGAACTGAGTGATCACGACCGCCACGCACCTACGATAAATTGTGCAAACGCAGTCGAGAACGATGAAAATTGCTACTGCCGCCCGTCGAACGCTTAATCAAAAACTTATCATACACACGTGTGATAAATCTGCGCAAATAGACCAGTACAACGATTTCTCGTTACGTGTGGGGCGGGCATTACTTGAGACAACCATCAGCCTTCTTAGGAGCAGCGCAACTACAGACAAGACTTGGCTAGTTTGAAGTAGTGTCTAGGTATCCATGGGCTAGTCCCTGTAGCTTCGGTATTAAGAATAGAGCTACGGTATCCCCTGCCTGATCGTAAGAGGCGACTAAAATGGGGCTTCCGGGGTTATGGACGGTGTGAGTGGGAGTTCGATCCGCCCAGCCAGCAGCCCCGGGAAGGACGGCGTTGTGTGCGTAGCCACATACCGCCGTAAGCATCAGACGGTGCAGGAGAGCACATGTGCTCTCCCGAAGATGGGCCCATTCTGGGCGCCGTGCGTGGAAGACACCGGTGCGTTCCACTGCCCGGAGTCCTCCCCTAGCGCAGAGGCAGGACACCGAGGGGGTTTTAGTGCGGTCAAATCCCACATAAACGAGTATCCTCTCCAAAGGTGCCGGGTACCTTTTGAAGGTTCCCCCTATACCAAAAAAAAGTTATCCATGGGCTGCAGTGATCGCTTAACACCACCTGGCCAGCATGCTCATGTGCTATACGTCATTAAAATAAAAATTAACCTTCCTAAAATCACTCATATTCAAAATCATATCCATTTCCAGCATCAGTCCTTGGCCTGGCGCTGATCTCCGGCATCGTGGTGGCCCCCTTCAGTCTGCAGAAGCTGGGCAGGCGGCTTACCAACCAGATCAGTACGCTGTCAGCGCTGGGCGGCTGGGCTCTGCTGGTCTCGGCGAGAGGACCCACTGCGCTACTGATTAGTAGGTTCTTGCAGGTGAGCATACCATTAGTCATAGTTCCTAGTAGCTCCTCTCGGAAGTTAGAAGGATGTTGGCCACACTTCAACACGCTGATCAAGTGCGTATTAATTTACATTACGCCTTCCAGAAATCGTGAGTAACTCATGCATTCACGGTGATGGAAAACATTTAATTAAATATCATAATGTTTTCCCTCACCGTGGATCAGCGGTATACAAGTATCACAGGTATATACAAGTATCACTGATGGCCTGGAGACATACAAATGACAGTTAGACCACGGAGAGGCCAAGCACGACCACCATATGTATTATTATATTTCCATCATCGCAAGCAACACAAAAGTCTGCTTCTTTTGTTCTACTTCGGATTACCACACCTCAACCTCAACAGTAGCCATGAAACTTCATTTGCAGCATGTACCTACTGATGGATGGGTGGTACTATGTATAAAACTTCTATATCATGGATTCAGGGACAATTTCGCCGTCTCTTGCGAGTTGCCGAAAGTTGTACGGTAAGCGCCCTCTATTATTGCATTGTAGGACGTCACTACAGTAGGAACATAAATATCGTTATTTAATCGTCAATTTTTTCACTTAAACGTTAGAAGCCTAGCAACCGTTTATAATTCGACCTATTAACAATGCGTAGGTTTATAAGTAAAATATTTGGAAGACATATGTACACAGTAGGTACACGCCATACTCTTATTGATCAATTGTATCAATTGGTAGTCATATCATATTCCAATAACTGAAACTCACATGTGGCCCCTAAAGTCGACCTTAATTATTATTAGGACTGTGCTCAGCAGTGGGACATAAAAAGAGTTGAAAGAAAAAATTGCAGTTATACCGGTAGACTATTTTTTTAACATAAATACGTCCCAGTAATCTCATACATATATGAAAACTTTCGTCATGGAGTTAATTGCACACTTATTTATTTTGATTTATAATCTACCTACAGGACATACAAAGACGCCTTACACACACATAACAAATACGTAATAAAAAATCTACCTAGAGTAATTTATGAACACTTCTCATTTAACTAGGCGCCATAGATATATTCATTGACCCATTTAAACTGATCATGGTATCAATTATGCTCTTACAGGACTCGTCGTCCTAATTATGATTTATTGAGCTTTTTGTGTTTATTCAACAAATTAACATTAAATATTAAAAATGTGAACATTTAAAATGATTAATAAACTAACATTAAATAATAAACTACAACTAGGTACAAATAAAAGTATAAACTAATTAATGTAAAAAACCGCATCCAAATTACTGCCTGAGCTTTTTGTTGTAAATTTCAGGGATTTGCAATGGGTCTTCAAGCGGCGGCAGCTCCAGTTTCCATAGCCGAGTACTCCTCGCCAAAACATCGCGGAGCCTTCCTTGCCACCATCGCCTTCTCCTTCGCACTGGGAATGCTCGTTGCTCACATCTTCGGAACTCTACTCTACTGGAGAACAGCTGGGTTGGCCTGTGGAAGCTGCTATGCCATCTCATTACTCTTAGTATCACTGTCACCAGAAACCCCGCCCTACCTCGCTTCCATCGGCAGATACAACGAATGCAGAAAATCTTTTCGATGGTTCAGAGGATCTGACGAAAATTCCGAAAAAGAACTTCAGGTTCTATTAAATAGTCAAAGGAAAAGCGCTACAACAGCAACGAAAGTATCTAAGCTAAAGATGCTGATGCAAATTTTGCAGAAACCTGAGTTCTACAAGCCAACTGTGATAATGATGTTCATGTTTATACTCTTCCAGATATCTGGGATGACGGTGGTGCCGTCATATACAGTTCCGATGATGGAAGAAGTGACAGGTGGTACCATAGAACCTTATACCAGCATGTTGATGGTCGACGTGGTGAGGTTCGGAACTGCTGTTCTGGCCTGTGTTGTGGTCAACAAACTGAACCGACGAACAGTATTATTTATGGGAATTGTTATAAGCATCATATCATTATTCCTATCCGCTTTGTTGTTGTACTTAAGAGACCTTGGCTACATTCCTGATGATTACAAATGGATTCCCGTGATTCCGACATTAACCTACATCTTTGGGAAGACCCTAGGGATTTTACCGATCCCTTGGGCTATAGCAGGCGAAATATTCCCGCTGGCATACCGAAGTCTCGGAAGCGGCATTTCTGGAATGTTCCTGTCAATTATGTTCTTTGTTGTAGTCAAAACTGCTCCAACCTCGTTCAGACAAATTGGAGTAAATGGCACGTTTTGCGTTTATGGCATCTGCATAGCTATATGTGGTGTGTTTCTCTTCTTCCTACTACCAGAAACCAGAGGGAAGACCCTCTATGAGATAGAGTGCCACTTCAAGGGTCTTAAGACCGAAATAAAGTCAGGTGAAATCTGTGAAAAGGATAAAATGTTGGAGATGGAAAGAGTTGAAGAAGGTTGAGGAGTGAACACAAATCATAAGGAAACGCTCTGCCGCTTGGAACAGCTGGCCCCGTAGTTAGACGAATATGAGAGACTTGTAATGTGACTTAAAATAAATAAAATACCCGATAATAGTAGTATGACTGTCTCTATGATATAACGGAAAGAAGCTATGTATTCTGTTTTATGAAGAAATAAAACACTACAAGTAGTATACCGACTGTTATTTGGTATAACAAATTACTATAGGCGTTGAGATTAACTTAATTATATTTTGTATAAGTTGCTATCTAGCTTACAATTTTAAATAATATATCACTATACATATTTATATACACCATTGCGCACAATATTTTTATTAAAATGTCAATAAATACTTAAAAACATTATTATTTATTATTATATCTTAGTCTACGCTACGATATGTTTTCGTTAGTATAAAATATGAGAACTGTGTCTTCGCATGCCATGAATGATTGTGCCGGCATCGTTCAGTGGTTCAGTAACTCTTTGATCAGCTCTTTGATGGGTACCTGAGATGCCACGGAAACTATCCTCGATTTCTTGAAGGGTCCTGTCCTTTGTCTCGGGCAACAAAAAGTACAAAATAATTAAACAAAGAACCACTACTCCTGCATATAAAATGTATGTTAATGAAAGACCAATTGCCACATTTAAAACTGGGAAACACTTCACAGCCACAAAGAAGTTTAGCGATAGCGCCCAAACACTGATTCCTCCTCCTAAACCTCTGTATTCTAACGCAAATATCTCTCCTGAGATCGCAAACGGTATCGATGAAATACCAACGGTTAACGAGAACATATATACTGCAATCAACGTTATTGGAATCCAGTGACTTTCAGAGGCTACAAGCCCATTTTGTTTCGCATAAACGTAAAATGCTTTGCATAAATACGACAACACACAAATGGCGGAACTGCTAAAGAGTAGGGTTCGCCGTCGCATGGACTTCATCAAAAACACAGCCACGATATTGCACACCAGTCTTTCTACATCGAGCGCTACCATCAAAAATTTTGCGTTCGCTTCTGGTCCAACCACTTGATGAATGATATCCATTGCGTATGAGCTGATGACGTTGATTCCAGCAAATTGGAACATCGTGTACAATGCAAACATAATGATAATGGGCTTATAGAATTCAGGCTTGACTGATGTTTTTCTTAAGTAACTGCAGAAGCGTCTAACACGGACACCCATGGGTAAAGACTTGTCCGTAAAGCTAGACTTTCTCATCATTCTGTGAGCCGAGATCATGCTTTCCAACTCATTTTCCTGTGCGTCGTTACGTCCTCTGAGCCAGTAGAAGATTTCTTCTCCTTTCTCGTACCGACCCTTAGCGATAAGCCACGAAGGGGACTCAGGATTGAAGATGATTAATATTAAACTAGTGAACGTTATGAATGAGCAGATCAAAGCAGTTTGCTGCCAGCTGAAGTAGGTCCCAAGCGCGTGGGAGAGCATGACTCCAATTGTCAAGGATAGAGAGACGCTTGTCAGGAATGCTCCTCTGTTTCTGGGATCAGTCATTTCACCGATTATGATGGAGCCTAAAGGTCCGAGCATACCCATGGAAATGCCCTGAAGGAACCGGGCTGCGATGAGACCAGCTACGCTGTCTACCATGATCAGCACAAACCAGCCAACGAGGTTAGGTAGGATGGTGAGCAAATGTGACCTTTTCCGTCCGATGGTGTCCATCAGTGGTGTGATGATGAAGTTTCCAGTGATGAGCGCGAAACCGAGGATAGAGGCTGAAAAATGGAAATATGTCTATCAGACACTGTTACTTCAATAATAAAAGGTAATAAAGGTAAAGAGGGAAATTCAATTTCTACGATTTCTAAATCTTATCAAACTAAACGTACACATAGTAAGTTTTTTTATGCTCAAATCACATGACTTTCGATGTTTTCATTAGTATTTTTCTAAATAAAAGCTTCTGAAGAAATTTATAGAAGAAAATTAAATGTTTCGCTCAAAACATTGCTCTTACATATTATAAAAACTTTATTACTGTTAATGTAATCGGGCTGATAGGTGCCGAAGAACTACGTGCATGTTAATGAAAAAGTTAACTAAATGTACCCATTCACTTACAGGGTGGACGTAAGACGGAATAGTTACTTTTCCAAAGACTTCTCTACAATGTACGTTTTGTACATGTCCGTGTCCGTTCGAAAATTCATGGATTTTAATCTATATTTTTGGACAACAAGGAAAAATATTATCGTATTATTCATTCAGCAGCTTCATGTCATCAATGATGTCGTAAATCTAATAAATACGTGAAATAAAAATCTCAAAAATGATGCCGAAAATTTGTAGGTGGTAGAACTATTATCGTTCGCCCGAGGAAGTACCACCGCTGCACCCACTTCTGCCGTGAGCAATTCTATTGTGTTTCGGTGAAAAGGTGCAGTTGCCGGCATCACTTACATGAGGCGTCCACCACCCTCCGGAGTAGCAGCGCAACTGCATACGACCTCAGACATGACTTACCTGTGCTTGCTTGAGGTTGTATGTAGATGTCCATGGGCTGCAAAGACCACTTTCACCACGTGACCTGCATGATCGGCTACTACTCCACTCAAATAAAAAAATTTAGAACTTACGGAAGGACGCGCACAAAGTAGACCGTCTGATCCAAGCTTAGCTTGCTGAATTAATAGGCTGAATCTAGTTGTTTTTCATATCAAGTAAAGGATCCTTACCAATCCATGATTCTTCACTATGAGTTGCCTTGATGTGTGACTCCGGATGACGTAGACTTGGTATGAGGACTGCGGAGTACCCGATGACGCAACCGTGGCCCACGATGTTCAGGGCCACAGCTGCTGTCAGGAAACACTGGAAATCATACCATATTAATTAAAGAAGTGCAATAAACTTAGAAAAAGTCCCGATGGTATCTTTTCGGGGAGATACCTATATCCGTAATCGATATCTGTAAATGGATCGTCCATTAGTCTAAAACCTCGAGACATTTCGTTTGGTATTTGTTTAAGTCGATAAAAAAATAAGATACATGATTTTAACTTAGTGTTTATCGCACGCATCGTGGCAGACCGTCGACATTTTTATGCAACTTTAAGTATGCCGCTGTTGAAGGTTGACTTACCAATTCATTAGACTGGGCGTCTTAATTGGCACCAAAACTAAGAACAATACATTTTTATTTATTTTTATTTTATTTTATTTTGGACACAGACAGTCATTTAATACAATTATATCTATGATAAATGATAATATATATTTGTATATGTATGCTGTAGACTTTGAGTGCATTGACACATTTGGTGCGGGTTATTGAAACTGCACCAAAAATTGCGCCGAAATAAAAATAAATAAGTGTTTCATAAAAAAAATGTGAAGCGGTTTTCACTACAGTTTAGTAGAAACTATCGGAAGAACGAACGAAGAATTCCTTGCAAAAATCAATTCTTATCTTACTACAATTATTTTATTAAAGGCAAGTAAAAAGCAAAAGGTGCTAAAGGTATTGCGGTAAAGCGCGTTCCGTGCTTTTGAAGGCAGGTTACGTTTTCGTTTTTTTTATTGTTGATAGATACTGTGTCTTGCCTTATGGGCGGTTTAAAAACATCCTACAGCCGGTACCCGTTTTTCATACTACACGCATTGGAGCAACGTGGTTACTACATAAGCTCTGAGCATAAGCTCTAGATTTCCCAAAATCGGGGAGATTGCGTACTTTACAATACATAAAAGGTGATACCAGCCACATTACTGTCACCTTCTTAAAAACAGCATTTTATGTGTCGGGGGGGGGGGGAACCTTCAAAAGGTACTCGGCACGTTGGGAGAGGATACCGGGTTATGTAGGATTTTACCGCACTAAAACCCCCTCGGTGACCTGCCTCTGTTGGGGAGGACTCCGGGATGTCCGGTGGAACGCATCGGTGTCCTCCACGCGCAGCGCCCTGTAACGGGCTCCCCCTCACACCGTCCACAACCCCGGAAGCCCCATTTTAGTCGCCTCTTGCGATCAGGCAGGGCATACCGTAGCTCTGTTCTTAATCCCGAACCTACAGGGACTTCTTTAAAAGCACCCTTTATAAGTTATACTAATTTTGCTAATCAATATGATAAAGATAGATGTTATTTAACTATAGTTTCTATTTTTTTCAAACTCAGCACACAGGAATCCCAGTCATCAAATGAGACATGAGCAATGATTGTAACGATATCATGACAGACAATCAAGTAATTAATGATAATAGTGCTTCTAAAAAGCCGCTGTCCACTCGAAACAAATCCGTGTTAAGAATATCAGATACCATGAATGGTGGTCTAGTTTACAATCTTATCGCTCGTTCAATTGCGACAATTGCACAAACAAATGCACCATTGTTTCAGTGCATCGAACTAATGTAGCAGTTTCTGATACTGACTGCAAATTTGTACTATATATACTTATTTTTTAATTATATGCTCTGGTCAAAAAAGCAAAGGGGTCGCGAGCAATTACCAGGTCCGTGGCAAAAAGGTACGTGCGAAGCGAACTGTGGAAAACCTCCACGAATCCAGATGGTGCCGGTGGAACTTCAACCTTCTTCTGGTGGTATTATTGTAAAATTGTGACGTAAGCATCAATTTGAAAAGTTCCTTGGAGCACTCAATATAGTAAAGTCAGTAGAACACACAGAGAAGTCTATGTTCCTTCTCAAGCTAAGTTCTAGCCTGTCTGTCAATGTAGGGTCGATGACGATTCAGAATGCACTTCTGCACCCTTTAATACGTGTTAGTTAGAGCTTTCAACAATAGTATGTCAAGCCGTAAGCTCTAAAGGCTAGATGGATCACATTAATAAAATTCATATAAAAATCATCGAATTAACTATGCTCGATGTCCATCGTTTGCCTGTGCTGTGAGCTTTGGACTGACCAACTACTTTCTATACCTACGGTTTCGAAACTTACGTACATTTCTCATGTATTGTTGTGTATTAGTATCGACAAACTTTATTCTATTTAACGAGAAACTTTCAATAATCCCAAAAGTTCTCCCAAATGAAATAAGAAACCTATAAAGAATAAGCTAGATATGCCACCTACTACTGTTTCCTCGTGTAACGTAGAAGGAAAATTTACGTGCAATACCCAGCTTGAAAAAAATTTTGCGTTACATTACATTATAAAACCGGCCAAGTGCAAGTCGGACTCATTGTCTAAAAAATTCCCTTGGAGCCCCCTTAAATATATATTTTATTCTATTTTTTAGATTTGTTGTTATAGCGGCTACAGAAATACATCATCTGTGAACATTTCTATTGTCTAGTCATCCCGTTCCATGAGATACAGCCTGATGACAGACCTTAGAGCATCAAAGTTACTGATTCAACTGTCATACTCTTGATGCCTTAAGAACCCTAAAAAAGACCATGAATTAACTAAATGATAACCAAATCGGCAAACGAGCCTCCTTTCCGTGATCCTCGTACCTACACTAAACTGTAAGCAACGCTTTGATTTTGGTTGAATTTTGGTTATTTTGGTTGTCTTGTAGAAATTATTGACTGATTATTTAATTTTCATGTAAAACATTACCAAGGCGATGGCGTATGGCTTACCTTGTGAAAAAGATATCAGATCTTTTGTAGAGCCAAGCTCCTGAATCTACACGCCCTACTCTTTTTTTTATATCGGGGGGAAACCTTCAAAAGGTACCCGGCACCTTGAAACTGGGTTATGTGGGATTTGACCGCACTAAAACCACCTCGGTGGCCTACTGTCTTTGCGCTTGGGAAGGACTCCGGTATCTCCAGTGGAACGCACCGGTGTCCTCCACCCGCGGCGCCCAGAATGGGCTAATCTTCGGGAGATCAGATGTGTTCTCCTGCACCTTCCAATGCTTACGGCATGCGGCCACGCACACACCGCCGTCCTTCCCGGGTTTGCTGGCTGGGCGGATCGAGCTCCCACTCACACCGTCCACAACCCCGGAAGCCCTTTAGTCGGCTCTTACGATCAAGCGGGGGATACCGTAGCTTTATTCTTAATCCCGAAGCTACAAGGACCTACGCCCTAACTCTACCAGCCCTTGCTTCACCAACTTTACGTTTCATTCAAAATGTGTGGCAGTTTCCTTAACAGGAAACGCGGCTTCAGCCGAATTAGAAAAATAGGCATTTGGAGTAACTATTGCTATCGCGCTGACTCAAGCCTTGCCCTGTAGAGTGCGATAGGAATAGATGCAGCATGCAGCTCAGGCCGATTATACCATGGATTATACCTACAAACTTTCTGACTAAACCGAGGTTTCGTATTTTCCTGCTTCCTCCTTGAAAATTGAGTTTATTTTAAAAAATCACAATTATCAAGAAAAACAATGTCTATGCCCCTATTTTTTATTTGGTTGTAAAAACTTTTCAAATTTGTTTTGCAGTTGTTGGATTAGGGCTGTATGAAAGAGGCATTTTATGAAGTCATATTTTCTGATCTAATTAGTTGATTAAAAAAAACAAAACATAGGGGCATAGCTTTAGCAGACTTATGTAGCTATTGTCACAAAAAATCATTCCTCTAGCTTTATCCAGGGAGAAAATAGGAGAATACGTTTGTTTGAAAATATGCCGGTAGCTTTCATTTAATAACGAACGCCTTCGTGACGGTAGAGAAATCGAGAAACAACACATTTTACCAGAATTTTACTTTGATGTAGAGTTGGTGAAGATAGAGCTGGTAGACTTAAATTCAGCAGCTTGGCTCTCTCTACATGAGATATGTATGATATCTTTTTCACAAGTTAAGACAGGAACATAAAAAAACTATCATGGCTAGTAAAAGCCTATTAAACCTAAGTATTTTGCAGGTCCTCGCAATCTAATCAGTTTATCATAACGCAGATATCAATCATCGTGTCAAGGTTTTCACAGTTTAGTCAACACGGGACAGCGGACATGGCAACCCTGATAACGGGAGAATGTTGTAATCTGTGTTTTGATAGTGTTTAATTTTGTTGTTTAGCTAGCCTTATCCGCAACGTGCGTTCCGCAAGGCTACCAAACTATATATAGTTTTCTTTTCGTTTTATAATAGAAATGCATATTAAATTAGAAATGCATATAATCAGCCTGAGAAACAGCCTAACTGCATAAGACCTCATTATCCAACACCCGGCCCGCCTGGTCAAATCGGCATGTTCGTTTTATAAAAAAAAAACCTGTTTCCCATCGTAAACTTTCGAATGCATTTTGAGATACCGAGATACAGGGTTATGTGAGATCTGTACCGCACTAAAAACTCCTCAGTGGCCTACCTCAGCAGTTGAAGAAGTCTTCTGGATCTTCAGTGGAACACACCGGTATCCTCCACAAACAGGACGGGCCTCAACTAGGCTATGTGCATGTACATTTAGGTATGCATTAACCGTCGTCCTTACAAGAGTTGCACGTTGAAGACGCTCCCTTTTGTATGTGGTAGAACTATTATGGTTCGCCCGGGGAAGTACCACCGCTGCACCCACTTCTACCGTGAACCAATTCTATTGTTTTTCGGTGGAAGTTGCCGGCCACACTTACATGAGGCGACCACCAGCCTCCGGAGTAGCAGCGCAACTGCATACGACCTCAGACAAGACTTACCTATGCTTGCTTGAGGTTGTATCTACATCTAGTCCATGGGCTGCAGTGACCACTTACCACCACGTGGCCTGCATGCTCGTCTGCTACTCCATTCAAATAAAATAAAAAGCCTGGGGTTACCGGCAGCTAGGCTCTAGTCTAGCCCCCTTTACGTCGCCTCTTGCGATACCGTACCGTGATATTCTTACATCCCGAACTACATTGTAAAAGAAACCTAGCTACTACTTATATTAAGACTTGTCATCTTATCAACCGTTCAACAATTTATCAGCTGATCATGTTCAGATTCAAGTAACTATAATCAATCGACGAGACGTCAGATTATAAGTTATCAGTTCACATCTGTCGATCAGAACAAGTGCATAGGTAAGTTATCAGGCTGGGTTTTATGCAAGTTGGGGTGATTTGAAGCTGTTCTGCTACTGTTCATCACTTAGGTACTTGACAGTTTTTGACCTTTGATACGGTGTGAGAATTATTATACCTATACTTTCTCAAGGTTCGCATATTTCCACCGAAACGTGAATGGCCCAACGGCTGGCGTAGAAATTAAACTATCTACGCATCTAAGCCGCGCTTAAGCCTCAATATACCTCGGCAAAAAGCCGCCTTTTAATCAGGAAACTTACGATCTGATGAAGACTGCCGGAAGCCGCTGAATTCAGAGGGCATAGAACAGAACGAAGTGGCGAACATTAAGGGAGGCCTATGTTCAGTAGACTTCCAAAGGCTGCTGGATAGATGGATGGATGGTTCCATAGATGGAAGGATGCATGGATAAACGGATATATGAAAGTGGCAACTTTTGAGTTACTCAATTGTTATGTGTCTATCTTAATACCTTTAAACGAGCAATTCTTGTACCTATATACCTAAATATATTTGTTGAATCTCGGAAACAGCTCCAACGATTTTGATGAAATTTAGTACCCTGGTTTCAGGGGTGATAAATCGATCCAGCTAGGTTTTATTTTTAGAAATTTTAAATTATAAAAAAATATTTTCAGCGATTATCCTTCCTTGGCCAAATGGTTACGTGGGCTGAGTGCGGTACTAGAGACGCAGTTTTTTATTGGGAGCTATTGCAAACGGCGTCGTTAAGTAACACTAAGCAAATGAGTGTTTCGTTTGAAACTAACCCAAGAAAATAAACTGTTTTTATCCGAGCAAGGCTCGCTCGTCCAGGTACTTTCTATTTAATTATATAACCTACAAGACGAACACAAGAAATCCAGTTTAATCCAGATAGTCTACAACGTCACTACCAATGTTTATTTATAATTTCACATCCGGACATCAATTAATTAAATCAGCAATATTATAGATAATTTATTTGTCACAACGCTATCTACCTGTTTTAAAAAAATTTGAAGTCAGCTTCCATCCATCCATCCATCATCCTTTTAAAGTCCACTGCTGGACATAGGCCTCCCCTAATGTTCGACAATCCGTCCGGTCCTGCGCCCTTTGAATCCAGCGGTTTCCCGCTATCTTCTTCAGGTTGTCAGTCCACCTGGTTGGAGGGCGGCCTGTGCTCCTTTTTCCGAGACGTGGTCGCCATTCGAGGACCTTTCTTCCCCACCGGTGGTCAGTCCTCCTAACTATGTGTCAGCTTATTAATATAAATATAATAATCTCATTACAAATTGACTTTTATCTATATATTTCGATCTAATCTGTCTCGACTTGTGCTACTACATTTGACAGTCATGTTTTATCGATATTTTTACAAGATTCTTATTAATCATATTTTTTTATTCGATTCGCGAAGACCGATTAAAATAAATGAAGAACGGGAGCGACTGAATAAAATTAAACCCAAATATTGCACCCCTCTTTTTCAATAACAACCAATAACAGTAGGTAGGACCTTGAAGTTTTTTATTAAAATGATTTTACTCCTTACCCTGATGCCTGAAGGAGGGGGTGGGGGGTGAACACCATTCCTCTGATCCAGTAAATTTTGTGTGAAGTCGTTCCAGGAGTCCGTAAAATATAGCTCAAGTACCTATGCATGCTTCGTGGTCGTAATACGAGTATCATGGGTATTACACGTTTTCTCTTTACGGAAAGTACGCTCTTAACAAACGTAGTCATATGCTCGCCGAAGTTTAAATTTGAACTTAAAAAAAGAAACTTAAAAAATAATTAACTCGGAAATGCCGCTATTTTTTATTGTCCCTATCAATATTTTTTGACCACTTTTTTTACCGAATGTATGAAATAAGTAGTTGTGAGTGACTACATAATAATGAATGAAATCATAATTGTGAAATCAATAAACAAAATAATTAATCCACGTGTTGGCCGGCGTTATCGTCATTTATAGCTATGAAAAATACTTTGTTCTTCTGGCGTTTTCTTCTTATATCGTGCCAAATTTCATTGGGATAAACTTATCGACTTAGCCTCGGAAAAGTAATCCTAATCATTCTAAACAAATTAATAGTGGGTAGAGAATGAAAGTTCACCTCACACAACCACTACAAATGGATTGATATGACGCTTTCCAAAATACAGACATTTATTATTAGGTCCTTACTTATGATATTGCCATTACTCAATACTGGGAACTCTAAAATCAAAAGGTTTGATTAGGAATTCCAAACTCGTATTTTTTACGAAATAAAGTTAGAAAAATATTGTTTTAAAATTCGTATTTCATTTGTTTTCACATCATTTGTTTGAGCTTCAAGATTGGTATAACAACAACTGTTGACAAATTGAACATTCGCGGTATTTACGAATACGAGTTCCACCGTGGCACTACGACTCGAAGAATTAACGACGTGTACGCATCGCTAACGAACGAACGGTGCGTATTTTTTTGATACTGAACGGCAATTTCATATTTATAAGGACCTAATATACCCTAAATCATAGAATTCTGTACATATATAATTAATGAAGTAAGTAAATAAATATACTAGAAAAAAAGGATTAAGCTGTATTAGGGATTTAATTCTTAAAATACTCTTTTTTTAGACAGGTAAAGCAATAGTGCTTTTAGTATCGCATGTAGAGTTAAAAGCTAGGTCAACGCTAGTAGGGCAGCTAAAGTAAACTTGTGTCAATTTTACCTGTTCAGTAACCGCAATTAATTAAAATAAATCATCTCATAAAAAATGTACTCGAGATTGATAATATTTTGTCCAAAATTTATTTTCATTGCAGCAAATTTTTTTTCGAACAAAACAAAAAGCAAACAAAAACTGACCTGTCGTATGAACGGCCTGTAATTGGTTTCATTATCTATGATTTCCTCCTTCACCATTTTGAGTTCGATTTTCAAACAGCGCGCTAAATTCGAATCATTTTTAATCTTTGTCCACGCGGCCGATGAGTTTCGCGTTCGATTTTCAGCGCCGGCACAGACTGAACGGACCGCCCGTGTCACAAACTGATGAATGTCTTGGCAATGATATTACTATACGATAATAACGCGATTAGATTATTGCTATTTGTTCGAATAATCAATGCTACTGAGATAACGTGCATCATGATGTGGATGTAGATATTCTAGATAATATCGTTGAACAGAGCGTCAAAAAATAAGGACGCAGGCGTATTTTTTAACACGAACTTGAACTTTATTTTGATAACAGGTGCATTCCCGCTCTGTAAACGAATTCCTCAATTAGGTAGGAAATTAAAAAAAATGCAGACTTAACCTACTAACAAGACAAAACAGATTAGCCAAGATTTATTTAAGATTCAAAAATTATATAAACCTCTTCATACTAATTACTTACACATTTTCTTTTTATAGGTACTGCTATTATCATAGCTTCAGCTATTTAAGAAGCTATAATTTAACAAAAGTCAAAAACACAGGCCTATCAATATTGGAAATTACTAAAGACTAAACCCTATAGAGTAATAACGTAATATTATTATATGTTCAAAATTATTATAAATTAATAATACAGAACAGAAAAGTTACAACAGAAACAGATAAGTTTTATTTCGACGTTAAACCTTCGAATTTGAGATAAAATTTGACGAAAGTGGCACTTTGGCCACTTCAGGTTCAACCAAATATTTTGTTTAAACTCATAGGTAAGTTTTGAGAGATCAGTGAAATAAAATAGGTAGGTTTTATATTTTTTTAATTTTGACCTTTTGACCATCGAAACAAGTCTAATCTTATTTCAAATCTCATAAAACATTCTTATTTTATACTAAACTAGTGGACCCCGTAGACGTTGTCCTGCCTTAAAAGTAATGAGAGGATTAGTTTCTTTATCATCTCAAAGAGTTTTTATGTTGGCTGCAACCCTTTTTGCGTCCCACAGCTGGGCAAGGGTATTCCCCCATTATTGGGGAGGCCTGGAGGGGGAGAGGAGTTTTGGCGGGAAGTCTGAAGGAGCACATGTTGTGTTCTTGTTTGATTTTCATTTTCTTAGTGTATTTCTGAGTTATATCGGATAAATTTGATGGTAATTTGTTCGATATAAGTAATTAAAGTGCACGAGTGTTGTGAATTATAATAACAGTGCGAAAATATGTTCAGCTTGCCTCCAAAATTCCATTGCTCACGTTCTTGTAAAGAAGCCATCGCTTTACTTGAATGTCTGACTGACTTGACTGACTGATTACTAACGACTTAGGTACTGACTTTACCTATTATTACTCGTCCAGTTTCACCTAAACTGGCAAAAACGTGATGCAAAAATTATACTT
Organism: Pyrgus malvae; assembly: GCA_911387765.1. Taxonomy (NCBI): domain Eukaryota; kingdom Metazoa; phylum Arthropoda; class Insecta; order Lepidoptera; family Hesperiidae; genus Pyrgus; species Pyrgus malvae. The sequence continues at coordinate 13,506,817 of OU426971.1, read as the reverse complement.
GACGCTGGCAATATGCAGTTTGCGATGCCATAATTGAAGAAGAAAAATCAATAACAGTTACTAACAGTTTATATTGGAAAAAAAAATTGTGAGTTTTGGCGGGACGTCGAAAAAAGACATATTGTGCTCTTGTTTTATTTTCATTTTCTTGTTGTATTTTTGAGTTATAAATATCGGATAAAGTTTATGGCATTTTGTTTGATATAGGTTAATTACAGTGCACGAGTGTTTGTGAAATAGAATAACAGTGCTAATATGATTTTTCTGCTTGCCTCCAAAATTCCATCAGACACGTTATAATAAAGCAGCCATCGCTTTACTTGAATGTTGGACTGACTAGACTGACTGATTACTTACGACTTACATACTTACTGACTTTGTTATTGCTTCGTCCAGTTTCATTGAAACTGGCAAAAAATTGATGAAAAAATTATTCTTGAAGCTGGCAGTATGCACGGAGTTTGCGATGCCATAATTGAAAAAAAAAAGTTGTTTTACTATTAATTTCGTAATTTTTCCATATTTTCCCACCGTTTAAACCTTCCCTGGACTTCTTCTAATATGTATTTCAATACAAAATTAGCCGTTCAATATTAAGAAGACTAACGAACAGCAATTCATTTTTATAAGAGTACTAGCTTCGCCCGAGTGGACCCGTTTTAAAGGTTCCCGTAGGATAAAAACCATCCTATGTCCTTTCCCAAGGTCCACTCTACCTTTTTTTTTTTTTTTTTTGGTATCGGGGGGGAAACCTTCAAAAGGTACCCGACACCTTGGGAGAGGATACCGGGTTATGTGGGATTTGACCGCACTAAAACCCCCTCGGTGGCCAGCCTCTACGTTTGTGAGGACTCCGGGATCTCCATAGGAACGCACCGGTGTCCTCCACGCGCGGCGCCCCATAACGGGCCCATCTTCGGGAGAGCAGATGTGCTCTCCTCTCCTGCACCTTCAGGTGTTCACGGCGGCATGCGGCCACGCATACACCGCCGTCCTTCCCGGGGCTGCTGGCTAGACGGGTCAAGCTCCCACTCTCACCGTCCGCATCCCCAGAAGCCCCCTTTTAGTCGCCTCTTACGATCAGGCAGGGGATACCGTAGCTCTATTCTTAATCCCGAAGCTACAGGGACTAAGGTCCACTCTACCTGTGTTCTACTCTATGTTCCAAATTTCATTAAAATTGGTTCAGTAGCTTTAGCGGAAAGCATAGCAGACAGACAGACAGACAGAGTTACATTCGAATTTATAATATTAGTAGGGACTAGTAGGGATATAGAGATTCTCTGCGAATAACACCTACTAAGTATAGTATGTTTTGAGACAAAGATGAGTAGTGGGACTTGGCTACAGGCCTACGATAGTATTCAGGCCTTAGCTTAATCCATTTTGTGAACTAAATAAAACCCTAAATAAAAACCGAAAGAATGAGAAATATCAAATAACTTTCCATAGCCATTCTTTTTCGGAATCTGTTCCGTAACACCACATAAATTAGGTCCCAGAGGACCTAATTTATGTGGTGTTCTACTCTATGCTTGTGTCCAAAACTTCTATTAGTGAATTTTCCGAAACAAAGAATAAATTTAATGATCAGAGTATGCCGTAAATGATTCCGAAATTGAACTTACGGGATGGATGCGTACAGGTATAGGCCCCCAGACCAGGGGCGTAGCCACACTGGGGCAAGCTGGGGCACTTGCCCCACCCTGGCAAATTGATAAATCAAAATTACATCCCGCATTGGAGCAGCGTGGTGGAGTAAGCTCCAGGCCTCCCCAATAATGGGGAGAGACCCGTGCCCAGCAGTGGGACGCAAAAAGGGTTGCAGCCAACATTCTGGGGAAAAGGATGATCTTATAAGGCTTGTCACTTTATGCATGAATCAGAATTACTTTCAATATGACAACCAATTCTATTCTCAAAGAGAAAGCCTTGCAATGGGCTCACCTTTGAGTCCATTGCTGGCCGAGTTATTTATGGATAATTTTGAGAATAGATATATTGTGGGTGGACAGGGACACAAAGGCAGCTGGACGTATTCGTAAATAAACTAAATAAATTCACCTTAAAATTAAATTCAAATTAGAAGTTGAGGAACTAGGAAGACCGCTGCCCCACCCTGAGCCCAAGGCTGGCTACGCCCATGCCCCAGACTCTATAGGAAATGACATGGGCCAAGAAAACTTCATAAGGGCCGATAAGGGCATAATATTTAATTAACTCATTAACATTTGTATAGGTATACATACCTACTTACTACATTTTGTGTAAGCACCCTAAACCTTAGATTTATGATCGATATCAGATACTCGATGTAATAGATTAAAAACGCTTTACACATCATGCATCATAAATTTTCGTCATTGATAATATTTCCCTAATCCTTTAATTATACCCCAGAATAGGGTTGCCAGGTCGCCAAACTTAATAGCCGGACAGACCAGCCAGTTTGGCCGGACATTTGGGTAGAAAGGCCGGACACCCTACATTATTGAGGATTTTGTGTCTCAGTATTAATAGGTACGACAGAAAACTGTAAATAAAATGTAGCTTTTTATAATTATTGTCATAAATCTTGTTAAATTCTAATGAAATAATAAATAAAATCGAATACCAAATCAGTATTAAGTAGGAGCGACCGACAGTCGACTCGCCTGCGTTCGGCCACGCTCGGCGCATGCTCGTTTGCGAAATGTAAAAAGCCTAACAAAAGCCGGACAAGCCGGACACCGTTTATTTTGGCCGGACACGCAATCAAAAAGCCTACCTATGTCCGGCTTTATCCGGACGCCTGGCAACGCTACCCCAGAATCAATGTTATTTAAATCTTGCATGTTAACAATAAATATAAGAAACAGATGGATTGACTAGTAGTAGTGATAAAACTATTCGTTTTATTGACTCTTCTAAGGAGAAATTCACTTTTATACGGGATTTATGCAATGCTTTCGGTAGGTCATAAAATAGTCCCTGTAGCTTCGGGATTAAGGATACGGTACTTACTACTACTACTACTGCCTGATCGTAAGAGGCTACTAAAAGGGGGCTTCCGGAGTTACGGGCGGTGAGAGTGAAAGCTCGATCCGTCCAGCCAGTGGCCCCAGGAAGGACGGCTGTGTGTGCGTGGCTGCGTGCCGCTGTAAGCATCTAAAGGCGCACCGTGCAGGAGAGCAAATTTGCTCTCATGGGCCCGTTCTGGCCAACCAACCCTATTCTACCCACTGGTCTGTCCTGGTCACCAAAAACTAAAATTCAACTCCTTCCCACTTCGAATGAAATCTTCATAAAAGGGTTCTGAAAATCATTAACTGCATCTTAATCGCATACCTACCTACATAGTCTTCTTGACTTCATTCATTGTATCCAAATAAGCTTAGAAATTATGTAAAACTGAGCTTAATTACTTACTACAATGACATAGATTTCACTTAATTTATACATTTTTGTACGCTCCAGTAAATTGTTTCTACAAACCTTTTGTTTACTTACTTCCGTCTGAAAAAATTAAAAGTTTTTCTTGGTCAGATATCTTAGTTGTGCAAGCCTGCAAGGTGACATCTAGTTGGTAAATGAGTTGACATATGAACATGTACTTTGTGCATACGAATATCTTGTTTCCCATAATTTTGATCTAGATGGCGCTAGACACCTTTTTTACGACTAAATCAGAATAAATTTAGGAAAATTTTATGAAAATGTATCTTCTATGTCGATCAATTCATCATTGGTTATATTACTTATCCAATTTGTAATATAACTTTCAGAACGATTATAAAAATAATACTTTGTCTATTATTTATATTCGAGTATAGTAGACGAAAACTAAATTACTGTATAAAACTATACTTGTACCTATTTAGTTGGCGAATTATAATTTTATTTGCTGAAATTGATCTGAAGGTAACAATTTCACTAACTCAGACACTTGAGGTTGAAAAAGTACAAATGAAAGACAAAACTTCATTTTGAATTTTAAATTTATTAATATTGATCAAGTATCTTTGGCGAAATAAATCAAAAATAACAAGTCAGTCTTAAAATCGTAATACTGTTTAGGTCTTTAACTATAGGAATTTTGAAAATCTCAATCGACTTCCTCGACTGTGGGTCCGCCGTTACTCGCACCGTAGTCGCCCGCGTTGGGCATGCCTGCTCCAGCGCCTGCACCGTGCATTTTGCTCATGATGGGCGAGCAGACCCGCTGCAACTCCTTCAGCCGGTGTTCGTACTCCTCTTTCTCAGCTAGAGAGTTATTGTCCAACCAGCGTAGCGCCTCATCACACTCCCGTCGTACGTTGTCCTTGTCCTGCGAGCTTAACTTCTCGCCAGCGTCGTCCAAGGCCTGCCTCACGCTGAACACGTACGACTCCAACTGGTTCCGAGCAGCCACCCGGGCTCGCTGCTTCTCGTCTTCCTCCTTGTAACGCTCGGCTTCTGATAACATCCGATCGATCTCGGCCTGCGAGAGCCGACCCTTGTCGTTCTTGATCACTATGTTCTTACTGCGCCCGGTGCTGTTCTCCTTGGCAGATACGTTCAGGATGCCGTTCGCATCCAGGTCGAAGGTCACGTCTATCTTGGGAACACCGCGAGGCGCTGGTGGTATGCCGGTCAAGTCAAAGGTACCGAGCAGGTTGTTGTCCTTGGTCATCGCGCGCTCACCCTCGTACACTTGAATGGTAACGGCTGGCTGGTTGTCAGAGTATGTCGTGAACGTCTGCGACTGCTTGCAGGGGATCTTGCAGTTACGCTCGATGATCTTCGTCATCACGCCGCCGGCGGTCTCGATGCCGAGCGACAGTGGAGCGACGTCCACCAACAGCAAATCCTGGATCTTGGTGTCTTGCGAGCCGCTTAGGATGGCGGCCTGCACGGCGGCACCGTAGGCCACAGCCTCGTCCGGGTTGATGGACAAGTTCAGCTTCTTACCGCAGAAGTAGTTCGAAAGAAGGTTCTGGACCTTAGGGATGCGTGTAGATCCTCCCACTAGCACGACGTCGTGGATCTGGCTCTTGTCAAGCTTGGCATCCTTCAGGGCCTTTTCCACGGGTTCCAGCGTGCCGCGGAAGAGGTCCGCGTTGAGCTCCTCGAAGCGCGCCCGAGACACGCGCGTGTAGAAGTCGATTCCCTCATAGAGAGCGTCGATCTCGATGGTGGCTTCCGTGCTGGAGGACAGCGTGCGTTTGGCGCGCTCGGCTGCCGTGCGCAGTCGGCGAAGGGCGCGAGGATTGCTGCGGAGATCCTTGCGGTACTTGCGCTGGAACTCGTCTGATAGGTGGTTTACCAGGCGGTTGTCGAAGTCCTCTCCGCCCAGGTGAGTGTCGCCAGCTGTGGCCTTCACCTCGAAGAGCGAGCCCTCGTCGATGGTCAAGATGGAAACGTCGAAGGTGCCGCCGCCGAGGTCGAATATGAGGACATTCCGCTCACCTTTCAGGTTCTTATCCAGACCGTAAGCGAGCGCGGCGGCCGTAGGTTCGTTGATGATTCGCAACACGTTCAGGCCCGCGATGGCACCCGCGTCCTTGGTCGCTTGTCGCTGTGAGTCGTTAAAGTACGCGGGCACTGTGATCACTGCATCCCTAACAGTAGTACCCAGGTACGCTTCCGCGGTCTCCTTCATCTTTGTCAAGACCATGCTGCTGATCTCTTCAGGTGCAAATTTTTTCATCTCTCCTTTGAACTCCACCTGAATCTTGGGCTTGCCGCAGTCGTTGACGACTTTGAAGGGCCAGTGCTTCATGTCCTGTTGGATCTTAGGGTCGTCGAACTTCCTGCCGATGAGTCGCTTAGCGTCGAACACTGTGTTGCTGGGATTGAGAGCGACCTGGTTCTTGGCTGCATCTCCGATTAACCGCTCCGTGTCTGTGAAAGCGACGTATGATGGTGTAGTACGGTTACCTTGATCGTTGGCGATGATTTCCACGTTCCCATGTTGCCACACTCCGACACACGAGTATGTGGTTCCCAAATCAATTCCGATTGCTGGCATTTTATCTGTCTTCTTTTATTTCCAATAAACACGTAGAAATAAACTTGTAGGTATCGTAGAAAATGCTTGTGTATAAATAATCTCGCTTCGGTTTTCACCGAACTCCTTTCGTCTTCACTTTATCGCGTTTCAAATTATTATGACTTCCCGCGCCTGACGCATCGCTTTTATACAAGTTGAATGTGATTCGAGAAAATTCGGGTACCATCGAGAATACACCAATCACGATCAACAATACGCCGTAGTTTCTAGAAATTTGTAGAGCTTTCTGTCATCGAAGTCTAACGAACCAATGGGATACGAGATCATTCACAACGTACCCATTTCCAGCCAATCACAGCTTGGCAGCTAAGAAAGAAAGAGAAACAGGGATATACCTATTCTGCTCTTACAGTTTTGGTGATACCAGTGCCATGTCCTGTCCCGATGTATTGGTTAGTTTAGTGCAACTATTTTGATGGAAAATAAACCATTTGGGTAGAAAATGTAATAAATGAAAACTTTGTATTTTATGCAAAAATCACCTTAATTACAAAAAAAAACACTATCCACTTTTGTTCTTAGAACCATTTCACATTCATTTAATAATAATAAAGTTAAAGTTAAAACCGAACCTTTTACAACATAATTGTCTTTTTATTTTATTTTTTATTTATTTATTTTAAGTATAACCTTATTCTAAGGATACAAGGGTGTGCTTAATGCCTAATGGCATTCTCTCCCAGCCAACCCTGGGTGTTATGGAAAACTTGTGGTAGGCGCATACTTACTACATTATAAACTATATAATAATATAATTATATAAATTATACTACATAAGCTATATATATATATACAAATATATTCTATCATACATATTATATATATATACATATATAAATAAAAAATATATATATATATAAACATACATAAATAAACTTTATGTCAAACAAAGAAAATATATTGAGATTGAGAGAAAAACAGATTTTTAAATGATTCAGTCAGTACTCAAGAGATGGTCTCGAACAAGTCTCCTGAACACACTTTTACTTGGAGCTTTACGAACGGTCTCAGGTAGGGTGTTCCACAGTAGTATAGCCTGAATTGTAAAAGAGTATCGGAAGAAGTCACTTTTATGTGAAGGAATGTCGAGCTTTAGATTATTGGAAGAACGTAAGCCTCTGTCATGAGACGAACAGAGGTAGCGAAAGTTTTCCTTTAAATATTGAGGAGAAGTTGGATCATGTAAAATAGAATACAGAACCAAGAGAATTCTAGAATTACGCCTCTGTCGAATAGTAAGCCATCTAAGCTGCTTTCGGTAACTGGAGATGTGATCGTATTTACGAAGATTGAAAACAAATCGGATACAGTTGTTAAGGAGGCGATCTAGTTTGTCCAGAAGTATTTCATTAAGGTCCGGATATGACACATCACCATAATCAATTATCGGTAAAATTAGGCTATGCATAAGCATCAGTTTTGTTTTGAACGGTAGAAAGTTCTTTAGTCGATATAAGGACTGCAGGGAACCGTTGACTTTACGGCTGATTTCGGCTATTTGTGCCCGCCAGCTCAAACCGCTGTCAAGCTGTAGACCAAGGTTTTTTACAGTATTGGTAAAAGGTATCTTTACATCGTCGTACAATATTGCAGGGAGATCCAGAATGTCGAATTTGGCAAGTAATCTTGAGCTGCCCATCAATATCGCCTGGCATTTCAAGGGATTGACATTTATGCCGTGCGCAACCGACCAAAGTTTAATAGAATTAAGGTTGCGGTTTATAGTATTGATTGCTATATCGAGATCTTCAATTTTTGAGTGGACATACAACTGTAAGTCATCAGCATACAGATGGTACGAACAATCAATGATGGAAGTGATAGAGTTGATAAACAACGAAAACAACAGTGGAGAAAGAATACCGCCTTGGGGAACGCCAGTATAGAGATCAGCCCAATTGGAACACTTCTGTCCCAGGTGTACTGACTGCTGGCGACCGCGAAGATACGATGCAAACCACGTTAAGGCAGTTGGCGTGAATCTATTGTGTTTGGAAAGTATGGAGAGGAGTATATCGTGGTCAACTGTGTTGAAAGCATTTGAAAAGTCAATAAGCACCACCACTGTGACCTGTCTGTCATCCATTCCCCGTCTGACATCATCGATGACTTTGACAAGAGCAGTAGTGGTACTATGACCAGATCTAAAACCCGACTGATAATCACTCAGTAGGTTATGTTTACAGACAAATGAGGAGAGCTGCTTATGCACACAAGCTTCCAGAACTTTAGAAAGGAATGGAAGAATTGAGATAGGGCGATAATGACTGGGGAGTGCAGGGTGAGAAACTTTGGGAAGAGGACACACATGCGCCTTTTTCCAGCTGGATGGATATTGGCCAGATAGGAGAGAGAAATTGATTACGTGCGTAATTGTAGGTAAGAGATACTCAACTATCGGCAATATCATCGATCTACTTATATTGTCACAGCCAACTGCCTTGGAACTTATTTTTAAAATGTTTGCCCTAACTTCCTTCTGTGAAACAGAAGAAAGTTGAAAAGAGGTAATAGTTGGTGACTGCAAGCTCGCTATCGAGTCTAGAGTTTGGCGTTTTATTACTGGGTCTAAGGGAGCAGACGAAGCAAAGAAGCTATTTATAGAATCAAGCGTGATACCAAGGTCCAGTTCCTGTTGTGGTGGTTTACATACTCCGAGAGAACGAATAAATTTCCACGCATTAGCAGGAGAGCTATTAATAAGATTGTCATGGATATATCGGCGTTTAGCTATTCGTACCATCTGATTGCAACGATTTCGGGCTGCTTTGAATGTTATCCAATTCTCCTCCGAACGATCTTTTTTAAAGGCACGGAAAGCTCGGTCACGCCTTCTCATTGCCATTCGAACACCTTCAGACATCCACGGAGCAGGTACACGTTTTAGTTTAACACTGTGCACGGGAGCGTGGGCATCGTACAAGTCAAGAATAGCTTTATTAAGCAGACGAACTTTAGAGTCTATTGTAGATGCCTCCACTACCGGGCACAGGTTAATACGAGATGCATCTTTCTTCAGCTTTGTGGTCGATATTCTATTGAAGTTTCTTATATTTCTTTTTGTAAGTTCTGTGTATAAGTTACCGTTTTATAAGAGTATTTTATGTGTATTATTATATCTAGTATAATCTTTAAAAAACTTAGTTTATTTATTTCTGTTTACAGTATTAGTACATACATGGAATCCATGTGTAAATTTATAAAAAAAAACAATACAACAGAAGATTTTCAATACAAATAGTTTTCTCCAAAACCCTAACATTTTTAATTTAATTTTAAGAAATGCCTAAAATAATGGTAAATTATAAAGTTTGAACTAGTCACCCCAAAGAGTGAAAGAGATGGACAATAGGATAGATAAAGCCAGAACATTCCATCAATATCGAATGGCATCATACCTTAGACATCCTTAGACATGCCTTAGACTAAGAATAATGTACCTTTGCATCATACTGAATAATACTGATCTTTTGGTTACAATGACATCGATACTAGCGCCATAGCGGGGAGTAGCGGAAGTAGCGGAACTACAAAACTTATTTTCTCATTATGGGGTTTCGTTAGTCATTGATTTTAATAGTTCAAATTTTCTACCAAAAACCAAGTCTTCATACTGCCATTTTACGGTTTAATTTTTACTCTATTTTTATCTGTATCTAATTGTAACTTCGGCGCTTGGTAAAATTTTCGACGAATTTTTGTTAATGTTAGCATGTCAGCCAATTTTTAAATCAGTTTGAAGTGTTTGAACTGCATAGAGTTAACCCACAAGACTCAATAACATTTTTATGAAAAATAATACCTAGAAAAACACGTCAGTTTTTTCGATTAACATTTGATGGACAATCGTAAATTGTAAAATATACAAGCTTGACTGTTTGTTTTTGATTCTCGCTTTATTCTGTAAGCTTATTTGGTACCTACAGCTACAATGTAAATTAATATTCTCAAATATAATATATAGATATTTCACAAGAAGTGCCTTGAACCGTGAACGGTAAATAATTATTGTTAATTAAAGACTTAGAATAATTACAATTACATTATAGAAACCAAGTTGGCGCGCCCAAAAAAATTGAAGCATTTTGATTGGTGCCATTAATGGCACCAAACGCCGGGCCGCTCCGTAAGACTAAAAACAAAAGAAGTCTAATAAAATAACTTTTTACAGTGTTTATAATATTTTGTAGTATTTTATAGTTAATTTGGTGAAAATACAAACTCATTCTATATTATTGTAAAATTAAAGCAAATTTTTTGCAGATTTAATACTTATACCTATCTACTTTTTTTTCTATCTAAGCTATGAGCTTTAGGTACATAACAGACTTAAAAGAACGGTAGTAAGATGTAGTTGGTTCCTTCTTATACTCCTATCCTAATTTGTAACACGTGTAGAAATGTTTAGTTTTTCTATAAATGTGTCTAGAAAAAAATACTGTTTGTAATTTCTTAAAAATTGCAGCATCAGCATAAGAATAAATAATAATTATACTATTCTTATGGCATCAGGTTCATCATAATAGGAGCATGCATAGGTACTTAATGCGCCTGTCAATAAAACAATATCAATACGCAGCAAAATTAGTTTTGTGTGGAGGAATTTGTAGGCGGTAGAAATTTAATGGTTTCACCGGTGAAGTACCTCTGCACCCACTTCTGACATGACGGTGTGTTTCGGTGAAAACAATGAAGGTTATATTATATACATTGAAATTTGTGTTGTTTTATATAATAAATAGGAAAAGCATAGAGTTAGCATATACTTAGTACTCAGACTAAGTACTGTTAGGAATCAACGTCGGTAGTTGAATAAAAAATTTAATAAAATAGGAAGTAGGAGAAAACGCCTATAAAAACGAGGCCTCCTCTAAGGGGGGATTATTAGTTCTGTGACAGTTGTAAGGGCTCTGCCCGAAGCCTCTCTGAGCGCGCGTGGCTCGGCGGCTAGCGTAGAACGCAAGCGGTCTATGCAGCTAAGCCAAACGGGAGCGGTCGGGTGTGGGATGGGTGACCGCTAGTGGCAAAAAATTTCATGCGCGTTTCCGTGCTTCGGAGGGCACGTTAAGCCGTCGGTCCCGGTTGTTGTCGATAGATAACAGCCGTTAAACCTAGTCGGAGGCGGTTTGAAACAGCCCATAATGCGGTTTGAAAACATCCGACAGCGGGTTGGCCACTAACCCGCATCTCCACCAACCCGCATTGGAGCAGCGTGGTGGAGTAAGCTCCAGGCCTCCCCAATAATGGGGAGAGACCCGTGCCCAGCAGTGGGACGCAAAAAGGGTTGCAGCCAACTCTGCCCGATTGCGTATTTAAATTCTGTATTTCTGCTTACTTATTATTTAATTGTGGTTGTAGGTATAAGGAAATGTTAATTAGAAACCTGAAATCGTAACGATTTAAGTTTTAAATTAAGGTTTAAATTGTATAAAAGGCTCTGTGAATTAAATGGTGATTTAAATATTCTGCTTCTGGTTTTCATTCTTAAAAGTACTGTATACCCGTATACCCTAAGTTGATAGTATATTATACTTAAGTCTATGACCCTAAGTGTATGACGAAAAGCATAGACTTAGCATATTTATACTAATTACTACCGAAATATCGGTTTTGGCGGGAAGTCGAAAAATACATATTGTGCTCTTGTTTTATTTTCATTTTCTTGGTGTATTTTTCAGTTAGTTACATTACATCGGTAAAAAGTGTGGGTTGCTCGATATACGGAAAATATGACACCGAGCGCTATTTTTCGTTTTTACGCAATAATACTAGTATTTTTTGTTCATTCTTATTTTCTGCCTGCTTATATTAAGAATTATGTTTCACTTTTTTTAGTTTGATGTGCTTCAAAAGCGTGTTTTTTAACTACATTTATTTTTCACTTTTAGTGCGATTTAATGTTAAAAATATTTTATTAAGTTCTCGGAATTAGATGAAATCATGAAATTATTGTATTGCCACCGCTTCTTGATAAGTGTCCAATGTTTGAATAAAATCTGGCCGTTTGAAGTGGGTCAAAATCGCACCCAAAGGAGTCGGAGCGTGTAAAAAATGGAGAGAAGAGGCTGTGTCCATCATGTTTAATCTGCTCAGCTCAGTTTAGCGAGAGATTCAGTTTAGCCAGAGAAATAGGTAGGTTTGTAATATGTTGTATTATAAAAGACGGAATACAGGGAATGTAATGTGTAACCGATTAAATTCGGTTCATATACATACACATTCATGTTCATGTACATTCCCTTTATGATTTAATATGAGTATTTTAATACGCCCAATCTTTTTGCAGTCAACACAAATCACAATGACAAAAAGATAAAATGACATTGCTTTTGCATTAGATGAGAGTGAGATGGGTGACCGCTAGTGGCAAAAAAAATCATGCGCGTTTCCGTGCTTCTTAGGACACGTTAAGCCGTCGGTCCCGGTTGTTGTCGATCATCGATATAATATCGATGTTGTCGATAGTCGAACAGTCGCTAAACCTTGTCGGAGGCCTAATGGGCGGTTTGAAAACATCCGACAACGGGTTGGCCACATAACCCGCATCTCCACCAACCCGCATTGGAGCAGCGTGGTAGAGTAAGCTCCAGGACCAATGATGGGGAGAGATCAAGCAGTGGGACGGAAAAAGGGTTGCCAACTGTGAAAAATCCTGCTGAACCCTAGCCACGCGCACAATTGAACGGGAGGCAGATGTTTTCTCAAGGTTACACTGGCGTACAAAATAGGGACTAGGCATAAGAATCTACGGACTAGGTTTCATTTTACCTGATATTCTTATAGTTATACTTATTATGTGTATTTTATATTTTAAGTGTAAGTTACAATCACGGATACAAACATATTTTTACATACATAGGTATATATATTACAGATGTACTATACGTGACATACTCATGCATATTATGACGATTACAACTTTTACAACTTTTTGAATCGTTACATCTCAGAAACGGTGGCTCTTATTAGGAAAAAAAGTATTGCTACATATTTTATAGATATTTTATAAATGCGAAAGTAAATTTGTTTGTTACTCTTTCACGCGAAAACTACTCAATCGATCACCATAAAACTTTGAACATAATAAATAATATATTCTTGAAGTTACACATCAGAAGTACATAAAATAGGATACTTTAAAAAAATTGACGCGGGTGAAACCGCGGGGCACAGGCGGCACAGCTAGTTTTATAGATAGGTAATCTTATGATCAACAATTTTTGTCTGGCTGGGGTAATTTTATGTTTTGCTGAAACTAGCGAAACTCATTTTTAGACCATGAGTAAAATTTTTATTTGTTTTGAACAAAATTATAAGTACATTTTAGCCATCGATATAGACTATGATTTTTTAGTGTGTGTGAGCAGGACAACGCTTTAATACATAAGTTAGTAGGTAGTGCGTTTTATCAAAGCTAATATTGTATTGTTGTTTTCGGTTGTGTGCTGAGGGAGTAAATAAAAGACAGTACTTAATGATTAATAAATTAAAATTTATTTAACGAAATATGACAAAGTTATTTCTGGCGAAATTATGATCAAGTACTGCTGGTGAAATTAAATAAATTAACAATCAGTCTTATAAGTAAACAAATTAATATCACATATTTACAGGCTATATAGCACGACTAGTTCACTTGGGTGTTGCTGTTGAAGGAATTATTTAATTGCCTAATCGACTTCTTCTACAGTGGGACCGTCATGCCTTGCTCCGGGTTGGGGTCCAGCGTTGGGCATGCCTCCTGCACCTGCGCCGTGCATTTTGCTCATGATGGGCGAGCAAACCCTCTGCAATTCCCTTAGCCGATGCTCGTACTCCTCCTTCTCGGCCAAAGAGTTATTGTCCAACCAGCGCAGGGCCTCGTCACACTCCCGTTTTGCATTGTCCTTGTCCTGCGAGCTAAGCTTCTCACCAGCGTCGTCCAAGGCCTGCCTCACGCTGAACACGTACGACTCCAACTGGTTCCGAGCAGCCACCCGGGCTCGCTGCTTCTCGTCTTCCTCCTTGTAACGCTCGGCTTCTGATAACATCCGATCGATCTCGGCCTGCGAGAGCCGACCCTTGTCGTTCTTGATCACTATGTTCTTACTGCGCCCGGTGCTGTTCTCCTTGGCAGATACGTTCAGGATGCCGTTCGCATCCAAGTCGAAGGTCACGTCTATCTTGGGAACACCGCGAGGCGCTGGTGGTATGCCGGTCAAGTCAAAGGTACCGAGCAGGTTGTTGTCCTTGGTCATCGCGCGCTCACCCTCGTACACTTGAATGGTAACGGCTGGCTGGTTGTCCGAGTATGTCGTGAACGTCTGCGACTGCTTGCAGGGGATCTTGCAGTTTCGCTCGATGATCTTCGTCATCACGCCGCCGGCGGTCTCGATGCCGAGCGACAGTGGAGCGACGTCCACCAACAGCACATCCTGGATCTTTGTGTCTTGCGAGCCGCTCAGGATGGCGGCCTGCACGGCGGCACCGTAGGCCACGGCCTCATCCGGGTTGATGGACAGGTTCAGCTTCTTGCCACAGAAGTAGTTTGAAAGGAGGTTCTGGACCTTGGGGATACGCGTAGATCCACCTACCAGCACGACGTCGTGGATCTGGCTCTTGTCGAGTTTGGCATCCTTCAGGGCCTTCTCCACGGGTTCCAGCGTGCCGCGGAAGAGGTCCGCGTTAAGCTCCTCGAAGCGCGCCCGAGACACGCGCGTGTAGAAGTCGATTCCCTCATAGAGAGCATCTATCTCGATGGTGGCTTCCGTGCTGGAGGACAGCGTGCGTTTGGCGCGCTCGGCTGCCGTGCGCAGTCGGCGAAGGGCGCGAGGGTTGCTGCGGAGATCCTTGCGGTACTTGCGTTGGAACTCGTCTGCGAGATGGTTCACCAAGCGGTTGTCGAAGTCCTCTCCGCCCAGATGAGTGTCGCCAGCTGTGGCCTTCACCTCGAAGAGCGAGCCCTCGTCGATGGTCAAGATGGAAACGTCGAAGGTGCCGCCGCCGAGGTCGAATATGAGGACATTCCGCTCACCTTTCAGGTTCTTATCCAGACCGTAAGCGAGTGCGGCGGCCGTAGGTTCGTTGATGATTCGCAACACGTTCAGGCCCGCGATGGCACCCGCGTCCTTGGTTGCTTGTCGCTGTGAGTCGTTAAAGTACGCGGGCACTGTGATCACTGCATCCCTAACAGTAGTACCCAGGTACGCTTCCGCGGTCTCCTTCATCTTTGTCAAGACCATGCTGCTGATCTCTTCAGGTGCAAATCTTTTCATCTCTCCTTTGAACTCCACCTGAATCTTGGGCTTGCCGCAGTCGTTGACGACTTTGAAGGGCCAGTGCTTCATGTCCTGTTGGATCTTGGGGTCGTCGAACTTCCTGCCGATGAGCCGCTTAGCGTCGAACACTGTGTTGCTGGGATTGAGAGCGACCTGGTTCTTTGCTGCATCTCCGATCAACCGCTCTGTGTCCGTGAAGGCGACGTATGATGGTGTAGTACGGTTGCCCTGGTCGTTGGCGATAATTTCCACATTTCCATGTTGAAAAACTCCGACACACGAATATGTGGTTCCCAAATCAATTCCAATTGCTGTCATTTTTCTGTCTTCTTTTACTTCCAATAACACGTAGAAATTAACTTATACGTATTGTATAAATTGCTTGATGCTTGTGTAAAATAAACTCGCTTCGGTTTTTCACCGAACTCCTTGTCTTCACTGTATCGCGTTTCAAAATATTATAACTTCCCGCGCCCGGCGTACTGCTTTTATACAAAACGATTGCGATTCGAGATAATTCGGGTACAATCTCGTATGCACCAATCATAACCAAGAATACGTCGTAGTTTCTAGAAATTTGTAGAGCTTTCTGTCATCGAAGTTTCATGAACCAATGGAATACGAGATGATTCACCGCGTTCCATATTCCAGCCAATCACAGCGTAGCAACTAAGAAAGAGATAGAAATAACGGTATACCTGTCCTGCTTTTACCGTATTGGTGATACCAGTGCTACGTCTTGTCCCAAAGTATTGGTGATATAAATGTAATTATTTTAACGAAAAATCTATTCACAAGTCTTTTAAATGATTTTTTAGTATTTAAGATCTATCAAGTGTAATGAAGTAAGCATTTCTAAACACTTCAATTAGGCACTTCTGTAATGTGTAATTATTTAAATAATATATATAATTATTGTTGTATTCATTACGTAAGTACTTGAAATGTTAAATAATAAATTAAGCCAAAATACTTCAAATAAACCGAAAAAATGCCTATAAAGTAATATGACATAGTATATGCAAATAACTAAACTTCTATCTAATCTTAAATATGGTGTTTCTCTTTCTTTCTATGACATTATATTTTGAGCTAAAAGAAATAAATTTTTATCATCAATAAGAGGGTAACATTTTTACCTTACATTGTTGTTAGGTTGTAAAAACAATTATGTATTTTAAATTTCAAATGTCTCTATTTTTCTTTTAAATGGTAATGAAACATTGTTAAATAATGATGTTTGAACTAGTCACCCCAAAGAGAGAAAGAGAACGAGCAATAGGAAAGATAGAGCCAGAATATTCGAATGACGTTATTATTGACATTTGTTTGTCTTCGATACTAGCGCCATAGCGGGTAGTAGCGGAACTACAAAGGCATTATTCGTTTAGAGAGGCAAAGAGCGAAAGAGAAGGATAGAGCCAGAAAATTCGAGCGCCATCCATCATAGGCCCATAGCGGGGAGTACCCATAGGAGTAGTGTTGAGGCCTTAGAATAATTACAATTACATTATAACGTAGTGTTTAATTTCTCTATGAATTAGGTACATTATAGAATCCAAGTTCGCGCGCCCAAATTAAAGCATTTTGATTGGTGCCATTAACCGGGCCGCTCCGTAAGACTTAAGTTAAATTGCTTCACAATACTTTTTAAAAACAAAAGAAATCTAATACCTACAATAACTTTTCACAGTGTTTTCAATATTTTGTAGTATTTTATAGTTAATTTGGTCAAAATAAAAATATTTTGTTTGTCAGATGTGGCAGCTGTAGGAATCTATTTAGGGCTTCAATTTTGACAGCGTACTTGTATGAAGACACTCATTCTATACATATTTATTCTAAGGTTGAGGCATTCCGCATTATTTCCCATAAAGAATTAACAATAATTCACTTACTGAGAAATCTATGACAATTACAAACCTAAATAATAGCAGGCATTCAGAAAATACTAAACTGATTATTATTATACATAAGGGTGTGCATAAAAATAAAAGTAAAAATAAAAATACCTCATTGAGTATGAGGCAAAAAATGAGACCACATTTCAACCAAAGTATATATTACATTATTATATTACCTAACCTACTGCTAGTTTATTTTATTTTTCGAGGAATTCTTTATTTTTCTCTTCTTCGTTCTCAAAAAGACTGATATTAACGAAATTCCAACATTTCCAACAAGCTTTGAACTGCATAGGAAATATAGAAATACCAAGCTGCTATAAATACAATAACACATAAGTATATAACTTATTATAATACAGCAATAATATAAGTAAAAAACTATCGAGGCTAAAAATGTGATTTTGGCCTAAAGAAACCCTTTCAATTCTGAGAGGCAGGCCCACGGTAGGAGATAGCCCACATTCTTCACACTCATATGTGCACACAGGATTGTCTTTGTTGTGGGTACCCGTACCATGGGCATTGGGCACGCACATGGACAGGAAAATAAACATCCTAACTAAGAACAGAAATTAAAAAAACGGATTTTTTAATACAGTTGCTCAAAAAGTGACGTATTGCAGGGACGTATAGCGTGCGGGAAGTGGGCTATTACACACTCGTGCTTTTTCTTTACCTTTTCCGCACTCGTGCGTTCTCTTTCCCAACTGTCAAAATAATGTCTATTAAAAAGAAAAAAACCAACCACGAAGTTTTAGAAGTTTTTATGATTCATGCAAATATTTCTAAAAAGAAGCTACTAATTTGTTTCAATATCAGATTTAATGATTTGATTCAATGAGTTAGGTTAGGTTTCATTTCATTTCATCTCATTAAAATTTTCATTTCATATCAATATAAAAAATTCTACTGAAGACTTGGCTGTATGGGCATAGTTCCCTTTGCCTACCCACAATGGGTGAAAAAAACAAAAATAATCTCTGCATATAGGTATTCTTTTACGGTTGGCGCCATTTTCAAAAATGTTCTTTGCGAGTTTTTATTATTTTATTAAATTGCTTCATTTTTTCGCAACTGTATTAAAAATAGTCGTTCAGTACACGTGCGGAACCGTCATTGGAAGGAGTTCCGACTGTCAACCCTCACCTTCGGCTGCGCCTCGGCTCGGTTGGCTCGGGTAGACATTTGTCGGAGCTCCTTGCAATGACAGCCTTTCCGCACTTGTAATGAAATATACTATATCATTCTAATTTCTGCCATGCCTTTTACTGCTGAAATTTTTAGTCTTTAAAATAACTTCATTGGTTTGAGTCGTGTAGCATATAGATTACCTAAGTATTTATTATTTTTTTGAGATAATATTAAATATTACGACGACCATAATGGTTACCATGCCGGAATGCCAATCGAAGGGTCCCGGGTTCGATTCTCGGCGAAAAATAGAAATTTGAATGATGAGTTTAAATATCTGTTCTCAGTTTGGGTGTTTGTGTTTCTGTCTTTGCGTGTGTCCATGGTACCCACGACACAGGGTATATGTACCCTACTGTGGGGGCTATGAGTGTGAATCGTTATTTATTTATTTTATTTAAAAGAAGCGCTTAATATCATGTTTAATTTTCTATTATGCGTACAGATGGCGTTACTGGAGTCAATCTCTAAAAGGAAAGTACGGACTTTATTATGTGTATGCCATATGTTCGATTATTCCTCGTCTGTATGAATTTAACGTTGGAATTGAATGAAATAATCATTATACAGAACAGGTAAATACCTATTTTAGGGTTAATCAACAAAGTACAACAGAAAAAAGCTTCTTACTGTTTACCAAAAGATGGCGTTGATCACCTATATCGAATCATTGTCACTGTCGTGACAGTCTTGATTTTTCGGATTATTCCTCTTGTCTCCCTCAATTATTACAAAAAGGAGCCATTAATTTTAGAACTCAAGAGTTTAGGTACGTACGTTCTATTTAAATAGACTTTTATTGTATGGCTGTGAAACGTTATTTTTTTAAACGTTTATATTTCGTAACTACCTGTTTTTATTTTTATGTTCCCTAATACCTATGTAAAATAAAAAATGCGCTTACTGATTTGTAAATAAATAACACCACATATTATATCCTAAGGACTAGGCTATCCATATTATTTTTGATTCTAAATTATTTATTTCTTAAGCCCCTTTAGCCTGCTTTACAGCGAACACAGAAAACTTAAGTTTATTTAGGTACTATGAAAATTTAAAAAATAATTTATAAAATGGAAAATGAGGTAAAAAAATAGCAACGACTCATAGCAGTCGTTGTGCTCGTATTAAATCAATACAAAAGAACTATTATTTATATAAAAATGGTAAAAAAATCCTTGAAAGAATAATTAAAATGTACGTACATAGGTACGTATTTTGCTACTGTTCCAGCCAAACAGCCAAATTGTTTAAGTTAAGCTTTCATTAAAATACTCATAAAAGTTAAATCCGGTCTTTAACTCGGAGTACCAGATCAATGGGATTCCATGGAGATTCTTTTAATGAGCTGTCAAAACGTGACATCCTCACACATTTTGTATGAGAAAATGATTTACGAGGTCATGAATCATTTTAGCCAATTTAATATTTCTTTATTGATGAAGAAGGCAATAAAGATCATTTATAAATATGAATTAACAAATATCCTGCTTTTCAAACGTGGTTTTCAGCAATCTTTTTTTTTTAATGGTACCTATGCATTTTAAATTCTTTTGTGCACAGTGTCCAAGACCGTATTTGATATACATATTTAATACAAACTTATAAGGCTTCTGAACCTCAGATGAGGTATTTGTGCAGCGTAACTAGTTTCTTTTAATTTTATTTATTCATTTTCTGTGTACCATACTATAGCTGTTTTTTTAACCTTTTTTATTTCCCACTGCTGGGCACAGGTCTCCTACTCACAAGTGAGAGGGATTTAGGTCATAATCCACCACGCTGGCCAACTGCGGATTGGTGGACGTCATGCTTTCGAGAAATTATGAATTTCTCTCAGGCATGCACGGCGATAGGGAACATCGTAATTAATTAAATATCACGATATTTTCCATCACCGTGGAGCAGCGATAAATGCGCACATTACAAATTTCTTTGTCAGAGATGCGCGCCGACGATTTGAATCCTTGATCGGTCGCGTCGATGACCGCGGTTTCTTACCACTCGGCTATCGCTGCTTGTTATTTATTACTAACTATGAAATGTTACATAATGTGTTTTAGATTTATTTATGTAATTTGTGCTGCAGTGTAATCTGTGTAATGTTATTCGCTTATTGTTTAAGGTTTTACCGTAAAGAATGAAATAAAAGACAATGTATGATAAATAAATTAAAAATTTATTTAACGGAATATGATCAAGTATTGCTGGCGAATTACAACAATGATCAAGTACTGCTGGTGAAATTAAATAAATAAACGATCAGTCTTATAATATCACATATTACAAGCTACGTAGCACGACTTGTTGAAGGAATCATTTTGTTGCTTAATCGACTTCTTCTACAGTGGGACCGTCATGCCTTGCTCCGGGTTGGGGTCCAGCGTTGGGCATGCCTCCTGCACCTGCGCCGTGCATTTTGCTCATGATGGGCGAGCAGACCCGCTGCAACTCCCTTAGCCGATGCTCGTACTCCTCCTTCTCGGCCAAAGAGTTATTGTCCAACCAGCGCAGGGCCTCGTCACACTCCCGTCGTGCATTGTCCTTGTCCTCTGAGCTCAGCTTATCGCCGGCATCATCTAATGCCTGCTTCACGCTGAACACGTAAGACTCGAGTTGGTTCCTAGCCGCTACCCGGGCTCGTTGCCTTTCGTCTTCCTCCTTGTATCGTTCAGCCTCCGCCAGCATGCGATCAATCTCCGCTTGTGAGAGCCGTCCCTTGTCATTCTTGATGACAATATTCTTGCTGCGCCCGGTGCTGTTCTCCTTAGCAGATACGTTCAGGATACCGTTCGCATCCAAATCAAAGGTCACGTCGATCTTGGGAACGCCGCGAGGCGCAGGTGGTATGCCCGTTAAGTCGAAAGTGCCGAGCAGGTTGTTGTCCTTGGTCATCGCACGCTCACCCTCGTACACTTGGATGGTAACGGCTGGTTGGTTGTCCGAGTATGTCGTGAACGTCTGCGACTGCTTGCAGGGGATCTTGCAGTTGCGCTCGATGATCTTCGTCATGACACCGCCAGCGGTCTCAATGCCGAGCGACAGTGGAGCGACGTCCACCAACAGTACATCCTGGATCTTCGTGTCTTGTGAGCCGCTCAGGATGGCGGCCTGCACGGCTGCACCGTACGCGACGGCCTCGTCCGGGTTGATAGACAGGTTCAGTTTCTTGCCACAGAAGAAGTTAGATAGAAGGTTCTGGACTTTGGGGATGCGCGTAGATCCTCCCACAAGCACGACGTCGTGGATCTGGCTCTTGTCAAGCTTGGCATCCTTTAAGGCCTTCTCGACAGGTTCCAGCGTGCCGCGGAAGAGGTCCGCGTTGAGCTCTTCGAAGCGCGCCCGAGACACGCGCGTGTAGAAGTCGATTCCCTCATAAAGAGCGTCGATCTCGATGGTGGCTTCTGTGCTAGAGGACAACGTGCGTTTGGCGCGCTCAGCTGCCGTGCGCAGTCGGCGGAGCGCGCGAGGGTTGCTGCGGAGGTCCTTGCGGTACTTACGCTGGAACTCGTCTGCGAGGTGGTTCACTAGTCGGTTGTCGAAGTCCTCACCGCCCAGATGAGTGTCGCCAGCCGTGGCCTTCACCTCGAATAGCGAGCCCTCGTCGATGGTCAAGATGGAAACGTCGAAGGTGCCACCGCCAAGATCGAATATGAGGACATTCCGCTCACCTTTCAGGTTCTTATCCAGACCGTAAGCGAGCGCGGCGGCCGTAGGCTCGTTGATAATTCGCAACACGTTCAGGCCCGCGATGGCACCCGCGTCCTTGGTCGCTTGTCTTTGCGAGTCATTGAAGTACGCGGGCACTGTGATCACTGCGTCCCGAACGGATGTGCCCAAATACGCTTCCGCCGTCTCCTTCATCTTCGTCAATACCATGCTGCTGATCTCTTCAGGTGCAAATCTCTTCACCTCTCCTTTGAACTCTACTTGAATTTTGGGCTTCCCGCAGTCATTGACGACTTTGAAAGGCCAATGCTTCATATCTTGCTGGATCTTGGGGTCGTCAAACTTCCTGCCGATGAGTCGCTTGGCGTCAAACACGGTGTTGCTGGGGTTAAGCGCAACCTGGTTTTTAGCTGCATCTCCGATTAGCCTCTCCGTGTCTGTGAAGGCGACATATGATGGTGTTGTGCGGTTGCCCTGGTCGTTTGCAATAATCTCCACGTTCCCGTGCTGCCATACACCAACACATGAATATGTGGTTCCCAAATCAATTCCAATCGCTGGCATTTTGTTCGTGTGTTCTTATTCTGTTTACAGTAAAAACGTCGTAGTAAGATTGTAACTCGTTTGTATAAACTCGCTTCGGTTTGCACCGAACTCCTTTCGTCTTCTCAGTATCGTGTTTCAAATTATTCTGATTTCCCGCGGCTCGTGTCTTCCATTTATATCTGAGCAATGAGAATACAGAATAATCTACGGCATTCGAGAACGCGCCAATGAGGACGAGGTTAGCGATGAATGTTCTCGAGCAACAGCCAATAACAGATCACGTTGAATGCGTCAAGCCGTGTGAAAGAGATAGAAATCAGGTCAAGCAACGTAACGCTGAGGGTTGCACGGTTCTTAAAATAAGCATGTTTATTGGGAATATGTCGATACATAAAAAGTCTACAACTAAACTAAAACTAACTAAAGTTAATGATCATTTGCATCACATATATTTATTGTACAAAATATCGTCACCATCACAATTCTTGTATCATCGTCTTAAGGTTTAAAAATATTTTATCACTATACTACAACAACGAATTCGCCCTCGTATACTATTGAATTTTATAAAATTATTCTGATTGACGTCATTATTGTGGACGTGGAGCCCAAATTAACTAATTCTAGACCCAGTGGTTTTGCCAGTGCGTTGATCAATAAATAAGTCAGCAAGCAACATTTTATACAAAAAAAATTGTTTTATATAAAACCTGCCTACTTTAGGAAAAAGATGAAAAGTTCTACTATTTAATATATTTATTTACTTTACTGTAGGTCTGTAGAGCGTCAGGATGAATTATTTATTTTATTGTAATCGACGACCTGCGTCCCGGGTTCGATTCCCGTAGAATAGAAATTTGAATGATGAGTTTAAATTTCTGTTCTCGGTCTGGGTGTTTCTGTTCTGTCTTTGTGTGAGTCCATAGTACCCACGACCCAGGGGGTATATCTACCCTACTGTGGGGCTATGAATGTGAATCGTTATTATTTATTGTAATGCATTGAAAGAAAATATTTGTATATACTTTGGCAAATACAAACAATTTTACCGTGAAGTTTTAAATAGTATCTGGCCACACCATACCGAAATGTCTCGAAATTCTCGAACTGAATTGACGCGGTAGACTTCGGGCGACAGAGATAGAACGATAACAAAGCGTAAACAAACTCGGTTTACTTACAATAGAATGAATGGATGGGTTGCTCGAAGTTTCGACCCTTGTTTACTGCATAACGGACAGCCCGCACTAGGATTATTATTGGAAAACTTACTTTTATGGAATGGCCACCATTAATTTCTTACTCATAACTGCTACCTGTGGGTGTTGAAGTACGCGTTTATAAATTACTGCCAACGACTTGATTATTCTGGAACAGTTGTTTGCGTACATTTTATTTGCGTGGGTTGATAGAATTTTCATATGAGAGACAGAAACTCACGTAGTAAACAAAATTATTAATCAATATATATAAGTGAATAACCAAGCGTTCCACGATACTAAATTATCTGTATCAACCTTTTTCTTGGTTTTTGACCATACGTTCCAATTGGTCAAAAACCAAGAAAAAGGTTGATACAGATAAAATTATTAATGATATTATAATTTTTAAATTTTCAATATTTCATAAATGCTTATTTTTATCGAAAGTCATGTGAATTGCGCAATACGCATTTCTGAATTGATGTTTTTAAGGTGTGCAACATCAGTATATCTGAGTGACGAGTGAGACATCAGTCTGTGAACCTTCAGGAACCAGAACAGGCACCTTTATTTTTATTATTAAAAAGTACATGCCTACCCAACCATTGAACTATATTACTAGAGAAGTAGTAGTTAAGTACCTCAAGGCCTCAATGTACCCAACTATGTTTTTTACTTAATATATACATATAAAAATAAAATAAGCTGCTACCAAATTTAGAGTGAGATATGCAATTGTAACGTACCTATTTTAGGAAAATTCAGACTGAAATGTAATCTGGATCTATTCAACAGGACCAAGAGGAATCCAAAAAAACTTAAGTCTTGATCAAATCAAATGACTACTTTTAATGTTCGAATCTCACTTAAAGAGGTATTTTAATGACAGTATTCCAAAATAATTTCTCTAAAATATAATTTATTTATTTAAAGATCTTAACATGGTTAACAATGACATTCCACGAAACTTTTCAATTTTTTAATATTAGATTCAATAGGATTTTGACTTCCGCTTCCGATCATATTACAGCGGGAGAAAAATTAAAATAGTGTTAAATTAAATACATTTCGTCCACCAATCCGCACTTGGCCAGCGTGGTGGACTATGGCCTAAATCCCACTCACTTGTGAGAAGGAGACCTGTGCCCAGCAGTGGGACATAAAAAAGGTTGAAAAAAATACATTTAAACTTTTACAAATAATAATATTATATTTAAGGTGTTAAGTAGGAACGTATGAAATTTACAGAAACTTCAGTACTAATAGACATGATACCAAGTACTAGTAATTTTTAAGTAGTCAATTTGGGGGGGAGGGGTCGTCAAGAAATTTGGGGGGGGGGTCACTAAAAAATTTGGGGGAAGAAGTGTCCCAAATTGGCTTGTTTCGCTTTTCGCCATAAATACCCATTGTACCTGAAAATTTATTTAAAACAGTTTTTTTCCGCCCATAATTAATAAACTATTTCATTTCACTATTTCATTTCATTTCATTGTCCTAACGAAACAGCAGACAACCGAGACGTGAAAATCAATATCGTCTCGTGCGGTCGGCTCTCGAATTGCGAACTCGCGAACGTTCTCTTAATTTCTATTTTGGTTTGCGGATGAACTTGGCGCGACTGTCGGAAAAATATTTGCCCGTTTTTGTGCATCTTCTTTAGCATAATATATAATTGAAAGTACGGTGCTATTTAGTTTAGTTTTATATCGTTAATTACTTTACAAACCTTAGCAAAATTAACATTCGTAAATGCGCAAAATATCGAGTGTTCTTTTCTATGCTTTTGTTGTTTTTTCTACGTTCATGGCTTCTGCCCATCTTTTGCCCTATTTTACGGTTAAAGATCATTATTTTTTCCTCATTAGATTTACAATTACTTATTGAGATATTATAGGTACTTATATATCTACACAGAACAGTAAAGTATTATGTATGTATGTAGTGTTTCATTTAATGTACAAAACCACAAAACACTGAGTTCCAAATAGGTACCTAATTCGTTTTCTCTGTGGTACAAATATATATATTATATATAATTATATATGTATTTATTTATTAGTTATTGTATGTATATATGTATGTATGTCGTATATAACTATTTGTATGTATATAATATGTATGTATGTGAAATATGCTCGCGTAATTTACTTTATCTCTACAAACTTATTTATCTTGTGCATTGGTACCCGATTTTATAAAGAAATTTCTCCTTTCCTCTACCCAAAGGCAGTCTGGAAGAGATCGCTATCAGCGATAAGGCCGCCTGTTGTTACACTATTTTCAATAAGCTTGTTTTGTATGTTACTTTTTAATTTGGTGTACAATAAAGCATATTTGTATTTGTATTTGTACAAAATGACCACGCCTATTCTGCGTAAAATCTAACTGTAAGGAAACTTTTCCTTTTTATTTTGTTATAAAAATATTTAATTTATAGTTTCAAAGTTCTTTACTTTACTCATTACGTAAGTAAAAAAACTACAAAAAGTCACTTTGTTGTATTGGAGTTGGAGCCCCTCTTAAATACTTATTTTATTCTGTTATTAGTATTTGCTGTTGTAGCGGAAATAATAAGAAATACCTACATCATCTGTGAACATTTCAATTAAATTTCAATAGTCTAGCTAACAGATTGTTAACAGAACGACAGGCGGACGCGCGGACGGACAGCGGAGGTAATATGGTTCCGTTTGCGGAACCCTAAAGAAAGGTTGTTGTAATAGGTAGAATTTGGTAAGATATCGAATCTACTACGCCCAGGTTCAAAGTTGCGCGCACTAGTTAAGCCTAGCAGATAAGAATCCAATAGAGTTTTGTCCGTTGAACAGACACATCGACAAATAAAATAAAATTCTCTGTGCAGTACCCCAACTTGCCCGACCGCTTCAGGTCGGGACCATGGAAAATAGAAAGAAAAAAATGCACAAATATGGGTTAAAAAAGATTTTACAAAATATTTAGCGCCCTATATTTATTCCATATTACCCCTAGGGTGTGCAAATATTTACAATTTACGCAGAAATGTAACAATCAATGAGAACTAACCACAGTGTACTCGTAGAATAGAAGTGGTATATTATTAGATGTCATAGTATAGAAGGTTCACCCCAGAACGTATCGATCCGCTGAAATGCCACGCATCTAGGTCAGACTATGCTCCGACCTACTAAAAAAAATCTATCTACAACTTCGATGGAAAAACATATATTATGTATAAAGTGTTCAGGTATGCTCAGATCAAATAAAAAACTAAAAATGTAATTCTGCGAACGACAAAGTGAGGCTGGGTAAAACTGCACCTCGCCGTGTACATACACGTTACACGCACACACAACCAAATTGCACCTCGTTTTCGTCCGGCGCATTCAGCAAAATGTTTTAAAAAAATTAGTTAAAAAAGTTAAAAAACTAAAAAACACGCTTTTGTGAAAATACGGACTAAAAAGTAAAAAATAAGAAGAAAATGTATTTTACTGTAAAAAAAGCGTGGGGTGCATGGTGTCAATCAATAGTATCTCAAAAAGCACCCCACGCTTTTTTTTACAGTAAAACACGTTTTCTTCTTATTTTTTACTTTTTAGTTCAT
The DNA here is from genome assembly GCA_911387765.1 of Pyrgus malvae. Classification (NCBI taxonomy): domain Eukaryota; kingdom Metazoa; phylum Arthropoda; class Insecta; order Lepidoptera; family Hesperiidae; genus Pyrgus; species Pyrgus malvae. The sequence continues at coordinate 13,479,425 of OU426971.1, read as the reverse complement.
ATTAATTTCACAAAAGCGTGTTTTTTAGTTTTTTAAATTACATTATTAATTTTGAATTTTTTAGTTGGATTTTTATTCTCATATTATTGCATTGTCATCAGCACTTGACCAATATGCAAATTTTCAAGTTAATCAGACGCTTGGACGTGTTAAAAATATAAAACTTTACATTTGTTTCATTAAGCGAACTTATCAGCCGCCCCTCGTTAATACGAACTAAAAAGTAAAAAATAAGAAGAAAACGTGTTTTACTGTAAGAAAAAGCGTGGGGTGGTTTTTAAGATACTATTAACACCATGCACCCCACGCTTTTTTATACAGTAAAATACATTTTCTTCATAATTTTTACTTTTTAATTCGTATTTTCACAAAAGCGTGTTTTTTAGTTTTTTAAACTACATTATTTATTTGATCTGAGTAAAGCTGGTTGCCGGCCACATTTACCTACTAGGCGAATATCGATGCGTAGATGCATAGTATTGCATGAAAACTCAAACTAGAATGTTGCTAAAAATTAGGACTACTAATCTACTTTCATGGGTTGAAACGACCACCTGTCAGTCTTATCAGTCACCCACACATGGACTCCACCATATATATCCATACTATTATAAAGAGGAAAGATTTGTTTTTTTGTATGTTTGTAATGAATAAACTCAAAAACTACTGTTCCGATTTAAAAATTCTTTCACTATTAGAAAGCTACATTCACCCTGAGTAACAAAGGCTACTTTTTACCGCGGAAAAATGCTTCATTCCTACGTGAAAACGAGTAATAGGGTCAACGCGGTTGAAGCAACTGGCTAAACGCCTATGATTTTAATATTGCAATGAAGCCTGGAAAAGCACAGGCTATTTTTTATCCTACGGGGACCCATAAACGGGTTCACGCGGCCGATGCCGCTGCGCGGAATGCTAGTAGACTTATAATCTTAGAGCTTCACAGATACCACTGAAAGGTATTTGTACCTGGTAGACAAACAGACAGGAGAGTACGTACCTACAGATACAGTAGGTACTCTGAACTGAATGCTACTACATACCTATTTGAAAGTTAATAATTTAGTGCCTACCTACATAGTATACCCCTAACTAAAGGGTAGTTAACCTACTACCATAAGAATAAATAATAATTATTATTCTTATGCTAGGTACTATGAATTTACTCAAGCATTGTACTGGGCCTGGATTCATTGTTGAAAAGTACATTTTCGTTGGAAATCATTGTAGAAACTATGAAAGCCAGCAGAAGTATTTTACTATGAATTTACTCTAGTATTGATTGTACTGGGCCTGGATTCATTGTTGAAAAGTACATTGTCATTGAAATCATTGTAGAAACAATGAAAGCAGAAGTATTTCAGTAGTGCAGTATACTTGAGTAAATTCCCCTCTTGGGCTGTAATGAAAAAGCCAAAAAAGTGTAGGTGAATCAAATTTAAGTTTTAACTATATACCTAAGTAAATACTCTGTACCTATATAAATCAGAATTTATGTGTTTGCATGTGTATGAAATGTACCAATTAATTCAAAGTGTAATTTGTATTGCCAAGTTCTTAATATTATTAATCCTAAAATTTGTGTTGGAACTGTTTATTATAGGCGTTGTTATAGGGGTAGAAGTAAAATACAGAAATTTTTACAACATAAGTTTGTTTATTAATTAAGTAATTAATTAATGGAATTTGTTGAACTAAATCAGTCTTTGGCTGTACACCGGTGCACAAAAAACTCTGATGCAGACGTCCACTATCACAAATGGCTAATAAATAGGCGGTAAAGAGATTTAATCTACTTCCTCCATCCTTGACGCGTCATCTGCATCTCCTTCTAGGGGTGGAACGTCACCGGCGCTGGCTTCCTCAACCTGGATGGGCTCCTCCTCGTCAATGCCAAGACCAAGCTTGATCATGCGGTAGATACGGGAGGCATGGACCTGAGGCTCGTCCAAGGTGAAACCGGACGACAGCAGGGCAGTCTCGTACAGAAGGATTACCAGGTCCTTGACAGCCTTGTCATTCTTGTCAGCCTCCGCCTTCTGTCTGAGGGTCTCTATGATGGAATGGTCAGGGTTGATCTCGAGGTGCTTCTTGGCTGCCATGTAACCCATGGTTGATGTGTCACGGAGCGCCTGAGCCTTCATAATCCTCTCCATGTTGGCAGACCAACCGTACTGAGCTGTGACAATGCAGCAAGGAGACTCCACAAGCCTGTTCGAGACAACTACCTTTTCAACTTTGTTGTCTAAGATGTTCCTCATGACCTTGCAGAGGTTCTCGAACTTGACTTTGTCTTCCTCTCGCTTCTTCTTTTCCTCCTCATCCTCCGGGAGCTCCAAGCCCTCCTTGGTGACTGAGACAAGGGACTTGCCATCATACTCCCTCATTTGTTGTACTACATACTCATCAATGGGCTCAGTCATGTAGACTACCTCGTAGCCCCGCTTCTTTACCCTCTCAACAAAGGAAGAGTTGGCGACCTGGTCTCTGTTCTCACCAGTGATGTAGTAGATGTGTTTCTGGTTCTCCTTCATGCGTGACACATACTCTTTGAGAGAGCATGCCTCGTCGCCAGATGCAGATGTGTGGTAGCGCAGCAAGTCTGCCAACTTCGACCTATTCTGAGAGTCCTCATGGATACCAAGCTTCAGGTTCTTGCTGAATTGTTCGTAGAACTTCTTGTAGTTCTCCTTGTCTTCCGCCAGCTCCTCGAACAGCTCCAGGCATTTCTTAACCAGGTTCTTCCTGATGACCTTTAAGATCTTGTTCTGTTGGAGCATTTCTCTGGAAATGTTCAGTGGCAGGTCCTCGCTGTCGACCACACCCTTGATGAAGTTCAGGTACTCGGGGATCAGGTCCTCACAGTTGTCCATGATGAAGACCCTGCGGACGTACAGCTTGATGTTGTTCTTGCGTTTCTTGTTCTCAAAGAGGTCAAAGGGTGCCCGACGGGGAACGAACAGGAGAGCTCTGAACTCCAGTTGACCTTCCACAGAGAAGTGTTTGACGGCCAAGTGGTCTTCCCAGTCGTTAGTGAGGGATTTGTAGAAGTCACCGTACTCGTCCTGGGTGATGTCATCAGCGTTGCGGGTCCAGATAGGCTTGGTCTTGTTGAGCTCCTCGTCCTCTGTGTACTTCTCTTTGATGGTCTTCTTTTTCTTCTTCTTGTCTTTGTTGTCCTCATCCTCGTCCTCTCCTACGTCCTCGATCTTTGGCTTGTCCTCCTCGTTCTCGTCTTCCTTCTTTTCCTCTTCGGCTTCATCGTCAGAGAGCTCCTTTTCACGCTCCTTCTCCACCATCAGTTTGATCGGGTAGCCAATGAATTGAGAATGCTTCTTGACGATTTCCTTGATTTTGTTTTCTTCCAGGTACTCTGCCAAGTCTTCTTTGACGTGAAGAACGATCTTGGTACCGCGGCCGAGGGGCTCGCCGGGGTCTGGGCGGACGGTGAAGGAACCGCCCGCGGCAGACTCCCACATGTACTGCTCGTCGTCATTGTGTTTTGAGTGGACGGTTACTCTGTCGGCGACCAAGTAGCAGGAGTAGAAACCCACACCGAACTGACCAATCATGCTGATGTCCGCGCCCGCCTGCAGCGCCTCCATGAAAGCCTTAGTTCCTGATTTAGCGATCGTGCCCAGGTTGTTCACGAGATCGGCCTTGGTCATACCAATGCCTGTGTCTATGATTGTCAAGGTGCCTTCGCTCTTGTTGGGCACGATCTTGATGTACAATTCCTTACCGCTATCTAGTTTTGACGGATCTGTCAGTGATTCATACCGTATTTTGTCCAAGGCGTCTGACGAGTTGGAGATCAGCTCTCGCAGGAAGATTTCTTTGTTCGAGTAGAATGTGTTGATGATGAGGGACATGAGCTGGGCGATCTCCGCCTGGAAGGCGAAGGTCTCCACCTCCCCCGACTGTGTCTGCATTTCTTCCGGCATCTTGATAACTTGATTCACAATTCAATTTCTTGTATTCCTTTCAACTGACTTCACAATATGACTAGTAAAATCGCGGTTAAAACACGTGGGATATCGCAGCGTGCAACACTTGACTTATCTCGCTTGTATTTTCAAATGACGCAGGCCGAACGATTCTGACAACTTATATAGACGCGGCTCCCGCACGACATCTATGAGCGAGTAGAAATTTCTGGACTTCCCGCGCCCTTAATTCCAGCGGCTCTCAACCTTTAATGCGGTTCTAACAACGTGCTCAAGATGTCATTGATCGAAGAGGTAACCTTAAATACCACGTTTCAAAAAAGTTAAACAATATATTATTATGCTTTTAAAAGTTTTGTTAAATACCTTAGCAGTGCGAAATAAGGAATTATTAATATTATATACAAATAGGTAATGCTAATTTCATTATTTCTTTATGAAGTATGTACCTAATTAAATGTAAAAAGCTCTGAAAACACAATAATGTTTCTCTAAGTTAGTACCATCATATTATTATTATCTATCATCATTAATTTTATTCAGAATAATTGAATTCGTGATCTCACGAAATGAAAATAACGAAAACATCTGCTGTTTTCGTTATTTTTATTTAAAAAGGACTAACAGACGAGGATGCAAGCCACATGGTCTTAAATTTTCACTGCAGCTCATAAACATCTCAGACTACGCAACTGTTACTTCGCAGGATGATAGTCGGGTTAGATTAGTCTGGAATTCTGGATACCAACCAAATCGGCCGCAGAAACACGATAGAATTTCTTCAGGCCAAATAATAATATATTATTTTAAAATTTTCGAAAAAACAGGTACGTACTTATCGTAGTTACGCCTTTTTTCCTTTTTTTGGTTAAAATAATTAAACAAATTGCATAATACCTAGTATTTAGGCCTATGTAACAAAATCATTAAATTAATCCTAATTAATAACAAGCTTTTGCTAGTCTTTCTTTATAAATAAGAAAAATATTTGCCAAATGATCGAAAATGTTCATTCATTCCTAAACGTAAGAGTTACATCTTACGTCGGAGGAAAAGTTTGAGAATCTTTGCTCAATATTTTTTATTTCTGCTACTCGACACGACGTGGCGCTAGTATTGATCGCCGTAACCCAGTCGAAACTCTCTAGAACATTCGAGAATATTCTAGAGCAGTGCTTCAAAATATGGTTTCCTGAATGAAAGTTAGTATAATACGTATATAATTATGTCTTTAATTAAATTAAATCACTAAATCATCCACCGCAATTTACACTGCAGTTGACAAAAATGCTTAATTAATAGATTATCATGTAAAGTCTAGAACGTTCACAGTATTTCCTGTGAATAGTTTTGCTATTCACCGCCTACAGCGCTGATCATATCCGGAATAACATCTATGTACTTCTAGATATTTCAAGAAGTATCGATTTTCTCTATAGAAAATGCAATTTCCGCTTAGTTGACAAGTACTTTGTATTGTAGATTATTTATCCTTCACAATAGAAATAAACTCTTTTCGGACCTTAGTTTAGGCAACTATTAATCGTTTTAACCTGGTTTTAACCTAACAAACCTACCAAACACGTTACTTACAAAATAAATGCTTTTGTTTCATATCAAATAGTTAGGTACCTTTAATTTTTTGATACATTAGGTAGACTTAATTTAGAAAAACTAGGCCGAAGAGATAAATTATTCCTTTCGTTCATAAAAAGAACAAAGGCAGATCAAGGTATCTATGCCTGTTTGCGTCCTTTAATAGCTTTTATATTTATTTTTAAAACTTTAGACTAATCATGTTTTGCAGCATCATGCATCTCACGTATGAGGGGTGAAGAGATGAGATGACGCATTGCGCTTTTGCAAAATTTACCTACTAATATTTATAGCTCCTACAAAATTGTTATTAATGGGTCCAGGGTCCAAATATAATAGGTTAGGTTCTAACCTTTAATAGGTAGGTACCCACTGCATTAAATACCTATCCGTGATATACAATCATAGAAGCTGACAGAAGCATGGGATATTGTTGCGAAATTAGAAAAATGCCGACTAACTATGCCGGTTGATAAGGTCTGCGTCATATTCATTTAAGGAAAAAGGCGGCATGATATCTAACCTAAAAACTATAGCGACCGATTGCTCAGCATATAAAGTTATGAATAATAAAATCACAGGTACCTTACAATCCTAACATTAGATAGAGTAAGTTTGCGGATTTTAATTCATCAGTCTCGATAATTCCTAGTAATTTCATTAAAATTTTGGTTTTGTTAAGGTTAATAAACGCATGACGACATAATGTTATAAATGTTATTATAATACGACCAAGATTAACAGTCAAATCGTAAATAATGACTAGTACATAAAATGACATTTATGATACTTAGGTAAAAGGTTGTATTTTGTTTGATTTGAATTTCGGGGCAATATTCATTTTTGGTGCGTATATTATATTATAATCCAATACTACATCCATACAATGTTATCGCTCTTTGAACCCAAATTGAATTTCAAATATGTAGTTTAGATTTTAAATCAGAATCTTACAGTTAACTTCGTTTTATAAATTAATATGTACTATATACGTTATCCAACATTGTTTTTTACTATGCTTGGGTGGGTGTAACGGTGTGGTGTGGAAGTGGCGGCCACACCTAAAGCTGAGGTGTTCTTTTTTCCTCAAAAGTAGTATGTAACAGTAACAGAGATGCAGTGCCCTATTGTTTCCACGATTGCTATTTTTTTTTGTTTCAATGTTATTATTATAGCATTATGTATGGTTAATATTTAAGATAGATTTTTCAGACATGCTGTGACTTTTTGATGACAAATTTATATGATATAGATGATATAAATAATTAAAAACTACCTGTGAGAAACTAAAAATTACGCATTATTTAAGTCCTGGTTGTAGCTCGGAAGTGATTGTGACAGTGATTGATTCAAAGGTTCAGACCTAAGAAGGGTGCATTTTGCCAATCTAGAGCTTATGGGCTGCTGGACACAGGGATATAAAATAGATTAAAATATACAATTTCGGCCTTGATTTATTGGCGATTATTTGCGGGACAGACGCTTTGCGATCTCAGACCAACAAAAAATCTGAGTTTGCGATGTGAATATTCTAGACTCCCGTTCTAGACAGGCTAAAAAGACAGGGCTCGTTTCTCGTCTTTTATGAAAAGTTTTAAAGAACCGAACTTTTTTTTTCAACCTTTTTTATGTCCCACTGCTGGGCACAGGTCTCCTTCTCACAAGTGAGAGGGATTTAGACCATAGTCCACCACGCTGGCCAAGTGCGGATTGGTGGGCCGAACCGAACCGAACCGAAATTATGACTCCTGATTCCTGATTTTTTTATGTCTCGCGGTTTTTGTTAACTACGTTTTCTAACGTAAATAAAGCGAATATACTTAGTTTGATTTTCGAGTCCCTGATTTCAAAATTAGTCCTGTGTCTTTTACACTGAAAAAAGTCTCTAAAACTTTTATTACTTATTAGTCTTATTACCTATTGATTATTTTGGTTACGAATATGGTATATAATTTCTAATTTAGAAACATAAATTAGTACATTTTATGTTTCTAAATTAGAAATAGCTCTTTTATCGTATCGTATAAGAGATTCCAAGCTAATAATAAAAGAAATGCTGCAACAGCTGTTTGTATATATTATTATTGCATGCCATGAACAGCAGGCAGTCGGCCAGCGGCCAGTTAACTTCCAAACCAGTCCAGTATAAAATGCAGTTGTTATTGAATTTGGCGCATTTGCCTAAGGTAAAAACATATTGAGTTTCTCCCTTCTAAACTTGTGTAGGCGACAGACAGTAGTTATTATGTTCACGACGAAACGATACATTTTATCCATGATATTATATACTTAATTGTAAGTTATTGCTGCTCACTGGAAGTTTCTTTTCTACGGAGTAATGAGGTTGGTCATTGGTGCAATGACCCTATTAGGTACCTGTTTGAAAATGCTTTTGAAAATTGGGAAGTTTTGATTTATTTTATGCTGCCAATAGTAAAAATTGTACGATAGAGTCTATCGTATAGAAGTGTTCCTTCCTGTGGTGACAATTTCTAGATTTCTACTAATTGCACATAGAATACAGACAGGCCCATGTTTGTGAACCATGCTTACTATGCTTTATTTTGAAATTAATTATCATATAGGTAGTCATCTATATTCGAAAGCTTTCGTATTGAATTGTCATAATATTTATAAATGATGGAATGCTTAATAAAATAAGTAATTAATTTTAATACTTCTAATCTAAACACTTCTCTAAATCAAAATTATTCATAGAGGTATTGTTTAAAACGAGATTTCAGTTGAAGCGCCATCTTTTGGCGAGTAGAAGATACTTTTAGTCAGCCTTATGTTCATTTAGTTCGTGGCGTTTCCGCTGAGTGAATCTGAATTTAAGGAATATTTTATTTCAAGTACTAGTCACGTTCGCCTTAACAGTACGTTCAGGTTAATTTTATGTTAAGTAGGTATTAGAGTTTACCATGCAATGTAGTAAAAATTAGAAAAAAATGTACATAGTTCATTAAACTAGATGTTTGTAGCTACTCGCTACTAGATGGCGCGGATAGACGCCATCTAGTAATGAGTAGAGTGAAGTTCTGGAGAGATCTCTACTTTTCGAGATGGGTATGGAAATGTGTTTCGTGCAACTTGCGTATCCTATAAAAAGCGACGCTTGGCGCTGTTGCGGCAGTACATTGAACTAACGCGACTAAGTGCACAAAGCGAGTGTTTCAAGCGATTTAACAAGCGAATTACTGTTTGATTTCATCAATATTTCACTACAATGGCGCTTCTACCACTCATCGATTTCGATTTAAGACCTAGAAGACTGAGGGATCAGCTTTTCGGATTGGATTTGTCGCCAGACGATTTTCTGATGGATGTTTTCGATCGACCAATGTTGAGAGCGCGGCACCGGCACTACGTTCGTCCATGGCGTAGCTTGGCTTTGTTGGAAAAGGACGCCGGTTCAACCATAAAGACGGACAAGGACAAATTCCAGGTTAATTTGGACGTTCAACACTTTTCGCCCGAAGAGATTTCTGTGAAGACTGCCGATGGTTACGTTGTGATTGAGGGGAAGCATGAAGAAAGAAAGGATGAGCATGGCTACATTTCAAGACAGTTCAAAAGACGCTACGCACTGCCTGAAGGTTGCAATCCGGAGACAGTGGAGTCAAAGTTGTCATCAGATGGAGTATTAACTGTCACGGCGCCGAAAACTCCAAGCATCGAAGGTGAGAGGACTATCCCTATTTCACAAACGGGTCCGGTGAGAAGGAAGATCCACGATGAAGAAGAACAGCCAAACGGAGAAGTTGAGGAGGAGACAAAATCTCCACAGAAGAAGAGGAAGCGTTAAATCTCAGTGAAATACCAAAATAGTGTTCAAATACCCCGCCTTTTTGTCATAAGTTTGTAAGTTTAATTCCGGTTGGAAGACTGATTTGTTAGATTTGATTTACTTTTGTATTACTAATTAAGTAATTAATGATTAATAAAAGTTTAATAATTTAAAATAACTAGTTTTTTTGAATATTTCTACACTATACATAGTGCAGTTAGGGATGCAACATCGTTCCAAAAACATCGATGTTGAAAAACATCGGTAAAAAAATACGATACATCGATGTTTTTTTTTCCATCACAAATTCTCAAATGCTACTTAATAAATGAATGTGAAATGTTATTTGTGTCATAAATGAACTCCATAGATGTTAAATAAACATCGATATTTAGCTGAAAAACAACGATGTTTTGAGTTTGACATCGATGTGTCCTCGATATCATCGACATATTATCTATGTTATTAGAATAAAACATCAAACGTCAATTAATATTTAGGACGCCATCTAGCGTGTACCAGCTGCAACTATAGAGTTGAAAAATGATTAATGGAGAGGCTCGGGCTGTGCCAGCCCAGGGTACTTCAACCTATGTAGATTGTTTGTGCCCAGGTGACTATCAAATTTAACTATTTTCCACCAGATGACACTAATCGGAATAAGCTGTAGATTCCAACGAATAATTTGTTCTTTATTTGAATTTCTCAAGGGATAAAAATAGTGTCAACTTCAATTCAACCTTCGCGTCCAAACATCTTTCTTTCCTCACTTCATTCTTCGTGAGAGTGAAGTGTTTTGAGTTGTGAGTAAACTTGATTTGAGAAGTGGAAGTGATTGAGATGATTTACTATTTTTTATAAACAATGAATTTTTATTGCAACATAATTTATCAATAACTATTGCAAATTTTAACGTGCTGATTAATGCTCCCCAAAACATTTTGTTGAGATTATTCCGGACAGAATGAGTTATCGCATGTATCTTTAAGGGCATTATCGCAATTTTTCAAAATTTTCATCTTATTGCTTAGACTAAAACATATAGATAAAATGTACAGTTTTATTTGTTACCGAAATCCGATGTTTATCTATAGATACACTCATCGTACATTGGGAATTTTCATTCGATGTCATGACATCGATGTTTACCGTTATGTCGCCGATGTATCGGCGATACATCGTATTTAAAAACATCGATGTTAACATCGATGTCTATGAACAAAACATCGATGTTTTCGAAACATCGATGTATCGTTTGCATCCCTAAGTGCAGTATGTACATTATGATCCGAATTTTTCGTCTTCTTTGTTAGGTAAAATAAACAGATATAAGTAATAAGCAGAAGACGATAGATTAGTATTAAATTGAATTACCATTGGCACAAAATATTGGTCCTTAAAACTTTTTTTTGTTGTTAGGTATTATTTGATTAGAAGTTCTAACAAGCTTTTTTTAACATTGCTTGCCTTATCAAAAACTTAGCCCAAAAGCCGGGCTCTTTGTCACGTTGAATGTTATTTATATTGTGGAATTTCTTTTAGCAAATTTAATAGCTTTTTTAATTTTGTAATGAAAATCCTATTAGTTTTCTACAAAGTTATATTTGAAAATATTTGGCTTCGCTTCGCATTCGCACCAGCATACAGGCCGAGATTGCCGAGATAATTTTTGTGCGTATTTTTTGTTTTGCGCATAAGACGCCTCCTTAAAATGTCTTAGCAAAAGCACAAAACTTGGTATAAAATATAAAATCTGTAGGCACTTGAAAAGCTGAGAAGACTATGTAAGTATTAGCAATTTATATCTATATCTTACGTAATTGTTAATAAATTAATATTTTAAGCAACCGATAAGAAAGCTAGCACCAAGCATCAAAACTTTATATTCAACACTCATAAATATAGGGAAGGAGACGCCAAAACTTTTAACATTCAAAATACTTCTGAACCGCCATCTATTGGTCAGAAGGCCAACTTTTTCACCATCGCACAAAATATCGTAGTCGCATTCGTAGGGCATTTCTCTACGCTGTATTTTCAAAATTGATTTCTGCAGGGAGTCCTTCACGACAAATGTTTTAATGCAGCACGTGGCTTCTTCAACGGACCCTACAAAGTTTCCGGGCGGAGCCCAAATTTGCACTTTGTTGTGACACAATTTAAAACGCTTTCTAAGTTCTATAACTTCGTTGCCGTAGAAATTGAACACTTTGATGTTGAATTTATTTCTGTTTTCTGAGACTGCGAGGAAAACTTTCTGTCCTTCTGTGTTGAAAATAGTGTAGCCGACTTCAGTATTTCCGATTAATTCGTGTAATGGGTCCAATTTTTCAGCTATGATTAGTTGTTCTAAAGGGTAGAAGTAGGCTAAGCCAGGGTGGCTAATTTCCATTTTGGGACACGGCATCCATTCTTCCCGTTCTGTAATAATAAGTTCTGACGCTTCTAAGATCTCTTGCATTTATGACTTTTTCGTTTTCTGTACCTTTCCATTTTTACGATGCCAATTTTGCTGATATTTTTGATAAGTTTTTTGTCAATTTTTTCGCAATAGCATTGACATAATAAGTATAGATAGGTAAGTATGTCAAAGAGTGTTTTAAAAGTAGGCATGTGACTTATTTTATTTTTGCATATTAGTACTTATTTTTTTTGTTATCTTATCAAGTTATCATCCATAATTTATAATAATATTATACTATTTAATAAGAACTTAGTAATTTTTTTTTCATATAATATTTTTTTTTTGTTTTTAACATAGGTAAGTATATTTTTTTTCATAAAGTAAACTTAGATATAGTTTAATTTTAATTTAATAATTAGTGTCTTTTGTATGTTTATTTTCATTTCTCCGTGTAAATATTTTTCTTATTATTTAATTTATATTCCTTTATAAGTTACATTTACTAATCTTACGTGACAATGTAAGTATGTATACCACTAGGGCAATAAATAATTTTACAAGTACATATATTTCGGCATTATTAATAATGATAAGTATCCAAAAGTGATTTATGACAACGTAAATTAGATATTATATTTATATGTGTATTGAATTGTTAAAAGAAATATTTAAATTTATAGATAACAGCGCACTCTACGAACACAGTATTGAATTTCTTACATCCTTTCCCTTTGAATACCATACTTGTGCTACAGTTATACCAAGTACATTTTTCAGCCACTAGATGGCAGTGTTTAGTTGGCTTTAAAATTTCAAAAAACCCTTGCCGGACGGCCCCCGGACGGCCTTCAAACTAGGATAAATCCGGACGGTTGGCAGTAGGTATAGGTACATTAATTTCACACAGGAATGAAACGGAGCAAGCTTTCTAAAATTTTACAAAAGTGACCGTCAACCCGCACTTGGACAGTGTGGCAGTCTGTAGCGTGGAGAATGGCATCTACTTCCCATTTAAAAAATAGATTATCCAGCAGTGGGCCGTTACATTGTTGTCGGTTTTACCGATAAATTTATTTAAGTGTATTTATAAAAAAAAAACTTGAAAGAACTTTTCCCTATTACCTTTTATTTGGGTTATGAAAACATAGAAATGAGTGTTGTCTTACACGTGTCCGTAAGTATAATTTGTAGGCAGGCACTGCCTTAAAAATGAGATTTCGTTTACTTTCAAACTTTCGCGAATCCTGGGAATATTGTAAATACCCATCTTACTTTTAAAAACGATATTCTTAATAGATCTAAGTTACTTGCAAAATTAACTTCTATTTGGTAACTTTAACTACGGGTAGATACTATGTGTGTGTATATCAGATTTTCGATCACGATCTACAAAGTTAATAAATGTTAATAAGTATAATTCCAAAAGTTCGATGAAAAAAGTTTGTTGAATATTATTTATTAATTCTTTTAAATTAGTATTTTATTTACAAGCTTTCTATATTTTACAGGTTTTTATGTGTAGTTAAGTTTTGTATATTAAGGATGTAAGTACATATTTAATTGATTTACTAACATATTTCTTGAAAAGGAATAAATAAATAAATATTTTTTAATCACAGAAAATGTGGTGTTTGAATTTATCTGCATTATCGAAAACGTATAGCTACATAACAACAAAGTGTCTTCTCGTCCAGAATACCTCTCGAAAGTTTTCGAGCAGTGTGTGTTGCCAGATATGACCTACGGCGCTGAGAAATATGGTATTTTGCAGTTAGCCTTTTTCATAAGCTCAAGGTCGCTCAGCGAGCGATGGAGAGCTATTCTTGGTATTTCTCTACGCGACAGAATCGTAATCGTAATCGTAAGGATGAAATCGTTAGACGAACAAAGGTTATCGACATAGCTCTCTAAAGCAAGTTGAGGTGGCAATGGGCAGGCCATATAGTTAGGATGACCGACAACCGATGGGGAAGAAAGGTCCTCGAATGGCGACCACGTCTCGGCAAAAGGGGTATAGGCCGCTCTCCAACGAGGTGGACTGATGATCTAAAGAAGATATCGGGAAGCCGCTGGATTGGCAGGAGTGGCGAACGTTAGGGGAGGCCTACATCCACCAGTACCTATCATAGAATCGACGACCTGCGTGGTTACCATGCCGGACTGCCAATTGGAGGGTCCCGGGTTCGATTCCCGGCGAAACAGAAATTTGAATGATGAGTTTAAATTTCTGTTCTCAATCTGGGTGTTTGTATTTCTTTCTTTGAATGTATCTATGGTACCCACGACACAGTGTATATCTACCCTACTGTGGGGCTATGAGTGTGAAACGTTATTTATGAGCAATACATTTATGGTACCATAGTACTTCCTATAAAGCCACGCTGCTCCAATGCGGATTGACCGACATAGACCGCCTCCTAAAGACCTGAGACAAAAATATCAGATGCTCTCTATCGATAAATAGTAGTATTTATCCGGGGATCCGGGTTCAGATCCCGCCGCACAATAAGACAACAATTTTTTTATGTGCGAATTTTTCATGAAGGTATCTTTCCTACCTTCATGGAATTTTTCAACAGCTTTACAGTGACTCTTAGGATAAGGTATACCTTGGCATTATAATGCCATAGTGGATTTATAGGATTATTAAAGTTGCCAGTTACAGAAAGTTTCTCTCATACCTACCATGACGCGGCATCGAATCCCGCGTTTCAGCGGCTTTCAGGATCGATCGACTAATGAAGTGGACTGTATGAATAAAACGCTTCTTCGATTTTTTCTTGATTTATTTCTTCGTATTTTCTTCTTTAGGAGAGAGCCGGGCTGGAACTGACGACAAGCGGCTACAGGCCCCATCTTTATATAAAAAAATTCCCGGCCGCTGATTGGTCGACCAATCACGTGCGAGTATGCCGACCAATCAGCGCGCACTCCAGAAAGCTCCTCAAGGCCGAGCGTCATGCCGACCAATTAGCGCGCACTCCAGAAACTTCCTCAAGGCCGAGCGTCTTTGTGAGATAGCCGCTTATCGCCAGTATCCCTATCTCGCTCATTGTCTGTCTCTCTCTTACATATAACAATTTACGTACTTAAAGTATTATTACAACAATTCGACATAAAAGTACGAAGTATCTAGAAACAACAATAGAATAATATGAAATCTAAATAAAAACACACACATATAACACATTATCCTACAAACTAAGTACAAACTAAGTATTTTTAACTTATAACTAATCACTGGGCTCGTCGTCCACAACATTTCCTCCCCCCGACGCAGCCTGCGTAGTCTCCATCACGACGAGCTTCCTTACAGGCCGCTTGAAGACTCCAGTTCGGGTGCGGACGTCAGCCGTTCGTATTCCGCCGTCTAGACCCGGGAAGGTGCGCTCGACGATGCCCATTGGCCACACGTTCCGTGGCAAGGTGTGGTCGACGATGATCACGACGTCTCCGACTCGTAGAGGTCGCTTGATGCCCGATGACTCTCCTCTGGGTACCAGTGTGGGTAGGTACTCTCGAAGCCAGCGCTGCCAAAAGTGATCGGCGAGCGCTAGGCTAGCTCTCCAGGTTCTTCGATCTGTTTCTTCGCACGCACCGTTGAGAGGCAACCCCATCGATGACCCCAGTAGGAAGTGATTCGGAGTCAATGCTTCAGGATCTCTGGGATCGACGCTGACGTGGGTGAGAGGCCTCGCGTTGATGGAGAACTCCGCTTCGGTCATCAAGGTGTACAGGACCTCTTCCGTCGGCTCTTTCTCATTCAGGGTGGCGGACAGTGCGACTTTGACGGAGCGCACCAGCCTTTCCCACGCTCCCCCTTGATTCGGCGCACCCGGAGTTATGTAGCGCCACTCCATCCGATGTAGCAGTCCCTCGTCTCGCAGCACAGGTGCCCACTCAGCATAGGCAGCTCGCAGTTCTTTATCGGCTCCACGGAAGTTGGTGGCGTTGTCTGAATACATTGTTCGTGGCCAACCCCGTCGCGCTGCCATCCGTCGTAGTGCCATGATTGCTGAGCTCGAGGAGAGTGAAGGTACTATCTCCAGGTGCACGGCGCGGGTCGTCAAGCAGGTGAAGAGTGCTCCCCATCTCTTCTCGCGTCGTCGTCCGATCTTCACTATCATGGGCCCAAAGTAGTCCACCCCACAGTGACTAAAGGGGCGCTTGAAAGGCTCCAATCTCTGTCGTGGTAAATCTCCCGTGGCCGGTACTTGCGGTCTTGCTCTTCTTCTCTTGCACATGGCACAGTCCTTTTCTACTGTGCGTACCGTGGGCCTCAGGTGTATAATCCAGTATTTCTGCCGTAGGTCGTTCGTCACGCGTTCTCGGTTCGCGTGTCCTGCGGCGCAGTGTTCTCGTAGTACAAGAAGTCTGGTGACCCGGTGGCGACCGTCCAATATGATGGGTCGCTTCGTCTCTGCGGGCGCGGTGGCTGCTTCGATTCGACCTCTAACTCTCAGTATGCCGTCTTCTAGTACTGGATCTAGCCGGAACAGACGACTGGTCTTCGGAATTGGCTTCATCTTCTCGAGTCGTTGTATCTCATCTGAGAAGCTATCTCGCTGTGCTCGTCGGATGAGTGCCTTTTCCGCTTCTTCCACGTGTCTGCATTCCAGGCGGGTCGCTTGGCGTCGGCATATGTCGATGAAGGCTAGTACGCGCGCTGTCGTCCTCACCAGTGTTTCATACTTGGAGAAGCGGCTAGGATCGGGTAGCCACTCTTCTCTCGCGACTTCTGTGACGTGCAGCACCACCTCTTCTTCTTTGTCTTCGTACCCATTTCTTTCTTCTGGCCATTGGTCTTCAGGGAGTCGTAGAAAGTCAGGCCCCCGAAACCATCGATCTTCTGCCGTTATGGGTGTGTTCACGATTCTCGTGGCATCGTCTGCTGCGTTCTCTTGAGTCGGGACCCAACGCCAGTCTTCTTTCTGCGTGAGTTCCGATATTTCTCCCAGTCGATGCGCGATGAACGGCGTGTATCTCTTCGCGTCGTGCCGGACCCAGTGTATCACAGTCATGGAATCCGTCCAATACGTTGTTCTCTTGACTTCGACGCGATGTTCTTTCTTAATTGTTTCTGCGAGTCTTGCACCGATGACTGCTGCCTGTAGTTCGAGGCGCGGTATCGTCTGAGTCTTTTTCGGCGCCACCTTTGCTTTGGCTGCTATGAGGCTCAGATCGTAGCTTCCGTCGGATCGGGCGATGCGCCAGTAGGCCACTGCTGCATATGCTTGTTCGCTGGCATCGCACAGTACGTGAAGCTCCAAGTTCTGGCAGTCGTGCAGTGCGTATCTTCTTTCCAGTCGCAGGTTAGATATACTGGATAGCTGTTTCATCCAGCAGGCGAAGAGTTCGTTTTCTTCTTCCGGGATTGGCTCGTCCCACGAAATCTTCAATCGCCACAGACTTTGGAGTACTATCTTCGCTCTGATGGTGTAGTGGCTAAGGAGTCCAAGCGGGTCGTAGACGGACATCACGGCGCTTAGTGCTTCTCTCTTCGTCGGCGCTCGGCTCTGAGCGCGCACTTCTGCCGGGACCCTGTTCATGGACGTGTTGAACCCCAGCTCATCCTTCTCGGGATTCCAGTAAAGCCCCAGTATCTTATTCTCGACGTCGTCTCCTCCAAGCTGTGTCGGCGTGGTTGTTCGCAATTCTTCAGGTACGTCCTGCAGCACGTCGGTGTGGCTAGTACTCCATGCTCTGAGTGTGAATCCTGCTGCAGTGTGTACCTCGCGGAGCTCTTCCACGGCGCGGCGGGCTTCGTTCGCGTCTTCATAGCTTGCCACCAGGTCGTCCATGTAGTGGTTCCGCGTGATTGCTTCCAGGGCTAGAGGGTGCGAGTCAGCATGTCTTCTCGCGTTGTAGTCTCTCACAAAGTGCGCCATGAAGGGAGAGCTTGCGGCGCCAAAAATCATACTCGTCATCTTGTAGTGGCGCGGTGGTATCTTCCGATCGGCTCCCCTCCACAGGAACTGTTGTGCTGGCTGGTCTTCTCTGCGTATCTTTATCTGCAGAAACATCTCTTGTATGTCAGCCGTGACTGCAACTGGCTTCTCTCTGAACCGGAACAGGATCCCAGGTAGAGACATCAGCAGGTCGGGTCCCTCTAGCAGATAGTCGTTCAGGCTGACTCCCCGATTCTTCGCTGCTGCGTCGAATACTAGTCGCTGCTTCCCTGGTTTGTTCGGGTTCTGTACTGCGAAGTGTGGTAGGTACCAGCAGACGGGACTGGCTATCTCGCTCCCGTCGCAAGGCTCGGCGTACCCTTTCTGCAGTAAGTTCTCAATCTGCTTCGTGTATTCTCGTCCGAAGCTCGGATCGGCGTCCATTTTCTGCTCGATCTTCGTCAGGCGTCGTAGTGCTGCGTCGTAGCTGGGTGGCAGTTTCACGTTGTCGTTTCTCCATGGCAACCCAACTTCGTATCCCTTCTCTGTTTTCTTCATTGTTCGCTCTACGATCCTGATAGCGCGCTCATCTGCGTCGTTCACTCGCGGCTTGTGTGCGACTCCTAAGGCTTCGATGCAAAAGTGATATTCCACCAGGTTGTGCAGGCTTTGCATCTGCTTCTCTTCGTCTGCGCCTTGTTGAGCGGTGTATACATGCAGCACACTATCTCGGTTCCTTATCATGCTGCGCGGTACTGTCCCATGAATGACCCAGCCCAGTTGTGTTCGGGATGCGGCTGGTAGGCTCGGCTTGCCGGTCCTCAGCTCCTGCGATACGATGTATTCCCAATGGTCCGCTCCAATCAGAAGTCCGGGTTTACTGGAGCCGTAGCAGACCTGATCTTCGGGCAAATCACGTAGATGTTCGTGCTTCAGCAGAGAGCTTGGAATCGATTGTTGTCGCAGCTTCATATCCTTGATGGTGTGCGCCCGTATCTTGTAGAAGTCATCCTCCCCTTTCACGTGCACCGTGACCAATCTGCTGTCTTCTTCTTGCTGCATAGTGCTGACCCCTTGCATGTGCAGCGGTGAGTGCGTCCCCTTTGCGCCGATGCTCCTTGCTATTTCCTCGTCGATCAGCGTGATTGTAGCCCCTTCATCCAGTAGTGCGTAAGTCTTCACCTCCCCCCGTGGACCGACGACGGTAACAGGACACATCTTCAGTAGCACCGTTGTATTTGAAGTATTTAATGCTAGTACCGACTCGGCGCCGTTGTTCTTCGTAGGCGGTGAGGGCTTTGAAGCTTCCTGATTTCCTTCCTTGTACGCGTAGTGTAGACTGGAGTGGTGAGGGCGACGACACTGGTTCACGCCGCAAGGCTTCGCTCTGCAGTAGCTTCGGCGGTGTCTCTTCATTAGGCATTTGAAGCATAACTTTTCTTTTCGCACGAAGTCCCACCGTTGATCGATCGATAGTGCCTTGTATGCGGGGCACTCGGGTAGCTTGTGATTCTTCTTGCAGCTGGGGCATTGGTCGTCCGGTCGTTCTTCTTCGGCGACGTTATAGATGGCGTTACTTTTCTTCTTGTAGACAGCTGCTGGTGCCGGCTTGACCTCTCGCTTCGTCGTCGATGTAGCGGGTGCCGTGTAGTTGTATCGCATCATCTGGTCGGCTTCGCGCATCAGAAAACGTGAAAGCATAACAACCTCTGGTTCCGACCCATCGTTGTCCCTGGCGTAGTCGCTCCATCTTGCTTGTAGAAGCGGGCTTAGCTTATTCAGCGCTTCTTGCTTCAGCATCGGATTGTAGAGGTAGGCGTGACGACCGACGCTCTTGATGACGTGCACGGTGTTCTGCAGCTTGACGGCGAATTGGTTGACCTCCACAGCTGATGGTCCACATCTTGGCAGTTTGCTCAGCTCGGCCATTGCTTGATTGATGATGAGATCCGGTCTTCCGTAGCACTGCTCCAAGGTCTTCATTATGATCTCCGGATCCGTAGCTGAGTGCAGCGAGGCAGCCACGTTCTCGCGTGCTTCTCCCTTTAAGCAGCTTCTAAGTCTCTGCAGGTTCTCCGCTGGCAGCAGTCTATACATTTTCGTGGTGTCTCGATACATCGCCTTGAAGATGAGCCAGTCGTTGGTGTTCCCGTAGAAGACAGGTAGGTCCGGGCACTTGGACCTCGGTGTATTCAATTTTTCTATCGCCTCCGTAAGTGCTTCCAATGTTCTTCCTGATACGGGATACGGCCTTTCTTCAACTGGGAACCGTAGTTGTCTATCTTCCCTGACGCGCGGCTCCCCCCGTGGCTTGAGGGGATGAGCACGAAGCCATGCGTCGACCTTTCGGTTGTGTTCCGAAGGAGTTTCTTCGTGGTCGCTTTCTTGTTCTTCATCTCGTAGCGCCGCGAGTTCTGCCGCTAAATTTTTCTTCACAAGTTCGGCTTCGATTTCGAGTTGCTTCTTCCTAATTTCGGCGAGCTTCTTCTCTGCTTCCATCTCGGCGAGGCGCATTCGGGTTGCGGTTGCACTCCTATTTGACCGCATCGAGCGTGCCGGCGATCTGGCACGTGCGTTCCCTCGATGACCCTCAGCGTAGGTGGCGCGTGCGACCTCGTTCGTAGCCGCTGTCCACGCCATACGTGCCCCGTCGATCGTGGTTCCCCATCGGTTGGCGCGAGCGGCGTCGTTCGTAGCCGCTGACCACGCCCCACGTGACTCGATGGTAGCTCCCAGATGAGTGGTGCGGACGGTGTCGTTCGTAACCGTCGGCAGCCCAACATATGTCTCGTCGATCATTGTCCCGAAGCGGATGTTGCAGGCGGTGTCGTTCGTAGCCGCCGGTAATCCTTCACATGCCTCTTCGGTTGTAGTTCTGAAGTGGGCGGCGCGGGGGGCGTCGTTCATAGCCGCTGGCCACGCCCCACGCATCTCGTTGTTCGAAGCTACGAAGCTCGTAGTCTTTGGCCAGACGTCTACGAAGCGCGCGTAGTCGCTCGTAGTCATTCTTCTCGTAGACGTCGGTAACCCCATAGGTATTTCGTCGGTTGCAGCTCCAGCTCCTAAGGTGCGGGCAGCCTCGCTCGTGGCTGCTGGCCATACCGGTCGCGTAGCCTCGATAGTGGTACTCATGCGGTAGGCTCGGGGGGCGTCGTTCGTAGCCGCCTGCCGTGTCGCGTCGATCGTTGTACCATCGTTGGTGCCGCGGGTGGTAGCCATCGGTAGCGCCTTGATCGGAGTTCTGTCGCGGGAGCCGCGGGCGGCCTCATCAGTTGCCGCCGGTCGCGTTATGCGAGTTGTGCCGCCCGGAGTTCCGTCATGTGTGCCGCGGGCGGCTTTCACGGCCGTCTGCCCTGCTCTCTCCATAGTAACCGCCGTGTCGACTGTAGCCTCCGTGTAGGACGTGCCGGGAGTGGCCCTGCCGGCGTCGGTCGTAGTCCATGTTTCCTGACATGTACTCGGTGATCTTGGCGGGTCTAGCGAGAATCTACGTTGTCTTTCTAAATCAATTTGACGTTCTTTTTGTATTTGACGTTCTTTCTGAATGAGAAATTCTCGCCTTTCCAGCTCGCGGTCATCCTGTTCTTGACGCGGCATATCCTCCCGTTGTTCGGATGCGTCGGCTTGACTCCTTGTGACGACCATTTTCTTCATCCGGCAGCGATTACTGTAGCGCAGGCTTCTTTTTTCCTTAATCCGGCAGCGATGGACCAGACTGAAGTGGACTGTATGAATAAAACGCTTCTTCGATTTTTTCTTGATTTATTTCTTCGTATTTTCTTCTTTAGGAGAGAGCCGGGCTGGAACTGACGACAAGCGGCTACAGGCCCCATCTTTATATAAAAAAATTCCCGGCCGCTGATTGGTCGACCAATCACGTGCGAGTATGCCGACCAATCAGCGCGCACTCCAGAAAGCTCCTCAAGGCCGAGCGTCATGCCGACCAATTAGCGCGCACTCCAGAAACTTCCTCAAGGCCGAGCGTCTTTGTGAGATAGCCGCTTATCGCCAGTATCCCTATCTCGCTCATTGTCTGTCTCTCTCTTACATATAACAATTTACGTACTTAAAGTATTATTACAACAATTCGACATAAAAGTACGAAGTATCTAGAAACAACAATAGAATAATATGAAATCTAAATAAAAACACACACATATAACACATTATCCTACAAACTAAGTACAAACTAAGTATTTTTAACTTATAACTAATCACTGGGCTCGTCGTCCACAACAGACTAAATTGAAGATCGCTGATGATGGCCAGGCTGTAAACAAAGAAATTATGTCCCGGTAGAAATATGACAATGATGCGTCTACGATACATGTACTTTCCATCTCCAGATATTAATTATTTTCTTCCAATTAGGGCTAGCGAATTAAAAATAAATCAAATGAAACCCGTCTTGACGGATCTGCACGAATACCGTTCTCTAAAACTATCTACCCTCCCCTACCTCCCCTTTACGCATGTGTGTACATTCTTACAGCCCACACAGAGCCTCCCCACGCTTTCACGGTTCTAATTTTTGGGGAATTTGGGCCATATTCGTAAATATGAAATGGAAAAAATATTTCGCGGTCTAACTCAATTTGGACTGTATGGGAGCGGGATAAGGTCGAATTTCGAATGGAGGGTAGTTGGAAAAAAAATTACTTCATATGTCGTCCTTAAGACGGAGCGCCTCGCGCTTCGTATGTGTGTTCCGGACAGCGCGTGAATGGAGTCGCTTTAAGCATGGCTTAATTTTTTTAAATACTTTTCAGGCAAAATATATTTTTTTGAACTTGTTTTAAATAGAGGATTGGGATAGATTTTAATATCGTATTAGTATAAGTATTTTACAGTGCAAGCAAAGCACAAAAATTGGCACCAATTTGTCTGTACTTAACGTGACATTCAGTGCGATATTAACAATTTCAAACATTCAATTATCAAATTTATTGTACTTCGTATCAATCAACTAATACCAAGCAATCACTTAAAATCTGTGTGGTGGACAAGTACCATACCGGGTCCAAATACTGCCCACCTTTGACAAAAAGAACATTATAATGAGCGTATCTCATCGCTGCTCCAAGGTGATAGAAAATATTGTGATATTTAATTTATTACGATGTTTTCCATCGCCGTGCATGCCTGAGAGAAAATGATAATTTCTCAAAGGTATGATGTCCACCAATCCGCACTAGGCGAGCGTCGTGGACTATGGCCTAAATCCCTCTCACTTGTTAGGGGAGACATGTGCCCAGAAGTGGGAAATAAAAAGGTTGAAAAAAAATGAAGAAAAAAAGTAGAGCCAAGTTTTATACTCTGCACTGCATTATAATTTGCATTTATCCCTGAGCAGGAGCTACGGTGATGGAAAATATCGTGATATTTAATTGATTACGATGTTCTTCATCGCCGTGCGTGCCAGAAGAAATTCATAATTCTCGGATGCATGACGTCCGTCTATCCGCACTTGCCCAGCGTGGTGGACTGTGACCTACGTCCCTCTCACCAGCAGTGGAATAGAAAAAAGGTTTAAAAAATAATAATAATATTATATTATATTTATATTATTATTATGTATCTCTCCTTATAGGTTACGGGTCGAAGATGTTATTTGACCCGGTCATTTGGAAGGCTTGCGTGGAGACATAGGTCCAACACGTAGGGTTTTTGTACACTGAGAGTAAAAAGCCCTCGGAAAAAAACCTCCCAGGTTTTTATGGAATTCCTTTATGCCAACTATTGTGGAGGCCTGGAATCTACATCTATCTACACCACGCTGCTCCAATGCGAGTTGGCGGAGTTAGCTCCAGACTGCTATTCATTACTTTTACGTTATACATTACATGGCTACATACACAAATGGCTAAGTCACGACCTCACGACTTTGGTCAAGCTGTAGGTGCAGAATCTGCTGTTGGATCGTGTAGACTTCGAAGCTGAGTCTACATGGGATCTCATAACGTTTAACAGTTCACATTATAATATAATACGATATTATCGTCTTGTCTTTTTTTTTTTTTTTTTTTATTCTCAATACAATTTATGTGTTAATATACAAGAATTACTTAAAATAAAAGTAATAATAAAAACTAAAAACTAAAACAATTAACTATAAAAAGATATATATATCGTCTTGTCTACATTTTTATGGAAGTTAATTGATACTTTTAATTGGAATTGGTCATGAAGCAAGGTATAACATTTTTTTAAAGTGACCTTTATAAATTATTGTATGTTTCTATCTGCTCTGGGTGCGCTAAGACAATACTGAGCTGAAAAAAAGAACAGACGGAGAAAAACTTCAGTCCTGTTTTAAAATATTACGAGTACTATAATAAGAAAGCTATTTATACCCAATATTTAAAATCAGCATAACCCTGCATTATTAAATACATTGTGTTCTGGGTGCCATGGACAAAAAGACAAAGACACGAACACAGAACAGAACTTCAAATAAATTTCTGCATTCGAATTCCTCCATTCGAATTGTAAATCAAGAAATCTTCAACAAGACTGCTATAAATATATCCAGAAAATTAAATATTTCATTTTTAAAAACGTCTAGTGACATCTCCATCCATTTCCTATTCCATCAACCGGCAATATATAGCGGCTGTAGCTATGCGAACAAATATACTATAATATTTTCCTATATGTTAGTTCCATCATTTATACTTTATTACTATGTACAAACTATTCACTGGTGTACTGTTTGTCGCGTTTCTTTGTGTGCGTATTTATCTCTGTGTGGGGAGAAACTCAATTAAACATCTTAATAAGGAAGCGGGGAGGATGGAGAAGTATTATTATTTTTTTCTCCTTGCTGTAAGATTTCGTTAGGTCCGTTTCATATAACGTATTAAAGATTTCTATTGTACTCTTGTATCTGTTCTGTAGAATATTACGAATGGAATTGATTGAAAAGTCGATGATAGATTTGGAATTTAGAAAGGGGTTAGTAGGAATTAGGAGGACCAACAATCGATGGGGACGAAACGTCCTCGAATAGCAACAATGTCTCGGGAAAAGGAGCACATGCCACTCTCGAAACAGATGGACGGACGACCTGAAAAAGACAGCGAGAAGTCCCAGAATTCAATGGGTGCTGGACCGGGAGTAGCGAACATTGGAGAGGCTTATGTCCAGCAATGGACTACGAAAGCCTGATTGGTGGAAGGAGTAATAAATAACATCGCTTCACACTCATAGCCTCACAGTAGGGTAGATATACCTACAATCTATATAAATTACTATATAAATTAATACCCTGTGTCGTGGGTACCTAAACACACACAAAGACAGAAACACAAAACACCCAGACCGAGAACAGAAATTTAAACTCATCCTTCAAATTTCTAAGTCGCCGGGAATCGAACCTGGGACCCTTCGATTGGCAGTCGGGCATGGTAATCATTGCGCCACGCAGGTCGTCAGGAAGGAGTTTCTTGTATGTTGAGGAGGTACTATCACTGAATCTGAATCTTTACAAATATAGGTACGTGTGGTGTGGTCAAGAGTAGACCATCTGGTCCTTTGCTGCCTAATTAATACCGCGACATAAATTATTAAAAATAGCCCTTACTACGAAGTGGTTATTCTCGGAAAATTTTCGGAGGGTTTTTAATGATTGATAATGAGGGTTTTTAATTTTTTTTTATAAAAAAAACACCAGCAAACAGGCATACGGGCCACCTGATGGTGAGTGATCACCGTTGCCTATGGACATCTGCAACACCAGAGGAGTCGCCTATGCGTTGCCAGCTTTGTGTTGAAGGGCTTTTAATGAATGATAATGATAATTGTAGGTGGTAGAACTGTAGGTGGTAGAACTATTATGGTTCGCCCGGGGTAGTACCACCGCTGCGCCCACTTCTGCCGTAAACCAACTCTATTGTGTTTCGGTGGAAAGGTGCTGTTGCCGGCCACACTTACATGAGGCGACCACCAGCCTCCGGAGTAGCAGCGCAACTGCATACGACCTCAGACAAGACTTACCTATGCTTGCTTGAGGTTGTATGTAAATGTCCATGGGCTGCAGCGACCACTTGACACCACGTGGCCTGCATGCTCGTCTGCTACTCCATTCAATAAAAAAAATGTAGTACTTGCCGTTTTAGGGTAAAGTTTTAGCGTTCACAAAAGTGATAAGCAATCCGTCGAAGCCTTAGAATAAAGAATGAGTGTCTTCCTACAAGCGCACTGTCAAAATTGAAGCACTAAATAGATTCACACAGATGTCACATCCGACTAACAAAATATTTTTATTTTCACCAAATTAATTATAATACTACAAAATATTGAAAACATGACTGTGAAAAGTTATGTTATTAGATTTCTTTTGTTTCAAAAATGTTGTGACACATTTTAACACCACAAACTGTCATTTTTTTTCGGTAGATACGTTCGGCCTTGATAACTACGAAGCGGCCGGCGCGCAGCGACCCGGGGTTTGGTGCCATTAATGGCACCAATTAAAATGCTTGAATTTGGGCTCGCGAACTTGGTTTCTATAATGTAATTATTCTAAGGTCGGAGCTTATTTGCCCCACACTAGACTACCTTGTGTCGTTGTACAATGGACACATACAAAGACAGGAGCACGAACCTAATGAGGTTCCGTGTGTTTGTGTTCGAATTTCATCCTCTCCGGGAATCAAACCAGGAACTCTCGATGCCGGAAAGCATTATTTCTCAAAGAACTAGTGGTCCTGGTAGACACTCAAATCTAATCGTATCATACCATATCTATACAAATAAATAAAATTGGAGTGTCTGTTTGTAATATTACAATAACCGCTTTTTACTACATCCATATGAATGTATATACGGTAAATATACCAAAATAACATTTTTTACATTCCTGTCTGTCTGTCTGTTTGTTCCGGCTAATCTCTGAAAAGGCTGAACTAATTTTGACGGTATTTTTGACGGGACTTTCACTGGCTAGCTGATGTAATAAGGAGTACCTAACTTAGACTGCTTTTATTTTAGAAAAAATCTAAACTTAAAGTCCAAGCGGACGAAGTCGCGGGCAGCCGCTAGTTAGAAATAAAATTACAATACTCCTTACGGAAAAAAACGGAAATTGATTTCTGAATGACCGTACGAACAGCAAATGTTTAATATGTATCTATAAACATATTGTGAAGAAAATCGGTTGAAAGTGAAAAGTTTCTTGGTAAAATTTTCAACCCCTATTTTACTCGAGGGTTGTTGTGAACGTCAATATCGTAAGGAATCGATTCGCGAAATTTCTTGTTTGTAACTGCAATAGTTATAAACAAGATTGCGCGCATGGCCTGGCAGTTAGCGTACAAACGATCTATGCAACTAAGCCAAACGGGCGCGGTCGGGTGTGAGTTGGGTGACCGCTAGGCAAAATATTTCATGCGCGTTTCCGTGCTTCGGAGGACACGTTAAGAAATCGGTCTCGGTTGTTGTCGATAGATACGATAACAGTCGTTAAACCTTGTCGGAGGTTTGAAAACATCAGACAGCGGATTGGTCACTAACCCGTATCGTCACCAACCTGCATTGGAGCAGCGTGGTGGAGTAAGCTCCAGGGCACGGGTTCCAGGCACACCCAATAAGGGGGCTTGGGACTCAAAAAGGGTTGCAGCCAGCCAGCCAGCCAATAACTTGTCTAAGTATTTTTTTTCTAACATCATCGGTTTCTATGCGATTGAAAGCTGAAGAAAAAACATGACTAGAGAAAATCTATCGAATAATATCAATAATAATAACAAGGCCATAAAGGGCCCAAATAATTGTATTTCGCGATTGTTTTTCCCAAATTAATCCGGTATTAAGATTTAGTTTGCTCAGCTTCTGCACGAATAGACGGGTTTCCTTTATTCTCTTACGTATGTATATTTTTTTGGCAATGTGTTATATGTATATTAAGCCGAATAAAAATATAACCGAGAATCCCTAGAGCTTATTCCATATTTTGAGGATATATGTAATACAAAAAATCAGTAAATAATTTATATTTTAAAAGACACTCAAAAAGAATACGTTCGAATTTCATTATATTGAAATCTGCTGAAATCTTAGAGCATCAAGGTATGACAGGTATGACACCCGTCAGAGAGGAGTGGCCTTTACGGGCGAACCCCTCGTCACAACGTCCATGCACAATGTGCCTTCTAGTTATACAACTAGTGTGTCTGTGTGTGTCGGTGTCAGTGTTGACGGTGCATAGAAAATGTTAACTGTTTAAACGTTGTTAATTGAAATTGATATATTTAGAAATGTATGCGTCTGTAGCGATGAAATAATATTTGTGAATGTATGACAAAAATAAAATTTGTGCGTTCTTCCCCCAGCACCAGATTTGGCACAAAAATTATGTATCGAAGCGAGGCGCTATGCCGTCTCTATTGAAGGGTGAGTCAGTAACTTTGATGCTCTAAGGCTGAAATACATGTGCAGCGGGATTCGATCTGATCCACTAGTAGACTTTACACAACAATAAATAATGTAGTTTAAAAAACTAAAAAACACGCTTTTGTGAAAATACGAATTAAAAAGTTAAAAAAAATAAGAAGAAAATGTATTTTACTGTAAAATAGCGTGGGTGCATGGTGTCAATAGTATCTTAAAAACCACCCCACGCTTTTTTACATTAAAATACATTTTCTTCTTATTTTTTTTAACTTTTTAATTCGTATTTTCACAAAAGCGTGTTTTTTAGTTTTTTTAACTACATTATTTATTTTTAATTTTTTAGTTGGATTGTTTGGTTTTGTTGGATAGTCATCGGGCCTTGACCCCCGTGCAAATTTATAAGTTAATCAGACGCTTAGACGTGCTAAAAATATGAAATTTTATATTTGTTTCATTAAGTACCTTAGGCCGCGAACTTATCAGCCGCCCCTCGTAGATTTTTTTTATCCTGATGATCCTAGTTAGGACTTTAATATAAAGTTATGTATGAGATTATTGTATTGTCATCGGCCCTTGACCCCTGTGCAAATTTTCAAGTTAATCAGACTCCTAGAAGTAAGTGAAAATGAAGTTAAAAGATTCCGTTACATACATACATACATACATACAGGTCAAGTTAATAAAAGCGTGTTAAAAAAATGATTACCTACAATTTTAAAATTATATTTCTACTTTTTTTCAAAATTTAATTGATACTAAAAAACGAGAAACAAGAAAAGTAGGGGCCGACTGGTCCACATCTTATTATTCAGGGGTGGTCGGTTATCAGCGAAATATAGGGCAGTGGGAATATATTTTAAAGCGAGCGAAATAAGCGTCTCGGGAATAGAAGGGTGGCGTTTATAGGGGTTGGTGGTTGTGGCCACGGAACTCGCGGGACTTGGAACTTAAAAAGTATATAAGAATTGCCAAATTATGAAATACTAAAAATACTTCTATTGATTTACTAGTTAGTGACTTTTTTCTTACTAATACATATTACAAGCTACTTTAGAGGTAATGTAAGTGTATACGTCATTATTTTAAAAAACGGTTGATGTCTTTTTCTGTCTACGCTTTAAATAAGAAACCAGTATTGATTAAGTTATTTAAGTTTTTTTTTCAAAAACGCTAAAAAAGTTGATATATTTGAGACTACGGCGTTGATCGACTACGAACAAAACATCGAAAATTTTAGGCTGGCTACGCAATTTTTTTCATTTGTACCGTATTGTATTATATTGAATGTGATGTGCCTAGAAGGAATTATGACGTATGAATTTGAAATTGATAGAAAATTGAATTTTTTTGTATGATCCTCCTGTAATGTTACAATGTACTCCTGAAATGTCACAATCAAGGTAGAGCGGCAAAACAAATTCACTTTAACTACGATAACATTTAATATTATTCCGCTGTCTTAGTGGCCTTGGGATATTTTGGGCAACTATCTATAGATTGTAAAGGAGTTTCCCATGAGTACATTTCTTAGCTTTAAGATGTTCCCAATGTCCGTATTTGTCGCTTATAATTTGAAGGATGTTATAACACGTGCTTATAGCTTATCCTGTTAAATAAAACAATAAAAATCGTAAAAGTCCGGTCTTGGACTACCAAGTCAACTGAGATACTTTTAATGAGCTGTCAAAACGTGACATCCCCACACATTTTGTATGAGAAAATGATAAGTGACGTCACTTATCATATAATAGTCAATTGACTTCATTATTATTGATTTAATCGGTAATAAAAATCATGTATAAAAAGAATTAACAATTATATTGCTTTCTAAGCGTGATTTAGTGCATCCTTTTTAAGGTAAGGTTTTTGAATTTATTTGTGCATAGTGTCCAAGACCCTGTTGCTGCAGTGAAACAACTTTATTGTATTTTGATGGGAAGATGACACTCTTGTAAGGCGAACCTAAGGCCTCCAGAGTAGTAGCTCCAGACTTTGCAGTTAGCAAATGATCTTAAACAAGATTTAAATCTTATTTGTGGTTATATTTACCATTTGGTACCACGTAGCCTGCACATCCGTCAGTGACTTTATTTTTATAAAAAAATGAAGCATTTCATCTTTATTTCGGGGGTACCTTGGAAACACTTGAAGACAATCACAAAGCTCAACATTCAAATTTCTACTTCGCCGGAAATCGAACCCAGGACCCACCCACCCTTTGTTCAGTTCAACATATTAACGATTACGTCATACGTATTTCGCTTAGAACGAAATAAAAAGATTTTTTAACCTTTTTATGCCCACTGCTGGGCACAGGTCTCCTCTAACAACTGAGAAGGATTTAGACCATAGTCCACCATGCTGGCCTAGTGCGGATTGGTGAAAGTCATACCTTTCACAAATTATGAGTTTCTCTCAGGCATGCACGGCGATGGAAAACATCGTAATCAATTAAATATTACAATAGTTTCCATCACCGTGGAGCAGCGATGAAATGCGCACATTACAAATTTCTTTTTGTCAGAAGTATGGGTTGAGGGGTGAGGATTTGAACCCGGCACCTCTCGCGTTGCAGACCGCAGTCAGACGTAGTCCTTACCACTCACCCATCGCTGCTCTTCAAAAAGAATTAACAAAGTACAAATCGGCCTTGATAACGTTGTTTTTCAACCCTTAGAATTACACGGAGACCCTTAGAATAATTACAATTACATTATAGAAACCAAGTTCGCGCGCCCCAATTGAAGCATGTTGATTGGTGCCATTAATGGCACCAAACGCCGGACCGCTCCGTAAGACTTAGGTAAAATTTTATCACAACACTTTTTAAAAACAAAAGAAGTCTAATAAAATAACTTTTCACAGTGTTTTCAATATTTTGTAGTATTTTATAGTTAATTTGGTCAAAATAAAATTTTTTGTGTGTCAAATGTGACAGCTGTAGGAATCTATTTATTTAGTGCTTCAATTTTGACAGTGCGCTTGTATGAAGACACTCATTCTATAGTACTTTATTCTAAGCGGAGACCCTAAAAATACGTATTTCAAAGAGTATATTAAACTCTGACACGTGTACAGTTTGTAGATATTTCTGAGAAAGATAATAAAATCTCGCTTTGACGACATTTTGTTCAGGGAACTTACAGTCGTATTTACACAAAAGTATGTACTGTTGCTACGTACATAGATTTAGTTAAGATGTATGTTTATTACGTAATATTTTTTGTTGCCGTTTGGGGTTCCGTCCGTCTCTACGTCCGTCTGTTTGTCAAATCTCTTTTTTCAGGTATTCTTAATACTGGAAGATACCGAGCTCAAATCCCGGCGCGCACTTTTGACAGTTATGTGCATACCTATTTATCGCAGTTCCATGATCAATTTTTGCATTTTTTCAACCCTTTTTTTTATTTAGTACATTTTTTTATTTGAATGGAGTAGCAGACGATCATGCAGGCCACGTGGTGTTAAGTGGTCGCTGCAGCACATGGACATCTACATACAACCTCAAGCAAGCATAGGTAAGTCTTGTCTGAGGTCGTATGCAGTTGCGCTCTTACTCCGGAGGCTGGTGGTCGCCTCATGTAAGTGTGGCAACTGCACCTTTCCACCGAAACACAACAGAGTTGGTTCACGGTAGAAGTGGGTGCAGCGGTGGTACTTCCCCGGGCGAACCATAATAGTTCTACCACCTGGTAAACCTGATACCACTTAGTGATGTGTGATAAATAAATAAATAAATTATGTACTAAATAAATAAAAAAGGTTGAAAAAAATGCATTGAGGTATAAAATTGATCATTATCAAATACTCAAGTTACTTCGTGTGCTTACAGCTTCGTCTTGTCGGTAGTACCAATCTCACGCGCTCCGACCGCACCGGCTGCGCTTAGCTGTGTTTTTAGAAAACAATAAATAATAATAATTTAATAAATAATAACCCACTTAGAGTTTCTGCAATAAAAGAGTGATAAAATATCATTAAGATAAAAAGATATATATAATATCATAATATCATTTATACATACATAAACGACTCACTGATTTTAAATTTTTTAAGGTTCCGTACTCGAAGGGCGCTAATTACTACGCCTCCGCTGTCTATGTCTATCTGTCTAAATGTCGAAATTTTCATGGATGCCGCTTTAACAACAAATAGTAAAAATTGAAATTTAAGGGGGATCCCATACAATAAACATATTTTTTATAGATAATGGTACGGAACCCTTCGTTCGAGAGTCCAACTCGAACTTGGCCGGTTTTTCATAAATTGGTTTCAAATTGACAATATGCAGAGATATAATATTGGGGATTATTGAAGAAAAACGACCATTTACTTTTAGATCACTATATTGAATGCATTCAGTAAAAACCTTACAAAATAACACATTATAGAGAATACTACTCAGCAGTAAATTGATAATGGTTTATAAAGGAGTTTACCTACTGTGCTGTTTAATATAAGAGAGTTTATACACTTCAGCGCTGTGTCATTACATTACTGAAAGAACAAGAAAATCTTCATCGACAATGTATTTAAACGTCCCACAATATCAAAAACAATAATAATAAATAAATGTTACACACTCATAGCCCCACAATAAGGTAATTAATACCCGGTGTCGTGGGTACCATGGACACATACATAGACAGGAACACAAACCCAGACCGAGAACAGAAATTTAAACTCATCATTCAAATTTCTGTTTCGCCCGCAATCGAACCCGGGACCCCTCGATTGGCAGTCCGGCATGGTAACCATTGCGCCACGCGGATCGTCAAGCAAATGCGTATTTTTGTACCTTTATCCTACACTAGCTGTGCCCCACGGTTTCACACGCGTTATTTTTTTTTAAAGTATCCTGTTTTACTTATGATAACTCCAAGAATATATGTACTAAGTTTCATGATGATCGGTTGAGTAGTTTTCGCGTGAAAGAGTAACAAACAAACTTACTTTCGCATTTATAATATTAGTAGGAAGTAGGATAGGAGACTTAAAGGAAACCATCGTCGAATATAAGTAGACTTTGCAGAGACTGGAAATAAAATTAACGCCTATAGAGCAATGCAGTATTTTAATCTTATAAAATATATTACAAGTACAATAAAGGTACAGTCACTTTTTATAATCGCATTAAATAAAATAATTCTATTTGTTGGTACCAACAATAAAGTGCGTAATTTAACCGTCCGTAAACTTTTAAGCAGTGGGACATAAAAAAAGGTTGAAAAAAAAGCTTAAGCATATTTGTACGTTTAACCTACAAGCATTCAGGCATCAATTTAAAGGAAAATAATAGATAGAAATAGATTTTTTTTAACTTACTTTATTTGTAATTGAATTAAACATAGCAACAATCAACTACGAGTACCTACATAATCAGTATCCGTAAAGTTTTTAAGCGGGGCGTTGTGTACGTTGGTCGGCCTGTAGAAATTCGAATCGACTTAAAATTCAGGCTTCAGTTTTAAAGAAAACAATATGAATTCTTTCGCCGGAGTCGGCAGTGCCCGGGTGGTTTAAAAAATCGAATCAGGCCCCCGTCCTTGAGAGAGGCGTTCTTGCCGTCAACACATAAATCATATTTCTGGAGAATTTTTAAAAGTCCTATTGCTTTCGCGTATTTGCCATGTACTCCCCTAGGGGAGGGGGCGTGTGTACTTACTCCCTCGTTTCCTAGTTCTGGTGTACAGGGTGTTCGTTTTGGGTGTCGTTACTTAGTGATTTGTGGGGTCGGTTTTTGGGTCGGGGTTCGATGTTTTTTGAGTGGTGTCGTTGAATTGTTAAATCATTGTTATTAAATGTGAATTTTTTTTCAGTAACCACATTAGGTATATGATCTGGCTTGGGGTTTCGCTTATATCGAACGTCATAATAATGATCAAAATCGACGAGTTACTAATCAATGAAGTAAGTCATTACCGAGTAACGTATTGTCTACATTTCCAGAACATCTCTGAAAGAGTTTTGAAAGCAACTCGAACAGACATGTTTTTGCACTGTCATTTTATTCCTCAACATCCGAGCACTATAATTGCCTTCAAACAGAAAAATTGACAATAAATAAAACGAAATGTCATCAACTTTATGAAATCAAATGAAAATATTTTATTCACTGTGCGGTTTTTACAAACTGCTAATGAAAGTTATTTTATGGTCTGCTCTGGGTACAATTAGGCAATGCTGTGTTGAAGAAAAGGCCATGATGAGCCGAAAGAGAAAACTTCAGTTTATTCCCTAATATCTCAAAAATGCAATAAAAATGACTTTATTGTTCCCGTCAATGCTGCGCAAAATTAATAAGAGATTTATGTACGTGGGCTCCATACTCGTTTTCTACTCCATTTATTAAACATTCAATCAAAAATACTAAATTTTAGAACACTACAATTTAAGTAGGAAAAAGAGCAGCCTGTATAGCGGTAAGGCGCTGGAGGAACGAGGGCGGGCGGCGTACACGCGGCACAGTACACCCGCGAGACGCAGATGAAACTAGTTAGGGCAGATTTATGACGTGCCCTTTTATTTGTAATGAGAATTTTATTTTGTTTTCCTTCTAATTTGGATCTATTTGCTTTTAACGTTGTAGATGTAGTCTAAATCTATTTAAATTAATTAATTAAAATACAAGTGCATAGTCGTACTTTGCTTATTTTTTACGATCAGAAGAATTGTTAAAAAATGATATAAGTAATGTAATTAAAATATTGAAACATTTTACACAAAATCTTTTCGTAGATTTGTAACCTAGCTATTTTGTAATCTGTACTCTGTATATGAAAGAAAATAATGATTTACCTAGTTATTAATAGTTATAAAAATAGTCCGAAACTTCATGCGTTTAAATTAAAGGTGTATTTATTTATTTATTTATTTAGATGCACCAACGAAGCAATCACTTATACAAACAATATTACACTAACATACAAATATTGGTAAGTGTTAAACTTACTTACACTTAAAGGTACAAACAAACAAAGTGTATTTAATGAGATTACACTATAGTTAGCAATAAAATTTTCTGTTTTTTAAATGTTCCAGAAATTAATGTTAAAGGAATGATGATTATAAATACCAAAATAAATTCCAAAATCAGGTGTAAGTAAGATTTAAGATCTGCATTCAGCATTTTGCGAATTGATTTTAAATTTAATTAATAATTATATTAGGAAGCTGTAAAATTCAACTAATGTTAGTTAACTATATTAAAACACATGAAAGCCATGTTATCAAGGTTACTATCATATCAAAAATTTAACTATTGATAAGATCGCTCAAAACATGATAACGCACCAAAATTGACAACGAAATATTTCGAAAGTGAAACCGGAAATGGTGTTTTATCTGTATTTTACACCTACACTACACCCGGCACACATGTGGTGGGACTAGGAAGAAAGCGAGCAAGGAAAAAATGAGGGAGACCAAAAACTAGAGCAGGACGGAAAAGTGGGCGAAAAACGAAAAATTTCACCCCCCACCCACACCCCACCGCCTCTCGCACACGCACACACGCGTTTCTGTACTGCGATTGAGAGTTTTGATACTTGAACTTTCACTTGTAAAATTTGAAAGTTTTTCATCGTTTTTCTCCTAAAAAAAGGATTTTTCGATATGTAAAGAATATAGAGAAATCAGCCAGGCATGGCTTAATCAAACAAAATGTAACTCAGGGTTTCCGAAGGGCCTGGATAGGTGTCCCATCATTTATGTCAAGGAACCGGTATCCAAATTCCAAAGTTTAGAGACAATTCCTTTTTTACCAGAGCCAAGCCATCTATTTCGATTGTGCCCACTATACTAATAGTGTTATTAATTACTTATTCATATCTATGATTTGAGTTACATTTTGTTTGTGCCGGCCTGAGTCTTTTTAATTCTTTACTTGCTTGTGCTTCTTACAGGCTTATGACCCGAATGATTGATTAGAAATGATTTAAACTGTAAAAAGATCTAAACTACATCATACCAATTTTTTTAAATGTTTGTCTTAGTCTTCAAGATAAGCTTCGAAATGGCCTGTTTAGAAGGGAAAGAATTCAAGCGTTATTCGTAAAAACTCAAATCGCTAGCTTCGCATTAGCTCACAACAAGTGAGGAAGTTTGATTGGAGAGCTTAAGACATTGTATTAACAGATGCATTGTTTATGAATGCATATTGCTTTAATTTTATATAAAATTTTTGATTTAGGCTGTTTGTGTACAAATTTGTATGTAGGTACAATGTACAAGCACAATGTAAAAAAGAAATTATTTACAAGTCTTTACTCAGTTTGCAAAAAACCTTTTGCATCCGACTAGTTTTGAAGGAGAAAATAAACGAGAGCCGTTTTCTAAAGATATTCAGTAAACAGCTGCAGTTGTCTGTTTCATGCCCAAGAGCTTGCAGAGAAAGCATTATTTTTGACTACCTACCTATTTTCCGAAAGTCTCCCAATATTATCTATTAAGGGAGCGGAGCTCTGTATATGGCCACTATATTTTTTTAAATATAATAGAACAGTAAATGTGCATGCAAACAACGACCATTGGTAAGGAATTATGCTGTAGTCCATGAACTTTTACATACAATTACCTGAGATCGCATACTATTTTTTTCTTTTCCAAAGATAATAAATGCAGCCATCATTCACACAATTAAATATAGAACACTTAATAATTTTGTACAAAATACATGAACAATACTATCAATACCAAACTTTTTTTTTCTCCTGCTTTCACAGTGATAAGTAAACTTGTCACAACGGATCTTTGTCCTTTCTACTATTGTGCGGAGAAGTATTTTTATTGGTTTAGAACAATTTTTTTTTCTTAGCAGCTCGCACAAAGTTCCGAGACGCAAAAATCTGTTGCGAGTATTGTAATGTTTAAGTAAATTCATAATTAAAGGAAAATGGTTAGTACTGGACTTGTCTCCACAGCTTATTCGTGCTGCGTCTTCACTGGCATTATTTGCCCCCTTATCTAGAGCCTCGAGCTGAAGCCACGGCCAGCACCGCCATTCAGTTATCAGTGTCCTCTAATAAGACCGCTGTTATTAACTTAGGTATGGCATTTAAGACAAGTACATTGAGTAAGACATTTTTACGCTGATAAATAAACTATCACGGCTTAATAGCTATTGTTGGTACAATTCTTGGTAGAAGAGAAATCCAATGCGCATCCTGTAAAACTTATATCCTCCTACTTAATAAAGAACAAAAAATTATGTAGAGTCAGTGCTATGGACTTTTGCTGGCTAGGTTTCTAGTAAATTAATTTATATTGTTTTTATCAGGTTCAATTAATTCATTGTCTTTTATCTATCTTTATTGTCCCAATCGATTGAGCGATAAAAATAGCTCTATGTTGAATCTCTGACAGACCAATTCAAAATTCTATAGACGTGCAGTGTGTGTAAATAGTGCAGTGACTACATAACATTGTATACCTACAATAAAAAAGTTAGTAAAGTTTTAAAAATATTGTAAAAAGACAGAAAATTCATAGTTTAAAAACATTTCAAGTAAAGTAGGTACGTGATTCAAATAACAAGTGAAGTTATTTTATAACTTTGTATTGTAAGTTTTACAAAGAGTTCAGATAGTTGAAATTTCTGAGTCAGGCGGATAACCATGATGCAATTAATTCACACATTTAAAGCATCTCATGAGAGTAATTTAGAAGAAATTGGATAGTAATGAGAAATCGACAACATATTAGCAAAAAATCTATGGCGAGTAACTGTATGAATATTAGTGGGACGATAAATAAAAAAATAGGTTTATGCAAAGACGGTGCTGCAACCCATTTTTGCGTTTCACTGCTGGTCACGAGTCTCTCTCTTCCCATTATTGGGGACATCTGGAGCTTACTCCACCACGATGCTCCAATGCGGGTTGGTAGAGAGTCTTCACTTAAGATAAATTATTTCAAATGTTACAACTGTTGGAAGAAACAAAATAAAAATGAAGTAGATATGAATGAAATAAATGAAAAATCCATTTGAGGCTTTGCAGACAAAATATGAAAGAAATATAATTATGAATGAATCTTAGCTATTGACATTTACCTCCTTCAACAAAAAATTTAAGGCCAATAATAAACGAAAAGAAAAATAATGTTTGTCATAATTGAAATAAATTAACTTTATATATTCCGAACTCTATATTTAAGTACAAGTCCAAGTAAAAATCTCAAATTTAAAATAGATTCTCAGGCATGCTATCAGGCATCATAATTCAAGCGTTCTCGATGAAAATTGTCTCAAATTTTTCAGTACCAAATAAAGGTAAAAACATATGCAAGAACTACATATACCAAGAAATAATGCTCTAAGTAATGTTATGTACACGCGCATAACGAAGGTGCACTTGCACTGTGATGTGTCACGCCAGCACGACGATCTATGAGAAATCGTGGACGTTATACTAGAGTATTTTATAATTTGATTTTTACCTGAATTTCCTATTAGATACTGATTTTATTTACAATCTATTTATATGTAACGCACAGTTTTATAGTATAATGACTGTAATGTTAAATTAATTTTCTCTAACAATGTCTAACACATTTCCCGAAATAAAAGCATACTCGTAGTTTCCAGAAATTTGTAACTTCCGCAAGCGTTCCTCTGCGCAAGTATCAAGAGGGATAGCGCCCTCGGAGGCTATTGTAGCATGTTTTTATACCCAAAAATTTTAAGTCAGTAGGCGCTCGAACTCAGAGCGGCTTGAACGTTTTTATTATTATTAATATATATTTATATTTCGTTTTCATTTTACAAGTTTTCCACGGTTCATAATTTTAATATTTTTATACCGTTTTATACAACAAAGTGTTTATAGCTAGGCGTAATAACAACATAGAAACTTTAGTAAGCGCGCGGCGGGTACCGGGAACATTTTAAGTTTCGAGCTAAGTTTCGGTCGTTGACAGTTCGCGGTTCGAAATTTAAATTTGACGTTTGAGAACAACATGGCGGCTTGGCTGTCTGTCGGTGCGTTCGCCGGGTCCGGTGTCTGTTGACGAGGATGTTGAATTTCCAGGACATTTGACGACTACTGTATCCGTAAGTATCTATATGGCATGAATCAATCGTAGAATAATTTATGAGTTACATAAGGGTGTTTCATAATGTGGTATGAATATTATAGCGTTTAATGTCGTGTCGACCGCCGGGCCGGATTGTTTTTATCGCGGCAGTAAATTAGGAGGGCTCGATAGTGGACGATACTGAGTAGTGGTATTGATTTTTTCCCTCATTCTGTTAAATTTCATTTATTGGGGAGCGACTGGCCGCTGACGCATAGAATGATTCGAGGAAGCGGTAAGATTCGTTTCGGCTACGACGTGACTTGGAGGACAATATGATGTATCGGCGAATATTTAATGGAATAAGTTATTAATGTTATGCTTTTCCGATATTATGTTATGTTTATGAATGTAGTTCTACCTACAGGTTAGCAAATATTGGGATTTAGTACGAGACTTGCGAGTGAGAGTTTGATATTGGATATTAAAGCAAGTTTCTTCCAGATGGGAGAACTTATGTTGTTACACCGCGGAAATACTACCGCGTTTTGAAATACCAGAAGCAGTTCTGTTGTATTGGGAAGGTGCGTTTGCCGGCCATACTTATGAGCTCAGGCTTGCTCGAGGTCCAGTTGATATCCAGGTCCATGGGCAGCAGTGACCACTTAACACCTTGTGTTTTATTCTCGTCTGGAAATTAATTACTTTATTTTCGTTCATTTTAATTAGCGAACAGTTTTGGTACGGTTTCCAGTTATTGATGTTTATGTTACTACTAGCGGCCGCCCGCGACTTCGTCCGCGTGGACTTTAGTTCGAGCTACCTACTTTTACTTTATTTCTCAAAAACAAAAGTTTGCAACTTGCAACGATGGCCGAGTGGTAAAAAACTGCGGTCTTCGACGCGACCGATCCCAGGTTTAAATCCTTGGCGCGCACCTCTGACAAAGAAACTTGTAATGTGCACATTTATCGCTGCTTCACGGTGATGGAAAATATCGTGATATTTAATTGATTATGGTGTTCTCCATCGCCGTGCATGCCTGAGAGAAATTCATAATTTCTCGAAAGCATGACGTCCACCAATCCGCACTTGGCCAGCGTGGTGGACTATGGCCTAAATCCCTCTCACTTGTGAGAGGAGTAAAGACAGACACTCCAATGTTATTTATTTGTATAGATTACAAAAGTTTCTATAAGGAAGCTTATGTGTTTAATGTTCAGTAGGTACCGCTGGTGGAGATCGTTCTACATAATAGGTCTAGAAGAAGGCAGAACACGTAAGGTTCCTGAGAAGTACCATCGCTACACGCATTTCTGCCGGGAACCAATTTTCTTTTGTATTTCGGTGTACGACTAGTTGTATTACATATGTACATGCTTTTGCCGAAGTAGCAGGAGTAGCAGCGGAAGGAAGATGTGACGCAAATTTAATTGATGATGAATGTAGGTAGACAGGTCTATAGTACCCTGAACTTATAACAAACAAAATCTTTCTCAATTTTTTTATGTCCCCAACAGGTTTTCTGTTAGAATTAAACATGGCACAGTCATAGAGAAGAACTATATGACAGCGTGTGCAGATAAAGACAAAAAGAAACACACTCAGACCAAGAACATGCAGTAGTTTATACTCATCATTCAAATTTCTGCTTCGGTGGGAATCGAACGAAAAGGCCAGGTGACCTTTGAGCTACAAGCAGAAGTATTTATGTCATAGTTCAAAATGCAAAAATGCTGGCCAATTTTGGGTTGGTTTTTTACTATGCAGGGCACCATGCACTTTGACTTAATATGTTTAGGGATATTCGGTGAAGAAAATAATTAAAATTTTCTTCGTTAAAGTTAAGTGCCGGAATATGAAATTGGATCTCTAGCGGGAGTCCAATGTATTATCTACTCGGCTATCACTGCGCTCACTTTTTGAGGATTTTCTACCAGTAACCGTACCGGATGGCGCATTGGTTTCCGTGCTGGATTGTCGATCGAAGAACACGGTTGAGTTCCCCGTAAAGCAAACATTTTTATGATGACTTTCAATTTCTGTAATCGGTCTGAGTGCGTCTTTATTAGAGACCATTATACTAACGGCACAGGGAATCTTCGCAATAAATGTGAAGCGTTATTATTGAAGATAGGACTCCTTAGATGCTCCGAGGCTCCTGAAGGTCAAGATGAAGCGTACAAAAACATACAACGATGACACCAACCCTTAGTTGATGGTGATGTTTAGACGATTGGAGTTGATTGAAGAAAATATGAAGAAATAAATTTCTTATGTACAATTATTTACTTTCATCCAAAACACACTGTTTCGAAAGGAATTATTATTATTATGATATGATTTGGTACTTGACAGAGCTAAACTTATTCGACTAGGGAAGTACCAATGCTATCCCTGATTCCGCCCTGAAATAATACATTTTCTTGGCCATATAAAATTTATATCCATCAGCTCGACTAGCAACTGGCTAACAATGAGGTTGGATGGTGGGCGGATTTCACCTCGTAACAGGGTCAATAACCTGAACCGTTTTTATTTAAATGGAGATACCGACGAACATTCGGGCATTGTTAAGTAGTCGCTGAAGTCCATGCACATATACACACAGCTTCAAGCAATCCAAGTCTTGCCCGAGGTCAATACAGCTGCGTTGGGATTACTGTGGTTCATGGTCGTTTTATTGTATTTTCCTTTCACCAAACGGTATTTTTTTTCTGTAAAAAAAAAGCTACGAAAGAAGGATACGAACTGCGATAAAAACCTTGTTCATCCATCCGTTCAACAATTGGGACCAACCAACGGTTTAACGTGAGCTTTGAAGCACGTACATACATACATACGCAGTTGATTGTATCATTAGTCATCATTACCCATCTCTCATTCGACCGCACGTAGAGTGCCTACGTTCTGCACCAGCCATAGTATATAAAAATAGTATAGGATTTGATGGAGCGCGCATGGCCTGGCGGTTGGAGCGCGCATAGCCTGGCGGTTAGCGTAGAATGCAAACGATCCATGCAACTAAGCTAAACGGGTGCGGTCGGGTGTGAGATGGGTGACCGCTAGTGGCAATAATTTTCATGCTTCGGTTTCCGTGCTTCGGAGGCCACGTTAAGGCGTCGGTCCCGGTTTTTGTCGATAGATAACAGTCTTTAAACCTTGTCGGAGGCCCTATGCGCGGTTTGAAAACATCCGATAGCGGGTCGAACAAAAAAAAAAAAAAATTAAAAATAAATATAGTTAAAAAAAAAAAAACTCAAAACAAACACGCTTTTGAAGAAAATAAAACTAATAAAACAGAAACATAATCCTTAATATAAACAGAAAATAATAATGAACAAAAAATACCTCATAGTATTATTGTGAAAACAGCGTGGGGCGCTCTGTGTCATATTTTTCGTATATCGAGCAACCCACACTTTTTTCACAATAATATTATCATTATTCATTTTCTGCTTATATTAAGAATTATTTAAAAAAAAAAAAAAAAAAACAATCTAGTTTGATGTGCTTCAAAAGCGTGTTATTTAGTTTCTTTAAAACTATATTCATTAGTGTTTCATATCTCAAAGGGAAATAATCCGGTCAAGTTTGAGCTGGACTCACGCATCTAGGTTTCAGTACCAGCTTGTAGATATGCAAAAAATATATAGTCATCACGAGGAGTCCCAAAGATTGTGTCTTCTAAAATTGGTCGTCAAAATGTTTTTTTTAAATTTGTCTTAAATGTTTTGCGAAGTACAAATGAGGCAGTCCCCTGCCCAACGGTGAAGTCAACGATTTTGTAGAGTTGGTGAAGTCAACGATTTTGTAGACTTGGTGAAGTCAACAATTTTGTAGAGTTGGTGAAGTCAACGATTTTGTAGAGTTGGTGAAGTCAAAAATTTTGTAGAGTTGGTGAAGTCAACAATTTTGTAGAGTTGGTGAAGTCAACGATTTTATAGAGTTGGTGAAGTCAACAATTTTGTAGAGTTGGTGAAGTCAACAATTTTGTAGAGTTGGTGAAGTTAACGATTTTGTAGAGTTGGTGAAGTTAAGGCTGGTAGAGTTAGCGAGCGTGTAGATTCAGGAGCTTTACTCTATAGAAGATGATATCTTTTCCACAGGGTAAAATGGCTTATCCTTTGAAAAAGATATCTATTAATATATTAAAAAACTTGAAAACTTGAGCGCGCAACGAGCGTACGAAGCGGAC
This sequence comes from Pyrgus malvae, assembly GCA_911387765.1. Taxonomy (NCBI): domain Eukaryota; kingdom Metazoa; phylum Arthropoda; class Insecta; order Lepidoptera; family Hesperiidae; genus Pyrgus; species Pyrgus malvae. Next base: position 13,436,200 of record OU426971.1, on the reverse strand, counting down.
GTGTTTATTAAATATTTTTAAAATTACTTGCCGAAGTGTCAGTGAAATAACCACCTTATTTGCATAAAGTTATAAATAAATTTTGTACGACTCGGAAACAGTACATTAAGACTTATTCAAACCGTGCAACCCTGGTAACCTCGAACGAAGCTGTGAGTCATTCGAGCACATAGGCCAGTTTCACCAGTAGTGGTTTAATCGCCGGTTAACGCATAACTAAATATAAATCGTTATGAGTGTCCGCCGAAGCCCGCCGGGCACACCAGGAGGCATAAGTGATCGAATAAAAGAGCCAGATTTTAACTACGACTCCGAGGCACAACAAGTCACACACCGAAAAAGAAAGAAACCTGATGATGATAATGATACAGCGCAAAAATTGTGTGATTTTAAAAAAGAAATTTTATCGATACTACATGAGTTCACAACTTCCCAATCCCATAATTTAAACAAAATCTCAGAGGATATAACATCAATTAAGCAGCAAACTCAGATCATAGAACAAAAAACCGATAGTATATTGCAAGAACAAAATAAACTTAAAAACGAAATTTCTGAATTAAAAAATAGATATAACAACGCTGAAATAAAAATAGAATCACTGGAAAACGAAATAAAGCAGTTGAAAATGGCATCGTCAAATACTACATCTAACCAATTAGAACTCGTTGATCGCTGTGAAGATGTTTTATCTGAATTTCGAGAACGTACCCTTAGAGAAAGGAATATTATTATAACAGGCATCCCTGAATTAATTTCCACCAAACCAAATGAAAGGATCCACCATGATATGAGTGAGGTATTAAAAATCATAAATATGACCAATGTAAACAGTACTCCAATACAATGTTATCGTCTAGGTAAATACAAGCAAGGTACTTCAAGATCTATAAAGGCTGTATTTTCCACCTCAGATGATGTCAAAAGTATCCTTAAAAATAGATCAAATGTAAAAGGAGATATAAAAATATTTTCAGATAAAACCCCACAGCAACAAAAATACTTAAACATTGTAAAGGATCAGCTGAAAGCAAGATTAAGCAATGGTGAACATAATATTACGATTAAATATATAAAAGGTGTTCCTAAAATTGTCGAACAGGAGCCAAAAAACTAGAAGATACTACCAAAATACGCCGAAATGAGGAAAATGAAACCGAACCAATAACACACCAAGCTGTAGATAGCTACAACAAGATCATGACACATAGGAAGGCGTTAAAATTCCTGTACCTCAACGCAAGAAGCCTTGTAAAACCAGGAAAATTGGATGAACTGAAATGCATATTACAAGCACTTGACATTATTCATATAGTTGCAGTTACTGAAACGTGGATAAAATCAGAATCTGAAGGGAACTACCTGAATATACCAAACTATAAACATTATTTTAATTTCCGCACGGACAGTCGAGGAGGAGGTGTGTCCTTATACATCCACGACAATATCAGACATAGCCTAATTGAAAACCTATGCAAGAACGACAATCATTATTTATGGGTACACGTGGAAAAGTTCTGTATAGATGTTGGAGTTGTGTACAAACCAGAAAGAACCAATTCAGAACACTTTTTGGAAGTATTTTCGGAGCAGCTACGACAAAAGAAAAGAGCAATAATAATGGGAGACTTTAATTATAACTTACTAGAGAGGAAGAAAAGTACAAAAGAGTATAAACAAACACTACGATGTCATGGTTATAACATACTTAACAAAATTGATAAACAATTTTGTACAAGAGAGACAGCAGACTGTAAATCAATCTTAGATCATGTTCTCTCTAATCTAAGTAGTCAATATTACCACCTAGCTATAGTAGAAAGTGCTATGTCCGATCACAAACAAATTTACCTCGAACTGCTAAGGTCACCTCCTGTAACAGTGCAGAGAGAGTGCTATGAGAAAATAGACTATATATCACTGTATAAATCTATCAAATGTGCTAATCTGCAAACAATAAACCATGACTACAATAAACTCGAAACAACCTTAATAAATATAATAAATATGAACAAAACCAGAAAGGTAAAAATACTAAATCCACCTAAATCTGATTGGATTAATAAAGAAATTATTAAGTCAATACAACAGAGAAACATCAAATGGATAGAAACTAAGAAAGAGCCAGATAATGAGAAAATAAAGAATGAATTTTTATTACTTAGAAGAAAGACATTTCAAGAAATACAAACAGCTAAAAGTAATTACTATTGCAAAGCGTTCAAAGAGTGCAGTGGTAAACCATTAAAAATGTGGAATCTTATTAATGAGCTATCTGTTAACAAAATAAGGGACAAACGTACATCACCGACACTCAAAGCCGAATCAGAACTTATAACAGACGAGCATAAAGTATGTGAACTTTTTAATGATTTCTTCTCTTCTATTGGTTATATTTTAGCTAGTAAAATACCCAAAGAATACCATACAGCTAACCCTATTCAAGATACTAACACAACAAAACTATCTCAACTCGAACCTACATCTACTAATGAAATCCTAAAAATTATTACCTATCTTAAATCAAACACTAGTTCAGGCATAGACGGTATTAGTGCAAAAATAATAAAATGTATAAAAGACGTATTAGCTGAACCCCTTAGTAAATGCATAAATAAATGTTTAACAGATGGTATCTTTCCTGATAATTTAAAAATTGCGAAGGTAACTCCTATTTTTAAATCAGGTGATAAGTTCGATCCCAGCAATTATCGACCAATATCAGTTCTTCCAGTTGTTTCTAAAATTTTTGAAAAGGTTATCAATATTAGACTAATTAAGCATCTCGACTCAATCAATTTTCTTTACAAGGGACAGTATGGTTTCAGACCCAAATCAAATACTTTAACAGCTGCAATAGACCTTATTACTGATATAAAAGTTAGTATTGATGAAAAAAACATTGCTCTAGGAATCTTTATTGATTTAAAAAAGGCGTTTGACACCGTTAGCCATAATCATCTTCTCGAAAAACTAAACAAACAGGCTGGGATATCTGGGACAGCTTTAGACCTATTCAGGTCATACCTAGCAAATCGGTATCAAGTTGTCAAGATAGGGCAATACAAAAGCAGCATGAAATTAATTACCTATGGAATACCGCAGGGATCATTGCTGGGACCAACTTTATTCTTAATCTATATTAACAACATACATGAAGCAAATCTACATGGTCGCATAATACTATATGCTGATGATACTTGTCTGTTCTACTTTGGACCTTCTATAGATACATTAATAAATCAGGCTCAATGTGATCTAAATACTCTGCAAAAATGGTTCCAAAGCAACTTATTAACAATAAATGAATCAAAAACCAAGTTTATGATTTTTTCGGCAATAAACAAAAAGATAAACAACCACCCTCCTTTGACTTTAAATAATGTTATGCTCCAAAGATCAAATCAAGAAAAATATCTAGGTCTAATTTTAGATGATAAACTAACTTGGAAACCTCACATACAAAAAGTACGCTCTAAATTAACGTCATTAACTGGAATGTTAAAAAACATTATTCGATGTCTTCCAACTAAAACACGTTACACCATTTATAACTCCCTTGTTAAGTCGCACCTAGATTATCTCATTAATATATGGGGGTCAGCCCCTAAAACTAACCTACGGCCTTTACAAACCGCGCAAAATAAACTACTTAAAATATTATTTAACTACCATTTTCTAACATCAACGCAAAAAATTTACAAGGACACCAAATTGTTAAACATAAAGCAAAACTACATTTATAACACCTGTATAATGATCAGGAAAATAATTACCCAAGATATACACTGTCGCATTACATTCACAAAAAAACAGCAAATTCAAAAGATAACAACTCGCAGTGCTAACAATATAATCCTACGTGCGCCAAGGACCAAATATGGTAGAACAACTATTTTATTCGAAGGCGCGGAGCTGTACAACAAATTGCCAAAAGACATAAAAGATTCCAAGTCTATGCACATGTTTAAAAAATCCCTTAAACAACATTTGTTAAACGCTATGTCTTCCTATTACTAATATACTGTTATAACGAATAAATTCAAATGATTAAATAAATATTATAAATGATAACGTAATATTATACTGTACAATTATTGAAAGTCATAAAATATATTTGTATAATATTTATTTAATAATTATTTAAAACACAATCAAATTATTGTAATAATGTATAAAAAATAAACAAAAAAAAAAAAAACCAGAAAAAAAAACAAAAAAAAAAATACAAAATAGGAACATGTAATAAAACTATTTAGAAATTCCGCAAGATTTACACGAATTATTGGAAATTTATATTGATTGAAATATGCATATTAATACGAATATATTAGTAGGTACAAATATATTCTAGTAACTTAATACTTATTAAATTAATAAAAATAATATTTATTTAAAAAAAATGAAAAAAATTATACGCTAACTTTTTAAAAATACTAACCGAAATAACCTTTTAAAAAAATTTAAGATACTTATATACTCGTATAATTTTATTTGTTCTTTAATCTAACTATAATGAAATATATATTTGCGCTACTTATATATGTACTCGTATAATTTTATTTTTTCTTTAATTTACCACTTCCTCTTGTAAAGTAAAGAAAATGTAACCGATGATTAAGTAACCACTAGCATAATCTATGGTGTAACTGGCCGTCGCACTTTAATTTCTGATTCGGATTACTGTCTCCGTTACCGAACTAATTTAAAACTACCCTCTCTTTGTGATTATAGTCAACATGTTATAAAAATGATGTATTCTTGTTACTTATTACTTTTTATAAACGTCTGTAAGTACGCTCAATGATAATGTTTTAACTATAATGTGTTTCTCAATAAGTGATTGTAAATCTTATGAGGAATAAATGATCTTTAACCGTTATATAATATACTATATTTATGGGTTAAAAGCGTGGGATGTTTGAAGATATTTTTATCCTGTACCTCTAACAAGATTTCATCAGACTACACATTTTTATAATTGTTTTTTTTTCTGCTTTTTAGATGAGCTAACACAATAATATATTACTTACAGCATGTTTTCATAATTCATTTATTTGCTCGCTTGCTAGATTGTGGTTACAGAGTCATATCACATAGAGAGTCCTATATCTCACAATTTACCATTTACATGGTGTACAAATTTTATATTAAGTACAATTTTATTACAATTTAAGTATATTATAATTTAAACAAATTGATAATTAAAACATTATACAATAATTATAAACATAAATAAATAATTTACAGATGATTAATTTGAATAAAAGAACGTGGGAAAAACACCGTCTAAATAAATTCATAACTACTAAATAAAAAAACGCAAAATATGGGATAAATAAATAAATAACATGGTTTGTAAACATTATAAATAAATTTGTTATTTAGATTTAAGTCAATTAGTTATATACCTATAGATAGATTTAAGTATATTATTTTGATTTCTTTAATATAAAAATAGTATTTTTTTTATTTCTTTAAAAATATTTGCATACCTTACTGAGGTAAATATGGCGGACTTTAAATATATAAAACAACTTCTGTAATACCCATATTTGCGCAAATAAATCATTTTTCTTTTCTTAAAAAAAATGTCATTATTTTTGTTATGCATGTCAATAGTTAATAATATTTAGATTGAATTAATAAAACATCATTTAAATTCAATTATTATTTCATTTTTTAACTATATTTTTGTTTCTGATTTTTAGTCTTACAGATTGTAGTTGGTAGAACTATTATTGTTCGCCCGGGGAAGTACCACCGCTGCACCCAATTCTACCGTGAACCACTTCTATTGTGTTTCGGTGGAAACCGAAAGTTGCCGGCCACACTTACATGAGGCGACCACCAGCCTCCGTAGTAGCAACGCAAGTGCATTCGACCTCAGACAAGACTTACCTATGCTTGTTCAAAAAAAAAAAAGATAGCGTTAGGGTAAGATCGAAAGAATATAAATAGTGTTGGACGACTAGAAGTCTCCAGTCTGCCTCAAATATTGAAATCCTTAAATTACGAAAAAGCAATGGCTGCAACACTTTTTACGTCCCACTACAGCGCACTTGTCTCTCCCCACTATTGGCAAGGCCTGGAGCTTCCTCCACCACGCTGCTCCAATGCAGGTTAGTGGCCAGCCCGCTATCGAATGTATTCAAACCGCCCATAAACCCCGCTCCGACAAGGTTTAACGACTGTTATTCATCGACAACAACCGGGACCGATGGCTTAACGTGCCCTCCGAAGCACGGAAACGCGCATAAATTTTTTGGCCACTAGCGGTCACCCATCTCACACTCGACCGCGCCCGTTTGGCTTAGTAGCATAGATCGCTTGCGTTCTACGCTTACCGCCGAGCCATGCGCGCTTCGAAAAAGCAATAATTATGTAAAATTATTATAATATCATCCGTTCATAAACGTGTGCAAAATTTCACACAGTTTGGGTAAGTTACATTAACTGAAAATTAAAGATGCTATCTCATACATACTAACATACAGGTCAAGTTAATATGTAAGCGTGTAATACAGGAAACCAGGTTAGGCGGTACCCACACGGTCAGTAATTTTCAACCTAGAGGCTTAGAATAATTACAATTACATTATAGAAACCAAGTTCGCCAATGTTGATTGGTGCCATTAATGGCACCAAACGCGCCGGGCCGCTCCGCAAGACTTAAAAAACAAAAGAAATCTAATAAAATAACTTTTCAGAGTGTTTTCAATATTTTGTAGTTAATTTGGTCAAAATAAAAATATTTTGTTTGTCAGATGTGACAGCTGTAGGGATCTATTTAGTGCTTCAATTTTGACAGCGCGCTTGTATGAAGACTGACGTTCTTAACGTTATTATTTTAAGCCTACAGGGTTATATATGAAAGGAGAGGTCTACCAAAGGTTGTACCGAATCAAACATTGCTTCAAATTCCGATGTTATTTTATTTCTTTTTAATATATCTATGTTAAAATCGCCACACGATTATATTAAGCAGATCTTACTAAGTAAATTTTGCATACCTACTATTAAAGAAGCAATCATATTCGGTAATTTAATTTTTTGGCGCTCTATGTACGCAAATAATACTAATTTTATGTTCTATAACTTCGATAGCACTAAATTCAAATTTATTTATTAAAAGCTTGTATTTCCTGTATTGTACGACAGGACAGTTCGTATGTCATTATTTGTTGTTTGACAGTAACACAAAAATCTCTTTCAGAAATTAAAAAAAAACAAATCCTCTTTCAATACTTTTAAGGCAGGACAACATCTGCACTACTCTGCACCCAGGCGGAGCTGGGCTGGACTGTTTTCTTATATATTACTTCAGTCCTTTTTTCGTCCACTGCTGGGCACGGGTCCATTCTTCGTCTTCTTATATAATTCGTAAATAGTATTCTAACACAGGTTCATAGCTACCTAATAAGAACTGTTATTTTTGGCAGGAAGTACTAAGGCTTCGAATATCGTTATTATTATTATTATCTGTGGTAGCGGAAATTTTGGGAATAAATAGAGCACAATAGCCAGACACCGACACCGTAGAGTTGTGAGTGACAGCTGACGTCTAGTTCCATTAGCTAGCCGAAGTGGCCAAATGTATTGGAAAGTATAAGCAGGAAATATTATCTTTATTAACAAAATTATATTCTCTATTTCACAAAGTCCTATTAGCTCTGGTTGTAGTAGTAGTGATGTGTACTGACAAGTACGCTTGTGTACAAGCTTTTCAAGCGTTAGCAAAAAATAATCTGAAAATCTCAATCGTTAGCAAAAAAGGCTTAAAAATATTAACTTACACACAATAGTTGTCATGCTGACGTTACTCGATACTGGGCGCTCTCAAGGTTACGCACACTAAAGCAATGCATGTGCACGCCTCACACATTCATAGCCGAATTGATCACATCATATGGATCATCTATACTACCCTCAATCAATATTTTATTATTATTTAATTTTCTTTCCTCAACCCTTTTTTATGTCCCACTGCTGGGCACAGGTCTCCTCTCACAAGTGAGAGGGATTTAGGCCATAGTCCACCACGCTGGCCAAGTGGCCAACTAGATCTGCCCTTGCTATACGAGAATCAAAATTCGTGGCATGAACGTTTCAGTATAGATCCCACATTCCCCAGATCTTCATTAACAATTTAATATAATACTAGCTTCAGTGCCTGGCTTCACCCCACTGCTGGGCACAGGTCTCGTCTCGGAAGTGAAAAGGATTTAGGCCATAGTCGACCACGCTTCCCAAGTGCGGATTGGTGGACATCATGCCTTTGACAAATTGCCATCCGCACGTGGCCTCGGCGTGTTGAACTATGGCCTAAATCTCTTTCAGGTACAGACAGACGTGACGAATATATAAAGATTCCGTTTTTGCCATTCGGCTACGGAATCTAAAAAAAAGAAGCCCGCAGTTTTTGATCGCTCGGCTCTCGGACTATTAAAATCGTACAGTAGATATGCATAGTCCCTATAGCTTCGGGATTGAGAATAGTGCTATGGTTTCCCCTGCCTGATCGTAAGAGGCGACTAAAAGGGGGCTTCCGGGGTTGTGGGCGGTGAGAGTGGGAGCTTGATCCGTCCAGCCAGCGACCCGGGGAATGAAGGCGGTGTGTGCGTGGCCGCATGCCGCCGTAAGCCTCTGAAGCTGCAGGAGAGCACATTTGCTCTCCAGAAGATGGGCCCGTACTGGGTGCTGTGCGCGGCGAACATCGGTGCGTTCCACTGGAGATCCCGGATTACCTCCCCAAGCGCAGGGGCAGGCCACTGAGGGGGTTTGAGTGCGTTAACAAGTCCCACATAACCCGGTATTGGGAGATGCCCAAGGTGCCGGGTACCTTTTGAAGATTTCCTCCCCGCCCTATACCAAAAATAAAGATACGCATACGTCGCGACGTATGCATATCTTGCGTCGGTTTTGTTTTCAAGATCATTAATTGTTCCGATGACGTAGGCAAACGCTGAATTACATCAGCAAGGCAAAAACCCTGATGGCAGATGTTTCAGTGGACCAATAAAATGTCACTCTTTAATTAGGATATCTTGCCGTTACGGAATTTCCATAGCTATTAAGGGCCTCGCAGACATACAACTTTTACCATCGGCAAATATGCGAGATATTGCTTCACGTTTTAACTTGATTTTAATTTCATCGCAACATCTAAACCTTTCGTCTTAACGATTTGGTCATTATATAGGTATAAAAAAGACTAAATCGCCATTCGTCGATGCTAAATGTAGCGTGTTTGCAAAGGCCTTTAAATCGTACATCCCAAATAGCAAATTAACTACATATACGTAGTAAAAATTAAAATAATCAAATAATTTTGATTGTAGCCCCGACGAGCTTGCAGGCCACGTTGATTGATTTTATCTTGGTTTAATTTTTATCAAAACACTCATAAGCTTAGTGTTACTCAACAACGCCATCTGAAATAGCTTAGAATGAAAAAAATTTTGTCACAAAAAATAAAAATAAAACAATAATGCTTGATTGTGTTTGAACCCGGGTTTCTAACACAGTCTGCCTACGTAACCATTCGGTCAAGTAAGAAGTCAATTGACGAAATTTTTATTGAGGTCTTTCAAATCGACTTGTCATTTGTTTGAACAGCGGATTGGCGGATGTCGTTTGACGGCGTTCTACGCCACAATATTAATACTCTCCAATAGATGTCAGGAAGAGCCGTATTTTTCAGTTTATATATAGGTAAGTTGATTATCGCTGAAATTACGAATTTTACCAATTTCAGAAAATTAATCCTTTTTTTTGTATTTTGGGAAACCCTCAAAATCCGGCACCTTGGGAGAGGATACCGGGTTATGTGGGATTTGACCGCATTAAAACCTCCGTGGTGGCTGCCTCTGCGCTTGGGGAGGACTCCTGGATCACCAGTGGAACGCACCAGTGACCTCCACGCGCAACGCCCCAGAACGGGCCCATCTTCGGGAGAGCAGATGTGCTCTCTTGCACCTTCCGATGCTTACGGCGGCATGCGGCCACGTACACACCGCCGCACTACCCGGGGCTACAGGCTGGGCGGATCGAGCTCCCATTCTCACCGCCCACAACCCCGGAAGCCCCCATTCCCTTTCGCCTCTTACGATCAGGCAGGGGATACCGTAGCTCTATTCTTAATCCCGAAGCTACAGGGACCCTCTTTCCCCCTAGGCGATTATTATTTCAAGGCTAACTAATTTTACATCCCTAAAGTCCAACTCTACTGACTCGCCTATGAAGGGTTCATTGCCTATTCCGAGTTGCACCTATTTCTCAAGCCACAGGGCTAGGCCGCAATCATTTCTGCATCCCACAGCTGGGCACGGGTTTCTCTCCATTATTGGGGAGGCTTGGGACTTACTCCACCAACCCGGTGAAGATACGGTTAGTGGCCAGCCCGCGTTCGGATATTTTCAAACCGTCCATAAAGCCTCCGACAAAGCATATATATCGATTACAACCGGCACCGACGGCTTAATGTGTCCTCCGAAGTAAGGAAACGCGTATGATATTTGTCCCTAGCGGTCACCCATCTCACACCCTACCGCGCCCGTTCGGCTTGGCTGCGTAGATCGCTTGCTTTCTACGCCATCCGCCGGGCCATGTCTAATGGGTGCTTTAACATTGCAGGTTTAATGGTCCTGCCATGACAAATTCAAATCGATTGTTTTTTTATACCTATGTGGGCTAAATCACCTCGTTTCGGGGTAGCACCATTATTGGTAGTGAATCAAGACGTTGAACAATAAAAGCTGTAAATTTCCCTATAACATGTCTTGTCTTTATTAAGATTAATCCTCCCCTATGGCTTCGCCCGCACTTCGGACTATGAATCCTATAACACAAACATAAAGATTTTTTAAAATATTGATACCGCAAACTCTGTACATATTGCCAGTGTCAATTATAATTTTTGCATCTCTCAGAGTCATAGAAAAAATCAGTAAGTCGTCAGTAATCATAGTAATGTGAGCTGTGAGTGACAGTCAGTCTAGTCAGTCAGATGCTCAAGTACAGCGATGGCTATCTTACCAGAACATGTCCGATGGAGTTTTGGAGGCAAGCCGAAAAAACATGGTTTCGCACTGTTATTTTATTTCACAACACTCGTGCACTGTCATTAACCCATATTGAATAAAACTTTATCCGATTTTTTACAAAAATGCACCAAGGTAATAAAAATAAAGCAAGAGCACAACATGTGTTTTCCGACTTCCCGCCAAAAACCCAGATATTTAATTTAAAGAACGGGAAAGATTGACTGTCATTCTTTACCATTATTAATTTTCATTAAAACAGTTATATTGTCGTGTTCTGATTTTTTCTTTGACTATAAAAACCTAAAACAAAAATATTCCATTCCATTAAAATTCCAATATTATTTACTTTTAACGAAAATTAAATAAAAATTAAATGAAACATTACTTAGATCTTAATTTTAAAGAAAATAATTTATTCATTAACTTTTAACATTAACTGAAGAAAAAATCTTCTATTTTTACATTACCTACAAAAAATTTCTTGACATTTAAAAATTCAATTCTTTACTATTACCTATAAAAAAATACTTCGAGTAAATTATCCAAATGTATACATAAAATAAAAACAAGATATTGTACGCTTATTTTTATTTTAGTGTTTAATCAATTTCCAACAGCAAATATGCAAATTGTAATTGCAAGGAATTAAAGGCTTTTTCTCGTATATGCAGCAGCGAAAAAACCGCGGTCTTCGACGCGACCGATCAACGGTTCAAATCCTCGGCGCGCACATCTGACAAAGAATTTGTAATGTAATGGCCTAAATCCCTCTAACTTGTGCCCAGCAGCAGTGGGCATAAAAAAGATTGTAAGAACAGTATTTTATTAATTAATAGAACTAACACGTCATAAAAGTCTAAAATTGCAGGTTGGATACAGAAAAGAGCGCAGATATTGCAAACAATATATTGCCTATTATGCCTTTGCGGGCTTCCCCGCTGACCTTTTCATGTAAACCTGCTTCGTGCGACAGTGAATACAAGCCGTGCGCTAAAACTTGAGACCCGCGCTACTTGCCATCGTAAAAAAACTTTTTTTCTTCGAGGATAGATTAGTATGTAGAGGATAAAGGATATAGGATGCAATGCGTAAGAAGCAATATTTCGTTTGTTATTAGTGGTTATTAAATTTTGTATTTTGAATAAGAAAGAAATAATATAAAATAAAGGTTGTGAGCTTGAGAGGACAAATTAATTTCCGTTTACTATTTATTGTTTTTTTCACATTCAATTAATTTATATTTCATATATTATTATTACTGATGCAACGAATAGTACTTTTACGAATACGAATATCAAACCTACTATTCGGCGAATACGAATACGAATATCTAGCCATGGTGATAAAATACTAATTTATTTGATAAATCTTTATTCTTCTAATAATTAAAATTGACAACAGGCAAATATTTATTTAAAAAACATAAAATTCTTAGGTTTTCTGGTTTTAGGCGATTTCTTTCTTCAGTCTGAATGTTCTCAGACGTTGAAAAAAGTCTTTCCGAGGCGACTGTACATGGCTTCAGTGAAAAATATTTTTGGGCGATTTTTTTCAGACTTGGGTAATGAACATCATATAAATCGAGTTTAGAGTCACTAATGCAATTGATGCAAATAAAGCACTTAACAGATTCGAATCTTTGAACTGATACGTTTTTGCCACGGCTATAACAAAATAAGTGAAAAAATGAATGAATCAATCAAAGGTTCGTAATTGTATATGGAAACTCCCGAAGCCGCGGTACTGTATAAACTATGGCCGGGGAGTCCCCCGTCGCGTCGTCGTCGTTTCGGTTAAGGCCATAGAAATTTGTATTTTCCAATATCTTTTGGTTAAGGCCCTCTCGTATTTTTACGTGCCGACGACGCGCGTTTTTCAAGTCTGCCAGTAATTAGAGTTGCGTTTGTACGTAAAATATTAGTTTTTAAATATTCTTATTAGTATTCGCCGAAAACGAATATTCGGTAAATGTCTATTATTCGGCGAATACGAATATTCGTGTTCGTAGTCGTTGCATAACTAATTATGATGTATCAAAGTATGCATACTTAAAAAAAAATCTGAATTTATGTGATCCCGTAAGGGATTCTGTGATAAAATAAGTTAAAGAGATTTATGACTCAAAAATAGCTAATTATTATTCAAAAATAGCTAATAGGTTATTTTGAGTTGAAGTGAGACCAAAAAAGTGATTTTGTTTTTGCAATAACAATGTATGAAGTATTTTTTTTCGAAATGGTTCTCGGTCGTTTGACCATTTTGCCAAAGTCAAAGTTGTTAAAAAATCTTTGAATAAGCGCGAATGTTGCGACCCACTAGTTTTGCATTATTGTGGTGGCCAGCGTGGATGACTATGGTCTAGGAAAGGAGCTCTTTGTATTGTGACTATGGACTGGATTTTTCTTCTCTGGGAGGTGACCTGTACACCCAGTGAGACATTAAAAAGCTTTAAAGGGTAGGTACATGTCTTTATCACAGGCGTAACACAAGCGATTTTTGGCGACAGACTTTTATTGCACAAATATGGGTGTTTACAAAAGGTGTTTTTATACATTTGGTTCGCCATATTTACCTTCATGAGGTATGCAAATATTACAATAATTAAAAACTTAACTAATTACATATATTAAAATATACATTGAAATAGATTTATTTATTATGTTATATTTATATTATTATTTATCATCATTATTTGCACCCATATTGCGCCTTTTTATTGATTTTATTTATTTATTTTATTTTTCTGATCGGATCCGAACGTCGACTTTGGGTACATACATATTTTGCAGGGTTTTTGTACACTGAGAGGGAAAAAAGCAACGAAAAAAATTCTTCTAGGTTGTTAAGGAATTCCTTTATGCCGTTTTATCGTTAAAAAACTAGTGACCGAGTAATACACCTTTTTCAGTAAATACGATGGATGACGATAGTGACAAACGCCATGCGCATTTCAGTTTACCGGAGGGCACGTTAAGTACTTATTTGTACTTGGTATTTATACATAGCAGTATTTAACCTTGTCGGTCATGGATTTAAAAAAAGGCTTTTTGTATATCAATGTTGTCGGTGATCTTATGAGCCGTTAAAACATCTAAGAGCGGGTTTACCATAAACTGACCAAAAATTTTGTGCGGTCGATTGGGGAACCACAGACATCAGATTCCCGATTAAGACCTCTGGGACCAGTGGTCGGCTAAAAAACAGTGGCTTTTGCCCCTTTTTAGCAATAAGACTTTGTATTATTTTGTATTATAAATTTTTTATTAATATTGTTATTAAACCCGCATCTCCACAAACATATTTTAAAGCAGAGGACAGGCAAGATCGCAGCCTTCAATTTTGGGGGGGGGGGGGGGGGCTCACTAAGAAATTTCAGGTCTCCCCAATTACAGGACTCGTGCCCAAGGGAATCAAATAAGTTAGCAGAAATTGCAGACAAGACTTGAATTGAAAAAAAAAACTTGCAAAGTTAGACCCGGAAAGTACCGCCGCCTCCATTTCTGCCGTGAAACAATTCTATAGTCAACGACATGATGATCATCAGCCTCCGAAGTAGCAACACAAAAATAGCATACGACCTCAGGCAAGATATATGAAAAAAGAAAAGAAAAAGAAAAAAATATTTATTTCATATTAAGAGGGCAAAATACTCGCTTAATGAATGCCATTTTTTCCCGGTCATCGTCTTTAGGTGCCCGTTTGGGCTGATGTTGACTGAGAGAAAAAAGGCGGCGGAAAAAAACTCCATTGAGATGTCCATGGGCTGCACTGTGAGTTGGTGAGCTTGTTTGTAACTCTCCTTTGGACTCGATTTTGACCCACGTTACGACAGATTTAATTCAAAATTTGGACACTTGTCTAGAATCGGTGGCAATACAATAACTTCGTGAGTTTATGTAATTTCGAGAACATGTTTTTTTTAACAATAAATCCAACTAAAAAATAAAAAATAAATGTAGTGTAAGAAACTAAGAAACACGCTTTTGAAGCACATCAAACTAAAAAAGTGAAAAATAATCCGAAAATTATTTCATTAATGTTTAGATGAAATATTTACCTACATTATAAAGACAAAGACATTTATTTGCATAAATATGGGTTTTTACAAAGTTCTAAATATATATATATATGTAGTTCGCCATATTTACCTTCATGAGGTATGCAAATATACAATGATAAAAATATAAAAGGAAAAAACTTAACTATATATAACACAATTACGAAATGTACATTAACATCTATTTTATTATTATTTTTATTTGTCCCATACTGCGCC
This sequence comes from Pyrgus malvae, assembly GCA_911387765.1. Lineage (NCBI taxonomy): Eukaryota > Metazoa > Arthropoda > Insecta > Lepidoptera > Hesperiidae > Pyrgus > Pyrgus malvae. Next base: position 13,420,879 of record OU426971.1, on the reverse strand, counting down.
TTTTATAAATTAAAATGTTTATTTATAATACAAAGCAGAAAAAAATATGTAAAAAAACGTGGGGCGCTCTTGTCATATTTTTCGCATATCAACCCACACTTTTTTCACAATAATACTACATTTTTTGTTCATTATGATTTTCTATTTAAATTTCTTATTCTTAATTCTTTAGTTATATGATATTTATATTATTAATTATATATTCTTATTATTAATTAATTATTTATTAATTAATTGGGGATTATTTTTCACTTTGTTAGTTTGATGTGCATCAAAAGCGTCTTTTTTAGTTTTTTTACACTGCATTTATTTTAATTTTTTAGTTGGATTTATTGTTATAAACTATAATAATGTTTATTAATTGATGGTATCATTTGCCGTTTTCCTCTTACGTTTCGCAGCGTGTTTTACGATGACGTAGCGATGATGGTGGATCAATTATATAACTTGGGTTTTGTCTTGGTTTCGACATTTTGAATAGCTGATTTATCGCAGTCAATGATGTAATAAAAACTTAAAATTATAAGAAGAGTTCATGGAATGGGGTCGAGTTTTTTTTTCTGTATAGTATTTTTTATTTAGTTGCGTTTTATTTAATTACGAGGCAGTGCAGTATTTTTTATTTGAATGGAGTAGCATATGAGCATGCAGGCCACGTGGTGTTAAGTGGTCGCTGCAGCGCATGGAAATCTACATACAACCTCAAGCAAGCATAGGTAAGTCTTGTCTGAGGTCGTATGCAGTTGCGCTGCTACTCCGGAGGCTGGTGGTCGCCCCATGTAAGTGTGGCCGGCAACTGCACCTTTCCACCGAAACACAATAGAGTTGGTTAACGGCAGAAGTGGGTGCAGCGGTGGTACTTCCCCGGGCGAACCATAGTAGTTCTACCACTAACAAATTAAAACTTTTTACTAAAAGTAAATATAAATGAAATAGCATTTTAAAAATAATTAAATCACCACATATTTATATTCATTTTTATTGAAGCCGTAATAATAATTAAATTCGTACTGTATTATGACTTACTTATATCTTACCTAATATATTTTTTAAGTTTTTTTCAAATATATATAGTGCAAAAAGTGTTGTACATACCAAAAATATTATTACATAAGTTATATTAAAGTAACATAATTTATTCATTTATTTATTATTTATGTATACAAAGAAATGATGGCTGAGATGAACGTTATAGGAAAAGGTTATATAGCTCAGGCTTTTCAAGTTATTTTAAACATTATTTGTCAAATTTGTTATAAAATGTTTCGTAAAATATACCTTTTGTCCGCTATTGTATAAAAAATAAAATATGTATTTCATGGCATTATTTTATCGCGTTTGAAATAGAATTTCCTCTGGGCTTTACATTACAACTGTATGTGGGCTTAGCATGGAGGAAAACACACAGAGCGACCTATTGCGTAACCTATAGAAATCTGTATGAGCAGAATTCGTATCAAGACATTCGGCAAAACCATAGTAGACCAGTAGACTACGCGTTTTTGCCAGCGTCAAGTATAATTTTCGCATAATTATTTGCGTTTCAATGAAACTGCAAACGAAGTATTATTGTGATAGCTGAAGTCAGTAGTCGTCAGTAATCAGTCAGTCTAGTCAGTCCAACATTCAAGTAAAGCGATGTCTACTTTACCAGAACGTGTCCGATGGAATTTTGGAGGCAAGCAGAAAAAACATATTTTGGCATTGTTATTCTATTTGTTAAATTACAGTGCACAATACTCGTTCACTGTAATTTAACCTCTATCGAACAAAACGCCATCTTTATCCGATATAACTCAAAAATACATCAAGAGAATGAAAATTAAACAAGAGCAGAGACAAGACTCAGGCGTACTTAACGTTATTTGTGATTTTCATGGGTTGCAGCGACCACTTATCACCACTGTCTGTCAGTTAGAGTAGAGCAAGTAGTAAATACAATTATTACCTTATAACACAATACAAAGAGAGCTTCCAATTACAATAATTTGAAATAACTACGTGGCGCAATGGTTACCATATCGGACTGCCAATCGAGGCGTCCCGGGATCGATTCCCAGCGAAACAGAAATTTGAATGATGAGTTTAAATTTCTGTTCTCGGTCTGGGTGTTTGTGTTTCTGTCTTTGTATGTGTCCATGGTACCCACAACACAGGTTATATCTACCCTACTGTGGGGCTATGAGTGTGAAGCGTTTATTTATTTATTTGTTATTTAAATTGTTGCGCTTAAAAGGCGTGTAAGTTATGAAAGCCTGTATGAAAAAACTTTTTTCACCCACCGTCTTACTAACTTGGTGTATTTTATATAGCGTTTTTATATCCCTTGAGGCTTATTAAAAAGTGTCGCATATTTTAAAACTAGATTGATAGATAAAAATCAGTGAACAAAGATATTAAAATTTTCAAATTAGTAATTCAACTTACATCAGAAAAAATGTATTAATTACGAAGAAGAAAATTTACAATAAAAATGTAGTAATTATGTAAAAGAATTAATACCAATGAATAAAAACATAAGTATTAACGTACGTGCACCTGTGTATATTAAAATGAGACGAAATTAAAGACAATGTATTTTGTACATGACTTTCATTTTATTTAATCACTAAAAGTAATAAATAAATACACTTCTAATTAAAGCTTCTGCTGGCAATATTACACAAGTGAGTATTATAATATAATTAAAGTATAGTTACTAAATGCAATTTAAATAAAATTACTTTGTTTTGCGGTACACCATAATAATAATTCAATTAAACGACTTAATCTTTAACACTACAATCAACAATGTTCTAAACTCACATGAAAATCGAACTCTACACACTTATTCTAGGAATGTCAAGGCGATCACAATTCGACATCGCACTGTATCTTCGATCACACCAGTATTGTTCGTTCAAAGCTAAGCAGTCGTTCCAAATAATTTTATAAATGTACAATGAAGAAAACTCTAAATCGGTGCTCAACGAATTCTGCTTCTCATACACAGGAAGGCCACTCTTTTGTAGCCTATCGGGCACTTGTTTCTGTCGTCCTTCGCGTGTTGCCAAGCCCTGAAAACTGGACTGCGTTCCGTTCTCTTACTCTCTAGGGCTTGTTCGTGAATTTTGCGCTTTTTTCTATTCTTTTCAATGCAGTTGTCGCAGTTGTAGGGCAGCAGTTCTCCACCAACGACGAAGAAGTTTTCATCATCATTGTATCGTGTCAGGAAGTCCACTAACTTCTGGACTTCTTTTTCATGTTCTAAACAGTCACAATCGTTTGCCGCGACCAGGACCAGGCTGACGGCAAAGACGACCGCCGCGTATAGAGTCTTGCTAACCATGTTGACGTTTTGAGGGTTGGCTCGCTTGTGAATAGTTGATCCCGCGAAACATTATATATATGGGCTATAATGTGAATCACCATTCCTGACTCATTTTGTTTCAAGCTGGTTGCATTATTAGTGTGACGTTAGTTTGATAACAGTATGATCTAAAATTCGAAGTATGTTTGAGACCTTATGACATGAAATGTGCAATAAAATATTATTATCGTGCATAAATAAATTATGAAATACTTTTTCTATGTATATTTTTATTTTACCTATATATCGTTTTTTCTTAAACTTTTAGTTGTGAATAAAATGAATAAATACGAAACTATATTATAAAAAAGATACTTCTTAGAAAATTTCCATAAAATTTGGTAATAATTTATTTTACTTATTTTTGTAGTTAATGTATTGTATTTGAATACAATAATAAAGGTACAATAAAATTAATACACAAATCACAAAATTACATAAAAGAATCTGTGTAGATTTATTGTCAACCGCTAATAAAGAAAAATCCGTTTTCACTTTTAGTAAAATAACTCATGCTATTATTTATGGAGGCGGTTTTTTTTAATCAACAACCAACATCAGAAGTTGCAAGACCAAAGCCACATTTAAAAAACATATTAAAGAGCACTATATTTCCTTAGTGATATAATAACAACGTTTTTGAAGTATGTATGCCTAATTTCATTGGGTATATAATATTTATTTATTTATTTATTTAAAGCTATTTATTTTAATAAGCTTAACGCTAACATTACAGTATGAGTACCAATGCGTTAGCGTAGTCATAACATTTAATAATATTTATGTCATTCATTACATTATTACACGAAATAAAAATAAAATAAATCACATTTGAATTCATGCTTTAGTCACCTATATAAAAATCATATTCTTAACTTAATTTAATTTACTAAATTCAAAATATATACATTCTAATTGTGTCAATTTAAAATTAAAAAAAAACAAACAAATGAGAGTAAAATAAAAATAATAAAATATAAAACTCCATCGTCATGTCATAATGAAAATTAATTACATAATAATATGGTATGTCAAAAAAAATGTCAAGTCAATTATAAAATAAAATTATGACATCATGCGTGATACATTAAAAATTACAATAAAATTACAATTCCAATAATGCAAATTTAACTAACAAAATAATTTAAAATAAACAATTGCGAACTCATCCAGTGTGCAGTGTGCATATGTAAGTATATATATGTATTATTTATATAAGTATGTATGTATGTATGTATGTATGTATATATGTAGGTCAAATTGTATGTGTGTATGTATGTATGTAAGTATATTATCCATTTGTACTTGCATTTAACTTGTAATTTATTTGTACACGCTCTACCTCGAGCTAAACCCATTTCCAGTGGAAATAAGTAGTACCTTTGTACAAACTTTCTTCTGTATTCTTTTCTTTTGTATTTTTCTTTCAACTTGTGTGTACATAAATGAATAATTAAATAAATAAATAATTTTATAATGAACCAAAATACTCTAATTTTTTTTTAAATTTTTAACAAAGACAAATTACATTAAGTACTCCTCTGTAATAACTTCTATAGTAAATTTCTTGGTAAAAGTTAAATATGATTTTGTTAATTAATTAGGTTCTAGGCAAGTTTATTTTAACACTATTTGCCACACATTAAATGTTGTCAATTGTATCAGATTTTGTATAATGTTATTCTGCCATTGGTGCAACACTTTTAAACACTTATAAACTAACATTACAAGACTTTGCTGTAATGTTGGTGTATTAGTGTTTAAAATAAAAAAAAGTTATAACTGATACGTTAAATGCATTTAAAAGCACAGAAATTTAAACTCCTCATTAAAATTTCTGTTTCGCCGGGAATCGAACCCGGGACCCTTCAGTCCAACATGGTTACCATTGCGCCACACCGGTCGTCATGCAGCTGCTTGATTCTTCCTCAGACAAAACCACGCAAAGTAAATAATCGCTTTCTTGATAGCTGTCACGTGCATTTTCGACCCATAGCCATATTGACTGTCTATTAATATTTGCGTAACCTAACCTCCACCAACCCGCATTGGAGCAGCGTGGTGGAGTAAGCTCGCGTAGGTCGAGTAGGCCTCCCCAATAATTGGGAGAGACCCGTGCCCAGCAGTGGGACGCAAAAAGGGTTGCAGCCAATATTTGTGTAACAACTTGCATTAAAAAGAGTGCTGCTGAGACCTTTTCTCCTCCGGTTCTTTCTCTCTGCTCAACTCATCGCCCATAAGGGCCCAAGAGCCGAGGGCCGCGAAAAGATTGCCGTTCATTAAGAGGATTTGAGAGGATGAGCAGCGATGGCCGAGTGGTCTTGGACGCGACCGACCCCGGGTTCAAATCCTCGGCGCGCACCTCTGACAAAGAAATTTGTAATGTGTGCATTTATCGCTGCTCCACGGTGATGGAAAATATCGTGATATTTAATTAATTACGATGTTCTTCATCGCCGTGCATGCCTGAGAGTAATTCATAGGTAATTTCTCGAAAGCATGACGTCCACCAATCCGCACTTGGTCAGCGTGGTGGACTATGGCCTAAATCCCTCTCACTTATGAGAGGAGACCTGTGCCCAGTAGTGGGACATAAAAAGGTTGAAAAAAAAGAGGATTTGTGAATGAATGAATAAAATATTTTCTATATTATATTTTATTTTATCCCTAAATGACATCAAATGGTCTGTGGTGAAGCTTGTGGTTCTAATTACAGTATTATTTTTATAATCATAAGTTTGACGTTATGTTTGTACGTTCAAATTAATTAGAAGGAAGATGTGACGCACGCTTGCGTCAGCACGCCTGTGACAATTGCCACAGTTGATAAGACATATCTATAAATACTTCAAAGGACTAGCGTAATATAATAAGTCGGTGAGGTAACGTATGGTGTGCCTGTGACATCATCAGTAATATATGGTATACTAGTGGCCGCCCGCGACTTCGTCCGCGTGGACTTCGGTATTAGTTATAGCATGATGTTATACATATAGCCTAAAGCCCTCGGGTGGCTCCCCTGGGGTTGCCCGTGTCCATAGGCGACGGTGATCGCTTAACACCACGCGGCCCGTCTGCCTTTTTGTTCGGTTTATTTATAAAAAAAGCCTTCCCCGATAAATGGACTATCCAACACAAAAAAGATTTTTTTCAATTGGATCCAGTAGTTCCTGAGATTAGTGCGTTCAAAGAAAGTTACAAACGAACGAACAAACTCTTCAGCTTTATTGTCGACTTTTGGGAACTGTACGAAAAAGCGTGAACCCTATTTCGTATAGTTTACCAAATTATTGCCAGCTCATCTTACGTTGGTTTTTTTTATGTATTATCTATTTTCCTTTTCATTTATAAGTTTCATGTTATCATTTAAGGGACTGTAAATTATAAAACTTCAATACATTAACTAAAGTTTTGATAAATCAACAATGATACTTCCAAACACTGATCGATAAATTCATTTAAATAAAACAAACACTAAATGTTAATCCAAAAAATACCAGTACATCAGTGAAAACCGCATCCTTCTACGTTAAGCCGTTCCTGAAATTAGCGCGCACAAACGAACAGACAAACAGACAAACAGATAAACCGACAAACAGACAAACAGACAATAATGGTTTCAACTTTTTGTTTCTTTTAGTAAAGTAGTAACAGCTTGTATTTTAAAAGTATTTTTTCTAATTTTTATAGATGACAGACACTCGATATCATTACCCAATTGTCATGCTTTTTGCGTGTTGAGTGAACTGAGACTGGAATGTCCTCTGACGCAAAATGAATGGGGAATTTTCTAAACTTCTAAACTGGATTCGCTCTCTTACGTAGTTAGATTATTAGATTTATTATCTATTATGTTTGTTAGTTATACTTATTAGGTTTTTTTATTATTTTATTATTGATTAGATTATATATTTTAATATGGAGTTTTCTTGAATGATCTTTTATTTTAAAATAAATAAGGCCTGGTGATCAAAATAAAGAAATGAAAATATTTTTTTAATACAGTTGCTCAAAAAGTGGCGTATTGCAGGGACGTTTAGCGTTCGGGAAGTGGGCTATTACACACTCGTGCTTTTTCTTTATCTTTTCCGAACTCGTGCGTTCTCTTTCCCAACTGTCAAAATATTGTCTATTAAAAAAAACCAACCACGAAGTTTTAGAAGTTTTTATGATTCATGCAAAAATTTCTAAAAAGAAGCTACTACTTTGTTTTAATATCAGATTTAATGATTTGATTCAATGAGTTAGGTTAGGTTTCATTTCATTTCATCTCATTAACATTTTCATTTCATATCAATAAAAAAATCTACTGAAGACTTGGCTGTATGTGCATAGTTCCCTTTGCCTACCCAGAATGGGTGAAGAAAACAAAAAAAAAATCTCTGCATATATAGGAATTCTTTTAGAGTTTTGGCGGGAAGTCTGAAGGGACAAGTTGTGCTCTTGTTTTATTTTCATTTTCTTGGTGTATTTTTGAGTTATATCGTATAAAGTTGATGGCGTTTTTTTCGATATAGGTTAATGACAGTGCACGAGTGTTGTGAAATAGAATAACAGTGCGAAAACATGTTTTTTCGGCTTGCCTCCAAAACTCCTTTGGACATGTTCTCGTAAAGTAGCCATCGCTTTACTTGAACATCTGACTGACTAGACTGACTGATACCTGACGACTTACCGATTTATTCTATGATGCAGAAAGTTACTTGACGCTGGCAATATGCACAGAGTGCGATGCCATCATTTTAATAATGAAACGAAAATATTGAATGGCTGCAAGGATTTTATCCAATGCCGTAAAATGAATTAAAAAAAAAAAAAAAAAAAAGGAATTCTTTTACGGTTGGCGCCATTTTTCAAAAATGTTCTTTGCGAGTTTTTATTATTTTATTAAATTGCTTCATTTTTTCGCAACTGTATTAAAAATAGTTGTTCAGTACACGTGCGGTACCGTCATTGGAAGGAGTTCCGACTGTCAACACTCACCTTCGGCTGCGCCTCGGCTCGGGTAGACATTTGTCGGAACTCCTTGCAATGACAGCCTTTCCGCACTTGTAATGAAATATACTATATTCAGTGTGTGGCTTTTTTAAAAACCCTTTGAAGGCGGTAAAAATTGGTTCGTTCGGTTAAGTACCACTGCTCCGAATGTCGCCTTCTGTTAGTCTGGCCGGCAACTACACCTTTCTACAAAAACACAATAGAACTGCTTAACGGCTGAAACGGGTGCATTAAAATCTGGTAACCCCAATGGAGGTGATTCAATAAAACCCAAAACTTTTCCCACACTTTTTTCGATTATCTTGTTTTCCTTTGCATAGTGTAATTAATACAATTGCTCCGTGTTGTCACGCCAATTTAAAAGTGTAGTAAAAAATTTGCTTAGCAAAATGTGCTGTATCATTTTCAACTGTAAAACCAACCCGGAACTTATTTTCTACCTTTTTACCCGACTACGCCAAGGAGGGTTATGTTTTTCGAGTAGTTTTTTTAGTATATTTAATATCTTTGGACAATTCACACAACACTATCTGATTCCATACTAAGCAGAGCTTGTACTATGGTAATCAGAAAGCTGATAAACATACATTTAGATTACATACTTAGATAGATAAATTAACACCCAGACACAGAACAAATAGTCATGTTCATCACACAAATATTTGTCCTGGGTGGGAATCGACCCACGACCTCACGTTTCACAGTCGGCTCATCACCCACTAGGCTGTCGGAGTTATGTATGTATGTATAATTGTTTGGCAGCGTCTGCAGCCTGAACGGTTTGATGCATTTCAGCTTGAGAGGTGTCGTTAGATTCGTATATATATATATACTGTGAGAGTCAGGCGCGATCGTAGCCTTATTTTGGGGGGAGGGGGGGGAGGTCACCAAGAAATTTTGGGGGGGTCACTCGGGTCACTAAGAAATTTGGGGGAAGAGGTGTCCCAGGTTTGCTTGTTTCGCCTTCCTTCTACGCATGACTGATGGATTTTGGGGGGGTCATGTCCCTTGTGACCGTGACCGCGCCTGGTGAGAGTGACACTGTGAGTTAAATGCAATCGGGTATGACGACTTTCTTGTTTTAAGGTTTTTACATTTCCAAATTACGCAGAAACGCCGGTTTTTTGTTTTTTTAATCACCTTTTTTTTCAATGCGCATTAATACACGTGTGACCAGTGGTTTCTTCTTTTCAATGACATCTACACAGTGGAATTATTAAGTAAAAAGGTGTGATACGTTATGAAGAAAACGATCTAGAAATTTAAACTATTTCTTCACATTAAATAAATAAATAAATAACGCCTCACACTCATAGCCCCACAGTAGGGTATATATACCCTGTTTGTCTTTGTATGTGTCCATGGTACCCAGGGTAGGAACAGAAAAAAGACAGGAACATAATAGACCGATTTAAACCGAATTTAAACTTAATTTATACTGCATCGCTGGGAATCAACGCGGGTCCCTTCGATTGGCAATCCGGCATGGTAACCGTTGCGCCACGCGGGTCGTCAAAAATAAATAAATTAATTGATAATAAAAACCAGTTACCTACTTAGTTAAATGTAGTACTTGGTGACAATAACTGAAAATTATTAACAGGGATATCATTAAATATGTAGGTACTTCATTAGTCATATTAAAGACAATACGAGGACAAATGCCTTATGGGACCTGATCTATGGTATTGTAATTATCACCTTTGTTAATTAAATTGGTTTAGTAATGCTAAAAGCTACAAATTGATGCCTAATGAATATAGAAAAGTAATTATTTTTTAATACAGTTGCTCAAAAAGTGGCATATTGCAGGGACGTATAGCGTTCGGGAAGTGGGCTATTACACACTCGTGTTTTTTCTTTACCTTTTCCGAACTCGTGCATTTTCTTTCCCAACTGTCAAAATAATGTCTATTAAAAAGAAAAAAAAAACAACCACGAAGTTTTAGAAGTTTTTATGATTCATGAAAATATTTCTAAAAAGAAGCTACTAATTTGTTTCAATATCAGATTTAATGATTTGACTCAATGAGTTAGGTTAGGTTTCATTTCATTTCATCTCATTAACATTTTCATTTCATATCAATAAAAAAATTCTACTGAAGACTTGGCTGTATGGGCATAGTTCCCTTTGCCTACCCAGAATGGGTGAAGAAAACAAAAAAATTCTCTGCTTATATTCTTTTACGGTTGGCGCCATTTTTCAAAAATGATCTTTGTGAGTTTAGATGATTAGTTAGTTGAGTGTATTGTGATTTTATTATTTTATTAAATTGCTTCATTTTTTCGCAACTGTATTAAAAATAGTCGTTCAGTACACGTGCGGAACCGTCATTGGAAGGAGTTCAGACTGTCAACCCTCACCTTCGGCTGCGCCTCGGCTCGGGTAGACATTTGTCGGAACTCCTTGCAATGACAGCCTTTCCGCACTTGTAATGAAATATACTATTCATTGGCATTAACAAGCTTTTTAACGTTTTCCCCCAAGGATAGTCTGATCCCATAATTTTTGTTTGTTTGTGCCTTTGGGACTTCTCGACCACGCTGCTCTAACTTTGGTAAAGATATGGTAAGTGGCAAACCCGATAAGATAAGAGGTCAGCCATCAATCGATAACTACTGTAATTAAGAATTAACTTAATGTAACATGCATGAAATTTGCGGTCATTATAAAATAAATATAACGTTACACTCATAGCCCCACAGTAAGGTAATTAATACCCTGTGTCGTGGGTACCATGGACACATACAAAGACAGGAATACAAACACCCAGACCGAGAACAGATACAAATTTCTGTTTCGCTGGGAATCGAACCCAGGACCCCTCGATGGGCAGGGCATGTTAACCATTGCGCGGGTCGGCAAACCCGTCAAACGTTAGATGGGTATCTTATATTTAACCCTCCCGTTTCCCTTGGTTTTGTTCTCGTTGTGCATCAGCCGTATGAGCCCCGGATATACCTTAATTAATACAAACCAGCAATGGAGCAGCGTGGTGGAGTAAGCTCCAGGTTTCCCCAACAAAAAAGGGTTGCCAATACCGATAAGGCCGAATAGTGGTTACACCGAATAACCGAATACCGAATACTATACGGTTTAACCTATACCGAACCGGATATTTACCATTTCATTGTATTACCGCGTAAACTGGCCCTAACTTTTTTACTTTTGTATACTAATAATATAAAGCGGAAAAGTTTGTTTGATCTTTTGAATATAGAAGTTATTGAGGAAGTCTATAGGGGTAAGAAACTAAAGACCACGCGGATGAAGTCGCAAGTGGCCACTAGTGTTAAAATAAAAACAAAAGTGCTTATTATTATAAAAAAAACTTTCTTCTATGCTATGAATAGGCGTAAAAGATGACGTGTGTGGGACTTTTATTGTCAATTTGCCACTTTAATTACGTATACGAAATTATGCCGGTTACGCTGATTCAGCTGATTTTACACAGGAGATTTTGCAGTTAAAATACAGTATTTCCATAAGTTTTATTGCACAATATGACTGATCATTTCAATAATAATTTAATACATTAGCCACCCAAAAAATTCTGTTTCGCTGGGTATCGAACCCGGAACTTGTCGATAGGCGATGACCTAATAATAAAATATTATTAATAGGTCATCGAATGGCACCACATCTCGGAGCACAGGCCGCCCTCCAACACCGGGTTGATTGATAGTGACAGATTAACCACCTAAAGACAGCGAGAAGCCTCTAGATTCAGAGGGTGCAGGATCGGAGGGAGGGCTAACGTTAGAGGAGGCCTATGTCCAGCAGTGGACTATGAAAGGCTGGTGGACTGATGGATGGATGGAAGCTAAATAATTTTATTTTGTAAATGATTATCTGGATATAAATAAAAACATTTTCGTACATTATCAATCAATCACGATTACTATTTAGTGGCGAATTATTTTAGTTTTTTGTGTTTTTTGCGGTTTCTTAACCGCGTATGTTGCACTTTAACTTGGAGTAGGGTAACCATACATCTGACTTTCTTTAAGCCATTCTAAAAGCTTTTGATGCCGATGACGCTGATAAAATATCGTATAAATAATTACCAAAAACAATTTAAAAAAAAAACGCAAATATGGGATAAATATAAATCAATAATATGATTAGTTAATTAAATAGTTAAATAAATTAAAATTTCTAAGTTAGATTTTAGTCAGTACTTTTATTTATTAATAATATACCTACCTATAATATAATATTTGCATACCTTAGTGAGGTAAATATGGCGGATTATTAAATGTATAAAACAACTTTTGTAATACCCATATTTGTGCAAATAAATCATTTGTCTTTGTCTTTTACTGAAATAGCAATGTTGAAAAAATTTATAACCCACTACGGATGCCTAATAAAAATGAATTAATACAGTCTTGGGTTTATTGGGGAAAAGTTGTTAACAATGCGTTACAATACAAGGAGACATTTGAACTTTAAAAATTTTCAAACATTTAGTGAATATTACAATAAAATAGGACTATAAAAGAATTTGGGGATGCTAAGATTTATGGTAACTGACAATATTTGTAATATTTTTTCTCTAATGTTTCGTTTTTATGAATAAAAATATTTTTTACATGACTATACTTCTTTTTTTAAGCGGATATGACCTAACGTGAATCTGTTGTAAAGCGAATCTGTCCTAGTGCGACTAAACCGTTATATTTTGTATTTTTTCCAATGCAATATTTTATTTATTTTTTTCTCATAGCTTATCTTGTACCTTGTCTTAGATCAAGTTTTGTATTGTTTATGATACCTAACGGATCGGTTTGATACCTAACGTATTGGTTGATTGTAGCGCTCCCTGAAAAGTTAAGTTCATTCATCAAATCTATAAACCACCGCTGATAAACCGCAAATATTTAACATAAAACTGTATCATCTTCCCCTTTCAAATTACGGCAAATAACTGTAAATTGCCAGCTTTTAAGGAGAGTTAAAAAGATAATGCTTTTTGTAAAACAAAGCACAGAAAATGCTGCCCATGCACGTAAAAATATCACGTTACTATTAGGTATTAAATTTTGTGTACCTGTGTCTTAGAGCTATAAGTTGGCAAAATGTGCTAGGCATGCCACTACGCCAGGTACTTTTTGGGCTTTCTTTAAAATTCCGCGTTGGTCATGCAATTTCATCATTTCCTGTCTGTATTTGACGCTGTCCACTTAGCATCACGCGACCCGTAAGCCTTATTTTAACGCGTAAGCGTAACACACAATTATACTAGGTAACTTTAATTGACATGACGCGACGCCAAAACCAGTCCTGAATTAAAATTTAATTAATGGTAACCCTACATGTACATTTAACCCCGGATACGAAATTTTGAAGACCTGTTCTAACGATCTAGTATTATATATAAAATATGGGTTTTCTTATTGCTTTTAGTACCATTTGTTGAAAAAAATAATCATTATCATTTATGGAGTAACCGCAAAAATTCGATTACATAATTTCTATTAATCGAGAAAATACAAACCGCTCTTGGCTTAATATGGACGCCAGCGGACATATAAATGGATAATTATATTCATTATACATTATACAAAGGAACTCTGAGACAGGAAATAAAAGAAAATCAATTTTCTATGAATAAGAGCATACAGGCGCAGGCTATGCAACATTTTTATGAAGTTAGTTTGGTAGCGCCGACCGCATGATATAATTTAATTGAAAGAAGAAAGAAAGAAGAAAGAAAAAAAATATTCGCTTTAGCACATGAAGCACACATAATATAAAGCAGCAAGTATATACATATAAGAAAATAAAAAGTATATACTTAAAAGAAAGCAAAAAAAAAAAACATAAAAAAATAATAATAAGCGAATCAAAAAAAGACAAACATCATAAACATACTTTTTATACATATTGACGTAACATAAAATCTGTGCTGCAACCTTAGAGCATCAAAGTTACTGACTCACCCTCTGTCATACCTTGACGCTTTAAGGCTGCAACACTGCACTGCGTATAGGATTTGGATTCAGCGTATGTCATGGTAAAAAAAATTACCATGTCACTGCTTTTCAGCCCTGTGCGGGGTAGCGCGGATTTAATTAAATTATTTGTAATTAGTAATTAGGACAGTTACTTAATTTCAAGATTTTTATAAATATATCTCGTGTACACCTCTTAAATCGTAATAATGCACTCGATTTATCGGTTTAGTCGCGTATTTTAACAAGTTCAAATGAATTTAAAACATGATAGTGGTCAAGTGTACATTTTGTATTTGGTTCTTGCTCGTATCGTTGAAATCGGCCGATATAATAATGTTTAAAGTCAAATCATCCAGTCCTCGGTAATAAGTCGTAGGCCAGTCATTATCGACATCAAACATCGCAAACGCTCATGTATCTACGATTCTTTTATATGTTGTTAGGTCCCCTAAGAGTAGTCTATACCAAAAATTGCAACCCTGAAAACCTTGTGCTGCCACCATGGTGCTCGAAAAACTGCGAAATTTAGGCTCTTGTTTCAGTTTTTTGAAAAAAGTACCTTAAGGAAGTGTTTTTCAGATGTACTTGTCATATTATTTTATCAAGCTAACTAAATTTACTACAATTTAAGCCCAACATGAGCTCTCTAGGTATATTACTTGCGGAGGTACAGCTAGTCAAAGATGGGCAATTTTTTCCAAAACGTGGCAAATTGTCGGTAGGGTTGTTTGTCAAGACATTTGCTGGCTAAACTAATGGTCCTAGAGTATAGCCATGAGAAAAGAATAAAAAAAAAATTAATTAGCTTTAATTTAATTCCAAAGTGGAGCCTCTAAGCCTCAACATTTCATAAATAATTAAAAAAAATAAAAATACCGGATTTCGGATAAATGATGAAAACATTCTACTGAATGACGTGGGTATGTATTTCTTTAAAAAACATGCAAAATTAGTGGTGGTGAATTAGACATTTTAGATGTAACATGGTTTCGAATTAAATTACACTTAACAAATAAACATAGTAAAATATCACAATAAAATACTAAGCATAAGGAAGGACGAAATTGCAACTACGTCACTACTATCGTTTTTGACAAAGACGACGAGGATGAGGATATGAACAACCCAACACCATATGATGGCCTGCCTCCACCTCCAGAAAACATTGTCTCTTCTCCCCCGCTCCCTCTCACTGATCCAGACTGGGCGAGACCCGGCCCGTCCAAAAGGGCAAAAGTCTAACCAGTCCTTGTGCTTAGTATTTTATTGTGATATTTTTCTATGTTTATTTGTTAAGTGTAATTTAATTCGAAATACATGTTACGTCTAAAATGTCTAATTCACCGCCACTAATGTTGCATGTTTTTTAAAGAAATACATACCCACGTCATTCAGTAGAATGTCTTCATCATTTATCCGAAATCCGGTTTTTTTATTTTTTTAATTATTTATGAAATGTGGAGGCCTAGAGGCTCCACTTTGGAATTAAATTAAAGCTTTTTAAATTTTTATAAATTCTTCTCTCATGGCTATACTCTAGGACCATTAGTTTAGCCAGCAAATGGGCTAAAATTGTAGTAAATTTAGTTAGCTTGATAAAATAATATGACAAGTATATCTAAAAAACGCTTCCTTAAGGTACTTTTTTCAAAAAAACTGAAACAAGAGCCAGAATTTCGCAGTTTTTCGAGCACCATGGTGGCAGCACAAGGTTTTCAGGGTTGCAATTTTTGGTATAGACTACTCTTAGGGGACCTAACAACATATAAAAGATTCGTAGATACATGCGCGTTTGCGATGTTTGCCTTTATTTGTGTCGATACTGACTGGCCTATCGGTCAGTCAGACATTCAAGAAAAGCGATTCAAGTAAAACGAATCTATTGTGGCTGCTAATTAGTGAAAAGAACTATTCACGTATTCTTAACACGCATCGTGTTATGCCGCTTACAACAATATCTCCTTCGCCCAAAGGTAGACTCGCAGAGAATGCTTTTATAATAAGTTCGCTTTTTATACGATCTTCTCGATTTATTTAATTTTTATTTATTTATTTATTGCAGGCTAAAGCCCATAGAAACTAACACATATTACTTATTAATTATTTCTAACTTCAGTGACTAATGGGCTCATAAAACAATTTACAAACCCATGACAATTACAAAGTTTAATCCTCATCCATACATCGTAAACCCAATAATAGTTAAACAAACATCCCGGTCGGCCCGGATATTAACTGCGTATGAAACGCAATAAAAATACAATTCTGGTCGATTATACTCGTGTGGCCAGCCTACGGAAATAAGGCGGGGCACGTCGGCTAAATTTGTTGTATCATTTATGGCTTGTTAGTTGTCAAGTTGAAGAAATGGTCTTCTGGATATCGCATATCTATTGACTAAAGGACACAATTGGAGTTTTTTTCTTTCAGTAGGCTTCGGGATTAAGAATAGAGCTATCCCCTGCCTGATGATAAGAGGCGACTAAAAGGGGGCTTCTGGGGTTTTGGGCGGTGAGAGTGGGAGCTCGATCCATCCAGCCAGAAGCCCCGGGAAGGACGGCGGTGTGTGCGTGGCCGCATGCCGCCGTAAGCATCAGAAGGTGCAGGAGAGCACATCTGCTCTCCCGAAGATGGGCGCCGCGCGTGGAGGACACCGGTGCGTTTCAACTGGAGTCCTCAACAAGCGCAGAGGCAGGCCACCGAGCGGGTTTTAGTGCGGTACAAATCCCACATAACCCGGTATCCTCTTCCAACCCGGGTACCTTTTGAAGGTTTCCCCCCGATACCAAAAAAAGATAGTGGCATCGCATCTGTCCATATTGCTAACGTCAAATGAACATTCTTATCCCATTTGGTTAAAACCAGCCGATGTAATTTGTAATTTGAGTCAAAGTGAAATCAGTCGTTAGTAAATAGTCACACAAGTCAGTCAGATATCCCAGTAGAGCAATGGATACTTTGTCAGAACGTGTCTCATGGAGTTTTGAAGGCAAGCTGAAAAACCATATTTCGCACTGTTATTGTACTGCTGGTCACGGGTCTCTTCGCTGCGCTGCTTCAATGCTGCTTCAATTGGTGGAGATGCGGGTTAGTGGCCAACCCGCTGTCGGATGTTTTCAAACCGCCCATAAGGACTCCGACAAGGTTTAACGACTGTTATCTATCGACAACAACCGGGACCAATGGTTCAACGTGCCCTCCGAAGCACTGGAGTAAGCTTCAGGCTTCGGATGGGGTGAGACCCGTGCCCAGCAGTGGGACGCAAAAAAGGGTTGCAGCCATATCCGGACTAAAAATGTACTTATGTTGACAGCATAGATATTTTATTTTGACTACGTAGTATATATAAAAAATCAACGGTTGACAGGACCTTGCGATATATTTTTTTCTCTTTATATTCCTTTGAACGGGTCGGAACCCACGTTTTACTCAAGTTGCTTAATATTGAATTTTGGGACATCCTGTATAAGTACATATAATGACATATATGTGGGATGTGGATAAGGGAAATAACTAATTTCTAATTAAATTAATCTTTTAATATTCACAATAAATTGTGCTCCTCGCGTGTTCCTCGAAATCGTCTACCTTTAAATTCATGTCACGTTTTTCTTCCTTCGTCTTCCATATCGTCAGCCAGTCATTCATCATACCTTACACACTTATTATTAAACCTCTTTTCTCTGGACACCATCCACAGCCATACATCCCACATATACGTAATATAAAACCTAAAAATCTTGTTTTAAAAGGCATGTAAAAAAGATATCGATATTCGGATGTTTGCGTTAATTAATCCACAAAATAAAGAAGTCCTATTAATCCTATGCTAAATAGGCTACACGTGGTTGTTTAAAATTAATCTAATTAGCCAAAATTCCAGGTATACATAATTGGATGAACATGGATCTTTTCGTTGAAACACTTATACAGAATGTTGAGAAGATATATATGTATATCTTCTTCAGTATACATAGCCTATTTAGAAACGTTTGGGCCATATCTGTATAGGTACTCATTTTTTTTTGTTATATGACGGTTTTTTCTTTTTAAAAGCTAATCGGAAAATACACAAGGTCTTTAATAAACCTCTATGGGCAAATAAGTAAAACACCCTTTAATCGTAATTTTGTGAGTGATGTTTACATTGTTGGGGAGATAAAAAGGAAAAAAATATTTTCACTAGCGGACCCTGCAGACGTTTTCCTGCCTTAAATATATTGACACTATTGATAGAGGGTTAGTTTCTTTATCATCTCAAAGAGTTTTTATGTTACTGCCAAATAAAAAATATAAAACAAATAGTGACAGATGTATTGTTATTCAGACAATGTCAAACTTCTGGACGATGGCGCGTAGAATCAATGTTTGACAGTTACCAACAGATCGAATCCGGCAGACGTTGTCCTGCCTTAAAATATCAGAAATAAAATAATTTTGCGACTATAAATTGAGATGCAACCTATCCTATCTTTCAAGTTGGATCAAACTGTACACGGTGTGCAAATTTTATTAAAATCGGTTAAGTAGTTCAGGAGTCCATCGCGGACAAACACGGACAATTTATATATATTAAGATTACGCCGCAACGACTATAATTATATTTTTAAAGACTAAAATTCTCCAAAAATTTAATAGAATAAAAAAATTTATTTGCATAATTAAGGGAACAAAAATGGTTTTACAAAAATATTTAGATTATTTACCCTTTAGGTGCACTATTTTATTTTAAAAGTTATACATTATAAGAGTTTAAAATTAAATTTAAATTGGCTGCAACCCTTTTGCGTCCCACTGCTGGGCACGGGTCTCTCCCCCTTATTGGGGAGGCCTGGAGCTTACTCCACCACGCTGCTCCAATGCGGGTTGGTGGAGATGCAGGTTAGTGGCCAACCCGCTGTCGGATGTTTTCAAACCGCCCATAAGGCCTCCGACAAGGTTTAACGACTGTTATCTATCGACAACAACCGGGACCGACGGCTTAACGTGCCCTCCGAAGCACGGAAACGCGCATGAAATTTTTTGCCACTAGCGGTCACCCATCTCACAACCGACCGCGCCCATTTGGCTTAGCTGCGTAGACCGTTTGCGTTCTACGCTAGCCGCCGAGCCACGCGCGCTTCAAAAAATCGCTGTAAATTTAAATTACAAACTAATTATTTACAATAAACACTAAAATAAACAAGCACGCACTGTAATACAGTAGACTTAAATAATTTTACGTTATTATCACTTTCGTTAGTTAAATAAAATTAAACCCAATTTTGGGGTTTTTGGGAGCTTTGAGCACTCACCATGTTGGGTTTTTGTACGCTGAGAAGAAAAAAAAGTTGGCGGAAAAAACCTCCCAGTGAAATATATTATTTACGTTATTTATTTTAATTATATTCATCAACTAGCGGCCGCCCGCGACTTCGTCCGCGTGGACTTTAGTATTAGATTTTTTTAAATAAAAGTAGCCAAGTTACTCCTTATTACATCATCTACCTGTTGAGGAAAGTGCCGTTAAAATTGGTTCAGCCGTTTCAGAGATTAGCTGGAAAAAACAGACAGACAGATAGACAGACAGACAAAAATTATAGTAAATGTTGTTTTATCATGTGTACCGTATATATGTACATTCATATGCATATGTAGTAAAAAGTGGTTACCTATTTTAATATTACAAACAGACACTCCAATTTTATTTATTTGTATAGATACGTCCTGGTTAAGTAGTCATCGCTTTACGGGGACATATGACCGACTCGGCATACTGATAATGACAACTTACAGACTTGGACTATTAATGTGATACATAGTAATTACGAAGCGCGCATGGCTCGGCGGCTAGCGTAGAACGCAAGCGGTCAATGCAGCTAAGCCAAACGGGCGCGGTCGGGTGTGAGATGGGTGACCGTTAGTGGCAAAAAAATTCATGCGCGTTTCAATGCTTCGGGGGGCACGTTAAGCCGTCGATCCCGGTTGTTGTCGATAGATAACAGTCGTTAAACCTAGTTGGAGGCCTTGCGGTTTGAAAACATCCGACAGCGGGTTAGCCACTAACCTGCATCTCCACCAACCCGCATTGGGCAGCGTGGTGGAGTAAGCTCCAGGGCTCCCCAATGGGGAGAGACCCGTGCCCAGCGGTGGGACGCAAAAAGGGTTGCAGCCACATAGTAATACATTCGTTATTATTTGACACTAGCGTTATGGACAGATGGTGTGATTCTTTAGGCTGCAACCTTTTCTGTGTCCAACTGTTGGGCAAAGGTCTCTCTCCAGTATAAGGTTGGGCCTGGACCTTACTACACCATGTTGCTCCAATGGGGGTTAGTTGAAGTGCTTATTGTGAAGTGAAGTGTATACTTAAGTGGTTATTGTGAATCCTTCACTGAAAAAGTGTAATTATTCAAGATCTATATTACTTTTCATAAAATAGTTTATTAGTGGTTGATTTACATGTAGCCTTTAATGAAAATAATTTATTTTTATTTAAATGGAGCAGCAGGCAAATAGTCGCTACAACGATGCTACAACCCACGGACATCTACATAGCCAGAGTCTTTCTTGCCTTTGTTATCGGGGGGAAACCTTCAATACATACCCCGCACCTTGGGAGAGGATACCGGGTTATATGGGATTTGTACCGCACTAAAACCCCCTCGGTGGCCTGCCTCTGCGCTTGGGTAGGACTCCGGGATCTTCAATGGAACGCACTGGTGTCCTCCATGCGCGGCGACCCAGAACGGCCCATCTTCAGGAGAGCAGATGTGCTCTCCTGCCTCTTCCGATGCTTACGGTGGCGGCCACGCACACACCGCTGTCCTTCCCGGGGCCGCTGGCTGGACGGATCGAGCTCCCACTTTTAGTCGCCTCTTATGATCAGGCGGGGGATACCGTAGCTCTATTCTTAATCCCAAAGCTACAAGCTAGCAAGAGCGCGCTCTCTGGCGCTACTACGGAAGTAGATAGATGTAAACTAAAGCGATAGATGTACATTATGTAGATTTCTTCACAGCAGAAATGAGTGCAGCTGGTAAAAGTAACCACCTCATAGGTCTGTTCATAAATTGATCCCAGAGCTTAGAAAGGGACTGATATTTAAAAACGTCTTTATTACAACGTATAGACAAAGCCCGGTCCATTTTACAGTTAATCCACACTTAAGCAGCACACTCACACACGGGGGATGTAGAAAAATCTTAGGGGCTCGATACCCACCCCTACAATAATTAGTTTAACAGTGTTCGCCATCCCACCTCACCCCCGTCTTCACTGTGTGTAGGCACTATTGAGAAAAATTACCAGAAAATTGGGAAGTATTTTCGCCAAGTTTGTACCGCGGTTGTATTATGTCTCCCGAAGCATAATTGGATGAGACTGAATAAATCCATAAACGTAACGTAAACGCCTACCAACGTGTGGTTGTTTTGTTTGGTTCGTAAACTTAATAAATAAATTATTTATTTAGATTTAAGTCAATAATTCTATTTCTTTAAACAATATTATATACCCTATCGAGGTAATATTTTTATTTGGGTGGAGTAGCAGACGAGCATGCAGGCCATGCGGTGTTAAGTGGTCGCTGCAGCCCATGGACATCTACATACAACTTCAAGCAAGCATAGGTAAGTCTTGTCTGAGGTCGTATGCAGTTGCGCTGCTATTCCGGAGGCTGGTGGTCGCCTCATGTAAGTGTGGCCGGCAACTGCACCTTTCCACTGAAACACAATAGAGTTGGTTCACGGCAGAAGTGGGTGCAGCGGTGGTACTTCTCCGGGCGAACCATAATAGTTCTACCACCTATATAAATATGGCGGACTGTTAAATAAATGTATTTTTTTAAACTTTTGTAATACCCATATTTGCGCGAAAAATAATTTTTCTTTCTTTCTTTCTTACCTTTTAATGGTTTAAATTTTTTTCTGCATCCGGCTGACAGTTTAATAATTGAATTCTGGATTTCCTTATAAAGCTTTTCTCTTATGTTATTAACGCTGCGATCAGATTTGAGTATTTTTAAAACTTTTAGGGAAGACATGCGGCTTCAATACATCTGACAGCGGGTTCGTTCCGCGTCTTCAACAAGCCGCATAGAACCCGCGTAGTGGAGTATGCTCCAGGCTTCCTTAACTATGGGGAGAGACCAAAAATATTTTATTTATTTATTTATTAAGTCGCCTCTAGCAACAGGCAGAGCAAAGAATACCTTAGTTTCTGGTCCCAAGTTACAGGGTTAAATTTGTACAACCTGCTAAATATTTAGAAATTTCAAGATTTCTAAAAAGCTATTTCACTTAAAGGTCGAACCAAAGGCACGGCTGGAAATAATTAAGGTCATATACATTCTGTTAGCAATCGCGTGACAAATATCCAATTAATAAACTTTATAAATGGTTACACTAATCCGTTGTAACGATTTTAGGCTTTTATAAGTGACTGTGGTAATTCAGGACTGGAGAAAATAACTATTTAAATGATTGAAGAGAAGAGTGATAAGACTGATAAGTGACTTACATCAACTAAATAAAAAGGCTGTCTACCACTCTTTTTTTTTCAACCTTTTTTATGTCCCACTACTGGGCACAGGTCTCCTCTCACAAGTGAGAGAGATTTAGGCCATAGTCCACCACGCTGGCCAAGTGCGGATTGGTGGACGTCATGCTTTCCAGAAATTATTATTATGAATTCCTCTCAGGCATGCACGGCGATGGAGAACATCGTAATCAATTAAATATCACGATATTTTCCATCGCCTTGGAACAGCGATAAATGCGCACATTACAAATTTCTTTGTCAGAGGTGCGCGCCTAGGATTTGAACCCGGGATCGATCGCGTCGAAGACCGCGGATTTGTACCACTCGGCAATCGCTGCTCTATGCACCACTCTTTTAACACGCTTTTATTAGCTTGACATGTATGTATGTATGTATGTAAGTAACGGAATCTTTTAACTTCATTTTCACCTACTTCTAGGAGTCTGATTAACTTGAAAAATTGCACAGGGGTCAAGGGCCGCTGGGAGCTCGATCCGTCCAGCCAGCGGCCCTGGGAAGGACGGCGGTGTGTGCTTGGCCACATGCCACCGTAAGCTTCGGAAGCTGGAGGAGAGCACATTTGCTCTCCCGATGATGGGCCCGTTCTGAGGCGCCGCGCGCGGACGACACCGGTGCGTTCCACTGGAGATACCGGAGTCCTCCCCAAGGCAGCGGCCTCTGCGCTTGGGGAGGGCCACCAAGGTGGTTTTAGTGCGGTAAAAATCCCACATAACTCGGTATACCACATCATGGTGCTGGGTATCTTTTGAAGGTTTCCCTCCCGATACCAAAAAAGGACTTAACCTTGCTGGAGATTTTCTGTACCAGTTCATATTACTCCATTAAAACAGACACCCAAACAAATAAAAAGCGTGCCTCCAAACTAGACTGGTAATCTAGACGAATTTGTCTGTGACTCGATGAAAATATTTGGACTCTATTAACATCGGTAAAAGTGATAGCAGAGTGACTTCCTTCCTCCCCAAGAGCTAACGTTTAAATTTCGCAGTAACAATTTTATTTTAAAAAATTTGTATTTTTCTACATACTTGTATTAGGCTATCTAAAGCCTACTGTCTGTAGGTTTAAAGTGGCATTACTTCACTAAAGATGGTCACCACTATAAAATGTGAAAAATGTTGGTGTGTCAGCACAGGCTTTGATGCATCGCCGCATCGTTTTACTAGGTTTGCAAGAATTTGAATACAAAAGAAACCACAAGAATGTTGAAAATATCAGTGTCTTATTTTGTAGAGGTAGGTATTGGAGTTTATACTGCATTTGACTATTGAAGTTTCATTCAAGGTTTGAGAAGAAGGATTTTTTTAATAACCCTAAGGTAGGTAATAAAATAAAATATATAAATAAATATTTTTGGACAATTCACACAGCGCCATCGGATTCCAAACTAAGCAGAGCTTGTACTATGGTAATCAGAAAGCTGATATACATACTTATATAATTCTAAATACATATTTAAATAGATAAATTAACACCCAGACACAGAACAAATAGTCATGTTCATCAAACAAATATTTGTCCTGGGTGGGAATCGAATCCACAACCTGACGCTTCGCAGTCGGCTCATCACGCACTACGCCACGGAAGCTGTTGGAGGTGATTGGGCGTGACATTGATATGCCACTAGGAAAATAAATAAAAAAGTCGAACATGTTTAAAAAATGGCACATGAAATATGAACTACATAATTGTCATCCAAAGAAGTTCGTGTATCTACTGTGTACCTACATAAATAATTTAAACCGCTGTGTTGTCATTTCTTATGAAATTTGGCTTTGCTGCAATCCTTTTTTCGTCTCACCTACTGGGGAGGCCTGGAGCTCACTCCACCCCGCTGCTCCCGGCTTGGTGGAGATACGGGTTAGTGGCCAACTCGCTGTCGGATGTTTTCTAACCGCTCATAAGGCCTCCGACAAGGTTTAACAACTGTTATCTATCGACAACAACCGGGACCGACGGCTTAACGTAGCACGGAAACACGCAATTTTTTTGCCACTAGCGGTCACCCATCTCACACCCGACTGCGCCCGATTGGCTTAGACCGTTTGTGCTCTACGCTAGCCGCCATCGGTTTGTGGATCACTGTTCTGAAGTTCTGGCTATTCAGTTCAGTCACAGCTTAAATTGAAAACCTTCTACAGTAAAATCTTTGAAATTTTATTTCCTGATGAATCAAAAACATTATGTAAACAAACAGAGATAAATACCGATGAGGATTTTCGTCCATCTCTATGCATCACTTCCAGTCTCGGAGCGGTATAAATCGTTGAGGTCAGCATCACAATAAGACTCGGAATATTTATAAGTCGATACGCTTTAATTGCAAATCGTAAAGCGGGATTTTTCGAAGCTTGTCTTCTGATCCATCTGTAGTCCTTAACATAAGTTCACTGTCTCATACGACATTTCAACGTTATCAGTTAAAGTGAAAAATTTCGTAACAATTATATTTTAATACTAATTGATCCCGCGAACTCCGTATCACCTACTAATATGGCTATTAAAAAATAGGGGTTGATGGTAGAAGGTTGAAAATTTAGGGCTGTATG
The DNA here is from genome assembly GCA_911387765.1 of Pyrgus malvae. NCBI lineage: Eukaryota > Metazoa > Arthropoda > Insecta > Lepidoptera > Hesperiidae > Pyrgus > Pyrgus malvae. Next base: position 13,395,481 of record OU426971.1, on the reverse strand, counting down.
TATTTTTTAATGCCACATCATAAAAAATACCTAAAAATAATTGTCCAAAAAATGATTTTTTTTTTGTGTGAGCCACCCTTTAATGTTTAAAATTAGTTATAATGTGTAAACCTATTCTCATACCTACTGAATATACATATTAAAATGCATCAAAATCGGTCTAGCCGTTTCACAGGAGTATAAACACTAAAACTGTGACAGAAGAATTTTATATATTGAATGTAATTATAAATGAATGGGATTTGTCATGAAAGTATCTTAACTAATTTTAATCTTAGATCTACTTTTGGGACAAGTAATAAGGTAGCAGCGCGCATGGCTCGGCGGCGAGCGTAGAACGCAAGCGATCTATGCAGCTAGGCGCGGTCAGGTGTGAGATGGGTGACCGCTAGTGGCAAAATTTCATGCGCGTTTCCGTGCTTCGGAGGGCACGTTAAGCCGTCGGTCCCGGTTGTTGTCGATAGATAACAGTCGTTAAACCTTGTCGGAGGCCTTATGGGCGGTTTGAAAACATCCGACAGCGGGTTGGCCACTAACCCGCATCTCCACCAACCCGCATTGGAGCAGCGTGGTGGAGTAAGCTCCAGTCCTCCCCAATATTGGGGAGAGACCCGTGCCCAGCAGTGGGACACAAAAAGGGTTGCAGCCAATAAGGTAGCAAATAGAGGAGCATTTATGTGCCTCGTGGCCAACGTTTTCGTTTCTGTCGATGAATAATATTAGAAAATATTATTCAAATAAAAAAACAGATAGTTCGACAGATATTCTTAAATATCGCAAATTTATTATTTAAATTACAAAAATATGAAAAATGGGTGCCTCATAATTTGACCGAAGAAACGCGGGCTGAATCGGTACAAAAATATGGGATCGAATTGTGACATGTGACAAAAAGTGTATGTCACATGTAACAAAGTTGTCAGGTCATCAAAGCTAGCAATCCATCAGCAAAGCGCCATTTCCAGTCTCGAGGGTGTATAAATCGTGGAGGTCAGCATCACAATAAGGCGGAATATTTATAAGCCGATACGCTTTAATTGCAAATCGTAAAAGCGGATTTTCGGAAGCCTGTCTTCTGATCAATCTATAGCAAAACCTTGCTGAGTTTTGTTCCTCAGGATCTGTTTATTGTATTTTTAACCGACTTAAAAAAGGAGGTTATCAATTCAATGTGTATGTATGTAATATGTCAGAATTGCACAGTTTTGGGATATATCAGCTTCGTAACTAATTATAATGCTCATAACGTCAATAATTAGTTGCGTCCCATAACCAACCATTGATTAATTATTGACGTACTAGTGAGTTTGCCCCGGCTTCGCTCGGGTATTCCGGGATAAAAAGTAGGCTATATATCTCTCTCTGTGGCAAATTTAATCCCTAACAGTTTTGCCGTTCTTGCGGGATTGAAAAACAATCATCGATCGAAAATCAAAACTTTCAGATCAATAATAAATAATAATACTTAATAACATTTTACACTCATATCCCCACAGTAGGGTAGATGTCACCCCGTGTCGTGGGTACCATGGACACACAAAGAGACAGAAAAACAAACACCCAAACCGAGAACAGAAAATTTAAATTTCTGCTTCGCTGGGAATCGAACCCGGAACCCTTCGATTGGCAGTCCGGCATGGTAACTGTTGCGCCACGCGGGTCGTCAAATATTAGAATAATATATAAAAAGTAATGAGAAGCGCGCATGGCTCGGCGGCGAGCGTAGAACGCAAGCGATCTATGCAGCTAAGTCAAACGGGCGCGGTCAGGTGTGAGATGGGTGACCGCTAGTGGCAAACAAAATTCATGCGCGTTTCCGTGCTTCGGAGGGCACGTTAAGCCGTCGGTCCCGGTTGTTGTCGATAGATAACAGTCGTTAAACCTTGTCGGAGGCCTTATGGGCGGTTTGAAAACATCCGACAGCGGGTTGGCCACTAACCCGCATCTCCACCAACCCGCATTGGAGCAGCGTGGTGGAGTAAGCTCCAGGCCTCCCCAATAATGGGGAGAGACCCGTGCCCAGCAGTGGGACGCAAAAAGGGTTGTAGCCAATGAGAAAACAAACGAAGTCAGGGCAGTCAATGAAATATGATTTTTAATTACCTATGATACCGGAACTTACTGCTGATGATAAGCAGTTTCAAGAGACACGCACAAAACTTTTGACGAAAGCAGCTTCTTCATTTTAATAGGGTAGTACTATTCAGGATATCAAAGTTTTGACCACCCTTTTACGTACAAAAGTCCCTTTTTAACGTTACCTAGCCCGGTTACCTTTTTTGTGTACATAATTGGAAAGGGATTACCAGTTTAAACTATTGAGTAAGTTGCGTCCGATCACGGACGAGTAAAAAAAGCGTCCGATCTAATATTTGATTTCGGATTCGGGCATTATAAGTAATTTAGATGTTTTTTTAATACGCTGTTGTGTAAGTGAGGATATAACATCGATTAAAATAATACGATAAAGTAAGGAGATAAACTTATAGAATCAGATCGTATAGGTAAGGTATTGTTAGCTAAGGTTGGATCGATCAAATTGGTGGAATGTTAAGTCAAGCCCAGGCAGGTCAAACTTATTGCATTTTAGAGTCTCTCAAGGGCTGGATAATACGGCGAAAAATATCAATCAGATTATCGAAACTTCGTGAGCATCAACACAAAATTCAAGTTACAAACTGTTGAAAGCATAAATTAACCTTTTAAATACGATTCGCAGTGCAAAGTAGGAAACCCAAAAGCTTAATTGTCGACTCCATTCCACGTACTGCGGCCGGAGAAAAATCATTAGAACGATGCTCCCCCTAGCGTAACATATTCCTCACATATATCGATTTTCCCCCGCGGTCTGTCGCGAAATTATCGAAATCTAACAAAAACATCCCGAGCCAACTCGCAAGAAAACTAATAACTGGACTTACACCCCCTCCCCACGCGAGAAACGCACACACCGACGCAACTCCCTAATTATATACGTCTACAGCCGAAAATAAAGATCGAGGAAAAATTTTAGAAGAAACAAGCCTGCCGGACTCCGAGGGGGCGTTGACCGCTCGCCGTCATTAACCCCCCTTCCCCCTGGGGGGCTAGTTCCCCCCTGGATGTTTAATAATATGAAGAATTGGAGATAATTTGCGCGAAACTAAATAAGAAACGCCGGACGAAAATTGAAAGGTCGGGTGAGAGAGCCGACATTTCCGTCTCGCTTACTCGCGATAATTCTTTTCAGTTGCGTTTAAGTTCCCTGGTATACGGTGTAACATACAAATTTATATTATGTCTGTGTAATATTGTTGGGTACGAAATTCTTCTGAAAGTGAATTTTAATCTCTTTGAACTCTAAAACTTGAATCAAAAGTAAATGATATTTAAATTTATTTTTTCCCCACGAATCCCGGTCAGTTTAAATTTTAAACCCACCCGACGACCCGCGTGGTCCAATGGTTACCATGCCGGACTGCCAATCGCGGGGTTCCGGGTTCGATTCCCGGCGAAACAGAGATTTGAATGATGAGTTTAAATTTCTATTCTCGGTCTGGCTGTTTATGTTCCTGTCTTTGTATGTATCCATGGTACCCACGACACAGGGTATTTATTACGTTACTGTGAGGCTATGAGTGTGTAACGTTTATTGTTTATTTATTTAAATCAAACTGCATTAATATTGATAGGCAGAATTTGATGGTTACCGTTGTAGACTGCTATTCGAAAGATCCTGGGTTAGATTCCGAGCAAGACAGACTAGAATCATGACTTTAAATGCCTGTTCTAAATCCGGGTGTTTGTGTCTTTGTTTTTGCGTGTGTTCATGGTACCCACGACATTAACGGCATTGGGAATTCTTATATGAAACTTAATCAAAATTACTGAATTGGTCGGTATACACTTATGTAAATGAGTCTAAAGGCCTTTTTCACCTTCTCCAAGTAAAGTGTTGATTAGTAACCAAGTAAAGTTAATTGGCAAGTAAAAGCTATGAGTACGGGTCAGTTTATCATATGATTAGTGCTACTCGAACATCGTGAAATTGAAATTGAAGTTACGGGTGATTTTAACCGACAATTAGCGTGTCACTTACTTGAAGGTGGTGAAAGAGACCCTAAGCCTACGTCCTACGTCCAGCAGTGGACTACAAAAGGCTGAAAGAAGAAGAAATGAATCTAATAGAGCAACATGGATGTTTCATAAAAACGAGAAACTTGATAATCTAAAACAGCAGAACAACAAATTGACGAGAAGTTAAGACGTCAAGTCAAGGGTTCAAATCCTGACGCGAAATGATTGGATTTCTTTGGCATATCTGTGTTCTAGTGGACACAACCACTCCGCTAGCTCGCACTATGACCTAAACTCACTCATTCTAAGAGGAGAACAGTGCCCAGCAGTGGGACATCAAATGTGTGGAAAAGCTACACTATCTATAGATGTTCTATTTTACGAAGTCCAATTTACTCTGAATGTTGTGACGCGTGAACATACACAATGTTTTAGTGTGTACGTGTATCATCGAAACCAACCAGAGCCGATCGGACTTCATAAAATAAAATATCTATACCTATATCTGGTTTTTTATTCGTAGAACCGACGCACGAAACCGAGGGACATTATGAATATACACTATATAGCCTTCCGCCAGCGGCTTCGCCCGCGTGGACCCGTTTAATGGGTCCCCGTAGGATAAAAAATAGCCTATTTGCTATTCCAGGCATCATTGCTATATTGAAATCATAGGCGTTTAGCCAGTTGCTTCAACCGCGTTGACCCTATTACCCGTTTTAACGTAGGAATAAAGCATTTTCCCGCGGTAAAAAGTAGACTAAGTTGCTCAGGGTGAACCTAGCTTTCTAATGGTGAAAGAATTTTTGAAATCGGATCAGTATTTTTTGAGTTTATTCATTACAAACATACAAAAATACAAATCTTTCCTCTTTATAATATTAAGTATAGATAAGTACTAAACGTAAACCATACGATGTTATGGTTCTTGGGCAAACTCCATGATCTGACTCTAGCCAATTTCAAAATCGACAAAATTGTCGTTTATCCAACGTTGGCACGAATAATAGAGGCAATGAACCGAATACTGAATCTTTTACTTACGGGTCGCTTTATTAAAATCTATTTTATACTGTGCTTGAGTATTTTCGATTCGAGTTCCGTCGTAAAATTACTTTTGTTTTTTTTAAATCAATCAAATTTCTTCTGAGAGTGAGAATTGAACAAAGGACCCCACCATCGGCAATAAGGATGCCTCTACCACTGGTCTCATCTCAAACTCCCACCCAAAATAGCGAAATTCTGTGTAATGTCCTTAACCCAGAGTAATGTTATCTTATTAGATAGATAAAATTTATAGAAAACCAGCTGACCCAGCGAACTCCGTACCGCCTTTTCAAGGTATTTTTAACCACCCTTATGTATGATTTAGGGGTTTGTAAAAAGGCTTCCTCAATAAGTGGGAGAGACCCGTGCCCAGCAGTGGGGCAAAAAGGGTTGCAGCCAAAATTTATTGCGACTGATTCTCAGATCTACCAAATATACATATAAAATTTCATAAATAATGGTCATACCGTTTCCGAGGAGTATGGCAATGTGACATAAGAATTTTATATAGGTACATGTACCTATATAAAATGACTCATAATAATATAGGTATAATATTTTATATAGGTACATGTGAAGATTAGTTTTAGCAATTCATTACTCATTTATTAATTGAATCATTACATCATTACAGGTTGGTATCACAGGCTCACAGTATTATTATAATTTTCCTCTGTAACATACATTATAAAGGCGTGCAGTTTAACAAGATAGAAAACATTGCATATTTTATGTATATTATATTAATAGCCCTCCACCAGCAGTTTCGCCCGCGTGGATCCCTTTTATAGGTTCCCGTAGAATAAAAACCATTCTATGTCCTTTGCCAAGGTCCACTCTATCTGTGTTCCAAATTTCATTAAAATTCGTACCGTAGTTTAAGCGGGAAAGCGTAGCAGACAGACAGACAGACAGAGTAACTTTTGAATGTATAATATTAAAAGGGATTATGACTTATTCAAAATGTATGTCATGTAGGTACTGAACAATTAGTCATTAACATAGACGTAAGTACATTATTCTTAGTCTAAGGTCATTAATAATAAAAACAATGAAAATGTCAATGCAAATGAAGATTACAATAATATAAAACGTCCAAAAAGCCACTTCCTTTTGTCCTCAAAATCATTATATCTTGTTCCTATATAACATTTGAATATAAATCAAATAAACAGACACACAATATGACTTGTCAAAGCTATCTTCTAAAGAACCTTTTTAGTCGAAGGTCCTCGCCGGAATGGAACCTGAATCCTCAAGGAAGTAAGTCATGCATTGTTTGATCTTTGGGTTTACCTATGGATGGGTTAACCATACATTAAAGCATTGAAAAATGGAGTTTTAGTGGGTATTTAAAAGTGTTGTGATCCATTATTAGTAGTAGTTAGTTAGTACAAGACTATGAAATGTATGTAGGTTTAATTCTATCTAATTTAAGTTATTATTGGATAAGGATAAAAGCGTTTTGTGAAATGGAATAGCAGTATGAGAATATGCCTTTAATGATTGCGTCGAGTTTTGGCGGGAAGTCGAAAAGACATATTGTGCTCTTGCTTTTGTAGCGACCTTCCGCTACTCATCAAGAGATGGCGCCACGGGTATTCCTGAATCACGCTATCGAAGTTTTCGGAATATCCTACCATATACCTATACAAGCTGATGTAGCGACCTTCCGCTACTCATCAAGAGATGGCGCCACGGGTATTCCTGAATCACGCTATCGAAGTTTTCGGAATATCCTACCATATATACAAGCTCCGAATTGAGTCAGTTGGAGCGCGGCCGCTCCCCGGGCATGACCACCTCGCCCGGCGGGAGATCTCCCTTTTCCAAACTGGTGACCCCGGACAAGAATACGTCCCTTCTGACCTTCATCAGTCGCACCTTCACTCCCTGGATGGACTGCAGCATCACATGACCAGCTCGTCAGGTTCATCGCAGCGCACCATGTACACGCTTCCTGTTCCTGACACAGCTGCCTCCAAGGACTTCATGGACGGCTTGAGTAGCCATTACTCGCCTCCACATCCTACCCTCACATCCCGACTCACCGTGGATAGAGGGCATCTCCACTCTTCGCTTCACCCTCACATCCCGACTCACCGAGGACGGAGGGCTACACAAGGTCTGCACCCTCACATCTCGACTCACCGCAGATAGAGGGCATACCAGGCGCTTGTAAGCGAAGACTACACTTGGATTACTGAAGTCATCGACCTCCGGTCTGAGCAGGGGGTGATGTAGCGACCTTCCGCTACTCATCAAGAGATGGCGCCACGGGTATTCCTGAATCACGCTATCGAAGTTTTCGGAATATCCTACCATATATACAAGCTCCGAATTGAGAATTGAGTCAGACGGAGCGCGGCCGCTCCCCGGGCATGACCACCTCGCCCGGCGGGAGATCTCCCTTTGCCAAACTTTATTTTCATTTTCTTGGTGTATTTTTGAGTTATATCGGATAAATTTGATGGAATTTTGTTCGATATAGGCTAAATACACTGCACGAGAGTTGTGAAATAAAATAACAGCGCGAAAAAAATGTTTTTTCAGCTTGCCTCCAAAATTCCATTGGTCACGTTCTGGTAAAGAAGCCATCGCTTTACTTGAATATCTGACTGACTTGACTGACTGAATACTGACAACTTACTGACTTTACCTATTATTACTCGTCCAGTTTCAAAGAAACTGGCAAAAACATGATGCAAAAATTATACTTGACGCTGGCAATATGTAGAGTCTGCGACGCCATAATTGAAGAAAAAAAATATAACGTCAAAAATTTTACGAAAAGTTCTATTGAAAAAGTCATTTGCTTTACTGACTGCCTGAATATTCTGGTGATATGTAAGCGGTGCAATAAAATGATCTCAGTATCCTAATATAATTTTTAAAATTCTTTCAGTGTCAATTAAAGGTAACACGAAACACAATTTTTTTAAAAGCCTACGAGAAAATACCACGTATTTTTTTTACAGTTAAACCGTCCACATTTCCGTCAGTGTCGCCACAAATAAATTGAGGCGGATAGGACAAGACGGATGGACGGCGGGATGGGTACAAGTTACAACATGAGTCGGGATTTCAGACGTCCTGCGTTTGGAAGTTGCGTTTTTGGTTGTCGGATTGACAAGCGTGTTAATCTCGCAACCAAAAAGACGTGACCCTGAAATGTAGACTAGACATTAATTTATATAATTTTACAGGAATGCTTCAGTGTTTTTGGAAAATTAAAGACACATTAAGTGTTTAAAAAAGGGGTTATAATTCTGTTTGGAGATTCTTTTGTTACACTGATTTGCTCCTAATTATTTTAAACATTGTTTGATTTTTTAAATAACTTTTAACAGGTATCTTATCATTTTATCAAGGAATCTTTACCCCAAAATCAAAGTAATTCATAAAGTAAAATCATAGTGATAAATTTTTAAAGTTTCTCTATACAAGCTATTATCCCTAATAGTGAGTGGATACTTGTTCTTTGATTTCGATGGTAATGGAAAAGGAAAAGTCAGGTGTTATGGGCCACGTCTTGTTCCATGAAATAAATGTTTCTTCGACATTTATGTTTAATTAATTTAATAAGGTCATAAAATAAAATTTACCAGTGTTTACCGCACGTAAAGTGATGATGAATGTAAATCGCGTTTATCGCGCGTTTCGGCAACTCGAAGTCTGACGCGCCCTTACAAGTAGGGGTTGTCAAATGTAGTACAATCAAAGTTTTATTGTCGTCGCGGGCGGCGGGACAAGTTGCGGCCTCGTCTTGTTACATGAAATGTATAATAGTTGTAAATCTTGTAGTTATGCCGGTCTGCTTCTTGTAGAAAGTAGTAGAAGTTATATTTTAGAAGTATTTTTTATATTCATTTAACATAGTCAGGCGCTCATTGTGTTGTGACATAGTCGTGTAAAACTCTCAAAAGACCTTTGGCAGGAACTACAAAGAGTCACGTAGTCTTGTTTTATTTTCATTTTCTATTTTTTTGAATTATTAAAAAGCTAAAGGCTTTTTCTTGCTCCATCAGACCTTTCTGGAAGACATCGCTATAACCGAAATGAAATGAAATGAAATGAAATGAAATGAAATGAAATGAAATGAAATGAAATGAAATGAAATGAAATGAAATGAAATGAAAATACTTTATTGTTGACTGTTTACATACATACAGTTAGATGTTTAAAATTATTATAGGAGTTTAAACAGTGTACCATGCTCTGGCATACAATATTATACTTATTACTAATTAAAATTAAAGTATAAAAGAGTTTTATTTTAAGATCCGCTAAGAATATTCTTAACGGATCATCGGCTTTTGATGCCTACCCACCACTGGGTCAATGAGAGAAAAAAAGCCGGCGGAAAAAAAACTCTCAGGCATTGTTTAGAATTAATATTTTACGCGGAAGCTCCCCAAACCATTTTAATGCACGTCATCAAAAAACTCGTTTATACTATAGTAAACTTTTTTTATAAGCCATTGCTTTAGTTCTCTTTTAAATTTATTACCTGATAATTGTTTGAAATGTCTGGGTAATTTATTGAATATTCTAATAGCAAATATGTATGTACTATTTTTGAAAATCTGACATTTCACTTGAGGTAAATATAAAGCGTCACTATCTTTCTGCCTCGTGGGTACATCTCTTATGCGCATGTTTATTTGCTTTTCAAATGAATTTATGTTATTAAAAACGAAAGTACAAATCTCCAATATGTATAGACTAGTTAATGTAAGAAATCTCTCTTCGGAAAACAAAGAGCGAATAGATTCATCGCTCGCTTTACCATACATTATTCTAAGACTGCGTTTTTGCAATATAAATGTTCTACTAACATTGACAGAGTTTCCCCAGTATATAATGCCATAAGTTAGCCGAATGGGTTATTTGACTGATTTGAATGCCTTTCAGTGATTACTGACGACGGATCACTGATCTGACTATTATTATGTTGACCGCTGGCTTTAACGAAACTGGCAAAAAAGGTTAAAAATACACATAAACTATTAACGATATGCTGTTAAAGTGCGTCTCGTATCATTATTTAAAAAAAAATTAGTATCCAATTGCTAAGTCTACGCTCAAGTAAAAAATATATCCTCGTTCCACGAATCCTAAAGAATTTAAATCGATAAAATCATTTTTTGTTTTCGTTGTAATAAAAATTTACGACTTTAAGAGAAATGTCAAAAGGGGTTATTAAATTACGAAAACTATAGTGTTAGTACACGCTCAGCTAACTATAGCCATTTGACGATTTACGTATGGTTTTATGGGTTTGGGCTCTAGGTGTAGGCTATAAGCCTAGGCTCTTTAGGACCACATTACCGCGTTGCTTGACCAATACTTTATTTTTACTGATCACGTAACGCTAAGAAAATTGCGTGTTTGAACCCTAGGCTACTGTAGAACGTTAGCCATCTACGACGCTAAGCAGGGTGCGGTCAGATGTAAAGATGGAGACTGTTAGTGACGAATTTTCGTGGAGTCTGTCTGTGATTAGAAGGGCACGTCAAGCAGCAACCGCTTGTTATCGATAGATGAAACGAAATGAAATGAAATTATTGTAGACTGTTTACATACACAGAATAAGATTTTTATAATTTTAATAGGAGTTTTAAACAGTCTACCATATTCTGGCATACAATATTATTAATAAAAATTAACTAAAAATATTTTGTTTTAAGATCCGTTAAGAATAATCGTAACGGATCATCGGCTTTTGATGCCTATCCACCGCTGGGTCGGTAAAAAAGCCGGCGGAAAAAAACTGTCAGGCATTGTTTAGAGTAATCCATACTTCCTTACATCCATATTATAAATTTGAAAGGAACTCTGTCTGATTGTCTGTCTGCTACGCTTTCCCGCTTAAACTGGACTGAACCAATTTTAATAAAAAATTGAGTGGACATTAGGAAAGGACATAGGATGGTTTTTATCCTACGGTAACCTATAAAACGGGTTCACACAGGCGAAGCCGCTGGCGGAAGGCTAATATTTTATACATATATTTTACGCGAGAGCCCCCTAAACCATATTGGCAGAAAGATGGGTAAGATGCCAAAGATGCCAGAGATGTCCTTGATAGAGACATCATTTTCGGCTTGAAAACATCAGGCCACGGGTTACACAATAACGTGCATCACCTCGAACCCGCATCGGAGCGGCAAGCTTCAGAAGGTGTAGTAAGACAGACCGGTAGACATCCGGTTGACTACTATGAGGTTTCCGACGAGGTTATTATATTTTTTTCATACGAATTTCGATAAATACTAATCTATATTCCAATAGGTAACATATTTTCACGGGGTGGTAATTCAGCAAATCGATTACTTGGAAATATAATAAAGCTAAACAAAGTAACTCGGACATACAATAATAATACATTTAATAGTCGGACTGTATTAAGTAGAATTATATAATGTCGATTTCGCGAAAACCAATCGAATTCAGCCAACTAAACGTAGTTAGGTCCGTTCCGCATTAAGTTAACTAAAGAAAAAAAATGGTTTCGTTGGCAACGAAAAATAAATTTCTTAATCAACGTCAGAACAAAGAGATCGAAACGTTTCTTTAAATTAGAGTAAATTCCGTTCGGAATACAAAACACAAGAACTATAAACGGTAGCAAACAACTATTTTTCGAGCAATTCTGAGCCCTAACACGACCAAGAAGGGTTGGTTTTGCGGAAACACTCAAAACACGCTCGGAACCCACCAACAAAATAATAAAAGTGAAAATAGTACGTCACTCCAGAAATAAAATAAAGTAAAATGAAATAAAAAGGCATGCGAGCAAAATACGGCACCGTCCCGCACACATACGAAACTCCAATTTATAATATTGTTTTCCTTGGATATATTTTTTCACTAGTGTGGGGAGGGTGGCCTCCCCGGGGTGGTTTCCCCCCAGTTATTATTAAAGACGTAGACTCACACATTCTTGGCGAAAACCGAGTGTGATTAGATTAATATGGCGGATAGGTACCTCGGGAGGGACGGATAGTCGTTTTAATTGCTGACGGTACTATCGTACTGTAGCTGTATCAAGTGTTGCAATCTTTGGAATCTTAAGTTTGATTTGTGTTAGCTTTCTTTTTTTGATGACGACCCGCATGGCGCAATGGTTACCATGCCGGACTGCCAATCGAGGGGTCCCGGGTTCGATTCCCGGCGGAACAGAAATTTGAATGATGAATTTAAATTTCTGTTCTGGCTCTGGGTGTTTGTGTTCCTGTCTTTGTATGCGTCCATGGTACCCACGACACAGGGTATTAATTACCTTACTGTGGGACTATGAGTGTGTAACGTTTATTTATTTATTTATTTATTTTTGTAGACTAGCGGCTGCTCGCGACTTCTTCCGTGTGGACTTTGCTTGTAGAATTTTTCTAAAATAAAAGAAGCCTAAGACACTCCTCATTACATCAGCTACCTTCCAGTGCATTCCCAAAGTCAAAATCGGTCCAGCCGTTTCAGAGATTAGCCGGAACAAACGGACAGACCAACAGAAAGACAGACAAAAATTGTAAAAAATGTTATTTTCGTATGTGTACCGTAGGATGTAGTAAAGGTTATTTATTAAAGGTTATTTTAATATTAAAAACAGACATTCTAATTTTATTTATTTGTATCAAGAAGGTGCTGATTTTAAAGATTTTTTCGCGTGGTCGCGTGGTCGAGTGGTCGCTGCAACCCATGACCAAGTTTTGTCATATGCAGGCAGTTGAGCTGCTGCTCTGCAAACTCATACTCGCTTCATATAAGCGTGGTCGGCAACCATTACTTTTCACCGAAACAACACGTTTCAGGGAAGATATGTTTACAGTGGTGATACTCCCTCGGTTGAATCATGAAAGAAAAAATTTGTATTCCCTTGTTGTTGCAAATCGATTATTAGTATTCTAAAGAAATGCAGAAGTGAATTCTGTGGTGGACTTCTAGAAAATGGCGTTCAATAGAAATAGGTACTGCTCTTAAAAATACGTTACATATTTTGAAATTTCTTTAATGATATTATATTAGTTTCGGAGTTATTGGCCACAACCCTTTTTGCGTCCCACTGCTGGGCACGGGTCTCTCCCCATTATTGGGAAGGCCTGGAGCTTACTCCACCACGCTGTTCCAATGCGGGTTGGTGGAGATGTGGGTTAGTGGCCAACCCGCTGTCGGATGTTTTCAAACCGCCCATAAGGCCTCCGACAAGGTTTAACGACTGTTATCTATCGACAACAACCGGGACCGACGGCTTAGGAAACGCGCATGAATATTTTTTTTGCCACTAGCGGTCACCCATCTCACACCAGACCGCGCCCGTTTGGCTTAGTTGCATAGATCGTTTGCGTTCTACGCTAACCGCCGGGCCATGCGCGCTTCGTTTCGAAGTTTCGGAGTTATTAACAAAAAACAAAAACCTATTTTTTATAACTTCATTTGTTAATAACTTTTGCAATTTTTATGTGCTGATAAACGCTTTCGAAATATTATTCCGGACAGAATGAGCTATCCGACGTACTTATTAGAATTAGAAGAGTAATAAGTATCTCTATTTTTCATAATTTTTAAGAGACCGTCAGCGAAATCCGCAAAAAATCTTATAGATTCAGCTGATTTTACTTATGAGATTTTGCAGTTAAAATACAGTACTTCCATAAGTTTTATTGCACAATATGACTGATCATTTCAATAATAAATTAAGTTGGCCACTTTTTCATTTTTATTACGATGTATTGCTTGATAGTCCTAAAGACGGTGACAGTTTTATGAATTTTACTGTAATATGTATAGAATATTATATATTTCCTGATCATTTTAAAACCTAACCGGATAGAAAAATCGCATATATAGTAAATAAGTCACTTTTTGCCACTCTCATACAAAAAATATTAGAAAAAAAACATTGAACAATTTCGAGTTCTCTCAAATGGACTAGAAATTGCATTTGATTTCGGCAAATTGGAATAATCTTTTATAAAATTTATTGGACATAAATACACTTCAGTTTATAATCAATACCTTGTCTGAAAAAAAAACAAATTATTAATGAAAATTTGGCATTAAAAATCTTTTAAAGTAACCTAAAACTCGCATTATAATTCTTGACGCAAGCTAAAAAACTGGCAAATGTATTAGATTATTATTGAAATTATCAGTTATATTGTGCAATGAAACATATGGAAATACTGTATTTAATACGCTTATATCAGCTTGACCTGTATGCATATATGTATGTATGTAACGGAATCTTCTTTTTCACCTACTTCTAAGCGTCTGATTAACTTGAAAATTTGCACAGGGGTCAAGAGCCGATGACAATGCAATAATATGAAAAAAAAAACAACTAAAACATTCAAAATAAATAATGTCTTTTAAAAAACTAAAAAACACGCTTTTCTGAAAATAAGGTTTTGAGATACTATTGACACCATGCACCCCACGCTTTTTTTACAGTAATATACATTTGCTTCTTATTTTTTACTATTTAGTTCGTATTTTCACAAAAGCGTGTTTTTTAGTTTTTTAAACTATATAGGTACATTATTTATCTCATAAATCATGTAAATCAGCGAAATCGGCAACATTTCGTATACAGCCTTTTAACTTATTAAGATTGCATTTATTTTTAATTTACCATGATATGAGGCTGTGTTACGGCGTTAAAAGTGTATCAACTAATTTCACGTAGTCGAAGCACTTTTAACGCCGTAAAAAAACCTATTATCATGTTACATTAAAAATCTTTGCAATCTTCACTGCTGACTGATCTGATCACCGATACCAATCATTATTTTTTCTAAGATATGTAAAAAGATGTGATGCGATTACATGTATATCTTTTTTTTAAATTTGAATGGAGTAGCAGACGAGCATGCAGGCCGCGTGGTGTTAAGTGGTCACTGCACCCCATGGACATCTACATACCACCTCAAGCAAGCATAGGTAAGTCTTGTCTGAGGTCGTATGCAGTTGCGCTGCTCCTCCGGAGGCTGGTGGTCGTCTCATGTAAGTGTGGCCGGCAACTGCAGTTAACTGCACCTTACCACCGAAACACAATGGAGTTGGTTCACGGCAGAAGTGGGTGCAGCGGTGGTACTTCCCCGGGCGAACCATAATAGTTCTACCACCTACATCTTTTATAGAAATAACAAGAAAAAACGTAGTTTGTTTGGAAAGTTTGAAAATTGAAAGTCAAGAAAAATCTCATTTGTCTTGGGAACAAGATTTTGTTTTTAACACTAAAGAAACTCTATGATCTTAGGTTTTCATTTAGGTATATGAGTAACGAAATTCAATCCTTGTCATCGTGACTATTATTTTTGCTATTTTACCTAGTACTATTCTGTTTTGTTATATAATTATTTATTAAGAAAACTCATATTGTTGAATTACAAGAAACTATGAATGGGATATTTCTTCTTTAAAGTCCATCGATACACGTACGACAAACCTAAAGAATAAGGCTGTATAAACACGATAGTAAGAGGCCATATACGAAATTTTGCCGATTTCGCTGATTTAGCTCATTTTATACAGGAGATTTTGCAGTTAAAATACAGTATTTCCATAAGTTTTATTGCACAATATGACTTATCATTTCAATAATAAACTATCGAATGAGCCACTTTTTAATTTTTATTTCGTTATTTTGCTTAATAGACCTGAAGCCGGTGATAGTTTTGTAAATATTACTGTAATAGGTATAGAATATCACATATTTCTGGATCGTTTTTAACTCTAAACAGATCGAAATAATGCCATGAATTGATGGAAAAACTACATACATAGTGTATGAGCCACTTTTTGCCACTCTCATACAAAAAAATATTAGTAAAAAAACATTGGACTTAGTCAATTTTGAGAGAAAATGGGCCAGAAATTGCATTTGATTTCGGCAAATTGGAATAATCTTTCGTAAATTTTTTTTACATGAATACTCTTCAGTTTATAATCAATCCGTTTCCTGAAAAAAAATCTTATTAATTATAATGATTCGGCATTAAACATCTTTTAAAGTAACCTAAATCTCGCATTATAATTCTTGACGCAAGCTATAAAAGTGTCTAATGTATTAGATTATTAGTGAAATGAAAAGTTATATTGAGCAATGATACTTGTAGACGTACTGTAATTTATCTGCAAAATCTCATATGTGTTAAATCGGGTAAATAAGCAAAATCGGCAAACTTTCGTATACGGCCCCTTAACGCGCAGTCAAGTTTACAGGCAATAAACAGTAGTTTTTAAATAATAAAATACACATGGACTGTAAAAAGATACCTGATTATTTTTTTCCAATCTTCATAATAATCCAAATAAAAACGACTCCACAAACGGTTCGACTACCAGCGAAACAGAAAGTGGAATGATGTGTATCAATACGTCCCACTGCTGGGCACGGGTCTCGCCCCATTATTGGGCTGCAGCTTACTCTACCACGCTGCTCCAATGCGGCTTGGTGGAGATGGAGATGCGGGTTAGTGGCCAACCCGCTGTCGGATGTTTTCAAACCGCCCGTAAGGCCTCCTACAAGGTTTAACGACTGTTATCTATCGACAACAATCGGGACCAACGGCTTAACGTGCCCTCCGACGCACTGAAACGCGCATGTATTTTTTTGCCACTAGCGGTCACCCATCTCACACCCGACCGCGCCCGTTTGGCTTAGTCGCATAGATTGCTTGCGTTGTATGCTAACCGCCGGGCCATGCACGCTTCATCCCCCATGTGACCCCCCCCCCCAGTTCCCGTCCCAGTGATTACGGGACAATAACTGCACATCAAAATTCGGTTATAGTCTCATTTTGAAGTGGTGCAGAAATTAAACATTTTAACTGTAAATCATAAACATTTTTTTTCCCAAATAATGGTTCCGACCTGTCAAATATTTGTTGTTGTTGGTTTTTCAATTCGTTTACGGCATTAGATAAAATAAAATCTTTGATTTCGTGGCAGCGATGGCCAGGCGGTTAAACCCGCGGTTTCCGACACAGAAATATCGGGTTCAAGCCCGGCGTGCACCATTGACAAAAAATTTTAAGTGACTCCACGGTGTGAGAAAATATATAAAAGCATGATGACCACCAATCAGCACTTGGCCAGCTTGGGCCTAAATCCATCTCACTTCTTCTGACTTGTCCCGAACAGTGGGATATAAAAAATGGTTGAAAAAAATTTCGTTGCCGTTGTAGATTGCTATTAATTCACCAATACGTATTTAAATAAAGTGAGTCTTTTCTGCTCACATGGGAGTTAAAATCGTTAACAATAAATTAAAAAAAATAAACGTTTCACACTTGTAGGGAACACAAGGGAACACCGAAAATAAGACACGTCGTACTTGCGAAAAGTCGAGAAGCAGACTGCCGCCTACCCTCTTCCGTTTATTTAAATTTAAAAATTACTTTTTTTTACAAAAATTGTTGCCAGCATAATGAATACATAATTTAAAAGCCACAACAGTATTAAATAATTTAAAATAAAAATTAAAAAGAAAAACATTGGTAAGGCCCTGTGTGCGTAGGGAAAGCGTGTGTCGCCTACAACACTCATAGCCCCACAGTAGGGTAGATATACCCTGTGTCGTGGGTACCATGGACATTGGACATATACAAAGACGAAAGAACGAAGACGAACACCTAAACCGAGAACAGAAATTTAAACTCATCATTCAAATTTCTGACTCGCCGGGAATCGAACCCGGGGCCCTCCGATCGGCAGTCCAGCATGGTAACCATTACGCCACGCGGGTCGTCAATTATTTTTCTTTCTTTCATTGTAACAAGAAGCACATGTCGGATATACCGTTAAATCTCGTTAACGTTTTTTAATCCCGCCAATTCGCCAAACCTCATTATATAAAGAGATTTTAAACTGCCAGTGTGGAAGTATCGTAAGCCGAGTATGGCTTCATTCAATCAATAATTTTAGTCGTTTTGCTTCAGTTTTAGTGGCCACATTTACCTTACCACATAGCTATCACGTGTGTTCATCGTCGAATGTCGATCCATAGCCAAACCATAACTGTCTATTAATTGCGAGAGTCTTTCTCCTTTCGCCCATAAGAGCCGATGACTGCAAAAAGATTGACGATAATACTTGTATGAAAAACATTTTGAATTTGAATTTGACATGACACAGTAAAGATTTAGTTAGGGGAAACATACCTTTTTATGTTATCGGGGGGGAAACCTTCAAAAGGTACCCGGCACCTTGGGAGAGGGTCCCGGGTTATGTGGGATTTGACCGCACTAAAACCCCCTCGGTGGCTGCCATTGCGCCTGGGGAGGACTCCGGGATCTCCAGCGGAACGTACCGGTGTCCTCCACGCGCGACGCCCCAGCCCCATCCTCGGGAGAGCAGATGTGCTCTCCTG
Source organism: Pyrgus malvae (assembly GCA_911387765.1). NCBI lineage: Eukaryota > Metazoa > Arthropoda > Insecta > Lepidoptera > Hesperiidae > Pyrgus > Pyrgus malvae. The sequence continues at coordinate 13,377,003 of OU426971.1, read as the reverse complement.
CACCTTCCGATGCTTACGGCGACATGCGGCCACGCACACATCGCCGCCCTTGCCGGGGCTGCTGGTTGGACGGATCGAGCTCCCACTCACACCGTCCACAACCCCGGGAGCCCCCTTTTAGTCGCCTCTTACGATCAGGCAGGGGATACCGTAGCTCTATTCTTAATCCCGAAGCTACAGGGACTAGGGGAAACATACCCTAGCAATGCTACACGATCTTGCTGTAAACGTGTTCAAACACATTATATATCGATATCCACCTTTAATATTCATTGGTCCCGTCGGTTGGTCCATATAGCTCTGCACTCGCAGCATAGCTGTTGATGTTGATTGTTTTAATGTTAACATTTCTCTACCCAGACGAGCAATGGAAGATCATAAGGCCGAACATAGTGCATTTAAAAAAAATAGAAGAAACCTGTACATATAAAAATAAACATAATTTTACCTTATATTTTCTCCATGCATGAAATACATGCAATACGTGAGGTATTGCATATTTTTCGACACGTCGAAAGAAATAAAGATAGATGGATTGTGGTTAGTAACGCAGATTACAGGTTTCTAAGAGTTCAATACCCTGAGCAAATCGCAAGTGGCAATGCCGTCGCAAGCACTGGAAGCTGCATTAAAGCACCATCGCTTTCCGGACGCGCGCCCAAATTGAAGCATGTTGATTGGTGTCATTAATAGCACCAAACGCCGGGCCGCTCCGTAAGACTTAAGGTTAAAATTTAACCTTATCTCACAACACTTTTTAAAAACAAAAGATATCTAATAAAATAACTTTTCACAGTGTTTTCAATATTTTGTAGTATTTTGTAGTTAATTTGGTCAAAATAAATATATTTTGTTTGTCAGATGTGACAGCTGTAGGAATCTATTTAGTGCTTCAATTTTGACAGCGCGCTTGTATGAAGACACTCATTCTATACGTATTTATTCTAATTTTCGGGATGATAAGTCTGGCGCCGCGCGTGGAGGACACCGGTGCGTTTCTCTGTAGACCCTGGAACTCTAACCAAGGCTTCGGCTTACGGCAATGCTTTCAGCTTCGGCAAGCTGCCGAGGGAGTTTTAGTACAGTAAAAATCGTACATAGGTAATCCGGTATTTCGGTATCTTTTGACGGTTTTCCCTCCGATAGCAAAAAGAGTTACTTATTTTAGTTTCAAAAATATCAGTGGCATAACGGACAAGTATTTGTTACCAACGTAGTAAACCACAAACCGCAAAGGTTATTTGCTAAATAATTTTAAATATGAATATGTTTTCATCTGTCATTCCAGACAAGCGATTATGTTGTCACTTATGATAGATTTATACAATTACTTACTGTGTGCTGCGTTTTTACTTGCTCTATAAAGTGAATACTCTCCAGAGAATTTGAGGAGCCCTTCTTCGAAACAAACTTTGATTCTTTATGATTTTTAGAATAAGGTAGATTGTTTAAATACTATTGATCTGAAACTCAAATACTAAAGTGGTCGTGGTAGAAAATTGATCTGGGGAAGTTTGACTGTCACAACATTTTTTGTCGTTATACAGTAATGTTTTTAATTTAGTGGAAAGATGTGGTTATTGAGCATATAACTTGTACCCGGATGACCTAGCGTGGCTCGGATAAAGATAATTGATTTTACGGGCCCGGGCCCGTTCTTCACCTAGGTTCTCCACCAGGGTGTCCGTGCTCTAACTGATAATATTATTGTACAGTCGATAATACTGCACATTGTACATTGTATTTATTCCGTATTATTGAGGTACTTTTTATAAAACATTTTTAGTTTTGGTAAAAACATATAGAAATGCCAACCTGATTCCAATTCCAGGACAAAATATGGATTTCCGTAACGAAATAAACGTCGAATGTAGATATGTTTTATGTGACGCGTTCCCATCCGTCATTTCTGAAGGTTTCCAATATTAAATTTTCCCGCGAAATTCCAGAACGACTTTTTATTATAAGAATTGCCAGAACGTTTGCGAGAGAAAGGAAAATCTTGTTATCGTTATGAAATTTTGAATTATGTTCCATTTTGTTTTATAAATAATTTTGTTGTAAATATTTTGAGGTTTGTTTCCCGTAGTCAATTGAAATAGATTTAATATTAGGTATACAACATGTAATATGTTTGAATTTATTTAAGGTTATAATTAAATTAATATAATTTAAAAGATATGTTATTGGCGCTCAAACATGGCCCCTTCAAATATGGTCCTGACATGGTCCCTATATTCGCGTCAGATCCTTCTGTCACTTGCCGCCTGTAAGAAAGGGGGCGCGAAGTTGAAAGGGACATTGTTCTCTTGTTTTATTTTCATGGTGTATTTTTGAGTTATAAGGACTACAATGTAGATGGCATTTTGTTCGATATGGCTTTGCTAGTGTAGCGAAGTAAAATAACAGTGTGAAAATATGCTTTTCCAGCTTTCGTACAAAATTCTATCGAACAAGTTTTGGTAAAGTAACCATCACTTTACTCACTTAAATATCTAACCGACTGATTTAACTTTAATTAGTAACTATTAATTAATAAATCGCCCAATTTCGAAAGGAAACGGTTAAAAAAACTGGATACAAATGTTCACTTGACAAACCTTCACCTACTTACGAAAAAACATAATTATATAGAATAGATATTATTATGTTTTATGTGCCACGTTCACATCCGTCAATTCCAAAGGATACTAATATTATTTTTTTCCGTTCAGTGAAGTTTAGAGCGTTCGAAGACAAAGAAAGTAAGTCTGTTTTGTTACGTAAAGGGTGGTAAAGGTAAAGGAAATATAGAATTCGGCCGACATATTGATGAATTAGGACTAAAAGGGCTCGAATTCTATTTGTTTAAATTGAGGTTATTAGACTTCTATGACCAGTTTAAATGTGTTTGAAGGTTGTCAATAGAGATTTAACTTGTTTAATGACATTGTTTTTAGATTTAAAGTTGATATAAACTTGTTTACTTCAATTTTTTATGAAAATTCCTAAACAGAATCATAATTTAACTTGGCATTACCGTAACAATATAGACGTCAAATATATTTTATATGTCGCGCACACATCCTTCATTTTTTGAAGCTTTCCAATATTATATTTGCCGCGAAGTTACAGAACGTTCGAGGACAAATAAAGTAAGTCTTTTTTGTTACGTAAAGGTAAAGGAAATATAGAATTCAGCAAACGTATTGATGAAACAGGACTAAAAGGGCTTTAAGAATTCTATTTGTTCAAATTGATGTTAATAGATTCCTAAGGAAAATCTAAAAATGTTAGTGTTTGAAGGTCGTTAATAGAGATTTACAGACGTATTCAAGAAGCATACTTGCATAGACTTAAAATATATTGTTATATCCTAAGTCTATGAATACTTGCTTAAGTGAGCAGGCAACACTATGCAAAGAGACGTGCGTTCCTTATGTCAAGCTATTCATGTCGATTTTGACAAACGCATAGTAGCAGGCTTCACTCAAGTATCGTGTATGAATTCGTTTAGATGACCCTATGCGTTGGCGAGCACTGTGAGACCTCATAGTATTGTTTATGCATACGGGTGTTACTCACGTGTTTTACGGTACTACTTTTTATTTAGAATGCCTTTGTAACCAACCTTGTGTAAAATCTGGTGACCTTGTGTAAAATTAAATAATTCATTAAACTTTACCGCTTCAGGCATTACCGTAACTAAATAGAGTCAAAAATATCCGTTACTTTGCCAATCTTCGCACTGTCTTGCGAAGAAATTTGACGAATTTCTAGGCTTTCGATGGTTCTTGATGGATCGGGCTCGAAGGACCAGAAATTATGTAGTGGAGGAGGAGCCTTGCGAAAATAGAAAACTTGCGAAAATAAATTTGAATCGTTTAATGTAGTCATGTAGGTAAAATGCATTGACAAAAAGTGCTAGTAAATGATATGGACGGGTTTTTAGCGGGAAGTCGAAAAAGACATATTGTGCTATTTTTTATTTTTACTTCCTTGGTGTATTTTTAAGTTATATCGGATAAATTTGATGGCATTTTGTTCGATATCGGCTAATTATAGTGCACGAGTGTTGTGAATTAAAATAACAGTGCGAAAATATGTATTTTCGGCTTGCCTCCAAAATTCCATTGATCACGTTCTGGTAAAGAAGCCATCGCTTCACTTGAATGTCTGACTGACTTAACTGACTGATTTGGCTGCAACCCTTTTTTGCGTCCCACTGCTGGGCACGGGTCTCTCCCCTTTAGTGGGGAGGCCTGGAGCTTACTCCACCACGCTGCTCCAATGCGGGTGGAGTGGCTGGCAAAAACGTGATGCAGAAATTATTCTTGACGCTGGCATTATGCAGAGTTTGCGATGATATAATTGAAGAAAAAAAAGTAATATGGACGAATTGAGGTGACGTTAGCCGCAAGTGACAGTTTCCACTTCCAAGTCCACTCCAGTTGGTTTAAAATTGCGCACGTATACTCGTGCATGAAGCTTACCAATATTAAATTTCCCTCGCGAAGTTACAGAACGTTCGAAGACAAAGGAAGTAAATTGTTTTTGTTACATGAAAGAAAAGGAAATATAGAAAATATTAATATGGAATTCAGTAGACAAAATAATATTTAAAAAAAAGATTTAATGTCAACCTGTTTTACGATTTTTATTTGTAAGTGGTAGAGTGAAGAAATTTCTATATTGTACTTATTATGCTTTTTCCACAATAAAGAATATTTGACTTTTACTATGCAGTCACCATTTAAACCACCTAAGTGCTGTTATTGTATCAAAATAAAAATAAAATCTCATCAAATTTAGGTTTTATTTAAAAAAATATGATATTTAAATCAGATTACTCCGGCTTTTAACTTATCACAATTCATCATTCGTGGGCCAGTACACCTTAATAAGGGGCAGTGCACACTCAGCAGAAAATTATACGCGACTCAAAAGTTGAATCGATTTTTCAAACCTCTGTATAATTTAACGCTTCGGATAGCATCCAAAATGGTTTTATTCGAAGATAACCAAGTTGTATTCCCAAGTTTAGAAATTTTGGGCTTCAAAAAAGGAGGAATATAATATCTTCTATGCTCATAACTTTTGATTCATTTATTTACAATAAATATTTTATAACATATACATATATATGTATAGTAAAAACTTAACATTAATCTTAACTATATAGACATATATACAAAACTTAAAGTAACATAAAAACATATAAAATATAAAAAGGCTTATAAATAAAATATTTCAGTCCCTGTGAGGCATGGTACCCAAGACACTGGCGGCATTGCCCCTTTGTATGGCTAGACTGAGCCGTTGGGCAAAATAGCCGCCAGCTCTTAGGTCACCACAGGCAAGGACAAGTCTGGTCGACATTTCTGACATGAATTTCTTCATGTCAGAAGACCATAGTCCCATCGTCTTTACCGCTAGCGCCGCAAATAGATAATTATTCGACAAATTACTATATTTGCGGCGCTTGAGAGACTTACGTTTTGAATCTGTTATTAGGTAGGTATGTACTTGAAATCTTAAAAAAGAATCTCATTAGACTTGATGAATATTTTTTTTAGTAATAAAACAATTTATATTTGAGTTAGTTTCATAAAAGCTAACGATGATATTTTTGGGGTTATGAACAAAGTCATTTCATTTTTTTAAGAAGAATTTTCAATGATTCTTCTCAACGATACTGGTAAGTGACTACATAAAACATGATTAAGACATTACTTGGGTGTTTAAATATTAACTACTAATACTAAATCCATTTATTAGCTTGACCTGTATGTATTCATCTATCGTATCATCGTATATCGTATCATTTATCTATTAAGGAAATCTTTAACCCTAATTTTCAGTCACTTCAAGTTACGTAAATCGTTAGAATTTTTTTAGTTTATTAGTTTTAACTAGGGTTTCCCCGGATTTGTCCTAGTTTAGAGGGCGTCCGGGGAGCGTCCGGGCCGGACTTCATTTGTAGTCCGGGTTTAAAAAAATAAAGTCTTGGGCCGCCCGCGACATACGCACTGTTCCCGATCGTCGCAATCAACCGATGAACCGACACGCTAAATTCACCGTCCAGCGGGGCTGTTGACATGTCCGGGTTTTGGGCTCTAAAATCCGGGGTTATAACGCGTCTTGTCCTGGTTCACAAATTTTAGAGATGGCAAACCTAGTTTTAACAATCCATCCAAAAGTAAAAAGAAGTTGAAATAACAATTACAACCTGTTTTTTTTTACTATAAATAAATTATTTACCATGTTCTCAAATACAAAAACTTTCGAATACCCAAACACAAAATACTCCCTCCCATATAATTATTAAGATAAATATAATCGATGGCCGATTTCGTACATTTTTAATTTTAGCTTATCAGAAACATTATCTTAAAACTGTGGCGGGCAGGCAGATAAAAATAAAAAATATATTTTCGACACAAAATCAATACAATACCACTCGCGTCGGCCGTGTCACGTTGTTCATGGGTTAACCATAGACAATGTAAAATATGGAGTTTTGTATGAATTATTATTAAGGATGTTGTTTTTTACAGTTGAAAATAAGTTTCTGGGGATGTTTTTCTCTACAATAGAAGACAGGAAGTTTTTGGAGTTGTGATTGCCTAGTATTTTTTTACCTGTAACTCTTTTTTGCATCCCACTGCTGGGCACAGTTCTCTCCCCTTTATTGAGGAGGCATGGAGCTTACTCCATCACGCTGCTCCAATGCGGGTTGGTGGAGATGCGAATAAGTGGCCAACTCGCTGTCGGATGTTTTCAAACCGCCCATAAGGCCTCCGACAAGGTAACGACATTACGACTGAAGCACGTAAACGCGCATAAAGATTTTGCTACTGGCGATCTCACCTCACAACAGACCGCAACCAGATCTCTTCTTGGACCTGAGAGGGATTAGGCCTAAGTCCACCATTAGCCAAGAACGGGTTGGTGAAAAAGATATGCTTTCGATTTTTTTGTATCGTTTTCAGGCATGTGCTGTGATAAAAAACATTGATATTACTAGTAAATATTAGAATGTTTTCCTCATCGTGGAACAGCGTTAAATACGCAAAAAAATCAAATGAATGCGCTGAAAAACCAGCAACCTCTGTGCCCGAGACCATGTTTGACCCTGACTCTAACTCGGCTATCGCATGCGCCTAATGTGTATAAAAATAGGTAGTTCAAAAATTACTTAAAAATATTACAATTTTAAAGCTTAAATTAATTAAACGTGCTTTACCAGGAATGTAGCTAGAATCGGTCGCTAACCTATTCAATCCACTAATATTCCGAAAGGTGAACAATAATAAATAACAAGCATTTTATAAAGGCAGGATTTAGAGTTTTATTTTTAAGGTGTTGGCAAATAGCTGCAGTTTTGAGCACGATCTTGACTTTTATTTCGTAAAATAATAATCCGACAACTTCAGAGAATCTATTTAATATTTAATTTTTATCAACGAATTTAGTTTTCTAAGCTATGAAAATATTGTCTTTTGACACATCCATCGTGGGTAAAAGTTGTAAAAATTTGGTACTTACATCTTTCAACTGTTTTCTAAAATCTCAAATTTAAAGTGAATACATGCACTGATTTTTTTTATAAATGACGTTTCACTCTGATAGCCCCACAGTAGGGTAGATACAACCACCCTGTGTCATGGGTACTATGGACACACATAGACAGAAACACAAACACAGAAAATTCATCATTCTTTCTGCTTCGCCGGGAATCGAATCCGGGATGCTCCGATTGGCAGTCCAGCACAGTAACCATAGAGCCAGTCGTCAACAAAATTTAATACGATGCATGCTGTCGCGTGATTTTTAATATTTGTGGCTAACTGATATGACTGACGTTAAACTTATATAAATTGTGTTTTGTTTTTAATAAATCTCAGGGTTTAGAAATTTATAAAAATTACTCAAAACGTTACGTAACCCTTACGCCATATGCTGAGGAATCTTCCTAATCATATCTTTAGTTCCAATGTGATATATTAGGTGGTAGAACTATTATGGTTCGCCCGGGGAAGTACCACCGCTGCACCCACTTCTGTTGTGAGCAATTCTATTGTGTTTCGGTGGAAAGGTGCAGTTGCCGGTCACCCTTACATGAGGCGACCACCAGCCTCCGGAGTAGCAGCGCAAGTGCATACGACCTCAGACAAGACTTACCTATGCTTGCTTGAGGTTGTATGTAGATGTCCATCCAATATATATATATATATATATTATTAATAAAATCTGCCTAAAGAAAAGCTGCTAGCTATTTTTGCTCGCTCGGCTCTCGGAATAAATAAGTATAGTGATAAAAACAAATTAATGATCAAATCATGCGGTCGTGTATACCAAAATTAGTTTTATTTGCGGTTTTGAACTACTTTTAGTCCATCGGCTCGCTCATGTCCAATTAATTTATTCGGCAATACTACAAGTACCTAATTAAAGTAATAAACTAGTTCTGCTGACATAAAGGCCAAACCTCTACAATAAAAATATATGAACGATACGAATTAGATCGTAAAGCTTAAATTAATAGAAGTATCTTTGAATCTTATTGTTTACGGTAACACCTGTTTTGTATCGAGGGTAACTTTTTAAAGGTACCCAGCATTTCGGGAGAAAAACCGGGTTATGTGAGATTTGAACCGCGATGACTACATGGTGGTCTGTTTCAGCGCTTGGGGAGGACTCCGGTGCCTCCAGTGGAACGCATCGGTGTCCTCAAAGGGCGACCCAAACGGGTCTTCGACATCTTGAGATGTTTGCGATAATTCAGCCGGCAATGTTCAGGTGACTCCCTTGAAGTTGTTTTTATCCTTAGGCGACGGTGATCGCTTAACATCACGCGAGCCTTTTTGTTCGGTTTATGTATTATTAAAAACACCAAAATCTATATTATTTTTTACAAATTTTAATTTTGATTGATTTGTAGCGTTATGAACAATTCACGTACAATAAATACAATAAACATTAAGTGAATAATTTACATTTTATTGGTTCAGTATTAATTAACTACTGAGTACGGAACTCTTAAATATGCAACTCACGCTCGAAATTGACGGATTTTTTATGCGTCCATGTTCGTTAAAATGTCTTACAAGCCGTATGAAGGATTGAATTTTATGAATGCATCAAATTTTACTCCTTTGCCAACTTCCGACAACGAGGAAGGGGTGAGCGGTAAATAGAAAGGGGAGGAACACAACGAAGTACTTGAAAGATTCTTTGTTGATGTCGCAAGTATTTGTATACATTTATTATAATTTGCAATTAGATGTGCCCGCGGTTTTATCCGCTTTATAGCGTGATGTTATGTAGGTAGGTACCCTAAAACCCTCCTCGATAAATGGACAATCCAACATAAAAAGAATCTTTCAATTTCAAACAATAGTTCCTGTGATTAGAGCTTTCAAACAAACAAACTCTTTTGCTTTATAATATTAGTATTTTTTCGATAAAATAACTTACAAGCAGTATTAAATTTAATGAATGCATTGAATTCTTTGCCAATTCCCGAAAATGTGGAAGGGGTGAAAAGAAAATAGGGGGAAAAAGGGAGTATCAAACGAAGTATTTCAGAGATTTTGTATTTACGTCGTAAGTAATTTCTTATTATATTGCTATGTACCATTATTGAGAAACAATAAACAGAAAATATTATAATGGATGACACATGGCACAATGGTTACATTGTCGGACAACGGCAGTGCAGGGTATTCGATTCCTAGCGAGGCAGAAATTTTAGTGATGAATTTTACTTTGTGTGTGTACATGGCATCCACAACACAGATTTTCCTAGTGTTGGGCTTGACACTCATTCTGAAGTGATAATTGATTATTGCTAAATATAGTCTCCCCGGTATTTTTATAAACAAAAATAGAATCACAAATTGCAGGAGAGTTTTACGTAACAATGATATGATTTTCTAATTTAAAATTTGGTACACAGATAGAGTGGTCCTTGGGAAAGGACAAAGGATAGTTTTTATACAGAAAAACAGGCTTTAAATGGTTAAAATTTTGAATGAATTGATGTCGTCGTCAAAGAATTATAAAAACTTAATTTGTATTTAGATAGGAAGTAAATAAAAATATGTACCATGGTTTTCGACATTTCGACTTTCATGTGGAAGATAGGAGATAAAAATTTATATGAAATGATAACCAATTTCCACGCGTGCGAAACCGCGGGCAGAACGCTGGTCTCATCATTGATACACCACTATGTAGTTGAACTATACCAAATTCTTCTTAACCTTCAGCCGAATTAAATTGTTCCATACATACGTAACATTAAAACACAAATCGTATAGATGATAGACAGACCAACAAATCTACATGTTACGTAAAACGCCCTGAAGCCATGACGTGATAGGCTGAATCATCCGTTGCTCCAAATTTTTCAAGAGCCCCATATTTTTATGGTGCAGTCGTTAACTTTGAAATATCGGGCGAGGGTGGTGGGTGGTGGGCAAATAAAATAAAAATAAAGGTCGATTACTCCCGCCATTTTATAATGGCCGCTAGAATGACATGCGGGCGCCGCGACGGCGGGCGTGCGTGGAGCGGTATTACTTATGTAATCCGATAAAAGAATTTCTATCTTTCGCAAATTTATGCCGACTATCCTTTGGAATAATGGCTTGTTGTTGTAGGATGGAGTTGAGTTAGGTTTAACGCATGGTAGATGATTTAATTTATCATATAACTTGAAAAATAAAAGTATCTTACATGTACACAACTACATACGTAACTGTTGCATCTGTACGAATTCGTTGTGCAATTTGGCACAAACATTGATATAGAAAGTAGAGATTTTTAAAATTCTTTTTAATGTCCTTCCGTTAGGCACAGGTCTTGTCTGAAAACTGATTGGATTTAGGATAAGTTCGCTGAAGAAGCGTTAAGAAATAAATCTCAGAAATGAAATGAAATGAAATATTCTTTATTCACTGTACGGTTCCTTTACAAACTCTTAGTGAACGTTATTTTTTGTACTGTCTGCTCTGGGTGCGCTTAGGCAATGCTGAGCTGAAGAAAAGAGCAGAAGTCTACACGCCGGAATTTGGAACCCGGTCCACCAGTGTGTAAGTCTCCAATGGTGTTTTAAAATCTCGGTTGTAAGTGCTGGTTTATAATACGAAACTAGTTATATAATATATATAACTAGTTTCATAATCATACAAACAGTACTGCAAACATATTTGCTAGGGCAACCACGCGCTAATATTTTTATGTTATTATGTAGGTATTTAATGTATCGAAGTTACTAGTTATACAGGGTTTATTATAAATTATTAAAATCTTGTTGATTTATTAACTTACCTCATAAATATAAATAAAATACTGAAAATGTTAATGCTTAAAGATAGTTTTATTATAGTTAAACTAGTTTGAAAACATAATTAGTTTAAAAAAAATAGAACCATCGTCATAACGTGAGGGAAGGCCATAATGGAAAAATAAGTAAGTTTTAAAAAAGTTATAACCAATATTTTCATAAATTATTAGTAGATTGATTTTGCAATTTTATTATGGATGTTTAATAAAAGTAATGTCTATTATAATCTAGACTTGGAAAGTTATTCATTCCAAGGCTACCTCACGAACATATTGTTACGTCACTTATTATTATATCAAACCACACGACAAACACCCACTCCACGCTACCCCTGTCCGTGTTTACTTTCAATCAGCGGGCGGGACTCGAACCCGCGGCCACCGGGCGGCCAGATGCACGTACATCTTTACACTTAATTGACACCTCAATACGACGGATTATTGACGGCTATGACGTGTCACACACTTTTTTTCGTGAGTAGCAAATAAAAGGCGTGATGTTAGGTGGTCAGTAAAACTCACGGTCTAAGTTTCACCGTTATAATAATATATTCTCTGAAAAAACAAACTTATGAGCTTGGTGATGTTTATTGGTCAATGCAGCCCATGAAGACAATGTCAAATTCTACTTGTCTTTGTAAATCAGGAGCTGTAAAATGGGCTTTTGCGGGTTGGGAAAGGAGTGGAAACTCAAACTCAAATCGTCCAGCTAGCGGGACTCTCGCGTGGAGTTATGCGCAAGGTACATCACATCTATCCGTTCCACTGGAGATGGCTTCACCTAAAATACCATATCTCTATTCATTCTGTCGATATATTTTCGAAGGTACTACCTACTGCGGCACCTTTTAAAGATTTCTTGACTTGTACACCATACCTGAAGCCTTAGGTCGCAGGATGTTGTCCTTGCACAGAATAACGTGACATAAAAATCGAAGCAATTTTGTCTGGCTATAGTTAGCCCATCTACTAAACTTGGCATGCCAATAAGTTCATGTATTTAGGATCTTCGGCGAGCAGTGTGAACTCTTGTTGACAAGAAACATGGCTGTGGATAAGTAATAAAGAGCTCTTGGCTTATAAATTTTTCAGAAAAATGTGTTCAGCAATATCGCCGCACTGAAAATTTTTCATTCACTTCCCAGTTTATTACAACCCTTTTAAGGTTTCATTACTTCAGGCTGTGCTTATGAAATTATGAATTGAAATAAACAAACAGTCAAAGAAAAACCATAGCTTTGTTTTGAAATTTTTTTTTCTTCAATTATGGCATCGCAAACTCTGCATATTGCCAGCGTCAAGTATAATTTTTGCATCACGTTTTTACTAGTTTCTGCGAAACTGGACCAGTAATAATAGGTAAAGTCAGTAAGTCGTCAGTAATCAGTCATTCAGACATTAAAGTAAAGCGATGGGTTCTTTACAAGAACGTGACCAATGGCATTTTGGAGGCAAGCCGAAAAAACATTTTTTCGCACTGTCATTTTAATTCACAACACTCGTGCAATGTGCTTATATCAAACAAAATGCCATCAAATTTATCCGATATAACCATGATATAACTTAAAAATACACCAAGAACGGAAAAATAAAACAAGAGCACAATTACATATGTATTTTTCGACTTCCCGCCAAAACTCTTTTGAAATATTAAATAATAATATAATAATAAAAATATACCCTGTGTCGTGGGTGCCATGGACACACACAAAGACAGAAACACAAACACCCAGACCGAGAACAGAAATTTAAACTCATTATTAAAATTTTTGCTTCGCCGGGAATCGAACCCGGGACCCTCCGATTGGTAGTCCGGCATGGTGACCATTACGCCACGCCAACGTGGAAAATAATACTTCAAGCGTAACTGTTAGACCTGTACATCGGGACTAAAAATATTAGCGATGTGACCTAACTGACCGTAGTAGGCGTCTAAAAGGAGCTTCCGGGGCTTTCCAGGGCTGTGGGCGAGTAGCGTCGGAGCTCAACCGAGTTGCTTTAGCCAGCAACCGATGTTAGAGTTGTCGAACATCGTGAAATTGAAGTTGAAGTTACGGGTGAATTTAACCGACAATTAGCGTACTTGAAGGTGGTTAAAGAGGCCCTAATTTAGGTGGTAGAACTATTATGGTCCGCCCGGGGAGTACCATCGCTGCACCCACTTCTGCCGTGAACCAATTGTGTTGTGTTTCGGTGGAAAGGTGCAGTTGCCGGCCACACTTACATGAGGCGACCACCAGCCTCCGGAGTAGCAGCGTAACTGCATACGACCGCAGACAAGACTTACCTATGTTTGCTTGAGGTTGTATGTAGATGTCCATGGGCTGCAGCGACCACTTAACACCACGTGGCCTGCATGCTCGTCTGCTATTCCATTCAATATAAAAGAATAAAAAAGAGGCCCTAAGACTATTTAGCCTTACTATTATAAGTTTCATAAGTAAAGAGCTTAGTATCTCATAGAGTCCCGTTTTGCAGAACCCTTAAAATTGGAAAAATGTTACCATACGGCATTTACAGCATACCCATAAATGTCAGAGCCTTTCCTTGACCTCCTCGCAACATAATGGCGGCAAATTTGGTTGTTTTTTGTTATAAAAACAAACTTGAAAGTGGAAGTAAGGTTTTTGTGTCTTTTTAAAGGTTAAATTTTTAATTATTTTTGTCTTTACTAATAGACATCACAAAAGATGTTAATGATTTGACACCAAAGTATGTAATACTTGGCTGCAACCCTTTTTGCGTCCCACTGCTGGGCACGGGTCTCTCCCCATTAATGGGGAGACCTGGAGCTTACTCCACCACGCTGCACCAATGCGGGTTGGTGGAGATGCGGATTAGTGGCCAACCCGCTGTCGGATGTTTTCAAACCGCCCATAAGGCCTCCGACAAGGTTTAACGACTGTTATCTATCGACAACAACCGGGACCGACGCTTTAACGTGCCCTCCGAAGCACGGAAACGCGCATGAATTTTTTTGCCACTAGCGGTCACCCATCTCACACCCGACCGCGCCCGTTTGGCTTAGTTGCTTAGATCGTTTGCGTTCTACGCTAACCGCCAGGCTATGCTGCTTCAAAGTATGTAATACTACTGACACTCGATTGCTGCTTTGTTTTCACATAATTATTAAGTACTAGCTGTGCCCCGCGGTTTCACTTGCGTTATTTTTTTTAAAGTATCCTATTTTACTTCTGATAACTCCAAGAATATATTTACAAAGTTCCACGATGATCGGTTGAGTATTTTTCGCGTGCAAGAGTAACAGACAAACTTATATATACTACAAAATACTACAAATAAAATATACTACAAAATATTGAAAACACTGTGAAAAGTTATTTTATAAGACTTCTTTTGTTTTTAAAAAGTGTTGTGATAAAATCCGGCGATTGGTTGGTGCCATTAATGGCACCATGCTATGCGCGCGAACTTGATTTCTATAATGTAATTGTAATTATTCTAAGATAAAAATAATTTTGTTATGTGAATTTCTTCGAAACTTGGGTTTTGAACTTATTTTGGTAAAGTAGCCATTGTTTTACTCCGATCTGACTCACTTCACTGCCGTCAATAATGTAGTCTTGTCTAGTCCAGAAAGTTACAATAATTTATAAATTTAAATATACGATTTCACTAAGAGCAGCCTTTGGAATTTCTTACTCATTCAATTAAGGCAAGAATTTATATCCAAGTAGATTGGTACGTTCTTTAGTTTTTCAATAAAATCTCTCATTCCTGGAAAACTCTGAAAAACATAAACTAAGTAATTTTCCAGCACTATCCATCTTATTTTTTAATTTATTATAAACTCAAACTTTCCGTAAAGTAATTAAACTTGTTTTGAAGTCGGAAAACTTTTCACTTTACGCGCCTAAAAAACAAGGCTAAAAGAAAATGGCGGCATCTCTTCCATATAGCGAAATTGTAACACAACGAAAAACTTTTCTAATATTTCCCGTAAAATACGTAAAAATAATATTCGAAAGCAAGTTGAACTTAAATTTATAGCCCCATTACTCTTAATCATAATTGTGCGAGAGAGATAGCGATGGTCGAAGAGATTGAAATATTGATGTGTGTGAGATAGCTATAGTTAGGGCGTAGGTAAGAAAGAGACGGAGATATTTACAGAGTGAACGCGCCCTTTCGATAGTGTTTCCAAATTTTCGGAAAGCATTGTGTATTGTTTGCTTTAAGGGTCGGTTTACATTGTGATAGACAATCGATTGTATTTTTTGTATTAAATTGAGCTACTTAAGCTGGAAGATCTTGCAATAATTAACATGCATTAATTTATTTTGAATTAATTACAATTTCTACTTGTAATGCTTAAAATACAAACTATATTTATTTTTTTATACATGGGCGTTTGTAAATTAGAATGCAGGTCTAATTATAAAGATCATAGGTTATGTTGTTAAAAGGAAAAGTTTCTTAAAACATTATTTCTGGTAAGTCAACCAATTATTATGATGACCTTTATTGCTATTAAAACAAAAACAAGAAATAACTAATTCATTTATTTCCAATTCAATTCGGCAATCACAGATAATATTCAACGTAAGGTTCGAACACTCCGAACCATGTAACACGACCCTTAACCATAATGCACCGGCCCCACAGAAATAATCGACAGTTGAGGGGTGACCGGGTGGGGTGAGATTTTTGCTGTTTTCTACAAAAAATTACATCTATACATTTTTACCTAAAATACATCAGTTTAAGGCGCACGCGCAAGCGGTAGCACGTGCCAAAAAATTTGAAAAAAAGAACTCTAATTTCGAACGCGAGCCATCTTTTCATTGGCTGATTTCTCCGTCTTGCGATTGGCTATTTTATGTGTTTTAAGAATTTGTGATAATGGTGATAAGAACTCGAAAGTGAATGTGTTGTACTGAAATGGAAGATAGTTTTAGTATTAACAACAGGTGAGACGTCCTATAGAGAAAATTAATTAACAACTTAGAATAATTACGTATAGAATGAGTGTCTTCATATAAGCGCGCTGTCAAAATTGAAGCACTAAATAGATTCACACAGATGTCACATCTAACAAACAAAGTATTTTTATTTTCCCCAAATTAACTATAAAATACATGCTACAAAATATTGAAAACTTTATTGTGAAAAGTTATTTTTTTAACATCAATTAAAAAGGTTCATTGTTGTTATTTTATTAATGACATGTTTATAAAATATGTTGTGGAGTATTCTGATCTACAATCAATTAAGTCCAATGAAATTGATAATTTTTAGCAATGACTAGGTTCGTAGTTGTGTACATCGTAATATTAATGAGTATTTCCAATTAGAATCAAGTAAGAAATTGAAGTTGAGATTAATGGACATAAACGAAAAAATATTGTTTTCAAGCGTTAATAATAGAATAATTTACTTTATTCCTTATAAAATAAAGCATTTTGACGTAATAACGTCTTTAAAATCGTTTTAGTCGGGTGACATGTTCAGAAACTTGTGTCCAGAGGCGGCGTAAGGCGTGGGCGACGTGGGCCACTGCCTACGGCCTCGCGGTCCAAGGGGCCTCGCGCCTCGAAGGCCCGTGAAAGCAAATATAGATATAACTACTCATCTAGCAATAAATAACAAAAAGAAAAAAAAACGCTAGCAATCTGTATAATGCATATTAATATAATATGCATAATATATCTGACAATTCTAGCCTACCACATTCGTTTTTTAAAGATCTAGTCTGGCAACATTTGCTGGCGTTGCGGGCGATGAATGACGCGGGGAATCCTCGCTTTGCCCGCTGGGGATTTCCCATTCTGTTTGCCCCTTCTATGTTCGCAGAATGCAGTGGTTTCCCCCTATCTTCTTCAGGTCGTCAGTCCACCTGGTTGGAGGGCCAACTGTGCTCCTTTTGCCGAGACCCATCGGTTGTCAGTCCTACGCCCATTGCCATATCAGCTTGCCGATTTTGAGAGCTATGTCGGTAACCCTCGTTCGTCGACGGACTTCATCGTTATGGATTCTATCGCGTAAAGAAATACTAAGCTTAGTTCTCTCCATCTTGAGCTCATTGAACGACCTTGAGCTTCTGGAAGAGGCTAATTATAAAAGACCATGTCCCGCCTCAATGGCAACACACACACTTTGTAATTTCCCGAAGGCTGCCCAAACAAGTTGGATTCTACGAGTTATTTTTTTTTATAAATAAACCGAACAAAAAGGCAGACGGGCCGCGTGGTGTTAAGCGATCACCGTCGCCTATGGACACGGGCAACCCCAGGGGAGCCGCCTGAGCATTGTCGGCTTTGGAGGAGAGCTTTTTTTACAGCTTTCTTGAAGAACCCCATAATGTTATAGTCCATAGGGAATGCCTCAGCTGGAAGGTTGTCCCATAACCTACACGTCCGTGGTAAGAAGGAGCGTGCAAAGCGGACCGTGGAAGACCGCCACGAGTCCAGATGGTGCCGGTGGAACTTTAACCTTCGTCTGGTGGTATAATCATGGAATGGTGATGTAGGCATTAATTTGAAGAGTTCCTCGGAGCACTCACCATAGTAAAGTCGGTAGAACACGCAGAGCGAGCCTATGTCTCTTCACAAGCTAAGCGGTTCTAGCCTGTCAGTCAATCTTGGGTCGTTGACGATTCGGACTGCGCGCTTTTCTACGGAGTCAAATGGGTGTAGCTGATACTTCGGCGCTCCTGCCCAGAGGTGGGAGCAGTACTCCATGTGGGGTCTGACCTGGGCCTTATACAGCGTCAGGAGTTGCCCCGCAGTGAAGTACTGCCTCGCCCTGTTGAGTACACCAAGCTTTTTTGATGCCAATTTGGCAGTTTGCCAGTTATTTCTCTCTCAAAGTTAGACTCACTCATAGGGATCGCTTGTCCCAGATAGATCGTCGACAAATTCAAGAGCAGCGCCATCAACAACGACCGGTATGGGTGTGACATGGCAATTAGTAGTAATCTTAGTCTTGTCCGTGTTCATCTTAAGACTCACCCGTTGTAAGGCGCTCACCAAGGAGGTCACCTAGCATAGTGCTAAGTTTTTTTAGGGACTCCGCCAAGATGACTATATCATCGGTGATATTGCTGCATAATTGACTGCGAAAATCGAAGGTGTGTGAGGTGTTCGCTATTGATGTTAATACCTAGCTCTATCCACTCCATCGGCTTAAACACATCCTCCAGTGCAGTGATAAACAGTTTCCGGGATATAAGATCCTCTTGTCATACTCCGCGCTGCAATGGAATAGGTTCACTGCTTCCATCGTGGATTCGGGACGGTCATGAGGGCGGCTTTGTATAAACACTTCAACACCTCGATGTACCTACCTGTAGTCAATTTGACACCCTTGGAGATACTCTAGAACCATAGAGGTCTCGATAGAATCGAAAGCTTCCTCATAGTCCACATACGGAAAATAGCGGCAGGTTATACTCCTCGGACTTTTGTATAACCTGTCGCATCGTATGTATGGTTATATTGTACTGTAACCTTTTTGAAATCCAGCTTGTTTGGAAGGCTGGAAATCGTCTGGCCGTCTCGCAATATGATTAGTAAGGACCCTCGATAACACCTTATAGACGAAGCTCAGAAGCGCGATACACAAGATAACCACCACGCTTCTCCTCCACAAGGTAGTTCTGTTACTGATGACAGTATGAAACAGTTTTTGTTTTGGAGCACCGCTGTTTAGGATCGCAATGAAGAAGGCATTTTTCTGAATAAAAAATTGAGTATCAAAATTTTTTTTCCAAGAAAAATCCGTCCTCCAGCGGCATCATCAGGGCCTCGCAAAATATATCTTGCCCACATCAAATTTAGGTCTTGCCCCGCCACTGCTTGTGTCACACCAAAACCTCACGAGCGCGATCGCAGGTATAACTAGAGAGAGACGGACCGATCTCCCGTCTCATCTCGAGCGCTGCCAGTCATTCCGTGAAACTTGTCACGCGGAATCCTCACGAGCGGAGGCTGGCATAGCGTTCGAGTGAGTGGACCGATCTTCCGTCTCTCTCACTCTAGCGGCATACAAACGAATGGAGATTTTCTCGTGCGGACGTTATCACGTAAACATCTCGATCGTAAACCTACTTTACAAACAATTTGCCGTTTTTTTTTAAATAAACTCTTATAACATTTTAAGAATGTTCAAGGGCATTTGAAACTTGTATGCATTTGATTAATGTTTGCCAAACTTTCCATAGTAAAATAATGGAGATTTTTTTTTGTTTTATCATTTGGTGCACAATTTTATATTTTTATTTCATCAGGATAATATTTGGTCATTTACAAAAGAAAAAAATGAATTAAAAAAACCATTCAGAATTAAAATTTAGAAATGAATAGTTACCAAAATATAAATATGTAAATAAACGCAATATAATAAATTATTGCTAGAAATATCTGAAGATATTTAGGTTATAGAGCAAGGCAATGATTAATTTTTCAATAATGGCATCGCAAACTCTGCCGTATTGTCAGCGTCATGTATAATTTTTGCATCACTTAGCAGTCATAGAAAAAATCAATAAGTCGTCTGTAATCAGTCTAGTCACTCAGATGTTCAAATAAAGCGATGGCTACTTTACCAGAACGTGTCCGATGGAGTTGTGGAAGCAAGCTGAAAAAACATTTTTTCGTTTTTTTATTTTATATCACAACATCAGTGCACTGTAATTAAATTAATTCGAACATAATGCCAACAACTTTATACTTACGGTATAACTCAAAAATACGCCAAGAAATGAAAAAAAAAACAAGAGCTAAACTGCACTTGTATGAGTTTCTTGCGGTTATAAATTTTTATGATATTTAATTTATTAAATGCTCATGCTCAGATATACACTTATTTTTCGTTATACAAGATATACAATTATTACTCGTTTTCTGAAATCAGTGTCAGTTCAAATATATATATTTTTCAGTAACATGTAATAATGTTACTGATGTCACTTAGGATTTATATGCATTTGGAAGTCCAAGTCTTTTTGGGGTAGGAAGTTGTAAAACAGTAGCATAAACCTCGAGATTACGTATTTTAACCATTTTACTTAATATACCTGAAATGCCTAAGAAACTGCTAAAACTAGTTTATTTCATCTATAAGAACTTAAGGAGAGTTCTTGGCAAAGGTTTCATTTCAAAAAAATCTTACTTAATTAGATTTGTTGTTGTGCATGTATTAATTAATATAATAAATTGTAGGAATGAGTGTATGAATTTTATCGCAATACAGCTGTTTTCATAATGATTCCAATAAATCAGTATCACTGCAACCGACTTGAGTTCCACTTGAGGTATGCGAAGTGTTGGGTATGTGGGAGTGAAAAGGAGGCGTTCAGCGAGATCTGTTGCAAGGATTACTGCAAAAATTATACAATCGGACTGTTTAAATTCTCGTTTTTTAATCACACAAAAATATTCTTTTTTAAACGTTTGTTTAAAAATAATTAAGATTAACTTAAAGGAAAAAATGCCTACTCGCATCTATGACTAATATCCCCTTGATTTAATTAGATTTTTTCTAAATTCCAGATGCGGCGGTGACGCGATGTCGGTGGCGCCGGCGGTGAAGCGCGAGTGCGGCGGCGTGGACGACGGCGGCGGCAGCCCGGGCCGCAAGCGCCGCAAGCAGGCCGCGCCGGCGCGCGCGCAGCCTCCGCCGCTCGACCTCCACGCCAAGATGGCCGACATCTACAAGAGCGCGCTCGCCTTCGGGGAGCTCACGCTGCCCACCTTCGACCCACTCGCCGCCTTCCGCCTGCTCCCGCGACACGACCCGCCGCGCATCTTTAACCCGGAGGCCTACTGCGACCTCTGCTGCAAGGAGTTCTGCAACAAGTACTTCCTGAAGACCCACCGGGCAAACAAGCACGGCATCTACGACGGTGAGCCGCAGCAGCACCCGCCCGGCCCCCCGCAGCAGCAGCCGTCCCCGCCGCGCCGCGCCTCCGACGAGGAGTCCGGCGGCACCCCGCGCCGCCTGTCGCCCGACTCGGCGCGGCGGGCGCGGGACTCCGCCTTCCAGCCCGACGTGCTGCGCCGCCTCGGCGTCACCAACCCGGAGGCGTTCTGCGAGATCTGTTGCAAGGAGTACTGCAACAAATATTTTCTTCGCACGCACCGGGAGAGGCGCCACGGCGTCCCACCTCATCGATCTCCCGTCGCGGACCACTCTCCACCTTCCGCCACGCCGCCCAACACCCTGCCGCCGCCGATAACCCCGCCGACCGATACTCCCCCGCGGTCCCTATCTCTTCCGCCACCGTTCGACTCGGAGGACCCAACGGAAGTCAAGAGGGAGAGGGACGAGGATCGAGACGACTTCGAGGCGGCGCTCCGTGACGGCCAGACGAGCCCGCTGAATTTAATCATGGAGGAGCGCGGAGCATCTTCACCCGGCTCCGCCAGCGAGGAGCTTAGAAAACTACAAACGATGATCTCGCAACTGAACGAGCTCGCGGCGGAGCGTCTCGCCGAGGAACCCCCGGAGGCGCCCCGGCCGCCCTCCTCCTCGCCGCCGCAGCAGGACGAGCGCCGCTCGGGGGGCGCCGGCTCCAGCTTCTGCGAGATCTGCAACAAGGAGCTGTGCAACAAGTACTTTATGCGCACCCACATGCAGCGCATGCACGGCATCTCGCTGGAGAGCGGGACCCAGCTCGGGGGAGTGACGTGCGACATCTGTCACAAGGAGCTGTGCAGCAAGTATTTCCTACGCGTGCACAAGCACAACACGCACGGCATACCCGCCCCGCCGGCGCCCGCCACCGCCGCGCCCGCCGAGCCGTGCCCGCTGTGCGCGCGGCGCTTCCGCGGCCCCCGCGCCCTGCGCGCGCACCTGCTGGCCGAGCATGCACCGCCCGCCCGCCCGCCGCCGCCGCCGCCTCAGCTGCCGCCTCGACCTCTAGATCTGCTGGCGCGCGACAAGCCCTACGCGTGCGCCTACTGCCCCTTCACCACCGACGTGCTCGCGTTCCTGTTCGCACATGAACGCGCGCACGTCCAGCGGCCGGAGGCGGACGGCGGCGAGGCGGACACGGAGGGCGGGGAGGCGAGCGAGGCGGGCGAGGCGGAGGGCGAGGGCGAGCCGGACGCGTACTCGTGCTCGCGCTGCGAGTTCCGCGCGGAGAGCTTCGCGGCGCTGGAGGCGCACGTGCGGGGCGCGCACGGCGGCGCGGGGGCGCTGCTGGCGGTACCTCGCGCTCCGCGGGCGCCGCTCACCATGCAGCCCTTCGTGCTGGAGGAGGCGGGCGGCGCGCTGAGCCTGCTGCCGGCGCTGGTGTTCCTGCCGGTGCGGCGCCGCGCCACGCGCCGCGCCACCGTGACGCTGACGCTGACGCCGGCCTAGCGCCGCCCGCCGAGCGCGCCGGCCCCGCGACTCCACCGCGCCGACGCGCTCCGATCGCTGAACTCTACTGATTACATTTAACGCTGTGTGCCTTCGAGCGATCGCCGAGAGATACGAGACGTGATCGTTCCCGAGGAGCTGTCCGCGGCCGCCCGCCCGAGCGCCACACCGCGCGGCGGCCCCCGGCCTTTTTTTTGACAGAGTCTAACTTCGTATATTGAGAATTATATGACGGGTGATATATGAAACGTTGCCGCTTATGAATCTGTTTATTTATTATCTCCTCGACGTTGGGTCGGTCCGAGACGAGTTTTTGAAACGTCGATTTCGATCGGGAGAAGAAATACACCCTAGCCGTAGTTTTATTGTTTAATGGATACGTATTTTACCTGTGAGTGCGTGCTCACGTTAGCGTCGTAGTTCCGGTCGATGTTGATCACTGGCGACACCCGGGCTGACCCGGGCGAGCCGCGCGCGGGCAGCGGCACCCCAGTGCCCAGTACGCCACTAGGTGCCACTCGTAGTGTATTGCGACTTTGCGACAACCGCTCTACCTCACCTTAGGTTATTTATAGGCTGTTATTGTATAAATATATTTTGGAGTTACACTAAAGTACAAATAACTTAGTCGTGCGGACGGAGACCGCACGCACGTTAGCCACTCGAAACTATTATTGTTGTCTAGGAGTGACTTAAGCACAAAGATACGTACTATTGGGCAGTGATCAACATTAAACGTAATTTTAGTATTAAATCTGATAGGTATGTGGTGGTGAGGCTCGGTCAGACGGGTTTTGTTGTGTAACACATCAATCATACGGGTCATTGTTTTGGGGGTCGTGGGCGCAGCTCCGTCCCCCTTTAATCGTTCGGCCGGGCTTTAACTTTTACATTTCTTTGTATTAGATTGATAATTTGTACGTCACCGCAGACGGCGGCCGTCTCGCGCATCTCTTCAGCGGGTCCGATGGTCACCCGAATTACGAACTACCTCAACACTAAGCAGTGGACCACCCTCAATTTTAAGTACAAATTTATCATAAATTTCTCTAGCGATATAAAGTTGAATAGCTAATCCGTCTCTAACTATATTGAAGAAGACTGAACCGGCTAAAGTTAACAATATTCGCTAGCCATAGCGGCAGGCGCAGATAGAAAACCCGTATCCGACACTAAGTTAATTTAATATAGATTTACATCTTTAAATATGAATTTGTTATGAATCAGAGTTATTTTGAAGTATTGTAACGAGTTGTTGATCTAAGAACTGTTGGAAATAAGTGCAATGTTGCAGCCGAACGCGCGAGAGA
The DNA here is from genome assembly GCA_911387765.1 of Pyrgus malvae. Taxonomy (NCBI): domain Eukaryota; kingdom Metazoa; phylum Arthropoda; class Insecta; order Lepidoptera; family Hesperiidae; genus Pyrgus; species Pyrgus malvae. The sequence goes on along the minus strand of OU426971.1, from coordinate 13,353,037 downwards.
TGAATGAGATAGTGCAACTGTCGTCGACGAATATGATTATATATTTGAAGATAACAGATTTATTTAATAATTAATTATTCGGTAGATCATTGTGGAGGTTAGCTTGTACAAACCATGCAGCTTCTAAAGAAAGTTCCTATGTATGTACGTAAGATGTAATTTAATCTAACACTAGAGGTCGCACGCGGAATGGCTCTGGACGGAGAATTCGGCTTCCTGATTGTTGTAATATAATTGTGGATCAGGGTAAAGCTTCCGATAGTAGTAATAAACCCAATACTACATATTTTGATGTGAAATATATATTAAATAGTAATATTTTGATTCCTAAAAATAAAGCCTCGCGTAAATAGGCTGTCGAGGCAAAACAGATGACGAAAGACGAAAATGTTCCTAGATGAGTTCCTTATAAGGTACAAACAAATGATTTGGAGATTACACTTAGATTTATCCGTGAATATGTAATTCTAACTGAATCTCCGATACTTTCCTTTAACGGTGAAGTTTCCTAACGTTATTTTAACGGCTTTGTATTTGTCCATCTTCCTATTGGTCTTCCTGCACAGCCAAACTGCAAGCTCGGTCCAGAGCCGAGACGCGTGCGCGCGATACAACAAATTATATTAATAATGTTTTAAATAATAACAAAATTAATAAAAATTGTATGCGTGGTCCCGATCCTTCCAACGGTGCGACCTTCCTTGTTAAGGGGTGCGTTTTTGGAACCATGGTTAGAGGAAAACGCAAAATTTTTACTGTTTCGGAGGTCGGCCGGCTGGACGGCATCCAGGCACTGAATGTAGTGAAATGTAACGTTGTGTTCAAGCTACATTGTACCGCGAGTGACCATAGACCAATAATTTTATAAATGTTAATAATAATGATGATTCGAGTACAAATATTTGATCCAGTGGAATGGTAACGGAGCTTGGTGATACAAAATACAGTACAAATTAATATTAAGGGTAGTAACGATTACAGGAGGAACTACAGCTGGATTTAGATTTAGATTCACTCGGGTACAATGCTTGTCAACAGATTGGTACAGTCGCACTTTTGTTACGATTTGATTTTTGTACTTATTTGTACCGCTGGCGTTATGACTGGTCACGCTTACATTCCTAACTCTACAATTACCTTAAGTTCTCAAAAGATTTTAATTGAAAAATACGTGAAAGCTATCGAGTTCTACGTAATAAGTGACAGACTTGGATGGCTTGGCGTATATTTTTAATTGCTGTCTGTTGCAATTTTATGAAATCGATATTTCGGTTATAATAAAACACATTTTGTAACTAAAATAATAATCAGAAAAAATATTTCTACCTTTAGCCCTAATGCCTTTTAATACAAATACTATTTGGTGTCAGCAAAAAAACTGAAATATATTCCTATACATACCTAGTTAGTATTTGAATTAAATGCGGACAAATTTTTAGCTGAATATGTCTATAAGAGTAATAAAATACGTAATTTTCTATAGAAATGATGATAAAATAGTGTAGATAAAAATGGGATTTAATGCATTATTATTTTTAGGGTTTATTTTTATTTCTGACGTAAATATATCGAAATAATCGAAAGAAAAATTTTGGACCTATTTATCGCAATTAGAATAATTTTATTGATTTTATATTTTAAGCTTCTATGGCAGTGGTACGCCGTTATAAATAAAGTACAAACAGTAATTAAGAACTTTGTGATTTTTTTAGAAAAATAAAGTATTTTTCTTATATTTAAGGTTTTCTAATGGCTGTCAAGGTTTTCTACATGAGATGTTAATTATTAAAAGCGTTATAACTTTGACAATCACTGGAAACCCGAATTTTAAGTTCCTTAAATCATTCCTAAAACTATATTAAGTTGTAATCATATTCTAGTCTTTTTTAATGTAATTTATTTATTGTGCGACTGTATTATAAATGGTAATTATTTGTCGACTTATATGAAAACTGTTATTTCTAGTCAAATTATTTTTCTTATTTTACCGCTGCGGAAGTCAATTGCCAATAAAATTGAGTAAAAAAGTTCTCATCAAGTACTTATTAAAATAAAAGAAAATATCACAATTATATAACCGTTATTGGTCAGTATATGAAAAACTAAGTTTGCAGTTGACTTCCCTGTTTTGTAAAATAGTACTTAATAATAAAATAAAAAGCGCTATATTCTGGCTTAGGTGGAAGCCAAATCTTATGCCTCAGTATCATGCAACACTCGCAACTATTAATTTAATTTTGTGACTACCATTCCATTTCCATTATCACATAAAATATATAATTATAATGTATTTAAATTGTTGTTTTGCAATAACAAGGAGGATCATTAACGGCACAGCCACACCAGCTACTTTAGCATCGGCGAATAGCTTGTGCTTCGATGCTGCACTTAGAGCATCGATGGTGTTGACTCACCCGATGCTGCATCACGTTTTGGCAATTGAACTATATCGCCGATCGCCGATGTTAAAAGTAGCTAGTGTGGCTTGTCCTTACATGATTTTTTTTCACTGTTTCCACAAGAATCAGAATTGTTTTAAATATTTTTGCATGTTTGTGAATGATTTGTAAGTAACATATGATTGAGCTTGGAATTTACTGTCATTATTTGTGTAGGGTGTAGGTATTTGGTGATCAGAGAAAAATAATTTTCAGTATTTAATATTTGTTTAACTCCACCAACCCGCATTGGTGCGACGTGGTGGAGTAAGCTCCAGGTCTCCCCAATAATGGGGAGAGACCCGGGCCCAGCAGTGGGACACAAAAAAGGGTTGCAGCCAATATTTACCAATGGATTAGTGAATAACCTGAAGCAAAAAGGGGGGAATGACGTAAGAGTAAAAAACATGTGTTCACTCCCATTTTTGTATATCCTGTGAAAGTGTTAAAAAAACATATTTTTTTTTGGTTTTTATATGTACATACTTTTGCGCAAAAGGTAGATTCAAAGGCATTGAAACTGAAACCTGAATATATTTGAAGCTGGCTGGTTTCTGTCTTTGAGTAAATTAAATAAATAAATCGTTAAAAATTGATTCATAATCAATATTAGAAATTATAATGAACGAATGTTTTACGTAGTAACGAGTGTTGCATGATAGTTTGCGGTCGGTATATGTTCCTAGATCCGTCTGTTTGTTATGTATTTGTTTTCCATTAATTACTACGAAGCATTTCTACCATATTCAATAAATTAAATATACAAATAACGTTGCGTTTTCCTTATTTCTCTTTTCCTGTGACATACTAACAACTTTCTGCTTAGTTAATGTGGTACGAAGGTGGAAGAGTACGAATAACATTTTAGGATACTATGGTCTATGATTTGCATCGCTAAAGTCGTTATATCTCTCTAGAGTCTAGAGAAATAATCCAATGGTTATAGATAGATAATACCAACAAGCTAGTAGCAACGGTGGTACATTTTTGTTTTTATTTGAATGGAGTAACATACGAGCCTGCTTCCACGTAGTCATTGCAGCCCATGGACATCTACACACAACCTCAAGCAAGCCGAAGGACGTTTGTCCACCGCCGCCGTCACCAGGGCCGCGCCGCCCCTATGTGCGAAGTGTGCGGCGCACCCAGGCGCCAAGACAGTAGGGGCGCTCGCTACTATCGAAATTATTTTTGTTACAGTTACACAACATATTTTTTTGTAGTAGAGTATCGATAAGTAACCAACAAATGACTTGTAAACAAAAAAACTATGTATTATGTAAAAATAAGTTGAAACATAAAGATTTGTGAAAAAAAGAGGCGCTTCATAGGTTTCGCACACAGACGCTGTGGGGGGTCGGCGTGGTCCTGGCCGTCACCGTCCCGTCCGTCGTCTCCGAGAACGTGATGACGGTGGATGGTGTTCGTGCATGTCCGTGGGATATCATAAACACCTGAAGATGAAAAGAGTTGGGTATACCGTTTGTCGCTCTGCGCATGGAGCACACCTACTGGTACCGTTTAACAAATAGAGAGGCAGTCCACCGGGAAACAATTTTAGAGCGGTACAAAACGCACACAACCTGGTGTCTCTCCTAAAAGAGCCGGGGTAACCTTTGAAAGTTTCCATCACCACAAAAAAAGGGTTCATGAAGTTGCCTTACAAGAACTTGTACCGACATCTACGAAAGATTATCTTGACAGACAGACATGCCTACGAGCAATAATCGTTACATATTTCAAAGTGAGGAGCCCCATAAAATCCAAAATTATGCGTGAAAGTAATTTAATGCAACTTTTAAATCTGTAATATTTATGAACTTAACGCCACGTTGAACCTCGACCGACGGGTTAAGTTGACACCATGTTGACATCGTGACGGAGTTAACCCTCGTGTTTTGCCATTATTTTTTAACATCCATCCCATTTTTCAACAATTTCCCCTTTTCCCCTAAAGTTGCTTGACAGATGCCTATACAATGACTCCCTTCGTTTTACGCTTTTTTAATAAAAGGGATTTTTGTCAAAAACTGTTTTTTTTTTATTAATCTAAAGCCGACAGTTGACGCGAACATAATCTTTAATTAAGAGTATTTTGGCGCGAACTTTGTAGTTCGCGGGGTCGCCATTGTAGTTGATTTATTTATTTATAATTTTATGGGACTGTGGGAGTGGGTGGAACGTATTTCAAGTTTATTTTCTTTGTATTTTCGTTAGATTTTTTTTAAACATTTTGTATGGGATGTAGAGATGGTGAAGTTAGGTCTGGAAGAGTAAGGGCGTGTAGGGTCAGGAGCTTCGATCTACATGCGATCTGATACCTTTTTCACAGAGAAAGGCAATATGTACTCTTCTTGGCAACATTTTATATTAGTATGGAATTTTGTTTCTTTTGTTAGTTGATGGATTATGGCAATTTTTTTATTATGTTTATATAATTTTTAGATCTCCTGCATGCTAACCACAGAAGATCCCGAACAAATTTTAATCTTTTAACCTCTTTTTTAAGGGTTCGGTATATTGTAATTTCATGGCCCGGCGGTTAGCGTAGAACGCAAGCGATCTATGCAACTAAGCCAAACGGGCGCGGTCGGGTGTGAGATGGGTGGCCGCTAGTGGCAAAAAAAATTCATGCGCCTTTCCGTGCTTCGGAGGGCACGTTAAGCCGTCGGTCCCGGTTGTTGTCGATAGATAACAGTCGTTAAACCTTGTCGGAGGCCTTATGGGCGGTTTGAAAACATCCGACAGCGGGTTGGCCACTAACCCGCATCTCCACCAACCCGCATTGGAGCAGCGTGGTGGAGTATGCTCCAAGGGGAGGCCTGGAGCCTCCAGGCCTCCCCTATAATGGGGAGAGACCCGTGCCCAGCAGTGGGACACAAAAAGGGTTGCAGCCATATTGTAATTTTAACTAAACTTTATATTTTAACAATTAATTAAGTTAAGTTTAGATATCTATGGGCTGCAGCGACAACTTAACGCCAAGTAGTATGTATGTTCGTCTGAAAATAATAACAGCATAGCTCATGTATGTTTTCAGAGATAATTAAAGTAGGTAGACGAAAGGAAACTTTCGAACTCTGTGTGTGTTGCAAACGTCAAGTATAATTTTTAATCACTTTTTTGGCAGTTTCGTTGGACGAAATATTAATAGATAAAATCAGTAGGTCAGTAATTAGTCAGTCAGGTCAGTCAGATGTCCAATAATGGCTACTTTACTAGGAAGGAAATTTTGGAGGCATCTGGAAAAAACATGTTTGCGCACTGTTATTTTATTTTATAACACTCGCGCACTGTTATCTACCTACTCCCGTACAAACTTTACCCCCGTTCAGGCCAAATTCATGTACTACATGAGTTTTAGTAAATACGAAACATGTCTTCAATTAATTCTGTAAAGGAATCGAAGCAAAATTTGAACTAGAATGAACCAAGGAATCACGTTGTCCTATACCAACTTTGCCCCCATGTTTACCCCTTTAGGGATAGAATTTCGGAAAACCCTTTCTTATAGGGTGCCTACGTCGTACATAGTACACACCCTCCAAGTTACAGGTTACTACGATAAGGCTGTGCGTCCGTCAGTCAATCATTCAGGACAAAGCACTTTATGTGTATAGATTTAGCCATTTAGGACAATGGCTTGACACATCGTATTGTTTACGCACAAAACTTACGTTTTAAGATAAACGTGGAATTATTTACGCGTAAACAACTGAGTAACATTCGTCGTCATGAATGGAAAATAATAGGAATTATGAGTCCTTTTATTGTTATTATTATCTAATAGTCAGCATCCCATTACTCGACATTTCGTAGAAAAGTTATGGTTAGGTATGTAGTTTTGGTCCTAAAGATACAGATTAGTATATATATGTGGCAGATTAATATATTTTGTGCTGGGCACGGTGTGTTGCTTGGTCAAAATCTTGAACTTTTCTATGTTATTCAATGGAGGCTCGAAAAGTGTATTTTTATGCAATTAAATTATTTAACATATAGAAAACTCTACAATAAAACGAACAATGAGCTATCAATCACAAAATAATTTCGCGATCTTGACATTTTACCTTTAGCGTTATTATACATTAACAAAATGTTTTTTGTAAAAGCGTAATTTCGCAAAAAAGTAAATCCGTTACGAGATTATCGAAAAAGGGGAAAAAAACTCTTAAATCATTTTCTAAAAAGCTATTGTTGGATTTTTAAACCCTTGCTTTTCCAACGCGTGACAGACGCGCGCCACGGTTTGATTCCCGTAAAAAGTGTACAAAAAAACTTTAATTCACTAAATACACCCAGTGACCTACATACACTTAAGCCCCGTTTTCCAAAAATCGGTAAAAACACCCCATTATTACTTTTTTCTGTCTCGCTATCGTGTAATTGAATTCAATCCTTTGGAAAAGGGTTCGATAAAACCCGATATTAAAGTTTTTTTGCGCGAATCGTGCGACATGGAGCTGTCATTGTTGCCGCCAAAAATTATACGTTCTGTCAAAATTTCGCGCCATTTACTTCGCGGACATCTGCCGGCGAGAAAAAATTTAAACACAATGTAAATAGGGGTGGATCGCGCAGGACATTAATTTTTAAGGGGAAATCGGCGTTTTTGTGTAAAAGAGAAAAATGCATTTAAAGTATAACGAACGATGTCCCCTTATTTTAATATTAATGTCCGAAACGTTGATTTTGAGCGATTATGAGCGTAAAGAGAATACAGATTATATTCATAATCGCCTGCCTCAAAATGTTCCTGTTTTGCATTTTACTAGATTTGATTTTTATTATTTCGTGCCGGCCATTATTTACGATCGTTTGAATGAAATCGCTATTAATTTTGTTTTTGTAAAAATGTGTTTCGAGAATCATCGAAACGAAACGAAAATCTATTTGCTGCAGTTAAATCTGCTAAATTTAATGTTCAGTAGAAAAAAATATCGATTATGATATTAGAGTTAAGCTTTACAGCCGTATTGTAATAATAGCATAGCATTATACAAAAAACGGTTTATCTCGATTTCCGGCAAAACTACAGGTCCTATGAAAAAAATTTAAATGGCAAAGATGTAGTTAATAAAAAGATCTACAACTCTTATAATTACAATTTTTTCACATAACCTCAAAATTTAAGTGAAATATTCAAATAACCATGTTTTTGGTTTTTTATTTTTATCTTATACAAATAAAATTATTTTTTCACAAAATTTGGTGAAAACATACCTTTTTATGTCTCAGATATACAGTATTTTTTTCGGTTTAAAATATTTATTTTTTTCACCTCATTTTGACTTAATATCGAAAAAGCAGCCTAGTTTTCAATCGAAAATTCTCACGTCAAAATATCTGCTTTTTTTTAAAAGTCGGTATGCTTTTTGTACGTTGAAATCTCTTCTTTCTGATGGTATAAAAAATATACATTACTTTTGTAAATGTGCTCAGAAAATGCAAATAATGAAAACTCGAATCCCAATTTTTTTCAATCATTATGTACAATCCGCCCCCCTCCCCCTCCCCTCCCCCTTCCCGACCTCAGATAGCCTCTAATTTATTTTTCCTTTTATTTTTGTTATATTTTCTACCTTTTCCAATAGGTTTCATTCTACTATAATTTTTGACGTGATAACGTCTTTAAAATCGTTTTAGTCGGGTGACATGTTCAGAAACTTGTGTCACACCAAAACCTCACGAGCGCGATCGCAGGTACCTATAACGAGAGAGAGACGGACCGATCTCCCGTCTCATCTCGAGCGCTGCCAGTCATTCCGTGAAACGTGTCACGCGGAATCCTCACGAGCGGAGGCTGGCATAGCGTTCGAGTGAGTGGACCGATCTTCCGTCTCTCTCACTCTAGCGGCATACAAACGAATGGAGATTTTCTCGTGCGGACGTTATCACGTAAACATCTCGATCGTAAACCTACTTTACAAACAATTTGCCGTTTTTTTTTCACTTTTTACCATTTTCAACATTATCGACACTGGTCTATAAAACCATTTAGACACAGATTTTACGACCAACCAATTTTAAATTCAGTATGTTCAGAAAGTGGTAAGTTATGTTTTTATAGGTTTTCGTTAGATCCAAAAATAAGCCCTGTCTTTCTTAACAGACATTAAAAATTGTGTAAACCCAAAAAACGCAAAATGTGATTTTGTAACAAAAAGTTTGATGTGACTGACAGCGTTTTCAGAATTACTCAACCAAAGGGTTCGAAATTGAACTTAGATTCTCAATTGTAAAATATTACTTTTTTAACTGTTTTTACAGATAAAACTGGCACTTTTAAGGTAGGTAGTTCAATTAAACAGTGGGTACAGTTTTCAGTTTTGCCTACATACACACTACAGTCGAACTGTAGGTACAGTTACAACTGAAGGTCTGTAGCGAGGATAAGAGTGCCCACAATTAAATAAACAGTTATAATTGTGCAACTGAAGGCCTGTAGCAGGTTTTACTTACCTATCTACAATTTTATTGAAGGATGGAAACGCGCTCTAAATTTTTTGCTAGCGCAGCCATTTTACTTAAGTATTCTATTTGTGAGGCTTGCGTTTCAAACCAGCTCTTTGCTATGCGTGGTTAATGGTCAAATAAGAAGTCAAATATTCTTTACTGTCGACAAAGGGTAAGTAAGTACAGTATGTCATCTGCATAATTAAAATACAGTACAAATACAAAAAAAATACAAAAATATTTATTTTCAACTCAAAGATTATACATAATATCTTTCTGTGCTTGGAGTCATCCTAGTGAGCATTTGCAAATGCCTGTGGCAGGTTCTTCCCAGTTACCTATTTTACAATTTAAAGCACGCGAGAATCAAAGTAACGTGTAACAATATACAATATACAAAAGTTTTTTATTAGGTATTTTATACAAATATTTTATGAGTTAAGTATTTTATGTGGTTATTGCAATATATACAAGCTATTTTATTTAGTGTAATACAGTTTAGTGTAATACAGTTCATGAAAAATTACGTGATGTATAATTAAAGGAAGCTTGAAAAAAATTGCTTATATCTGATCGATGGAGAGAACAAATATTGTGATACATATTTAATTAATCCAGCCAGCCCCATCGCCATCGCCAGCATTATGAACTATGGCGTAAAATGGTCTAAATCCCTATTATTTCCGAGAGCAGAACTGCCCAACAGCGGAACTTGTAGAAGGTTGGAAAAAAAAGAGAAAACAGGAACGTAGGTCCTATTCCACAAATGAAACACAAAAAAAGATAAAAAAAACTGTTTTATTCACATCGTACAGTCAAACACACAAATAAGTTTAGTATAGAAACATCACACATCATAATACATGTAGTCCATGAGCAGCGTCGCTGCGAGAAGCAATGCTTTTTCTTCCACTGACAGATCGTGTTCGAACGCCACGCCAAACCTAAAAAGTTAAAATTAATGTAAAAAATCCATTGAGTTGGTACTTATAAAAGTTATAAAAATTTCGTTCCGGCTTACATCTTACTCTTACCTGACAAACAGAGGGAATTTATAATGTGAGCATAGTTTTATTAAGGTTTTATTATATAACGAATCGTGGTTGTAATTAAAAATATAAAGAACTCGTGTTAGGTACACAATTTATAACTTAAGAACGGCTGGGACAATTTCTATGAATTTTGTGTTTTTGTATTTGTCTTTGATGGGATTAGGATATATAAATAAAATAGGATATAAACATATTATAAAAATCTCATTTTTATTAACAATTTAGCAATACCATTTTCCCACTAGCTGAACCGACAGACGTTGTCCTGTCTTATGAATACTGAATTCGAATTTTAAATGATAAAAAATAATATGGTGGTTAAGTATTCTTAAATTTTCTAATTTTCCGCCCGATTTTCTTAATTTTTCTTTCATAAGAACCTTTTCCTGACAAGAACAAACACAACAAAAAAAGAATAAGCCAAATCGGTCCAGCCGGCCGTTCACGCGCGATGCCGTGACCAAGGGAAATAGGGATTCATTTTTATATACATAATAATGGCATCGCAAACTCTGTGTACATTGTCAGGCAGGGTCAAGTATATTTTTTTGCGTCACTTAGTAGATATAGAAAAATTCAGTAAGTCGTCAGTAATCAGTTAGTCTAGTCAGTCAGATGTTCAAGTACAGCGGGGACTGCCAAGTAATGGCTGCTTGATAATTTTTTTTACTACAGTAGGTAGGTAGGCGTACAGTAAGTAGGCGGCACTACCTACCAGATAGACTGATTTATAAAGACGCTGGATTTAGAGGAACCAGCACAGCACAGTCCATCAGGATTATACCTATATATATACTGATAATACCTATCAGTGACTGGTGCGAAGAACAACGCATGTAGCAGCCCCTGCCAGCGCTTGCAGGTGCTGCCAACCTGCTGTCCATTCGGCTTCAGTATGTGGAACTGCACGTCTCTGAAGCAGCTGAGAGTAACGCGAGGACCTGGTGAAGATTAAAGTAATCAGTTAAAAAACCATGTTACAATTCTTATTTTATTATTAAATTCATTTGACATTATTTTTTTGATGATGACATATTTTTAAAATTAAGTATAATTGAATTGTTTATGTTGTCTTATGTAAATTGTGATTTTTTGTGAGGATTGCATTGTATTGTAATTATTTTATTGTTCCATAATAAAATTTATTTGATTTGATTTGAGGGTCAAATTGAATAAGGTGTTATTATATATTATATACCTAATTGATTCTATTTAAATTGATACAAAAATTTGTAAGTAGTCAAAATATTATTCTGTTTTGGTTATTATTATCAAGCATATTATAGAAATAATAATTTAAATAATACCTACAATTCGATCTTCTTCTCCACTTCAATACCAAAACCTTTAATACGCCAGCACCAAACTAAAACCTAGGTAAGTACTTGCTTTAACAACTATTTCTTTTGCCAAATTAAGGAAAACTCAAATTTTATTGATTTAGGATTTATATCCATGTTACACTCGCTTACGATTCCTAACATCATAAGCAGACGACAGACAGCTTAGAGAGCTTTTTAAATCCGATAAACATAATAACATATTCTATGATGCCATGATTGTTCAAAACTTATATAGAATTTTAAAGTTCTACAACCAATTGAACACTATTACCTACCCTTTCTAACTTTTTCCCTTCCTTCGGAGGGCACGTTAAGCCGTCGGTCCGGTCAGTCGTTTGACTTTGTCGGAGGCATTACGCCCCTTATGGGCGATTTGAAAACATCTGACACCGGGTTGGCCACTAACTCGCATTTCCACCGACCCGCATTGGAGCAGCGTGGTGGAGTAAGCTCCAGACTTGCCCAATTATGGGGGATCCCCAATTATGGGGAAAGACGCGTGCTCAGCAGTGGGACGCAAAAAGGGTTGCAGCCTCCCTTTCTAACAGTGATCATGATTACTTTATTCTTAGCTCTCACCTTGAATCCAAAACACTTGCTCGCCGTTTTCCCGCCGCACCAGATAAAGAGGTCTCAGCGGCGTCCACTGCTGGTCAATGCAGCCTATCCTCGTTCCAGGGGGCGAGAAAACGTCCAGATGTTGTAGCTGGCAGGGCAGTACCCTGGCGGTGCAGGAGTAGGGACGGTCGATCCTCATCACTTCTCTGCCCAGGCTGTTGCTCACCCGTAGTTGGAGAGGTCGTAAACCGTAGCAAAAGTAGCCTACCCACCAACTGTGGGATAGAAATAGTAAAATAGAATGATCAAGCGGAGGAAGGAGTAGTGTGCCTGGCATACCTACGTACTTCGTCAATTAGTTGTCATAAAATAAGTTAAGCATTCTCAAATGTGACCGTAGAGTAGCGTCACGTATTTTAAAAATATAAAAAGCTAAAAACCCTAAATATATTTATAAGAATATACAGAATCATTTTAAAGAGCCGTCATCCGGCCAGATAATAATTTAAATCATTTGGGTCACAGAACTCTAGATTGATTACGCAAAGCGGCTGGTTGCAAGCAATGCAAGCAATCTTCGCAGCAAAAGAAGACGGTTAAGCGTGAGTTGAAACGCTTAGAAAAAAATCATGCACCTTTGCGTGCTTCTGGGGACAAATTAAGCCCCGGTGGCAAATAGAAGAATATAATAGAATAGGAGTAATTTATTTCGTCATACAAAAATAGTCTTTAAACCTTGTCTGACGCCTTATTGAAAACATTGGTTTGTAAACATCCAACAGGTTGGCTGGTAACACGTCGTATCTCCACCAAAACATTTTGAAGAAGCATGATGGAGTAAGCTTAGTTAGTTAGCTAAGGGTTTCCCAAAAATGGGTAGAGACCTGTGCTCAGACACTCCAGAATAGATTGCAGATAACTTGTGAGTTGACTGCTGTGAGACTGTGGTCAACAATATGAAAAATAACATATAAGATAAGCACGAAACACATTACCCTAAAACCCGTAAAAGAAGGTACGAAGATAGGTAAAAGGAATGAAGCAGGTTACCTATTCTCTTCTTCCACGGAGTAAAGTAGATTTTGGTCAGGTGTCCTCACGAGATACCGGTTCTTCTTGCCCCTGAGCAAGAGGACGTTCTTCACGCGGAGACGCTTCGTGATCAGCAGCCGGTCCACTGGCGCCAGGTCGTCCAAGATGTGTGGGAGTGGGACCTCCTGATCCGAGGAGGATGGACAGGAATTAAGGAAGGAGAAAAGCGATAAAAGGAGAAGTTATGGAGTGAGTGAGAGTAAGCAGCGATGGCCGAAAGGTAAAGACCGAGTTCAAACGAGTGCACGCCGGAGTGCACTTTTGACAAAGAAATTTGTTAAATGCGTATTTAACGCTACTCCACGGTTGGAAATTATTATGATATTTAATTAATGACGATCATATTTTCCACCACTGTGCATTCCTATGATTAATTTATAATATCTCGAAGGCATAATGCTCATAATTCGCACTTCGTCAGAATGGTTAGGTAAGGCTAGGTAGGTCAGAAGAAATGCCATAAACAGAATAGGTAGGCGGGTATATGTATTGCCGCAAATTCACCCTTTTATCGCGGTCTATATTCGAAATTCATCCATTACGCTCACTTGTGTGTCGCGCTTGTCGCGTTTTATACGGGGAAAGTGGCGATTTGCGTCTCGCGAGGGTTTCCCTCGCCATAATTCCAGTATCTTGAGCTACTCTTCAATAACCTGTAAACTTACCTGATCTTCCACCTTCTCATGCTCAAGCAGTGGTACTTTGACCACGTCAGTGTAGGGCTCCGGCGGCGCCAACGGGATGGGCGCGGCTTGCATCATGACCGCGAAACATGGGAAATTTTGTAAACTGGGAAAATATCGCTAATTGTTTGTTTGTCACATTGATCATGACTGAGTCATTAAGTACGTAATTCTGTCACGAAACATTTTTCGTCTTTTGAGTTTGGTTGCAGCATAGCAGTTTTACGTTGGCAATTTTTATTTATTTATTAAACATAAACTACATCTACCATCACAGGCGTCCTAAATCGATAGAGTAGTGAGATATAAAAAATTTCTTTACCGTTTATTCGTGAAAAATATTAACAGTGTTATTATTAGGTATTTCTAAATTAAAATATGTAACGCGCTAATACTTAATACTTGATAATAAGAGAGTTTATGAATAGGGTAAAAACCACAGTTTTTTAGACACACGCTAGTTAGTATTTTTTTCAAGAAGTCACAATATCGTGTCATATCTTTAATCGCCGTCCTATTGCGGGCGGTGAGAGTGTCCTGGCCCCGGGAAGCACGGCGGTGTGTGCGTGGCCGCATGCGAATGAAGGTGGAGAACAACACATCTGCTCTCCCGAGGATGAGTCCGTTCTGGAGCACCGCGCGTGGAGGACACCGGTGCGTTCCACTGGAGATCCCGGAGTCCTCCTCAAGCGCAGAGGAATGCCACCGAGGGGGTTTTAGTGCGGTTAAAGCCCACATAACCCGGTATCCTCTCCCAAGGTGCCGAGTACTTTTTGAAGGTTTCTCCCGATACAAAAAGAAGGTATAGGTATGCCCAGCCTCAAGAAAACTGGTGTCTTGTTTTAGGCCGCAGTTGCGCATCTGCTTTTTTTTGGATTATCACCCCATTTGTCGTTCCGCGATCGCAATTTTCTTTATTACAGATGGCCTCAAGCTAGGGTCGTGTTCGCCGCTGAGTCGCGAGGAAGGCCTCTCCCTGGGCTGCCTCGAGCCGGACCTCTGCCTTGAACCAGTCACCGACCATCTCTTTAGCCATAAGGATATTAAAGTAAGCATTCTAATGTACATCTGCACCTTTTAACGCATTTAGTCCCTGTAGCTTCGGGATTAAGAATAGAGCTACGGTCTGCCTGATCTTAAGAGGCGACTAAAAGGGGGCTTCCGAGGATGCGGACGGTGAGAGAGGGAGCTTGACCCGTCCAGCTAGCAGCCCCGGGAGGGACGGCGGTGTGTGCGTGGCCGCATGCCGCCGTGAGCATCGGAGGGTGCAGGAGAGCACATCTGCTTCCCGAGGGTGGGCCCGTTCTGGGGCGCCGCGCGTGGAGGACACCGGTGCGTTCCACTGGAGATCCCGGAGTCCTCCTCAAGCGCAGAGGAATGCCACCGAGGGGGTTTTAGTGCGGTTAAAGCCCACATAACCCGGTATCCTCTCCCAAGGTGCCGAGTACTTTTTGAAGGTTTCTCCCGATACAAAAAGAAGGTATAGGTATGCCCAGCCTCAAGAAAACTGGTGTCTTGTTTTAGGCCGCAGTTGCGCATCTGCTTTTTTTTGGATTATCACCCCATTTGTCGTTCCGCGATCGCAATTTTCTCCGAAAAATATTTCAAAATTTTATGAAGGAACTCAAAATAAAAAGTAATTTCGATTTATTATATGAAAAAAGGCCGAAGTCTACTAAAGTATAAATTGCCTTTTATAATTAAACAAATTATTTACATAACAAATTCATTTGTTTTTAAATGTACAGTGTTAAATAGTCCTTTTTGTCTAAAATTTTACAATAAGATCCAAGCATTGGGTCACTAAAGTGTGACGAACACACAAAAGAATAATAACTTTCATGCATTTTGTCAAATAGGACTAAAAATAAAAATGAAACCCATGCAAAAAGCCCCTGTGAAACATAAAACTATACAAAAGAGGGAAATTGATTGCATTTTCGATTCCCAACGGCCATTAAATAAAATATGCAAGGAGAATGCAAATAGCGTCTGTGGGGGACTTGATTTAAATTTGTGAAAAAAAACTCGCAAACTGTATCGGTTTTATCAATTGAATGCAACAATGCTCTAGTTACAATGGACTGTGGTGACTAGGACTTTGGTTAATAAGTGGACATTTTTGACACTTCTGCAGAAGTGTTTTTTTCTTTCTTGCGTCGGGCAGCGGTTCACCAATGTAGGTAGGCTAGAGAGCCTAGATGGAGCAGAATGAAGAAGTTTGGAGAGTCCTTGGAGAGAGGGTGTTGGTTCAGAATAAAACTCCTTTTCGTGGTCAGATCGGAAGTGATTTTATCTACAAAATGTTTCTCAATTTACACAAAAATCGGTGAATCAAATATCCAAAAAGATAATATCACATAACATACGTCCGCGCGCGTAGGTGTAGGTATTCGCAGCCGCGAGTCGTGTGTTATTTGCTCCTGGTAGGTAATCCTGGTACCTTAGCAATGTACCAGACATTGAATGAATGGCACGCGCACGTTTATTGCGTACTACTAGTAGTATGTAATGTTGTAGCTGTGTGGCTGTGCAGCTACACTTCAAAAAGTTCCATTGATAAGTTGTAAAAGTGCGATTGCATTGTTTTCTTAAATTGTATGTGAATGCTACACTGCACTTCAATGTTAAACATTTTAAGGTTAAATTTTAAGTTAATTTTTAATATTTCTTAATAATAATAACAATCAGATTGCATTTTGCTTTAGTTTGCGCTTTCTACTCGTATCTAAATTTAGAAGAGCACATATACTGGGCACTTAGTGTTGATGCAGCCAAAACATATCTACACACAGCCTCACGTAAGCCTGAGTTTTGCCAGGTATGAAGTTACACTCAAGTTAAGGTAAGTTTGTTTATTCTCTCATTTATTAGATTTTTTATTTTATTGAAATATAACTCCACCATTTTATTATTCACTGCATGATGATATATTTTAACCAGAACCAGAACGATCTAGCATAAAAATATGTCATACCAGCTTAGAAGAAATGATCAAAGTCAGCTCCGAAAAAAATCGAATTCACAATAATAAATGTAAACGTCATCAATGTGAATATGTCCTTAATCATTATCCCTACATAGTCACCATACATTCTAATGTGTCGCCGCACGCGCCGCCTGCATTTTATGCAAAAACGCAAATTTCGTCGAAATTTGAAACGCTCCATTGTCAACGGATGAATAAAAATAATCGTTGCCAACTTCGTTTTTGGGGGGAAAACGCATTTTGCATTGCAGGTCGGCCATTATTCCGTATCGGGAGTGTGCCGATGGAATTATAGAGTTTTTATGCATGGGACGTTTGAATTAATCAAGATTTTTGCATGGTCAAATAGTTTATCGATTAGTTCGATTCTCGGATTTGCATTTGTGGGGTGGTTTTGTAATATAGGTCATTGGGTTTACAGTTTTGTAGCAGAGATTGAAATAAACCAGAGAAGTTTAAATGTAACGTGGGGAATGAACGAAATTAAACTTGCGAAGATGGATAGCAAACGATGGATTTTCCGTTTGCGCAGTAGTCTATGAGTTTAACTGGGAATATTTTAGAATTTGCATACCTCATGAA
Source organism: Pyrgus malvae (assembly GCA_911387765.1). Lineage (NCBI taxonomy): Eukaryota > Metazoa > Arthropoda > Insecta > Lepidoptera > Hesperiidae > Pyrgus > Pyrgus malvae. The sequence goes on along the minus strand of OU426971.1, from coordinate 13,335,844 downwards.
GGTAAATATGGCGAACCAAATATATATAAACAACTTTGTAAACACCCATATTTGTGCAACCCATTTTATGTCCCACTTATGTCTCACAAGTGAGAGGGATTTAGACCATAGTTCACCACGCTGGCCAAGTGCGGATTGGTGGACGTCATGCTTTCGAGAAATTATGAATTCTTCTCAGGCGTGCACGGCGATGGAGAACATCGTAATCAATCAATTAAATATCACGATATTTTCCATCACCGTGGAGCAGCGATAAATGCGCACATTACAAATTTCTTTGTCAGAGGTGCGCGTCGAGGATTTGAATCGAGGATTGGGATCGATCGCGTCGAAGACCGCGGATTCATACCACTCAGCCATCGCTGCTCGAAAATTATTAGGATTATGAAAAAATATTTTATGAAACTGTGAATACTATGAAATAAATAACTTAGTGTAGGGTCTGCTTGACTTTACCAGCAATATAATACAAGCCAATTTATATTGTTATGTTGATTATATTATTTGTGATTAATATTGTATTATTGTATTGATGAAATAAAGATTATTATTATTATTTGTCGGGAACTTAAAAACGACATATTGTGCTTTTGTTTTATTTCATTTTCTTGGTGTATTTTTGAGTTATATAAAGTTGATGGCATTTTGTACGAAGGTTAATTACAGTGCACGAGTGTCGTGATATAAAATGACAATACGACGGTAGGGCAGTTTTTTTAGGTGGCCTCCAAAACTCTCGGACACGTTCTGGACGTTCTGGTAAATGATGTCTAACTGACTTGACTGACTGATTGCTGGTTACACTTTGACTATCAGCATATGGCCTGGTTTAAAAAAAAAGTTTCAAGCTAAAAGCCAAATGGACCAAAGGTATCAGTGTTATGATAATTGAGCGTGATGTTTTTCATGTAGATAAGCGCTTTTTTATCATTAATCGACAAGATTTAATTAATTATAAAAGTTAACTTGGTCAACTTCTGCCTTAGAGCATCAAAGGTGACTCACCCTTGTCATACCTGTCAATACCTTGATGCTCTAAGACTTCTGCGCAATAAATATTAATGTTTAAGCAAACCTTAATATCAGGAGTATGTCAACCGGGGTAACCACAATGAAACACTGATATATTCTGGTAAATTCTGTTATTCACTTTTTGTACTTCAACAATATTTTCACATAATCTCATATAATATTAAATAACACTCGTTTAAGACAAATGTGTTTGCGATTCGCTCGACGATATTGTAGATATGCTATTAATTTAACTAAAAACATTTTGTTTGAGTGAAATTTAAAAAGTGGTATTAAAATACTAAATATACGTAAGGCACTTGAGGTCTTATCTTATTATAACATATCACATATTAATAAAATAATAAATATTGGACATTAATATCTTTTATGCTTATCCTTGCATAGCTAAAAGATAATTCGAGCGACATAGAAAAAATATTAAACATAAATATTACTTACAAAATAAATAAATATACTACGTCGAGCGATATATATCACAACACCAGCACACATCATCACAATAATAATAACAACGATTCAATATTAAAATTATAATAATTACAATTATTGCAACAGAATGGCTCACTGATTCTAATACAATGCTAAGTTAGAATATTACTGAATTTTGTTCGATGTAACAATCCGGTCTTGGACTACCAAGTCAATTGAGATACTTTAATGAGCTGTCAAAATGTGACATCCCCATACATTTTGTATGAGAAAATGATAAGTGACGTCACTTATCATATATAGTCAATTGACTTCATAATTATTGATTTATAGCGGTAATAAAATCATGACAATGTATAAAAAAGAATAAACAATTATATAGCTTTCCAAGCGTGATTTAGTTCAACCTTTTTAAGGTAAGGATTTTGATTTTTTTTGTGCATAGTGTCCAAGACCCTATTCTATGTGGCGTTATTATTATAATAAAATAAGTAACTTGAGATGAAAATCCAATCATTAATAAGATTACCACTGATCGCAAAGACCTTGATCAGAAATTACTTCAAAACACGGCTTTGCTAATACACTATTAAATAAAAAACTGGTTAAGAATGATTAACTTTACCTATATATTTTTATAAAACATATACAATACATTTTAAAGCGTCTATTTTACATTTCCGAAACTTAAGTTTCATTAAAGGACAAACTATAAATTCATCACAAACTTAACATTTCATTAAATGTGATCATCTTAACCAGTGTAACGGCATAACAAAAATATTTGAACAATATTTATTTATTTACAATCTTAGAGCATCACAGGTACTGACAGGTATGCCACCCGTCAAAGGAGTGGCCCTTACGGGCGAACCCCTCGTCCCAACGTGCATGCACAATGTGCCTTCTAGTTATATACAACTACTGTGTGTGTGTGTGTCGGTGTCAGTGTTGTCGGTGCATAGAAAATGACGTTGTTAATTGAAATTGACATATTTAGAAATGTATGCGTCTGTAGCGATGAAAGAATATTTGTGAATGTGTGAGAAAATTAAAATGTGTGCGTCCTTCCCCCGCACCAGATTTGGCACAAAAATTATGTATCGAAGCGAGGCGCAATGCCCTCTCCACTGAAGGGTGAGTCAGTACCTTTGATGCTTTAAGTTTACAATACACAAAAAATACACGTTTTCAAAAATATCTATAAGCAAGGCGCTTTATATGGTCAAAATAGTCTAGATATAAAAATATTATCTGTATATTATATGTATAGCAATAAATATCGTCTAAAAATATATGGTATCACAATTGTGTATAAAATCATCTAAATATCGTGGTCCTTCAGTTATCGCATCTATACATAAATATCATAAGTTTCCTACTTCATTATTAAATATAATTATAATTAGAATGTATACAATACAAATAACAACTAAAACAATAATATGCCTCGAAATAAAGCACCGTGTAATTTTCATAATACTTTTTAATTGTTAAACTAAGTCATTTTGACTTTTACAACAAACTTTTTAATTAAATAAACTTCATGGCCATTGTAGGATACTAAATAAAATAATTATTCAACTTTTAGGGTTTTTTTTTTAATTTGCATTGACGACCCGCGTGGCGTAATGGTTACCATACCGGACTGCCAATCGAAAGGTCCCGTGTTCGATTCCCGGCGAAGCAGAAATTTGAATGATGAGTTTAAATTTCTGTTCTCGGTCTGGGTTTTTGTGTTTCTGTCTCTGTGTGTCCATGGTACCCACGACACAGGGTATATCTACCCTACTGTGGGGCTATGAGTGTGAAACGTTATGCAACATTTATACTATGTGATCAACAAATTGCTTTTTATAACATCACAACAACATACGAATAAAGGGGCCAAGAATATTAAAAACGTAATAATTTCGTTAGATTATGATTTACCCAGTAAAAGTTCATTATTATATTTTATTTCTTAGTACAGATTTCTTTTCAAGTTTTTTTTATAATAAAAATACGACATAAATAAAATTATACTATAGAAAAACATAAATTATAATTCATAATTATTTGACATTATTTATAAAAAAATAATTAAGAATTTAATTATTAATTTAGTAAAAATATGTTTAATAATGTCTCATAATTATTTAGCATTTTGTTAAATTACAACATTATAGTGATTGGAGTGGCGGTGTAAACTCCAGACCTCTCCAAGAATGGGGAGTGACCCGTGCCCAGCAGTGGGAAAAGGGTTCAAGCACAACATTATTACGATAGAAAGCTGCCCAAAAATATTCTCAACCCCTATTTGACTTCCGAACACTCATTCCGCACAAAACACATTTCGATGGTTCCATACAAGCACACAAATTTACCAAAATCTAACTAGTTACAAAATGTTTAAATATAATGAGCTGGTAACTACGTAATAACAAACTAAAACATCTAATAGGAAAGGTTCTGTTAATTCGAGGCCTGAGGGCTTGTGTACGTGAACGCAAATACTGAATAGAATAAAGACTGCTGCTGTGATTTTTCGTTATCGTCACCTCCGATCAAATAAAAAGTATAGATGGAGCGCGAACAACAATGTGAGGCCGGTATTATAAACATGTGTGCGTGGCCGACCTGCGGACAAACGTTGCGATCATAATTCAAAGTAAGTCATTATTGTAATAATGTGTTCATTACAACTTTTCACAACACATTTCGACACATCTTGCGAATTTTTATATTTTTGACAACGTTTTAATGCGCCGCGATATTCGACTGCCAAATACAGGTGCAGTTTCGTTGTACGTCTTTGCGTGTCATGTGTGTGTATACGGGTAGGTGCAGTTTAAACTGGCCACATTTCGTGATACGCAGCGATTTATCTATACTTTTTTATTTGATCTGAGGTCGTCACTTTTTGTCACCTATTATTTCCACTTTTTCTTAAGATGGCTCTGTAGCTGGCGTAGAGCGCAATCGATCTACACAGCTATGCAAAAACGGGCGCGGTCGGGTGTGAGATGGGTGATCGCTAATGTCAAATTTAATACGCATTTCCGTGCTCCAGAGGCACGTATACACGCCGATCTCGCTTGTTTTAAATAGATAGCAATCGCTAAATCTTGTAAGAGGGCTTATGGGCAGTTCAAAAACATCCGACAGCCACAAATCTGGAGAGCGTGGTGCAGTAAGCCTCCGGATAGAATTGGGACGCAAAATGGGTTGTACCATGATTAAATCTGAAAATGCGCTGACTTTGATGACGCGACGACAAAAACAATGCTGTTAAAATACGTTCACTTAGCATATACTTACGTAAGTATATTATTTATTAACAACCTTTCGCGCAATAAACATGTTTAAAATTTCTATTGTTGCTTTGAGCGTGTGCCTTGTTGCCCTTGTTGGTGACAGTGGGCGACAGAAACAAACAGTCACGATGACAAAACAGTCACACACTTGTAAAGCGATACGCGTTCACTGGACATAGTCTTAGGACTCTTCAAAGGTGTTAGGTGGAACAAGTCACCATGGTTCTACCAGGCCAAGCCGAGTTATACCAACGGCGTTATAGCCACTTTTTTTAGCCATTATTAAAATTGAGTCAATCCGATAAATTTATTTATGTTTTGTTGTAAAACAGTTAGGTCAATAAGCTTTTTATCAATTGTGTTATAAAATCTTAAATGGGTCGACAATCTTAGTACATGCCTTTAGCGGTCGCCACGAAATATGTGTATATTTCAGCTTTTTAACTTTATAAAGCGTAACAATTTTCAGATACTGCGCTATTTTTTACGTAGGTAGGTCAAGCATAAACATAATTATTATGCAAGTATGTTTTATTAATTAATAATATACCTAACTAAATAATTCATCTATAAACATTTATCGTGTAATAAATGTTTTAGGTTGTCTCCACCAACCCGCATTGGAGCAGCGTGGTGGAATAAGCTCCAGGCCTGCCCAATAATGGGGAGAGACCCGTGCCCAACAGAGGGACACAAAAATGGTTGCAGCCAAGTGTTTTAGGAATTTACAAAATAAAATTTTTGGTTAAACACAGGCGCGGTCCCAGGGGGGGGGGGTCACAGGGGACATGACCTCCCCCCCCAAATCCATCAATCATGCGTAGATAGAAGGCAAAACACCTATTCCCCCAAATTTCTTGGCGACCTCCCCCCCCCCCCAATTTGAAGGCTGCGACGGCACCTGGTTAAACAGTTTGTCAACAGCAGCTGTGCCTACCTACTTACGTTTTACAAGTAAATTCTGGATTAATTGTAAGTTTTACACACGTTAATTATATTTAACTATAGATTAGCACCATTTTCTATTTATTCTTTAAATACATACGATTTTTCGACAAAAGTTTTGGAAACCAAGAATCAAATACATATCCATGGATTGGTATCAGTTTAAACTTTTTTATAATTCTTGAAAATGTTTATTATCGTTAATTCATATACCTATTTCGTTTCGTTACCTTATACTAAAATAGCACCAAGTAGACATTTAGTCTCAATTAATTAACGTTACACTTGCGTTCAAAGTAAATACTTAAAACGTTACTTATATGTTAGAATATATTGCTATTTTATTAATAGGACTTTTAAAAAGGATCCTGTATTTAAAAAGGAACGTATTACGTAACGTACGTACGTAACGTAAAGTAACGCACGGATTGTATTGCTTAAAATGAAGTTTATGTGCCTCAGCCAAATGTTTTTTTTAAATTTTAGTATACGAGCTTTGTGAAATTTGTGATGGAGCTATGATCATGTCTGAATTTAATATTTGTAGTGTTTTTATGTCTGTCGTCTCATCTGGTAAAGGACGGAACTTTTATTCGATAACGATGAAACAGGGCTGAACATCAGTAGGACATTAGTTTTACAAGTTCAATGCCAGTTTGGCTTATAAATGTATTGAACATCACTGGTTTTACGATGAATAATTGTCGTATTTAAATAGCACCACGTTGTTGCTTTTATTTTGTATTATATACCAGATTAGATTCTAAGTTGTAAAGTAACTTTAATATCCGAGTTTATAAGGTAAATTTACCGAAACTTTTATCTATGATAAATATCATCATCCAAAACTAATACCCGATGGAAAGAAAACCACTAACTTAGTAGAATAAGGGTTAGCACCGGTTTGGTAGTTTCAGTTTTAAAGGAACGATATGTCCGAGATAAAATCCATTATTATTATCTGTAACGAAAACCTTGACGGACAGAAAACTACTAGCTTAGACCACCAGCTTTGTTTCTGTTTTAAAGTAACGATATATCTGAGAATTTTATCGATTACGAATATCAGGCTGGTAAGATATTTCCGAGTAATGGTAGATAGAATATCAGAGATGGTAAGATATAAGTAAGTAACGGTATTTTTACCGTTATTTTAATCGATGTAAATCCCAATGACCGTATATTCCTCAATAGGTCTTTGGTACATCCTGATGGACAGTACAGTATCAGCTAAGTAGTTTAAACAAAGTTTATTACCGGTATTTTTACCGTTACTTTTAACGGTATTTATATATATCGAACCCGCTTATGTAGTGTTAAAGTAACATCCGAGTGTTCGCATTTACGATAATTATTTTTATCGAACCTGCTCAGTATTGTAAGATCGGAGTGACCCAGCTTATTAGTCTGTTGCGGCGGAGCTAGGCGCCGAGGTCCATGTCGAAGCAGATGGCGCGCGGGTGCGAGTGCGGCGAGTGCGGCGCGTGGTGGTGCGGGCCGCCCAGCAGCAGCGCGGGCAGGCAGCCCTCGCCCACAGCCAGCCCGCCCAGCCCCAGCGCCGCCTCCGACAGCAGCGACGACGACCCTGCGCCAACGTATTCCACACTTAGATACCCCACACAAACGTACATTAACCGTGCCCGAAGGGTTGCAACGGAACTCTATTACTAAGCCTCCGCTGTTCTATCTGTCATCAGTATGGGTCAATATGGTTATGGGACAACCTACATGGTGTCTCACACGATTAGCTATCACGTGTGACCATTATCAACCCATAGCCATTCTGTTATCTCAAATATATTATTATGTACTTTTTTTTTAAAAGAGTGCTGGGAGTTTTTTTCCGCCGCCTTTTTTCTCTCAGTTCAACATCTAGCCCAAACGGGCACTTAAAGGCGATGACCGGGAAAAAATGACATTCATTAAGCGAATATTTTGTATTCCTAATATAAAATAAATATTTTTTCTTTCTTTCTTTCTTTCCAACTGAGGCATTCCCAGTGGACTATAACATGGGGTTCTTCAAGAAAGCTGTAAAAAGAGCTCTCCTCCAAAGCCGGCAATGCTCAGGTGGTTTTCCTGGGGTTGCTCGTATCCATACGCGACGGTGATCGCTTAACACCACGCGGGCCGTTTGCCTTTTTGTACGGTTTATTTATAACAAAAAGTATCTTATAAACCATGAATTCTAGACTTCAGAAATGTTCACAAATGATGTAAAACAAATATTAAAAAAATGGATAAAATTAATATTTAAGGGGACTCTCATACAATAAACCTAAATTTTTTAGATTATGGTACGAAACACAACGTGCGCGAGACTGACTTGCACTTGACTGTTTTTTTTAATATTTTACGTACCTTTTTGTATTATAATTATGTACAGTTAGTTTAGCTTATTGTTTTATTTTCTTGTAAGTTGTGAAGTATTTAAATAAACACAAGTAATTGATTATGTAATTGATTATGAAGCGCACATGTCACGGCGGTTAGCGTAGAACGCAAGCGATCTATGCGACTAAGTCAAACGGGCGCGGTCGAGTGTGAGATGGGTGACCGCTAGTGTCAAATAATTGTCATGCGCGTTTCCGTGCTTCGGAGGGAACGTTAAGCCGTCGGTCCCGGTTGTTGTCGATAGATAACAGTCATTGAACCTTGTCGGAGGCCTAATGGGCGGTATGAAAATATCCGACAGCGGGTTGGCCACTTGGTTATTTTACATTGAGGCTACTCACCGGGCGCGTGGGACAGGTCTATGTGCAGCATGGCGGCGCAGTGCTCGGCGTCGGCCCCGAGCCCCAGCTGCGACGTGGGCGACGAGCACAGCATCGGGTCGCCTGCAACCAGAGAACATGAGCCCAACTGCAACAGGCCTTGCAGCCGAAACCGAACTTGGCCTTGATCTCAGTTTTCACCGAAACGAATATATCAAGTAGTTTCAATTTTAAATTGAAGGACTGCTTTTTTAAATCCAGATAAAGTTATCAGTTAGTTTATATTATGACTATTCTTTTCATATGTCATACCAGCCTCTGCCTGCGGCTTGGACCCGTTTTATAGGTTCCCATAGGATAAAAAGTATCCTATGTCCTTTCCCAAGATCCACTCTGTCTGTTTTCTAAATTTCACTAAAAATATTTCAGTAGTTTAAGTGGGCAAGCGTTACAAAGAGGCGCGGTCGCAGCTTTCAATTTTGAGGGAGGTCGCCAAGAAATTTTGGAGGAGGTCACTAAGATACTTGGGAGGTGTCCCAAATTGGCTTATTTCGCCTTCCATCTATGCATGACTGATGGATTTTGGGATTTTGATGATGGTCACAGGGGACATAACCCCCCCCCCCTGGAACTACGCCTGGTTACAAACAGAGTTACCTTCGAATTTATAATATTAGGTATGGATAAGTAACGTTGAGAACACTAACATTTAATAATGGAATTAATAATCAACCTTGAATCTTCTAATTGCTTTGCACAGTTATTTTTCAAATTTAAACGAAACCGCCAGCTGAGACAGTTACCGCATTTTTGGCCAAAACTGGCCGAAAAAGAAACCGTAGCCAAATGTTCGGTCTACTAAATATATTGAAAACAATAGGCAAAAAACATTACATGACATTTTTAAATTAAAAATATGATAAAGAAAAATATTTTACAAAAAGAAACATTTTAAAACTGTCATTTAATATTTCTTTCCGTTTATTATCATTGTATTTTTAATTTAAATACCAATAAAATATAGTGCCAAGATTCTTTATCATTTCCATCTCCTAAAAACAGTATACATTTTCATGTTTAGACCTGACCAATAAAATGTTACAAGCGCCCTCTGACGGGTTCTATTCCTACCTTGCGTGACGGGATTGTGCGAGTCGTCGTCCATGAGGTCTTCGATCTGCGCCAAGTTGAGTACCGCGTCGCTCTCCTCGCCCAGCAGTCCCGGCGTGGGAGATAACCGCATCTGAAACGAAACATTGGAGTTTTGGCGGGAAGTCGAAAAATACATATTGTGCTCTTGTCTTATTTTTACTTTCTTGGTGTATTTTTGAGTTATATCGGATAAATTTGATGGCATTTTGTTCGATATAGGTTAATTATATCAATCAATATCAATCAATATTTTTATTTGCCAAAATATAGGTTACATTTTCCACAAAAAGTTTTTACAATATTGTCTGGAATATAGAGATTCCACCTGGGAAGGTATGCAAAATATTTACAGTTTGTTTTAGGGCTATGAATATGTCTACAGTTTAAAGTTATTTTAATTATTACAGGGTGCACGAGTGGAATTAAAATAACAGTGCGATAATAGGTTTTTTCGGCTTGCCTCCAAAATTCCATTTGTCACGTTCTGGTAAAAAAGCCATCGCTTTACTTGAATGTCTGACTGACTTAACTGGCTGATTACTGACGACTTACTGACTTTACCTATTATTGCTCTTTTAGTTTCACCGAAACTGGCAAAAACGTGATGCAAAAATTATACTTGACGCAGGCAATATGCAGAATTTGCGATGCCATAATTGAAGAAAAAAAGAAACGAAACATTAATTCTTTACCTTTTTAAACGTACCAGACGATTAAAACACTGACGGACACAATGTCAAGACAAGACACAATGTTTCATAAACGATAAAACGGCATAAAGGAATTCCATAAAAACCTAAGAGGTTTTTTTTCCGCCGGCTTTTTTTCCTCTCGGTGTACAAACACCCTGTGATATGGGTACCCAAAGCTGACGATCGGAACCGATCCGAAATATAAATAAATAAATATTTTAATTTTAATTTATAAAAGGCACATTATGGGACAAATAAAAATAATAAAAATAGATGTTAATGTACATTTCGTAACTAAATATATATAAACAACTTTGTAAACATCCATATTTGTGCAAATAAATGTCTTTGTCATGTCTCCCCTCTTAACTCAGAGGGATATATTTCATAGGACACCATGCTGACCAAGTTTGGGTTGATTAACGTATGTGTCCTTGAGAAAATCTCTCACGGTGATGAAAAACAGTAATAAAATTTCAAAAGGTACCCGACAACTTGGGAGAGGATACCAGGTTATGTGGGATTTGACCGCACTAAAACCCCCTCGATGGCCTGCCTCTGCACTTGAGGAGGACTCCGGGATCTCCAGTGGAACGCACCGGCGTCCTCCACGCGCGGCGCGCCAGAACGGGCCCATCTCCGGGAGAGCGGATGTGCTCTCCTGCACCTTCAGGTGTTCACGGCGGCATGCGGCCACGCACACACCGCCAGCCCTCCCGGGGCTGCTGACTGGACGGGTCAAGCTGCCACTCTCACCGTCTGCATCCCCGGAAGCCCCCTTTTAGTCGCCTCTTACGATCAGGCAGGAGATAACGTAGCTCTATTCTTAATCCCGAAGCTACAGGGACTAAATGCGTTAAAAATGCATGTACATTGGAATGCTTACCTTAATATCCTTATGGCTAAAGAGATGGTCGGTGACTGGTTCGAGACAGAGGTCCGGCTCGAGGCAGCCCAGGGAGAGGCCTTCCTCGCGACTCAGCGGCGAACATGACCCTAGCTTGAGGCCATCTATAACAAACAATGTGATTATTATTGTTGATGACAATAAAATATTTAAAAAGTTCGATTTGTCTATGCACAAGCGGAAGCATCTAAAGCTGTTTCCGTCTTCATTCATTCTGTTTTAAAGAGAGGTAGCAATTGATGGCGTCTATGTTGTCTCTTAGTGAAGTACTCTGATGTGTGACTGTAAAGTAGTAAAGTGTGCCTGAAGATTTTAAACCGTATTTCATTTTTATTTATATACTACCTAAAAATTATAATAAAATATATAGTCTCTTTCAAGCTTGTGCCCAGTAGTGGGAATTCACAATCCGGTCTTGGACTACCAAATCAATTAAGGTACTTTTAATTGAGCTGTGAAAACGCGACATCTTCCTTCTTCATTTTGAAAGAGAAAATGGTTTGTGACGTCACAAATCATTTAAGTCAATTGACTAAATTTTAATTGATTAAGTGGCAGTAAAAATCATGTATGATACTGAATTAATAATTATCCTGCTTTCCAGTAGTTTTGTGGAACCTTTTTAAGGCATGCATTTTGATTTTATTTTTGCGAATAGTGTTTGACCCTACTCATATCAGATTTTCGAAAGTTAAGCTGTGATATACGGGTACGACTCCAAATTAAGTTTTTGGGAGTCTGTGTAAAAAACTCGTGACTATGTTATGCGAAAAAAATTTAGTTTTTCATTTTTTGAAGTCGGTTTTTAAACTTAATTTGCGATAAAAACTATCCTATGTACGGACATACTGACTTTGGAAAGGTCCAAGGTAAATTTTTTTAATTGGTTCAGAAATCGTAACAGTTACACACACGGACATAGTCACATTACATTTATAAAATTTTACTATAGAGTAGCATACAAGTGCCCAGGCTTGTCCCCGCTAAATCCGGGCCTGGTCTGGACTGGCTAGGCCTTCAGGAGATGAAATAAAGTTAATAAGCACTAACCCAGCGCGTCGAGCGCGGAGAGGCAGTCGGCGGGGGGCATGGTGTGCGCGGAGGGGGCGGAGGGGGCGGAGTGCGCGGGGGGCGCGGGGGGCATGTCGCGCAGCAGGTCGGGCGCCTCGCTCAGCTCCATGGCCGGCGCCGGCTCCGGCTCCGTCTTCGGCAGCACCACCTCCTGGAAATGATACCATGCATACAAATTAAAGAACCTGGACGACCGAGCGTTGCTCGGATTAAAACAATTTATTTTCTTAGTTTAATTTCAAACGAAACACTCATTTGCTTAGTGATACTTAATAACGCTATCTGAAATAGCTCCCATTAAAAGAAAATCACAAAAAATAAAAATAAACGCCTTGGTACTTTGACGACCTGCGTGGCGCAATGGTTACCATGCCGGACTGCCAATCGAAAGGTCCCGGGTTCGATTCCCGGCGAAACAGAAATTTGAATGATGAGTTAAAATTTCTGTTCTCGGTCTGGGTGTTTGTGTTTCTGTCTTTGTGTGTGTCCATGGTTCCCACGACACAGGGTAAATCCTACTGTGGGGCTATGAGTGTGAATCGTTATTTAAAAAAAACAAAAAAAAACGCAATATGGTTTTGATTGAGGTTTGCATCCGGACCTCTAGTTTCGCCGTCAGCCCACGTAACCACTTGGCCAAGGAAGCTATAATTCAATGAACGAAATTTTTAAAGCGCTCTTTCTAATCGACATTGTCATCTCTTTGAATGTCGGATTGACGGATGGCGTTTGACGGCGTTCTACGCCACAATATTACTAATACTCGCCAATAAATGTCAGGAAGAGTCGTATTTTTCAGTTTATATTTAAGTTGATTATCAATTTATCACAGAAAATACTTGTTGCTATTTTAAAATTTCTAAAAATAAAACCTAGCTGGATCGATTTATCACCCCCATAACCAGGGTACTAAATTTCATCAAAATCGTTGGAGCCGTTTCCGATATTAATAAATATTTTTAAGTATACAAGAATTGCTCGCGTAAGGTATTAGATAACCCTTTAGTGGTATAGAACAGAACTGCAACTGTTGGTACATCCGCCTAGTCCAACATGTAGTACCACAGGCATTTTTTTTATTAGAAGTAGAAATACCGTATGACTTACCGGCTGAGTCCTAGCAGGGCTGTAGGGCTCGGAGGGCGCGGTCTCGAAGCCGGAGTCGTCCGTGTGCGGCGAGGCCCAGCCCTCGCCCGACAGCGGCAGCCCGTGCAGCCGCGCCAGCCTCTCCAGCTCCTGCCGACATACATTTACATTCATTAAAAAACTGTTATATATTAAACAACAAAAATATCTGAACAGCGCCATCTATCAACAAATTGTCGTACCATGTAGTCGGCTACATGTTGTAAAGCTTCTCAAATACGACATCAGATGACATTGCAAAGCAAAACTCGTTACACCAGTTGACGTCGCTGGAATCATACTTGAAAAAACGCGGAGTACATGGTTTTCTTTGTTACTTCTCATGTTTTAATATTATTGTATTATCATCGATCCTTATGTATACAACCTATGCAAATTTTCAAATTAACCCGACATTTCCATATCGGTCGAATCACGTTCAAAGGTTCCGTTACATTAACATTTCCATTACAATTATCTTACGAACAAAGCTTATAAATTTATTAAAATAATATTACAAACTGCAAGAAACGCGCATAGCCCTACCTACGGCTAAGCGAAACGGACGCAGCCGGGTGAAAGATCGGTAACCGCTAGTTGCTTCAGAAAGCACATTAGGTAGTCGGTCCTGATTGTCATCGATAGATAGTCATTGAACTTGTTCGGATTCTTTATTTTGAAAAGACCCGTAAGTAAGCTCCTGGTCTCCCCATTAATGGGGAGTGACCTGTGCCCAGCAGAAGGTCGCAACGAGAGATGCGGCCAACCCATAATTCACGCAATATCAGGAGACTCCCCAAGTATGACTAACAATAAGAAAACAAATATAATTACAAAATCTATCTTTAGAACCGGCAATCAACACCTAAACTATTCATTTATTAAGTTAAAGAAGCTAACACATATGCTGTGTGTGTAACATACTCAACTGTATCTTACCTGTATCCTCAACATGAGCTTCCTATTGTGAAGTTCAATCTGCTTCCGCCGCTGCTCGCTCTGCTTGAGACGGTTAACTTCATCCCGTAAACATTTGATGTAGTCCACACTGCTCTTGAGAATGGTTCCTTTGTTCGGCCTCACGTCCCGGATCACCTCGTAGAACGGATCATTGGTCTTCGGGAGGAGCGTCCCGAGCTCCTTTATACGGTCGTTTATGTTGAAGCGACGGCGGCGTTCAACTGAAAAGGATAAAAGATATTATTTTATTAGTATAATGTAACAGAATTTGTTACGAACAAAACGAGTCTAAACTCGATGGCTTTACGAGTGGGCGTTACAGGGTTCCATCAGAGACGTTTCATTTCCATCGTCAGGTATTCGTCAGCAGGACATCAAAACAAAAACGAGCCAAACCTCTTTGGTTTTACCACAAGCAGCCCAGGGTATTCTATAGTCGTATTACCTTTGGGCTCCATCATCAGACCAGGTCAATGGTAGCAAGATATTGTATTGTCACCCGCAAAATTGCCAAGATTAACGATGAAGAAAGAATTATAAGTTCTAAGCTTCCAAAGTTTTATTATATGATTACATCCCCGATCCCGACATAACACAAAAGCGTGTTGAAAATTCTCTAAATATTGAAAAGATTACAATCCTTGCAAACTACTTACTTTGTGGGTAGTAGAAATAAAATGGTCCAACAAGAATGTAGGTACCATCGCTGCATCAATTTGTTTAGATGAAAAGCCGCGGTTGCCTGCCAGACTTACACGAGACAAGCGTACAACCGCATTACACTTGCTAATGTCCATGCAGCAAGCACTTGATACAACGTGACCTGCATGTTACTCTGCATACTGCACTATTTTATCTCCATCAGCTACTCTCTCTGCTACTCTATTTAAATAAATAAAAAACTTACTCATATTATGGTTATCCTTCTTCTGCCTGTCCTTGGCCAGTGCGTGCATGTCAGCATCTGTGAGCAGGGCACAGTCGCCGGCCACGGAGCTGGCGGTGGACGGCGGCTCCGACGAGGACAGGCCTCCCGCGCCGTCCAGCGACAGGATGTCTTCTAGGAACTCGTCTGGCTGGAGATAGATGAGTGGGGAATTAGGGATGTTAACTAAACACAAATCAAGACTGACTATGTCGTGCCCAAATTTCATGTCCTGGAACTATTCCTAGAGACAGGTTCTTCAAGAGATGGTGATGAGGAGTAATGTTTTTTTTTTATTTACCCAGAATGAACAGGTGAAATATAGTGATTGGTAGCGTTAGCTTGGCTTGGAGTACTTTCAGTGTTTTGACCACCCGCGTGTCGCAATGATTACCATACTACCGGACTGCCAATCTCGATTTCGAAGGATTCTCGAAGCGAAACAGGAAGAATGATGAGTTTAAATTTCTGTTCTCGGTCTGGCTGTTGTGGCTGGGAAGGGAAGGCGAAACAAGCCAATTTGGGACACCTCTTCCCCCAAATTTCTTAGTGACCTCCCCCCCCCCAAAAAATTCTTGGTGCCCCCAAAATTGAAGGCTGCGACCGCGCCTGCTTGGAATATGGTATGCAACACCAAATTTGATGGATTGGGGCAGCTTGTCAGCTACTCGCATTTCTTGTCTTGTAACCAAACTTTAGCTAAATAAATTTAAGTGCAAATAAAACATATGAAGTGAACATACCTCCTCATTGCCCCCCGCGGAACAGATCCCGGGACTGAGCAAACTGGACGAGGAAGCGCGGTCGGGCGACGCCGCGCCCAGCTCCGGCGCCGACTGCACGGGCGCGCCGCGCGGTGCTGCCACCTGGAAACGAAATGCGAAGCTTTGATGGAGAGTTTTGGCGGGAAGTCGAAAAAGACATATTATTGTGCTTTTGTTTTTTTTTACTTTCTTGTAGTATTTTTGAGTTATATCGGATACATTTTATGCCATTTTGTTCGATATAGGTTAATTACAGTGCACGAGTGTTGTGAAATAAAATAACAGTGCGAAAATATGTTTTTTCGGCTTGCCTCCAAAATTCCATTGGTCACGTTCTTGTAAAGAAGCCATCGTTTTACTTGAATGTCTGACTGACTTGACTGACTGATTACTAACGACTTACTGACTTTACATCCCACTACTATCCAGTTTCACCGAAACCGGCAAAAACGTGATGCAAAAATTATACTTGACGCTAGCAATATGCAGAGTTTGCGATGCCATAATTGAAGAAATGTAAAAATGTATTTACTGGGTACCTTCTGGTCCCTCAATTATTGATTGACAGCGATAGGCGCAGGATTATTTAATATTTTGACCTTTTTTTTCATATATATTGATTTAAATAGAACAGTTTGTATTTCTATGTAATATTACTGTATAATTAAAATTGCTGGCCAGCCACAGAATATTTTAACTAACATGTTTAAACATACTATTTTGAAAACTCTCGTTGCTCAAGAATTATTTAAGCTACAATAATAACATTATTATCAGGTTTTTAGTGAATTTACTTCTTTGACTCATTTAATCACAAGATATGGTATAAGTATATCGTAACAACATTAGATCGATCATGTTGATAGTATAATCCTAGGGATTAGCAATTAGCATACAGAAAAAATGCAAGAATTATTTTATTTATTTATTCTTTATTGTTACAACTTTAAACAGTGTTGTACAAAGGGCGGACGCCCCTAGAGGCATTCTCTACCAGACAACCCTGGCTGATGGTGAGAATTTTTAAGTAGGTGACAACAATAGAGTTACTAGATATATTAAACAAAAATGTAATTTTTTTCAGTTTTGCTAGATGTGCCATATCTTTCGATGTTTTGTTTAATCTAACGATATTTCATATAAAGAATTACAATATTGTTTATATTTTTTGTAGAATTAGTTATCTTACCTGCGGCTGTGGTGTGAAGGACTCACTGAGGTACTGGCGGACTTGGCTCTTTTGCTTCTGGATCACGTGATACCTGGTGGGGTTCTCCAGAACTGTTCGCACCTGGAAGTAGACGAAGATCATAAAAAAATGTTGGAGAAACTTGAGTTTTAGGGGTCTTACTGAAAATCAGCGCTGCAGTCCCTTGCAGACTGTGGTATAATGCTGAGTTAGATACCTTTTTGCGGCTTACTGCAGCACAGTTTAACCATACATTAACAGTAAAGTTGTTACCAACCTAATGCATGTAATTGTATTGTACTTTTCTGTGTATGTATGTGTTCAATGTATGTGTTATATTTTTTTCTATGTATGTGTTCTGTGGTGTAGACTTAGTCGCTAATGAAGTTTCTTTCTTTCTTTCTTATTCAAAGGCAAAAAGAGACAAAATATCGTTAGGTGTTGCTTTCGTCGACAGGCGATGACGATAGTTAAAATATTTCTGCATCTTTTTTAGACTTAAAGTACAAAAACCAGGGTTTTTTTGCGTTATACCGAGAAGTATGTTTTGTATCAAGGTTGCAATGTCGGTTTTCATTCATTAGGGTTAGTTAATTACATATTTGGTTGTGAGTTTATTTACAATTCCAGATTGGGCTGAGATGGTATTGGCTATTGTGACATCATATGGTGTGACCTCTAACAATTTTTGTTTACGAACGAATACTTATGGCAGATCATCAGAAGAATTTACTTATGACAATCTATTTCGGACGGTTTACATAATTATTGTATTTTATTCTATGACTTTATGACACTACATGTATGTATTTGTATTGTATTGAGTTTTATTTTTTTGGACTTCTATTTCATACACTAACACTTATTTATATAAGGAGTTTAGGCGGGAAGTCTGAAGGGACAAGTTGTGCTCTTGTTTTATTTTTATTTCCGTGGTGTATTTTTGAGTTATATCGGATAAAGTTGATGGCATTTTGTTCGATATAGGTTAATGACTGTACACGAGTGTTGTGAAATAAAATAACAGTGCGAAAACATGTTTTTTCGGCTTGTTTCCAAAACTCCATCGGACTCGTTCTGGTAAAGTAGCCATCCACTTTACTTGAACATTTGACTGACTAGACTGACTAATACCTGACGACTTACTGCTTTTTTATATGACTACTAAGTGATGCAAAAATAATACTTGACGCTGGCAATATGCACAGAGTTTGCGATGCCATTATTAAAAATGAAAATAAAGACAAACTTATCTACAGTGACGATGATACAAGCAAAGTTTAATTAATATTTATCCAAATGGAGTAACACATGCCCACGAAGACCAAATGATGTTAAGTGATCCCTGCAGCCCATGGACATCTACACACAATCACAAAAAGGTATGATATCGTATCCAGTAGCGCTGTTACTCAGAAGGCAGATGGTCGCCTTACTGGCCTTGGAATAGACTTAATATAGAGATTAAAGTGTTGGAAACTCACTTGTAACACCTGTGGCGGCAGTTCCACGTGTGGCGTGATCCTGGGCACCTCCGTAGGACTTGACTTCTTCTTCTCTTCTCCATGTTCTTTGGACTGGCCTGCTTGCTGTGCCTGTAACAATATTATGCTCTTTATTGCACCAGAAAGTAAAACATGATTTAATTTTAATTTAATATGATTTAATTGCTTTAAACAATTCAATTCAAAACAGTAATAGGCATTATAATAAGGTTATTCATATTTATTGCCTTGTTCTGCCATTTAATGTTACTATGCAAATTACAATTAGGTATTGTTTATTATATTGCACTCATATTATTCACTACATTTATATAATTTTGACGATTCTCCATTTGGATTTAAAAATATGGCTGCAACCCATTTTTGCGTCCCACTGCTGGGCACGGGTCTCTCCCCGATATTGAAGAGGCCTGGAGCTTACTCCACCACGCTGCTCTAATGCGGGTTGGTTAAAATATATAAATAGTAGAAATCTACCTATTACTCTGGTGCTTTGTCAACCTTGTCGTTGAATGAGACTATATAATTGGTTGGTTGTTTTTTGAAGTTATAGATGGTTATAGAACCAAAAATTTTCGGTAAATTTTCAATAGACAGAGAATAAAAGCACGCAACTGTTGAATGAGAGAATAATTTAAGTGGAAGTGTCTACTAGATATTTTAACTATTTTTGCTTGTTACACTTTTATTTAAAAAAAATTGAGATTAAAATTAATGAAATCCTACTACATTAATGGAGTGGCTAGTAAATAACACAATACATAAATAAATAACTTAAAAAAATCGAATCTGAAATGAAAAATAGTATCCAATAATCTAGAAAGTTCCAACCCATTAATAAAAATCGCTACACAATTTCTATTAGACCTAATTAACATAAAGATTACAAGCACACTTTGTAAACATGTGTTTTTGTGTAATTTGTGTGATAAGAAATTATCTAATAGGATTCGGTCGGTGATCAATCATATATTTAGGTTACAAGTACATTGCAGGGCATTATTTGTAGCTATAGAAACGTAATGAAAAAGGTGGATTTGAGTATAGCTTAGTTTATCTGACTGCTTTGACGGTCGTCATTGATATGCGTATTTAGAATATTGAGTATCAGAATCGTTCTTGAAGCCTCACATCGAAGTTAAAAGTAGTTTTTCACTTTTACTATGTAAGCGACATACACGCAAATACACTTCAAAAATGTAGTATTATAGGTGTGATGAAGTCCAATCCCGATGTGCTCCCCAAGCGCTGAGGCAGGTCACCGAGGGAGTGTTCAGTTCAGTATGAATCCAGATACAACCCGGTGTCTCTTTCAATTTGCCGGGTTTTGAAAGTTTCCCCCCGATAAAAATATCGTCCACCAATCCGCACTTGGTCAACTAGGCGGACAACAGCCTCATATACGAGTATCTCAATTTCAGAGAAGTACCCGCAATTCTATACATATAAACGCCACTTGATTGTTACCACTGTTTTGAAACGAAATAAACTACTTTGATTATTTTTTTATAAATGGACTGTAACCACAAAACTAATTATACAATTACAAGATGTAAATGAACTGCCTAATTTAGTGTATGTTTCAATACCATTACGCGGATAATTTTGATTAAGAGGCCTTTAAATGTTTTGATAGGGCTTAATATACTCAGAAAATAATTACAGGACAAACAAACAAAGACACGTTTTCATTAACAATTTTATGGATGGGTGATGTGAGATCGGTGTGACCATTCTTTGAGCGAGGGGTTGCTATGAGATGTTGGGGTTGAGCCACTCAAAGATTTTTCCCCAGTGTGCTAAGTGCGAGTTTTTATCACCTACTCGATCGCGTTTGCGTTTACGCGATTTGTATGGAATCGAAGCAGCGCCATCTAGCTGTAGTAATATGAAACATTTTTTGCGAGTGCAAGTTTTTTACGTCTTCGGTTTCGAGCATCGAGTATCAAACGACACTCGATAGTGACGAGGTCAGCGCTCGTGATTGGTCAATGAGTAACGAATCCCCCAAAGTGATTGGTTGATTATGTGTGTTATATTGGTTGAGTATGAGTGCGAGTTTACATTTTTGACACTTCGCACACTCGCATGCTTTCGATGGTCGACACGTTTGACGTTTATTCGATTAACGCGATGGTAAAGTAATTCGATTGGTTATTTGAAACTCGCACTCAGCACACAGAATTCTAAAGTCAAGCTCACCTGTGATTCTCTGCGTAGCTGCTCCTGGGCATGCTCTCGCATCAACTGCTGCTTCAGCTGGGTGCGAGACGTGGGCGTGAGCGTTTTAAATGTAGGCGGGCTGCAACAAGAGAGAAACGTCAATGAAAACACGGTCACCTCCCAAGTTAGCCCAAGCTAGGAAACATGATGATGATAACGCACTCAGGGCCCTGCGGCTGGCGAAGAACGTAAGTGAACTACTTTTGCTTAGCAAAACCTTGATTGCTAGTAGTAAATATCACTTGCGTTTCCGTGCTTTAGAGGATACGAGAAACTCTAGGACCCTAACGATAGTTAGCAGTCGTTAAACCTTATCGGAGGCCCTATGGGCGGTTTGAAAACATCCGACGGCGGGTTAGCCACTAAACCGTATCTCCACCAACTCGCATTGGGCAGAAAAGCTTGTAAGCTCTAGGCCTTCCCAATTATGGGGAGAGACCTGTGGCGAGCTGAGACAAATAAAGGTTTGCAGCAAACATGATGACGATGGAAATTAAGGTTTTGACATCCTGTTTATTACACTAAGATTACCCTTCGTCAGAACGTCCTGCAGTAAGAGTAGACACGTAACTGGTTACCGAAGTCCTGATAATGGTAGTAGGTACCAAATTGTCATTACCTTAATAATTAATACAGGTTTACTTGAGTTAGAAAATATTAGGAGATCTTTCTTAAACTGTTATGGCACTGGCAGCGTTCCCCCTTTGAATAGCTAGACTAATTTGCTTATAGCTTTGTCCGAGGCAGCTGCCAGCTTTCTCCTGTGACGTCGACTAACGTTTTTGCTATTTTCTTAAAAAGCCTTATAGCGGTAGGACGTAGGACCCCACGGACCAAGGGTCTCGACAACGAATGGGGCAAAATCATATTCGGAGCCTAGAAAATAAATACAGGGGGTATTTGCATGCTTTAGCTTTTTCTGCCGCTTCACAAGAAAATAATAACTTAATAATAATAATAAATAATAATAATTTAATTCAAATAACTTAATTATAGACGTAATATCTTAGATCAGACTGTTATCATTTAAAATCTCTTTAAAAGTACCTTTCAGTTCAGCATGGCTCTCCATGAAATTTTGATATTACTCAGTCTCACTCAACCAATTTTTAATCTTAAACCAATTTTTAAATACAGTTGAGCATGGCTTCCCATGTAAGTCTGTATTCACGTGCTGGAAGCAAGTCAATGGTCAGAGAACAAGTAACAATGGTCAAGTGACGGTTATTGATACATTATTGATTTGTCATAGCCGGGCTGGTGTATTGTTAAGGGATAGGATACATTCAGATTGTATCGGTATCGGAGTGCATATCCTACTTAATATTATAAATGCGAAAGAAAGTTTGTTTGTTACTCTTTCACGCGAAAACTACTCAACCGATCATCATGAAACGTTGTATATTCTAGGAGTTATCAGAATTAAAATTAACGCGGGTGAAAGCGCGGGGCACAGCTAGTCCATATATTTAAGTAGTTAAGCAGACAATCTAAACCAATCCGCATTGGAGCAGCGAGGTTGAGTAAGCTCCAGGTCCCCCAATAATGGGGAGATACCCGTGCCCAGCAGTGGCACGCAAGGGTTGCAGCCAAGCAGACAATACTTTTTTAAGTTAGTATATGCTTGAATAGTTCGCCTAAAGTATTATCGATGTAACTTTTTTGCCGCAAAGCAGTTCCGTGTTGGGGAAAGGTGCTGTTGCCGGCTGGACCAACATGTGACAACCATCAGTCTCCACAATAACAGTAGTAGGTACAACTGGAAACGACCTCAAGTAAGACTCAGGTTTGCTTAATATGGTGGAACTATGTATGAAATAACTTATGGATTTGCTGGGTAAGGTCTCTCACCACAATTGGGGAGGCTTCAACTGCTATCTATATATTGTCATACAAGGACTTTTTTTTTAATTACGGCGTCGCAAACTCTGAGCATATTGCGAGCGTCAAGTATAATTTTTGCATCAATTTTTGGCCAGTTTCAATGTTTCAATGAAACTGGACGAAGTAGTTATAGAGATAAAGTCAGTAAGTCATCAGAAATCAGTCAGTCAAGTTAGTTAAACATTCAAGTAAAGCGATGGCTACTTTACCAGAACGTGTCCGATGGAATTTTGGAGGCAAGCAGAAAAAACATATTTTAGCACAGTTATTCCATTTCACAACAATCGTGGACTGTAATTAACCTATATCGAACAAAATGGCATCAACTTTATGCCGATATAACTCAAAAATACACCACGAAAAAGAAAATAAAACAAGAGCACATTATGTCTTTTCCGACTTCCCTCCAAAACTCCCCATATAAGGACTGTGATTATGTAATAAGAAATGACATACATCACGTTAATTTAAAAAGCCACGTCAAATTTACCCAAAACTGGGTTAGAAAAGTCTTTACTAACACGAGTAAAACCGCGGGGCACATTTGGTAACAATACGTATACACGAGGTCTGTTCACATACCAACCGTTTCCAATGCATGGTGTATAAGTTTCAATCAGTACTGTCCGGTTACAATTGTGATTTATTGGGAAATTTAGTGCAAACAAATCTATTTAAATTACTGCAACGAGTTTGAATTCCGCATTTCCCAATGGCGGAACGAAACCTTTATTGTTTCTACCCTTTTTATGTCCCACTTCTGGGCACAGGTCTTTCTGAATTGAGTGATTTAGGCCATACTCCATCTTGCTAGCCAAGTGCAGATTGACGGACATAGTATCTTCCAAAAATAATGAGTTACTATCAGGCACGCAAGGAGATGGAAAACGTTGGGATTTATTAAATATCACAACCCAGAACCATTAAAGTTGTACCACCTACAATAACTAACTACAATTAAGCTTCTAAAATTTTATTACTGAGCTAGTTGCAGCTGAACATAATAGTGGTGCGGCATAAAGATATACTTCGCATCTCTTACATCAGTAAAAAAAATTTTCTGTTGAAGCAATTTCGTACGATACTTTATATGGGCTTTATAACCTTTAACTTGAAACTCGCGAAAATTCCAAAAAATATAATAAAAATCACAACAAAAGAACTGAAAGTAGGTCACAGTCACTTCTGTTTATAACAGTCGTAAATAAGAACAATATCAATTTGCCGCCTTTTTGTAAAAATTTACACCTCAATCCTTATTGTAGCTTTAATCCGTTTCTTGAAGATAAGCGTTGTAAAGAAATGCTGGTGATTTAAGTTAAACAACCGGCAAACACTGTAGGGATATCCTAGTGGCTAAAGCTGCCAGGCCGATGGCCTACAGTTTCGTAGGTAATCTTAATGGCAGTCCCTGTAGCTTCGGGATTAAGAATAGAGCTACGGTATCCCCTGCCTGATCGTAAGAGGCGACTAAAAGGGGGCTTCCGGGGATGCGGACGGTGAGAGTGGGAGCTTGACCCGTCCAGCCAGCAGCCCCGGGAGGGACGGCGGTGTATGCGTGCCCGCATGCCGCCGTGATCACCTGAAGGTGCAGGAGAGCACATCTGCTCTCCCGAAGGTGGGCCCATTCTGGGGCGTCGTGCGTGGAGGACACCGGTGCGTTCCTATGGAGATCCCGGAGTCCTCACAAGCGCAGAGGCAGGCCACCGAGGGGGTTTTAGTGCGGTCAAATCCCACATAACCCGGTATCCTCTCCCTAGGTGCCGCGTACCTTTTGAAGGTTTCCCCCCCGACACCAAAAAAAAAAAGGTAATCTTAATGGCACCCGCACGTATCGGCCACTCGTTTGTTCGTGGAAAATTTCCTTCGTTTCGGAGGAGACGTTTAGTTACTCCCGGACATCGATAATAGATATCATTGCTAAACATTGCCGAAAGCCTCAAGGACGGTTTCAAATTTACCTGACAATGGGTTGGTACGTAAGCTTCAGGCTTACCCAGTTACGGGGAAATTCCGAACCCAGTGGACATGCAAAAATAGTTGCAGCCAACTTTGTAAAAACACATGAAACGCATTTGTATCATTACTCCCAAGAACACGCATTGGAATTGGAGCAGAGTGGTGAAGTAAGTTTCAGGATCGAAGATCTCAGTTTGCTTGAGTTTAGTTTGGGTTGACTTAACCCAACGGTATTTGTACCAACTTTAAACATTGTTGGCAACAGTGCGCGACTTTTGTGGTTTGCGCACAAAAAAATTGTCACGATACGTATAATTTTAGGTTTATAAAACTGGATCCGCTAGTGGCTTCAGGTCTTTTAGAGGACATTAGGGAAAAAATCGTATGCCCAGTAATAGGTCGCAAAAACGATTGCAGCAGTGTCCGCGTAAAGATCATCGCATACAAAACGTATTTTCGTTCGAGATTAGCAGGACTTACACAGTAAAAGTTATATAAGAGCAAATTTACCCAAGTGTTAAAATAAGGCGTTAATGCTAACCCTTATAATTAAATGAGTAAGGCTGAAAATCGCGTGTAGATCATACAAGCTACAAGCGCATGGTTATTGGCAGAATTAGCGGTCAAGGCCCATGGTTTGCAGTGCCATCGATGTGTGACATGTATGTGTGGATGTGTTGGTAGTAGTAAATAATACGCGTTAAGATATGTGGTAGGGAGGGTCTAAGTTCGGGCTGTCTTAAGACTGTCCTGAAAGTATTATCGACAACGATCTTTACTAAATACTAATATTAGTTACTATTATTAAGCTTGGTTGTGTGAAAGCGCTAATTACTACGAACTACTAGTTCGAATTGTTAAAGGTTAAAACATCACACTATAATGCGAGCAAAACCGCGGGGCACATCTATACATAAATAAAAACTATAAAAAGACAGGACTAATAATATATTTGTTATTATATAATATGCCTATTTAGAACTCTCATGGTGAGAGAAAACATATTTTTAACATAACTTTAAACTTAGAATATTTTAAAGAGTGAGAGTAAAAAAATTGTGTAATTAAAAACCAATAAATGTAAAAAATTACCTCGTATTTACACAATACTTTCACTTTAAAAAATCTACGTTGGTTTTAAGGTAATGTCGAGTTTTGCCAACAAATTTCTTTTCTCTTCATTTCAGATTAATAGAAAGGTATACATTTTTTTCAACTGTTTTTCTCCTATCGTTTTCAGCTCCTTTTTTGCATTTAGCGTACATTTTATTATAAGCCACTGTAAAATGAGACACTTTAAAAAGTAAAAGACAACAAAATTAAGAGGTTTGATTTAAAGATAGATCAAACCTTAAATTTACCAAGAGGATTTTATAAGAATAAAGCAATTTGTCTTTAGAAACTTAATTTAATGCTGTTAAAGTACTGTTTACTTCCGTAAAATCCCCATAGTTAACATTTTAAAGCACATAAATACATATACAAGACAAACACTTTTAATTGTTAGATTTTTTTGGGTGTTACAAAAGTTGTTCTTATACATTTGGTTCGCCATATTTATCCTCACGAAGAAAGCAAATATTACTACTCGGATTAAAACTGATTGAAATCAGTAATTTAAAAATCAATTTTATCATTGGTATAATTATTTCTTTATATACTGCACTTTTTTAAAAGAAATTTTTTGTTTAGCTATATTTTTTTTTGGATCGGGTCCGATATTCGGCTTTGGGCACCCACGAATAATGATTATTTTATTATGTGTATATATAATGAATCGTGAGTGTAACTTAACATGATTATTTAATTCCGGCAATTACTCATTACAATTATTATTTGTTTAAAAATCAGGGAAAACCATAGCCGCCCTACACATAAGGACGATATAGACTTGCATAATGAAACGCACGTATTCGTACATTGGATAACTTTATGCGTTGTTCTTTATACTTTCCTTAAGCGTGTGTTTTATATAGACATTTATTCGCAAACTGTTGAGCATACACTTTTCGATTTGTTGCCAAGTATAAAATTTATACTACAAAGGATCTTTCAAATATAAATTCGCTCATACTTAGTATTTCCGTTCTCGATAAAACCGTGAAAGGAAGACTTTCTACAATTTCTCTTCACCTACAGAAATACTTCGGAAGATCTTAAAATTTCAGAGAGCACTTTGCAAAGGCTTAGAGAATAGAGATGCTTCAAACAGTTCAAACAAAATAGCTCAAAAATACTTTAATGTTGTTTTAAATTCGTGTTACTTATAGACTAGAACAAGATAAAAATTGCAAAGGAATTTAAACGCCGCCAAATCAATAACACCACTGAAACAATAATCCGATAATCTCTGATTACACGATAATTGAAATCAGATTACGTTACTGTGTTAAAGCTACTGGATTTTAATGGAAAAAATATATTAAAAATATAAGAAACCTTTATCGTGACATTAACAACAAATAGACAAACAAATACGCATGAAGATAGCTTCAGTGATCTGTAAATCCTAGATCAATGTTATCTTTCCTTCGAGTGTTGTTACTGGACTATTATCATTGATAAATAAGTCATAACCGTATTCGTTGTGAAAACCAGGAATTAACTAAAGAATACACCATGTTAGAGAATATTTATCATGTCATTTTGAATTTAGATAAGCTTAGGACAACAGGTGATGTGGAGAGTAGATTTTGTGTTAAACATTACCTTTGGATTGTGTAGTTACGTCGAGTTTAATATCCTTATCTTGGAACATACATAATGAGACATTTGATGATACACTTACTAAACAATTGGTTCGTCTACACGCATGTGTTAGTTTCCTTCCTTTACCGTTGACGCTGGACTTTATTACGTTTTCTTCAAATAGTGTTTTGTAGAAACAAAATGTCATTATTAGTCATTGTCAATAGCAATAAATCTTTTATTTGATGACTAGCCTCAAACAAAACATCATCTAATGAACGACAGGACTGGCTTTCAAATAGCGTTGTTGACCCCTTGGCAAGCACGGTGGTTTCGTAAGGCGATATGATATTTAGGCCGCGTGCATCCGAAAATCGCGAAATGCGACCCGTGATTCGAATAACAATACAGGCGCCCTACCCAAATTTGATTAATGTAAAGCCTTGAAGTAGGCTGTCGACTTTTGCTAAGCCTTCGACCAATATTGACTTGTGCAATTTAAAAATATGTTTACTTCAGATTTAAATCAAGCATTTGATAACAACTTTCACTGTTCTGAACAAGTGAAATATCACACGAGATATCACAAATTAGAGGCAGTAAGAGCTTGAACTAGCTGAAAAACTATGTCGCATCGCATTCAACCTATACATTAATTATTAAGAAAACAGTTTACACTAAGCATAACCTGCGGTTGTTAATGAGGGAGGCTGATGTTTATATAGAAATCTGATCAGGCACAAGGGCAGTTAGCATAGAAATCCGTGCATTTAAAAACATTACTACATTTTCCATAAAGCCCACAGTTAACAAAGTCCATACTGAAATACTGACGCAAGAGGCCTCTATCTAACAGTAGTATTTGTAATTTTCATAAGCGAACATATCGTGACGACCGAGTTAGAAGCGTCGAGGTGGGCAAGGACGTTGGATTTATACTTAATGTAATTGAAATACCGTGTGTAGATGACAAGATGTAGGTAAAAAGGACCGACATATAGATTGCAAACGAAACAATAAAATTAAATATATTCAAAATTTCTTTTCTACAACACCTAGATTTTAAATGGTGTTAATCCCTTACTACATCAGCCTTATGCCGGCCAGTTATTAGAATTTAAAAGCGTTGTAGCATTTCTATCGGAGTTCTTGGCGTGTGAGATGTGCTTATGGAATAAGGTCACATGTGCGAACTTCACGCGATAGTTTTTTTAATATGCTACACCAATTCTGCTCGCTTCTTGCTCAAGCAAGTCTTGTCTGAGATGGCAGTTACCCTGCTTCTTCGGCTGATGGTCGCCTCGCATAAGCCTGATCGTTAACTCCACCTATCCGCTGTTTATACTTCCCGCATGAGTTGTTTATATTTCAGATATTAACTTTCCATTATAGTTAATTTTTACTGGCTGTCCGTATGATACTCTGTTTTTAAATGTCTATTTGTTTTATCGAGATAAATAATTTTAAGATGATTACTATCTAACCAGTCTATTAGTGTTTCAAGAGCGTTATTTATATTAATTTCGAAAGAACCTATATTTTCTTTCGTAAATATAACTGTACTATCATCAGCAAAACGTATCATCGGTTGTTTTATGACTATTAAGAGAAGTAAAGGTCATAAAGTACTTCCTTTTCTGTTCTTGTTTTATATCTTAACTCGCTTTTAGTCTGAAAATATAAAGGAAACTGACAGTAATTTTCTTATTTTTATACTATGACGGTAATCACAATAACAACAAACATGTAGTCGTAACATTTGAATAGAAGTTTCTGTTTCTATTGAGTCCCAAAGTAAAGGATCGAACAAAAAGTGTAATATTTTAAATGGTTTCAGTTACTATAGGGATCGACTAATACAATGTAACTAACGGTGTTGTTAATGACTTGACAACAGAAAGCCACACGTTTCCTATCAGACATTGAAATTGTAATATGTAGTTTTTCTTGGTTTACAATCGCACGTGTTAATAGAAGTACCTGGACGACCGAGTCGACCGAGCGTTGCTCGGATGAAAACAATTTATTTTCTTGGTTTAATTTCAAACAAGACACTCATTTGCTTAGTGTTACTTAACAATACCATCTGAAATAGCTCCAAATAAAAAAATATTTTCACAAAAAAATATAA